>OY776680.1:14670871-15870871 GCA_963675555.1 Leptura quadrifasciata | reverse complement strand
ATGCAAAGTTTCATTCAAATCCGTTCAGTAGTTTCGGTGCTATCGTGCTAGCACACATACACACACACAGATATTTTTCAAAAACCACTTTTTTGGGTTCCTAGGACCTCAAAACGTAAAGATTTGATGTTATCTCAATTTTCGTTTTTGAACCAATTTTAGTAACCTCTCACAATTTTATTGTGGAGAGGTTTTTAGTTTTTTAATCACAGTTTTTACGAGCATTTTGAGGAGTTGCTTACAAGCATTTACAAGTATTTTCGTTCGTATAAAATTTTCGACGGTTTCAAAGATAAATTCAATGATGTAAACATGTCATGACACCCCCATGAACCATCCATGACACCCTATGAACCCACCTCCCCGGCCAGTAATACACATTCCATACTTGGTGGCGGTGACGTCACTGTCTGGGTCAAGTGGGGCCATTCCTACTTACGTTTTGGCAAAGCGGTCCCATGTACTATGTACATGGTAAGGATACTTTTTTGCCAACGAATCAATGAGAAACCGCCTAAGGACAAACACGACGGAAAACGTATAACTTTACCGCCAAAATGAAAATGTACCTTAAAAAATTGTGTCGCTCGAGCCAAATCTCCCCTTTAAATTTTGAATTCGGAACTTTTAACTTGTCCTCATAATTAATATAACGCATGAGTTGCAGTGCCACACAACGTCGGTTCGTAAAAAGAATTTTTATTCGGAAGTAAAAGTCGGTCTTCAAGGTAGTTGCTAAATTTTAGTGGTCGGAGCGCCGTTAAAACCCGTGCAATGACATATCATTCCAGTTGCTAAAATTATTCTCCGTGGAGCGACATTCGTTATAGTTGCTAAAATTACTCTCCGTGGAGCGACAGTCATAAAAAAACGCTCCGTGAAGCAAATTTTTATAAGTTTTTAAAATTGAATTTTTGCTAGTTTCGCAAATTTAACAATTTCGTTGCAAATACGAAAATCAAATATTATGTTCGTGAAACTGATTTTTGTAACATTTTGCAAAATTGGATTTTCAATACAGTCACGCCCTTTTCGTTGTACTTCCAAAAATATCGAATTTCGTTACAGTTACGAAAAATTTTCCTGATGAGATTTTTTGCTGCTTTTAAGCTTGATAATTTTATATAGGGTTTGGTGTGTTCTTTGACATGGTCAGGCATCCAGACCAGAGTCTGCTTGTTGGTCCTACCCAATTGGGTTAGAGCCTTTTGGCAGTTGCACACTGTTTTAGAATTACGATAGGGTCCCAGAACTTTAAGGGCTGCTTGGCTGAGAAGATCTTTATTGGTCTGTGTCTAGGGTTCATTAGTTCCGACCTCCGTACACACAGTTCAATGGCATAAATGGTGTACTAAGACGGGTTTGAAGGGGCACCTCGATCGTCTCCGGCGGCTGTCCCTCTATCGTATAAAACAATATTTTGGTATAATAAAATCGGGTACGATACTGGGGCGGCCGATCATATTCGCCCAAAGTGTAAAATTTGGAAATATGTCCCTGCTTGTTTTAGAAATAAAACGACATGTATTTTTTTACAAATTTATTTTGTAAATTCGGCTATAGTACTGGAATTTGCAAATAAATAGATCATATTTTCATCCTAAAATCTCAGTATGAAAACGTGGATTTCATTTCTATGCCATCGTAGATTTTAGTGAATATTAAACAGTAACGAATAAAAATAATACGATATTGCACGATTCAATGTATTCAATTAGCTGTGACGTAACAACTTATGCAACCAAACATACTACACTGTCATAGAAATTTTGATCCCGTAGAATAACTAAAACACTGCTATACAAATTTTTCGGTTGAAAAAAATATTTAAGAACTTCCAGTGCCAATCTCACATACACAAGACGTGGTAAAATGTATGTATTGTTATGTGCTGCCCTCTAACAGAGAGGAGAGTTGTAATTACTCCCTGGCCAGAAGGGTGGCGCCATCTGTGGGCCAACTGGCGCACCACCATTTAGTAGTGCCTAAGAAAATTATAGAGAATTCCAGTATATTTCTGGAAAGTTCTACAATGATATTCTGGATTCCAAGTGGGTATATAAAGAGGTGAAGCCAGCAGATGAGAGAACAGTACAGTACAGTTTAGTGAAGGATAAACAGTTCAGTTTAGTATCCAGTACAGTTCTGGGTAATCTGTGGTTCTGGTTATAGAGACAGTTTGTAGAAGAAGAGTTCAGTTGAGTGAAGTAGGCAATACAGAGTTTTTAGGTTAGATAAAGTTGTCAAGTTTAGGAAGAAAAGTACATAGTGTTTTAAAAGTAGTGAATTCATATTAGATTAAGTTATTATTAGTTGTGTGATTTTTAAGTATTTACTAGTGTAATTTTAGTGATTAAATAAATCAGTGGTTTGTGAAAATTCTTGTTGCAAGTTATTCGAATCCACGGAGTGTTTACTGAAAATTGTGTAAGCACGTAACAGTATTTATATAATAGTTTAATAACGGGGTACTTTATAGTTACAACAAACGAGGTAGTAGATTTTTTTTATCATCTTGCATATATTGTAGAGAGTATGTAGAATCCAAGTTCTAAACCATTGGCAAATTTTTGTGTGGCCGAAAAAACCACGAATTTTTGGCACTTTTTTCAGTTTATGGCCTATAACTTAAAAAAAATGCATCCAATCGAAAAGTCATCTATTATCAAAATTAAAGAGTATAAATTTCACTTCGAATGAGTACCTCAAAGTTGACATTTCATCAAGAGGTATGGGCGTAATTGTCAGTCAAATAACAACTTGTAAAAAACCGTTTGAAGACATCAGGTTCTTCAGTAAACATCATTTTCGATGAAGAAACAAATGCTGTAGTGTCACAGGAAGAGTTTCTTGCAAATGAAAGCAACAAGAACCATTTAATTTTGATGCTTATACAAAAATTTAAAGAAGGAGGAATCCCAGCGCAACAAGCAGAAGAAGATGCAGATTTATTAATTGTGGAAACAGCTATTTCCCAAGCAGCAAAATCCCACAGTATGGCAATTGTTAGCGAGAACATTGACGTTCTGAGTGTGACACCACGTCATCATTTTTTGGTCACGGGAAAGTAAAATTTTTATGGACAGATGCACAGTGGGCTTCTAGACAAGCTGAGATACAAGCTTTTTATAAAATCCGCTTCAAAAAAATCGTTCAACCTAGCACAGTTGCCACCAACATCGGATACAGCAAGGTGGCACTCAATGCGCGCATACCACCAAGTGCAAACTTGGCTGGGAAACGTAACAAACCCATGCAGTGGAGTTGGAAGAAAGGCCCTTCAAGCTTATTGCCTATAACAATGTCAAAGGATGCTGGACCCGACATGCTGCTAAAAATGCTTTCGTGTACATGCAAAAAAGATCACTGCAGCATGCAGCTGTCGGAAATCAGGCCTGAACTGTTCTTTGACCTGTAAACACTGCTCTGGCCGCTCATGTCAGAACGCTCCTGAGATTGAGTTGGATGAAGATGAAGAAGTGAAGTGAGGTCCCATCATCGGTTTAAGCGCTGAGACCTCGATCGGCGAAGTTAAGCAGCGTTGGTTGAGTCCGTTACTTGGATGAGTGAATGGCATCTCGTTTCGCGTCCTGGTTGAGTGCAAGAGTAGCTACAGCAGAAACTCTGCCAGGATGTAAATATAAACAAGTCATTAAAAAAAAGAAAAGAAAAAAAAAGACGACGACGAAGATTAATTCGAGCTTGAGGAAGTTGGAGGTGCTGCTGCAATGAATCAGGAATATAGGATGCAGTATTGCAGTACGAGGACATTAGTCAGCCCTAATCCAAATGGTTTTGACTACTATAACCACTACACGCAAATAATTCGTTTTCTCTAAAACTCATTTTTACTTCATTTCAGTTTTTTCTTACACCTTGTATTGTTCTTGCACTTTGTATTTGTTTAATTTTTTTTACACTTTGTTGTATTACTACTATTGGATAAATTTTTATTTTTGGTTAATAAACATTGAGGCTTTCTTTACATTATGCTGTTATTCTGACAACCCATTTTCTCAAATAAATGTTAAAAAATTAAATAAAAAAGAGTAAAAGAAAATAATAATAGTACATACACTAAGGGAGAGAAACGTCTTATTTTTCCTGAGGTATAATTTGAGGCCCAAGGGCGAAGCCCGAGGGCAACAAATACATCGAGGAAAAAATGGCGGTCTCTCCCGAGGTGCATATACTATTTTTTCCACGATCGGGAGTAAAAACATTTATTTCATAAATAAAGAATTATAATAAATTAGAGCGAATTACAATATTTAGAAGCCTTTGGGATATTTCCATTCAACGTATAATGGCAACAGGTATTTGTTTACAAATTCATTGAAATAAAATCACAATTTTGATGCCATAGAAATCGATTTCTACTCCCGGTCGTGGAAAAATATATTTACATGTAGGACATTTCAGGCTTTGAGTGTATTTTGCTCAATATTGATTGAAATTGGAAAACCAGGTGATCTATAAACTTGAAATTGCATGCTCTACAACTTTCATTCTATGGATTTCAGAGGTGAAAACGTTACCCAGTGTGAATTTTTTACAAGTTGTTAAAAATTGTTCCTATTCGATTGCCAATTACGCCCATACCTCTTTATGAAATTTCAACTTTGAGGTACTCATTCGAAGCGAAATTTAATGCTCTTTAATTTTGATAATAGATGACTTTTCGATTGGATGCATTGTTTTTAAGTTATAGTTTACAAACTGAAAAAATTGCAAAATATTCGTGGTTTTTCGGCTACACAAAAATTTTCCAAGGGTTTGGAGGTCTAAAACTTGGATTCTTCATACTCTCTACAATATATACAAGATGATAAAAAAAAATCTACTGCCTCGTTTAAAGTAACTATAACCCCCTTTCGATGACGCCGTTCCTGGAGTATAAGATGATATGGAAAGTATCAATAAATCTTTTTGTCTAAAACCAAATGCTCTGATTATAGGTTTTATAAACTCTCTACCCTTTCACAGAAGATAACTTGGTAAGTTCCTCATGAGTAGGCTAAGTTTTATAATAGCTTTAAGCATTTAATTTTAACAACCTCCTAAAGATCCTTATTCTTTGGGCCCTTCTTGAGTTTATTTGACTCCTGTGATTACTGTCACAGAAACATAGATTTATCAATACTTAGTCATATAAACAGCTCTTATGTCCCACAGGCTATTAAAAAACTTAAAATGTTACTTGGGTTTATATAGACTTCAAATACCTAAGCTTTGCCTTTACGTATTTATATTTTCTTCACACAAAGTTTAAAAAAATATGGTATTTAATATGTACAGAAAAAAATGTATCGGTAGCTCTTGGCACTGATTAGCCCACTAATAGATTCCTGTGATACTAGTACAGTTCTCTGAACACCCAAACACAAAATTTTTAAAGCTGCTTTACAGTCTGCAATTTTCTTGCAAGTAAGATCTTGCAGTGGCAATTTCTAGCAGGTAATGTTTCTTGATACTTTTCGGTACTTCTAGTAACTTTCTTGTCTGTATCAGTAACATAGAAATCAGTAAATTGTTATTTGCAGAACATTTCAAAGAAACCTACAGGGAGAACAACAACCCTCAATTTGATGACGTACAGTATGACGACGTTAACAACTGGTACAAGACATATTTTTCTGAGAACCCAGTGCCATACACAAAAGAAATAGATGAAGAAATCTACTTCCAAATACTCTATAAGGGTAAAAATACAGCACCAGGATATGACAATATCACATAACACGAAAAAACATAATACGAAAACTTAACTACGAAATACACTCATACATTAAAAAAACATACGAATATTGCCTCAACCACTACTACTTTCCTCCAGAATGGAAACATAGAATTTTAATTACCATCTCCAAACCCAACACCGATCATACAAATGTTAACAACTATCGTCCCATTACGTTACTATCTGTTGTAGGAAAAAACTTCGAAAAAATTATCAAAACTATATTGCACAGCGAAGTAGGACATGTTATTCCAAGTTATCAGTTCGGATTCCGAGAAAAGTGTCCCACTGTTCATCCTTTAACAATCATGACTTCTAATATACAGACAGCAAAACTTAGTGGTCAATGCAGCGCTGCCATCTTTCTAGACATACATAAAGCTTTTGACAGTGTTTGGCATCATGGCTTACTATATAAACTAATGGTGATCAACTGCCCCAAATATTTACTTTTCCTTCTCAAAGACTTCTTAAATGGACGGACTGTCTAAGTTAAAATTAACAATATTTTTTCACAAAACGTTACAATTCAGCAAGGTGTCCCTCAAGGCCCCTCCACTCTCGCCCCTGCTCTACAATATATATTGTTATGATATATATAACTATAATTTGGATCCCGAATATTTAAACCTCGACTCATATATCTTACAATATGCCGATGATACCGCTCTCGTAAGCCACAATAAGAATATTCCTAAAACAGTGGGGGCACTACAGCAGTTGATGGACAGAACAATAACATGGTTCAACAAATGGCGAATAAAACCAAATCCTCTAAAATCACAATACATAGTGTTCAACCATAATGCATCCCCAAGCACCCCAACAATGACTATAATAGGCCATAACGCAATATATTGCCAAACTGAGGTAAAATATCTTGGGATCACAATAGACAATAAGCTTAATTTTAACATGTTAAAATAATTAAGAAAAAATGCATTACAAGAAGTAGACGTTTCCGCAGCTTAACATATAAAATCCAAGGGATTAACAAAAAAACTGCTGCCCATATTTACAGTTCGATCTGCCGACCCATATTGGAATATAACCACCCTCTATACCTCAATACGAGAAGACGAGTCAGAAACAAATTAGAAATAACAGAAACAACAACATTACGATCCATTACCAAGATGAGAGACCCCAGAAATCCTCT
Organism: Leptura quadrifasciata; assembly: GCA_963675555.1. Classification (NCBI taxonomy): domain Eukaryota; kingdom Metazoa; phylum Arthropoda; class Insecta; order Coleoptera; family Cerambycidae; genus Leptura; species Leptura quadrifasciata. The sequence goes on along the minus strand of OY776680.1, from coordinate 15,863,972 downwards.
TCATAATCCCCCCAACACCCTTCTCTATGAAATCACACAAATAACCCCTATCAACCAAAAGATTACAATCCCTAACCACAAAATTCGCTAAAGAAGATTATAACATGAGAAATCATCCAACCACTCTGCAAAATAAGAAATCAAGGAATACCCTGCAGAAGAAAATACCCAGAGCTAACTTTATGGGAACATATCAGTTCTATGAACAATTGGCAATGAAATATTTTTATATTTTCCATTCTAGTGTACTTGTTCTTTTTTTTTACATAACATGAATATAATGTAGTTTATAAAATATTTATATATAAAAAATCTTTATGTAACAGGCTGAAGGACTTCGGTCGATGGCCTATTGGTATTACCAATTATTATTATTATTATTATTATTGCCCACCAAAGTTGCAAGAAAAATCGAGCAGAACCGATTATCTGCAAGATGTTGTAATGTGCAAGTAAATTGCCAAATGTAATTAGCTGGCTCTCAACTGCGCATATCTTTGTTCAAGATTTCTTGAATTTGCAGACTGTAAACGGGCTTTTACTTGCAGTTTGACCTTCAATTTAGTTTCTTTGGAATTTTAATATTTCTTATATAGTTAAGTTTTTACAATACACTTATTCACATAGAAAATTACTAAATAAATATAAGACCTTATTAACCACTTTATACCTAATATTATCACATGTATAGGTACTCCTTATGTACTCGCTGAAATAATATACAGCAGTACGTAGGACAGACAAACGGCTCCCGCTACTTTCAGCATATTCATTCTAAATTCATAGCTTTCATTTCCAGGTGTAGTATAAAGATTAGGATTCGGTACTAAATGCTCCTTTTGCAATTTACCCTCTGTGTTTAGAACCCTAACTATTTTATTTAAAGTTTCGTTATGTTTCGTAACCTCTTTTAGTGTGGTTTCGTTAGCTTGTACCAAATTTAAAATCATAGGATCGCCGCTTTGACTGTCCAATTTCTCTTCGATAAATTGTTTAAGGTCCTGCTTTTTTACTGTGGTATAAACGAATGCCAAGAAAGATCCTGTTATACTTAAAATTAATCCAAAGTATTTGGTGTACTCTATTTGAGCTCTTTGTTTTTCATGTGAATCGCGGATTGCGTTGGAAAATGCGGTGAAGAGCTCCCTCTCCGTCTGGTCGTAGTCCTGGAATGTCCGAGAGATTGCGTTTTCCATCCTTAAAATCTGCAAAATCGGGAATTAAATAGAACTCTGAAGTATAAGCATTTTCAGGGTTCAAAAGTTCAACAGGTTTACTGTGGCGCACTGTTTAAAACGAGAAGGTAATCACTCGTGAACTATATTGACCACTCTTTTGTGAAGTATTGTTTAGTATTCCAATGTAGTATCATGAAGTACGATGCAGTATTATGCAGTACCTTTTATGTAGTATCATGAAGTACGATGTAGTATTATGAAGTATATCATGAAGTATTATGTAATGCCAGTGTAGTATCATATAGTACGTTATGTAATAATGGAGACTCAATATAGAATTATATGGTGCGATAAATTTAGTGTGTGTTATTGACGAGTTATTTATGTAGTATGAAATTATTATTAGTACTACTTTTCAATGTAATAGAACGTTCTTAAGTAATTTGTACAACTTGCGAAGATACGAATACGTTAACTATTTATTCGCACTACTGACTTTATTAATTATAATTATTATGTAAGCTTTTGGGTAGCCACAATATCCATACACCGCATCATCACTATCAGTGTGTTAAAACCATTAAAAGAGTAAGGCGGTATGGTCACGAGCAAAAAAAAATAGGACGTCTTATAACGGTATTTTTGTGACATTGTCAGTTAGTTGTCATAATTTATTGCAAGTGTGCAAAAAACTAATATGCCTCATATAAGCGATTTAGTTAAATCTGGAGTTATTGCTAAAGCAGAAGATGGATGGTCAATGAGACAAATTGCACTGCGTTATAATATTGACAAAAATTCGGCGTGTAACATTTTAAGAAAGTGGAAAATAAACGGTACGATTAGTAGAAATCCTGGATCAGGGCGACGTAGGATATCAACTCAACAAGTTTTGCAATTGGTAAATGCTTTAGTAGAAAATCCACTTTACTCAGTTATTCAGGCTGGTGAAGAAACGAATTTTCCTGGATCAAGTAGTATTGGTCGCCGGCGAGTAAGAGAATCAGAGCTATGTTGTCATGCAGCAGCACAGAAATACTTACTTAAAGCTGAACATAAAGAATCTCGAGTAGGATTTGCGCTTGAATTTTTAGCGCATGATATAAATTTTTGGAACAATGTAATCTTTACAGACGAAAAAACTTTCCAGTCAACACACGGGGGTCATATTCGTGTTTACCGCCCTCCGAATACTCGATTCGATGAGAAATATATATCTAACAATGATAAAAGTGGTAGATTTTCCGTCAATATGTTGGCTTGGATATCGGCACGTGGTCCTGGTGTTTTATGGTATATTGAGGAACGATTTAATAGTGAAATGTATATTAGGATTTTAGACAATATTACGCTCCCTTCTGTGTCACAATTGTTTCCTAATAATGAGTTCATATTTCAACAAGACAATTGTTTCGTTCATACTACTCATACCGTAACTAACTGGTTTCAAGATAACAACATCAATGTTCTTAACTGGCCCAGTCATAGTGCAGATCTTAACCCTATGGAAGAAATATGGGGACTACTCGTAAGAAGTATCCAAAAACGAAATGGAAGACCACGGAATGCCGAAGAATTACTGGAAATAGTAAATATGCATGGGAAAATATTATTACTAATGATTATTATATAAGGTTATTTAATTCTATGCCAAACAGACTTATAGAAGTTATAAATAGAAATGGTGCAATAACGAAATATTAATAGTTAGTTTCTTGTTAAGTAGGATATCCTTTGTCCTTTGATCCAGGATTTCTACTAATCATACCATTTATTATCCACTTTCTTAAAATGTTACACACCAAATTTTTGTTAATGTTATAACACAGTGCAATTTGTCTCATTAACCATCCATCATTTACTATAGCAATAACTACAGCATTAAAATAAAAAATAAATTAAAAGTGATATCTGTTTTATTTAGGCTACTCATTACATATTCAAATAGACAGATTTACATTAGAAAAAAAAAGTTGTCCTATTTTTTTCTGCTCACGACAGTACCTAAGTAGAAGCAAAATTAATTTACAATTATTTAGGAATTTTCGAAGATATTTTACTCGAAATTTTGCTGCTGTAAAATTACTTGGGTTGAGCAGTATTGTTTATTATATCACAAGAATGCACCCTATACCGATACCTCTTGATATTTTTTCTATATAATTAAACTAATATAGGTCTTTAAAAGATATTTTATTTGGAAATATGTTGTCAAATCGGGCGAAAATAATTTTTCTTAGTGAAAGTAAGTAACTGGAGCAAATATGGTTTATATAAATTCAAGTATTTTTGAGGCATATATGAGAGTATATAGTATTGCGGGTTTTTAGACTCTTGACAAGAGAAGTGCTATTGACAAGGACCTAAAATGCAAAAACACGTACGATTTTAATAAAAAAACTTTTTTAAAGCATTTAAAACAGAATTTCTTTTATATTTATTATTCATAATTTTTGTGAATGGGAATTAAGAGTGATATAATTATTGTTAATCATTTTTTACATAGAATTAAAATTCAGCTAAATTTGTTTTTTAAAATAATTATATGTATGTAATAATAATGAATATTGTAATAGCATAAAATATATCTTTTAAAATTACTTAACTAATATAATTCACAATCTATAATAGGTACTTTTCTTTATATAAAAATGTATAATGAAGTATCGTGAAGTATCAATGTAGTTCATGAAGTATCATTGTTGTACGATGAAGTATCGTGAAGTAGCATATAGTATATGAAGTAACAGTGTTGTATGATGAAGTATCATGAAGTATGCATGAAATACTAAATAGTATAATGGAGTATATTGTAGTCCGGTGAAATATTAATGTAATATGAAGTATGCTGACCACCTTTTGAAGAAGTGATTACCCCTTCGGTTTAAAAGCATCACTTTGGGTGTGTTACGAGTCAGATCAGCTTCATACCAGTTTCAGGTACAGTGTGTTACAAGTCATATATTATGTGCAAATAAAATGCAGATGTCTGTAAAACTGCCATAGTTACTGTAATTGCACTCTACATAAAATATGCTTTAATGCACACTGTAAGATAGGCAACCCAATAAACATGTTAAATGAAAATAATTGAAGCAGCAGGTGTCTACTGGTTAACAGCCAGGGCACCGTGTCCAAATATTTTGGAGGGAACCACGGAAATGTCTTATTTAACGCCTAGTGGAGCATAATTAGGTATTCTTATCAAGTCTACAACACAGCGATTGGTGAGGTGATTGTCAACTCAAATCGAGTTAACAAAGAAAAAAACAATATGCTACAGAAAGGGTTAAATAACTATTAGAACAGGAAGCACTTTTAAACATTAAACAACAGACTTCATTTCATGTGATCAATGCGTACAACCTGGTATTCAGAGTATAGCGTTAGTAGGAGATTACAATATTCGATAACCAAAATTATTATAATTGCTGTGCACAGCACCGCAATATTTTAAATAATTTAACTTAAATTTAATTACCTCTGTTTCCTGTTTCATCAGATCAAGGAACTTTTCAAAATCCTCTTGCCTTCGGACTTTGTGAATTTGGTCTTGCAACTCCAGTGATTTTTGTCTAATGTCAGCAAGCTGCCGTCCTGCTTCCCTTCGTTTTTCTTGGGTTTGTAGTAGTTTTTCCTGAAATCAGGTAATTTCAATCAGCCTATAATATAAACAAGAACTATCAAAATATTGCACAATTAGTTATTGTTACTTACCTACCTGGATTGATGTTACTCTGTCCTGATACATTTTGACTTCATCCAGTCCAATAATTTTAGTGTACCAATTATTCATTTTTACAAATTTTTCATACATAATCTTTTTATTTTCTTCTTTCACTTTGCTCATAAACTGCGGTGCGTCAGCTATAGTTACTTTTATCGATTTTCTTAGCGTATCTAACGCTGGGTTATTCACAATTCTTAAAACGTGAGTTAACTTCATCTTGCTAGTCTATAATTTGGTTGTTATATTATTATATTTGTTAAACTTTACTTCTTTAACAAGTTTCAGGCACACTTATCGGCAAATCTACATCACTACATTTGACAGAACTGTCAGAGGTTAAGTCTTCTTCTTCCTCTAACATGAAACCGAGTTCACGACATATTCAGTTACAAAGATTATCTGTCGTGTTGGATCATAAGTTGCTATCGAATCGATACGGTATACTACTTACTAATATATTATTATAGTGATTACTAGCATAGTATCGTATCGTAATTTTGGCGCTTACTCGACAGAATTCACTGGATACCAAAGTAGCTATCGTTTCAGAAATATTGTATTCACAGACGTGACGTGCAAATCGAAAAATTTTTATATATACTTTTTTTCTCTCATCATCCGACATTGTAACATGTTTTTAATGTCTTTTAGTGAAAGCCGTTTTATAAAATAATGATTTATATGAGAGTAAATTGAACCGTCTTTCCGGCTTATATATGGAGCGCTCTTAACTAAGTTTTCAGTAGACATGAAATTTTCCAGAGAGTAAAGATTGATTGAATATGTAATTGAAATAAATGCCTTGTTAAAATAAAGCTGCAACATTTGGTTATGCTTGGAGGAATAGAGTCGAGGCCCTGGGCCTTTATTTACAACCAACGTACTTCTCAAATATATATCAGAAATTGATATATAGTGCATAATAACTTGATAAATTGGTGTTAGGTACGGTTTATCAATTAAAGCATGGTCAACTCATAACTAGAAGATAAATGTTAATTGAAACAATGGATATTTATTGTTTCATTTGATATTTATCCTCTAGTTAAGAGTTAATCCTGTATTGACAAACCGGACCTTAGAGACACTAATTTGTTTAGATAAATCGCAAGAACTAGTGGAATAAACTGAAGTAAAGTATTCAGCAAATAAGTTTGCTATAACTGATATTGAATTGGTATGATTGTTTTCTAAAGACATTTCATTGGGTAGCTGACTGTGGAATCTTTTTGATTTCACTTTCCAAAAAGATTTTATATTTCTCTGTATGGTGGATTTGGTATAGTTTATACAACTAATATAACATTGTTGCGAGATAATTTTACATCTGGATCTAGAAATATTAAAATCATTACAATTTTTACGACTAATACAAATTTTGTGCTTTTTGTGCTCCTTCTTTTTCAATATAATAAAGTTTATCAATTCAGGAGAAAACCAAGGAGGATATTTTTTGCCTGATAATTTTTTAAGGGGAATGTATAACTAAAAAACACAATAAAGAGCGTCATGAAAGATGTCCATGATAAAGTCTAATGATTTATCACTTAATAAAGTCATCCCTTGGTAGAATATCAAATAATTCCTTCATTATTCATTGGCTGATGATTAAATTCTGTTCTGATTGTTGGTTTTGTAATTTTAAGTGCGAAGTTAACAGATAATCGTTTAAAAAAATATACTAATTTATAATTACAAACATGGCAATCATAACAGAGAACGTAATTATCAGCCAATGAATGATGAGGGAATTATTTGATATTCCACCAATTAGGTGCCAGGATAATGGCGCGTAATTTAAAATACTAGTTTATTTAAATTTACTTGCGAAATATTTTGGTTGGTCACCATAAAATATAATTTATTAATCTCCACCTAGAAATAAAAAACAACTTCAATATTTAAAAAATTATATTTTAAATTGATGTAAATAGAACAGTACAAAATGTATTTCCAACATAATAATTACGCAATCCATAATACACAAATATAACATAATTTTTGGTTTAAAATTGATGTAGGTACTTGCCATTACAGTACCTATATAAAAAATATCAAATAATTTATTTTACTTATATTTTAATCAGGCTTGCAATTTGTAGATCCTTGTGGCAGTGACGTCATCCACATGCATTACCTGAAAATAATAAAATCGGTTATTTCAGCTGCTCGTTTGGCATGATAAGAATGAAGGGAGAGATTGACTTTTAGACTTAACATTATTTCCGCAATCAGAGACACTTAAATGTCAACAAATTCTTTTGCAAAAACATGCCTCAAGTGGTTTTCGCAAAATCTTTAATTACAAAAAATACAGAATAATTTTTGTTACCGTCTGAATTTCAGCAGCTGTGTATTTTAGCATTAATATTTATGTCAGCTTCTTTAACTGACTCTGTTTTCTATGAGACGAATTCATTCTGATGGTGATAACTATCAATTAATCAACATACTGCATAGTAACCTGCGGATTTACCGTGCAAGTAAAAAAGACAATAAAAACATTACTAGCTCATTATTTACACCGGTGAACCATTCGGTATGGCGTCATCAAACAAGTCAACGTCAATCTATGAAGGTAAGTGATTCAATTTGCCATCAAAATAGTACATAGAGTAACGGCATTTTAATGAGGTCGTTAAAGTTTTTGTTGCGTTTTTTATCTGCACGGTTAAATTGCAAACAACTATACATGCAGGATGTCCCAATAGTGCGCAAGTCCAATATCAGTCTTATTAGAAGACTTTGGAAAATTATTTTTTTATGCAAGTATAGTGTTAAAACGCGCACATTTTAAAAATATTTTGAAATATATAGGGTAGCTCGCTACAGTAAAGCATCTTCGAGGTCATTTTTTTAAAATGGAACACCTTATGCAGGGTGTCTCACCGGGAACTGAATCGATCGATATAGAGAAAAGTACGCATCAGAAAATTTTGAAAATTTAGATAATTACTAATGTCAGTGTAGCCAATCCAACTAAAATAATTGCGAGTAGCTGGCACTTCCGCTTATACCGGAAGTCTATAGCAACTTGCTTATTTCAAATAGAACACCCTATATATTTTAGGGTTATCGAAAAGAACATAAAATTCTGAGTCGAAAATATGTAGCATATCCTATACCTAAACCTAGCCGTTTCAGAGAAATTTGACATTTTATAGAAAATTTGACAGGTGCAACGATTTGCAAGAACCGTTATAACTTTCTTCGTGTAAAAGATCCTCATTTGCTTCTTGTCACGTAAAAAGAACATAAGGAGAACTACGTTCTACAACTGAAATAAATTCAATAATATCATTCCAAGTGTTCCGTTTTCGCGTTACATTTTGTCAAATTCAAACCGCGAAAACTTGTTTAGGTCAAATGTAACATCCTGTATTTTTTTACGTCAAGTTGTGTAAAATTTAATTCCCTTTTTTCTGATATTAGCATTGTGGGGTTTAAAGTTACAACTTTTTGAAATATTTGCGATTTTATTAGAAATTCATGAATTGTTGTAATCTTCATCAAAATAGCCATGATTAGAAACAATCAGTCATTATCTTATGTCAAAAAATGCCAGCAAGTTTAAATTATACCAACGAAAACTTTTTAAATTTGTTTATTATTTATGGAGAATGTGATAAAGTAATATCAAGAACTTGCAGGACATTTGCTACTCGATATCCACACTAACACTTTGACATGCGTATTAATCGAATTGAAGATATGGCATGAACTAAAACAGCAGAGATAAGATCAATTTAAAATATGATTTCATTTTAATTTAACAATTGCTCAAAATTCCGCCCTCGGACCTCGCTTTCGCACCTTCGGATTAGTTCCTCATGGGTAGCTCTTCCAATTGAATCCTGTGGTATGTTTTGAAATGCATTTCTTACTCTTTGCATACAATCTTCAATGGTTGTTAATGGGCTCTCATAAACTTTATTTTTAATAGTTCCCCAAATGAAATAATCCAGAACTGATAAATCGGGCGAGTGAGGAGACCATAAGAAAGGTCCATTATTGGCAACCCATTGATCATATAAAGTTTCTTGTAAATAATTATTAATTAAATATGCGTTATGTGGGGGAGCACCGTCGTGCTGATAAAAAATGTTTCTATGTTCAGCGAGAGGTAAATTTTCTAAATAGTTATTATTCAAATTTTATAAAATATTCAGATATCTTTCACCTAAAAAAAAACAAAAATTTACCTATACATATTAGCAGAGGAGAAAATTTAATTTACCGTCACCACTCTATCGTTTCTTATGGCACAGTAAACATTGAATTGCCAACTTTCCTGAAAGTTTCGCTCTCTGAACATATGAGGATTTGAGTCACTCCAATAATGCGAATTGTGTCTATTAAAAAATCCATTTATAGTAAATTTTGCTTCATCTGTCCATATAATATTTCCCAAATAGGAATCGTGACCCTCAGACCTTATTAGAATAAACTCACAAAAATTCTGTCTTCTTAGGAAATCTGTTTCTTTTAATCCTTGAATGATATGGAATGAAAACGGGTGAAACTTATGTTTTAATAAGATTCTGTGAATTAAATCCTTGCATAGTACCGATTCCAGAGCAGCTGGTCTTAATGACATCCTTGGAAATGCATGAAAATATCCCAGAATGACTATTTCAATGTTTTCGTCATCAACAATAGGCTCTCTTCTTTGCATTTTTGCCTTGATTTTCCAGTATGCGTTTTACAGTGTTTGGTTTTTCTGGATATCGAGTAGCAAATGTGCTGCAAGTTCTTGATATTACTTTATCACATTCTCCATAAATAATAAACAAATTTAAAAAGTCTTCGTGGGTGTAATTTAAACGTGCTGGCATTTTTTGACATAAGATAATGACTGATTGTTTTTCATCATGGCTATTTTGATGAAATGATTACAACAATTCATGAATTTCTAATAAAATCGCAAATATTTGAAAAAGTTGTAACTTTAACCCCCACAATGCTAATATCAGAAAAAAGGGAATACAATTTTACACAACTTGACGTAAAAAAATACATGGTTTTCCCATTTGACCTAAACAAGTTTTCGCGGTTTGAAGTTGACAAAATGTAACGCGAGAAACGGAACACTTGGTAAGATATTATTGAATTTATTTCAGTTGTAGAACGTAGTTTTCCTTGTGTTCTTTTTACGTGACAAGAAGCAAATGAGGATCTTTTACACGAAGAAAGTTATAACGGTTCGTGCAAACCGTTGCACCTGTCAAATTTTCTATAAAATGTCAAATATCAATGAAACGGCTAGGTTTAGGTTTAGGATATGCTACATATTTTCGACTCAGAATTTTATTCTCTTTTCGAAAACCCTAAAATATATAGAGTGTTCCAATTGAAATAAGCAAGCTGGATCGATTTCCGGTATAAGCGGAAGTGCCAGCTGCTTGTAATTATTTTAGTTGGATTGGCCACACCGACATTAGTAATTGTCTAAATTTTCAAAATTTTCTGATGCGTACTTTTCTCTATATCGATCGATTCAGTTCCCGGTGAGACACCCTGTATTTTGAAATATACAGGGTGGCTCGCTACAGCAAAAACACCTTATATATTTTTACATTTAGTGAGAAACCTTTTTCTATACATGTTTTTTCCCTAGGATAAAGCGTTTAAAAAATATTGTAAAAAAAACCAGTGCGGTGTCCTTAAAGGGGGTGAGATAGGGATGAAGCTTACCCCTTAGGGGTGGGAACTTTTTTGATATGTATTCTTACACATATAAGCTAACTATTACAGACATTTCAGCTTATTATAATTTTTTTCTTCTATTCCACATAAATTTGCATAATTTCCGTATACTAAATTAACAGCGAAAATACTTATAACTTGAACCTAAAGCCAATATTTACCATTTTAATTTCTTCTCCGGAGAATGTCCTATCGATTACAGTCTGTTTGCCATCGTCACCCTTCTGCACCTCATGCAATGTATTACCGTCAATGGTGATAACGGCTTTTACTTTCCTACCATCAGGAGTTTCTTGGTCGAATTCAACGCCTGGCTTGAATCTTACGATGACATTCTTAAAGGTGGATATCGAAGAGAGGACGTATTCGTCCCCTTCTTTTTGTAAGTCGACTACTGGGGACACAGCATTCCCCATTTTGCGAGTAACCAGACCCACACCTGGAAACAATAAAATGAAATCAATTACGTGAGAATAACGTCTTTTTAGAAATCATACCGTTAATGACTAACTATGTGATATACTATAATAATAAACATAATTATATATATTATCATTAATATTTCCTTGTATTTTATAGTGGGTAATAAATCATTTAATTCCAATCCAACTGTTGCTGTCTACACCTTTCGGATGGGGAACTTAATGAAGTAATTTGGGACGGAGCGACCCCACACAGTGTATTGGAGATTAGGAAACATTTAAATAGTTAATTTGAAATTTGGATTAGTAACGCCAGACCTATTACATGGCCACCAAACTACCTTGATTTAACACCTTTGGATGCACTTTTGTGGGCGTTTTTAAAGCACAAAGTTATTTATAATTTTGATACATACATAGACTAAGGACTTCATATGTCCCCACACATAATAATCCAAAGGATTATAATCAGAACTCCTTGGTGACCAAACAAATTCACTTCCTCGACCAATCCATCTGCGTGGGAAAGTCTCATCAAGATAATTCCTGACTTTAATGGTGAAACGAGGGGAGCTTCATCTTGCATGAACCACATTATGTTCCGTGTATCTAGCATGACAGCATGTAATATATCAGCAAGAGTATTTTGAAGAAAAAACAGATAAGACTGTGCATTTAAATTTGGAGGAAGACAAATGGTCCCAATAATTGATCGCCGATGATACTTCACCAAACGTTAATCTTAAATTTTTGCTGAAAATGCCTTTCTTTAACGGCATGAAGATTTTCTACTTCCAAGTAAATCAGTAATGGGTATTACTCCAGTTAAAAACGCCTCGGCGAGTAAAAGTTGCTTCGTCGGTAAATAAAGTGTTTTTAACAAAACTTCGCCCTGTTGTGTTTATTTAGAATAAATTAACAAAATTGTAGCCTTTGTGGAAGATCCCTTCGAAGTAAGTTTTGTACAGGAGTGAGATGATATAGGTAGAAGCGTTCTTTACGTAAGACTCTTAGGACAGTTAAACGATTTGAGCTGACTTGAGGGTCTTCATCCACACGAACTAAAATTTCTAGTTCTTGATCTGGAGTAACTCTTCTTTGAAAATCTTATGGACTGGCTCTATTCTATTTGAATATTGCAATGAGTATTTCCTCGCTGCAGCACGTCCTCTAAAATTATTTTGTGCGTTAAGAGTTGTTCGGAGTGTATTAGTCATCCATGCTTCCTACATGGACGCTCCCTTAGTAGCGATATGAAATGACATGACCAGTTGCCGGGAGTAAATACCTGGAGGGAAACTGTGGAGGGGTGAGTTTTAAATAATTTTTTTTCTCAAGCGGATCTAACAAATTTAATCAAATTTAAGACATGAATACTGACTTAGTAGTAGCATAATGTAACATGACCGGTTGTACCTAAGAAATGCAGGGAGGGAGGTTGCGGAGGGCAAGGAATTAAATAATTTTTCCTCTAAAACGGTTCTAACGATTTTGATTAAATTTGGCACGTGGACACTCCCCTAATACCGGTCTGAAATGACATGACCAGTTGCTCCTAGAAAATGCATGGAGGGAAGCTGTGGGGGAGTGAGTTTGAAATAATTTTATAATTTTTTTTCTCTAAAATAGATCTATTAATTTTAATCAAAATTAACACATGAATACTGACTTAGTAGTAGCATAAGATAACATGACCGGTTGTACCTAAGAAATGCAGGTCATTATAGCTATTTAATTAAATTTAAATAGGTACAACAAATTATACATAGTTAAATGCTGAAATGCTGTTAAATGAATGAAGGTAGGTGTAGCTGAAAAAAAATGTTTTGAATTTCAAGATTCTTTGAGAAGAAATAGCGATTTGACGATGAAAATATTCGATACCGGGAACAGGGTACATTAGCTCAGTCTACTCTTAAATGGGAAAGTTTGTCCGAGTTGTCGCGATTTTTTACAATTGCACGCTTTTATTAAGTCATCTGGCAAAGGACTTTTTGTCATAAATACAGGTATAAGCATATTATCCTCATATTTGTAACCAAAACGTGTTAGATCTAATTCAATATACGTGGAAAATATTGCATTTCTCCAAATATATGTTTGCGCCAATGCTCTCAGGATATGCAAGTATAAGGCATTTGACGTAAAGTATATACGATTGGAATTGAAACCGTATAAAAACTAAAAGCCGGCAAAAACAGTCGACATCTCTTTATTGTACATGGGCGGAGGTAAATAGAAATGCTTGTCATAACAAAATGATAAGATTTTCGGGCGTTATTATATTATCCTCTGTTTCAAATGGTCTCCAGAAAGCCATGGTAAATTAGTAAATAATTAAAATATTTTACCTTTTATACAGTAGTAAATATTTATAAATATGAACAGTAACTAACTAAATTCATACGCTTGATATTATAATAGGTATTTATGCGCTGCACTGGCACATAGACAGCACGATATTAGACTTCCACGTTCCAAGATAAAGAAACGATTTACGAGTTTTTTTGTGCTAGTAGGCCTGTCTGTTTTATTACCTTTAAACCAGTGCAGTCGTAGATGGTTCATTCAGGCTGATTACATTGCCAGTCTCGGACTCGCCTGCACAGTTTCAACTACCGTTCGAATCTCAATACCATTGCCAAATATATAGCACAAAATATCAAGTTCAGTACGCACGGTCCTGTGCTTTAAAACTGACCAGTTTCAATTCCAATCGTATATACTTTACATGGGATGTTATTCAATTTAAGTTTTATTCCACCCTAAACCGAAATAATATCTACTCTAGCATCAGCGGTATCAACTTCTCTCTCCAACAATTACATCGTGAGGCGCGCCGCTACGCTGACTGACGCCCGCGCGCGCGCACATCTTAACAATTAAAAACAAGCACTTGAGCTAAAGAATAACAAAATATATCTACAGTATATTGTGGCATAAGCTTCACAGAATAGGTACAAATTTTTCTATCATTATAAAATATTATTAACCTCTCCACAATAAAATTGTGAAAGGTTACTAAAATTGGCTCAAAAACGAAAATTGAGATAACATCAAATCTTTACGTTTTGAGGTCCTAGGAACCCAAAAAAGTTGTTTTTGAAAAATGTCTGTGTGTGTGTGTATGTGTGTTAGCACGATAGCGCCGAAACTACTGAACGGATTTGAATGAAACTTTGCATGTGCGTTTCTTTAGTGCCCCAGAAGATTTGAAAAGGTTTTGGTTGAGATCGGATTACGTTTAGTGCCATTTTGGCGCAACAACTTGTTTATTTTATAATTACTTTCAATTTACAATGGAACCATTGAAAAGCAGTTAAAATTCTGATTTCAACGATATATCACACTTCCACCCTTTCGATTTGGTTTCCGTGAAAAAAATTAAAAACAAAACAAATATGAAGCATGATCGATGCGCGTAGCTGTTACGTCATGAAACTCGTCACATCACGTGTCAATTCACGTGTGAGGGTTTCTTCACTGCTCTAGAAGTAGAGCGGATTACGTTTAGTGCCGTTTTTAAATATATATACAGACAAATCGAAGAATTAAACTACAAATATTCCTCTAAAATCTAGTAAAATTACTGAAATGCTAATGTTTCATTTAACAAAGACAGCCGCGAACGATCGGATTGCAATGAGCAAATTTTGACGATTGTCATTGTCATCCGATAACGTTGGTGTCATGTCATGTTAATAAGATTTCGGCATATTTGTAACTTTTAGTGGATTGTCACAAACTTTAAAGGTAGATGTAACAATACCAATATCATATGCTTTCTGTACCTTCGTTGGTGAATTTATTATAGGTTATCACTTTACCAATTTTCAGTTTGTTGCTTTACAAATTTGTAGTATTTAGGATAACTAGATTCTCTTAGTCGTTCAAGTGACGTTAAAGTTGTTAATATCCTAATAGTATATTATTGAACGAGCGATAATGTAGGTAATAACTCGCATCGATGATTGTAAATTCATTAAGTTGAGGGTTTTTTTTAGTGCCCCAGATGATCTGAAAAGGTTTTGGATGAGATCGGATTACGTTTAGTGCCGTTTTGTCACACAATTTAATGCTCTTTTCGGCTTCAAAGATCCACCAAGTGGGGAGGTTCCAGCCGCTTCCAATAGCTGCCGATTTTTTTCATATAGTTTTTGAGTCCTGAAAACTGTAAATTTCGCGGTTAAATTTCAAGAATATTTTTCTCGAAGTCTATCAATTTACAAAAAAATATCTAAGGTCATTTTTTGTTTGTTTTGGTGTGAAAAATATGAAAATATTTTTCCGAAAGGGAAAAGAAAATTTTTCTAATTTGATTTAGAAAACTTTGTTTAAACAATTCCTGACCACATGTCCATCTGGCAAACTGTACTTTCTTATAAAGAAGCACTTTTTGAACAAGATAAAGATGAAGAAAATAATCCCTCAGAATAAATTTTCCTGGTCGATCACTGATTTCGCCCGTACTAATAGTTAAAGTTGATGCAAAGATGAGTAGATGAGGCAGCCGAACGTAAGATACAGTTTGCCACGAATTTGTATCAATAAAAGGCAATAAAATCTAATGCCTTGTTACCTATTTTTCATCGGTAGATAGGTACCCACTTTTTATACGTGTTTTGTTACTTTTTAGACATCTTTTTATCTTTTAGAAGCGTTCCAAGTTTTGTCTTTTATGGCGGATATATTAAAAAAAATTACATTCAAATAACGTTAAACAATACCTTCCAAATGTTGAAGGCATTTCCTGCAGACAAAATCTTTTTTTTTAAATATGCGACAATTATTTCAAGTAGCTTATTGTTACAACCGTAAAAATTAATAATCGACAATAATTACCCAGTGCCTTCATGTACTCATCGAACTTTTCGCTGGTATTCAGCTTGTATTTCTTGCCAAGAACCTCCGTTAAACTCATATTGCACTTTGACACTTGTTAAACAAGAATTTAGTTGTACAGCAGCGGTTAGTATCTGCACGGTAGGTAGCAGGACAGGACAATAAACTCGACTGTTCGCGGCCCTCTCCCCAACTGGCTGGAGTTCTTATTTCCCGATTAGGATTGATTAAACTGACCTATGGAACGTTCATAAAAACAAATTCCTCATTCGATGGTTAAAGTTTACGATTGGAACTCTACCGAGACGATAAAACAGACTAAATGTTACCTTATCTTGTTTTTACATGCACTTAAATAAGTATAATAAAACGATAATTTAACAGTTTCAAATTACGTAAACCCAATTTTTAACGGCTACCAGATGTCAAATATAGCATACATAGTTTTCCAGGTGATCGTGTAAAAGTTTATGTGGGTCTGACACGTAGACCGTTACGAATTAGATTAAGTGAACATAAGAAAATGTGTGAAGTTGCCAGAGCACTGTTATAGCACGGGTATTTTCAATTATATTTCTATAAAAGTACAGATTCAATACAAAATACAAGTATTGAAAATTTATGTTTCTTCTGTTATTTCACGACAGAAAATAAATATTCGTCGTGTTCTGAAAAATAATGATTAAATTTTGTTAAAAATACATTGTAATAAATTATTATTTTGCTATAAAAAGAAATGAAATTCGAAATGTTCTTTAAAATAATTCGGTTTTTAGTTGAGTAAATCCAGGAGCTAGCTAGAAGAAATGAAAAATTAACTTTCTTGTCCGTCAAGTACCTCGCAACATTTAATATTTCACAAGGACCCATTCTCGGGCCCTTATTTTTTACTCTACGTATATATAATATTATTCATTATTCAAGTTGATTGTTTATGCCGACGACCACTTACATTTTAAGACCATTAACATTAAAGCGGTTTTCCCAGATAGCACTAAGACATATTAAAGGCATCTTAGGGATGTCTTCATGTGACATTGGAGACGTCTTAAAGACGTCCACTTTAAGATGTAATTCGTAAAGAAGACGTCTTGGGGATCAAATTGAAACATCTTTAAGACGTCTTATTTTAGTCTATTCTAGGCCTAAAAAAGGCATGACATGACAGTACGAAGATGTTGTTAAGACATTTTATTCTGGTCCATTCTAGACCCAAAAAACACTTTCACGGGATATTATTAGGATATTCTCAAGTAGGTGAAAAATGTCTTTATTAGCAGTGATTTAGTCAGGTAAGTATATGAAGTCTAATTTGGCATGTGAATAAGTTGATAATATTCATGCGACTACATGTGTGGCACACAAAATTACTGCAATAGCCAAAACTTATTGTCATATTATGTCTACTGAGTTTTTCTGCTATTCCGATAACTTTGTGTGCAACAAATACGAAACCGTATACATATTATCAACTTATCCACTCATCAAATTAGACTTTACCTAATTATATACAGCTTGACTGCCAATATGACTGATGCAGCATTGTGCGATGAGTCGGACTTTCTCTATATTTATTGTACACTGCTGTCTGCCATATTAGTGGTCAATCTGTATACCCCACAGAGACTAGAAAGGCTGAATTAGAGGCAAATTCTATACTCAAGAATAGTGTCTCGACTCAAAAGTTTTCTCACATTTTTTAATCATTTATATTCAGTAAACTTATAATTAAATCAAGTGAAATAACAATACAATTGGTCGGCTTGGTGGTGTGATGGACAGTGGTACATCCTAGCACGCAGACGGCCCGGGTTCAAAACCGGGTCGCAGCAGGTCGATGAGATATAGTCGATGAACGGATCTGCTCGCGTCACCATCTTTAGAAAGAGATGTAAAACTGTGGGTTCCGCGTATCTACGATGTGCGCACGTTAAAAATCCCTACCCCACGACACAAACTGTGGGGGTTCGGCAAAATTTCCAGGGTAGTGGTCCCGGTGCATATGTTAGAACACGCCAAAACCCGCGACGAAAATCGCATGAAAAGCGCGTTTCACGTAAGAATGCCGTTGGAAGAGGTTTTTATATATTAATTCACATTTTCACTCTACGGAGCGTTTTTTATGCCAAAATCTTGGAAACTCATCAAGGAGTGTAATTTTAGAAAATGTAGTAAATGTCGCTGCACGGGGACGTAATGTCGCCCCGACCACAAAATTTAGAAAGTATAACGAAAACCGAAAATAAAAAAAGCACTGCAACTCATGCGTTGTGTTAAATATGAGGACAAGTTATCCAGTTTCTAGTCAAAGTATTTCGAGAGTTTTAGCGAAATTGGCCCTTAGCGTCGGGGATGCCTTATCATCATTTTCTAGCAGTCAATTTTGACGGGAAAATGATGGGTTTTAAGAGTATTTGCCCTAAACCGGTTCCTCAGTGCTTAGGTGTCAGAAAAGTATAGTTACCATGTACTCAGAATGTGCATGGGGCCGCCTTGCCTGAACGTATTAATTTATAATTGCAGAATATAATTCAAAGTCGTTGCGATTCAAGCTTTTTTAAGCTCCTAGGAGTGAACTAAATGGATATTGAACTGAAAATACGTCAATAGACAGGCAAGCAAAAGCTCACCAAAATTATAAACATTGAACTTTTTACTGAATCTTTTTGTGTAATCGTTAGCTCTAAACCGCACATTGGATAGTAGTTGGTTACATTATGAGTTGTTCCGTTCTTCACTATGTGTTGTACACGGGCCAAACTATAATTTGTCAATACATTTTTCTTGAACGTTTTTGTAAAACATAGTTTTTTTTTAAGATTTAATGTATATTTTTGAACTATATATTGCCTTCTTCGTGTGTTTTCAAAATTCCTTTTCAGGTTTAAATTTAAGAAAGAGTTAGTATTTACTGTGTTACGGCAAATCAGGAAATTTTTCTCGAAATAGTCAAGCAACTTTCTTCTGTGATCACATTCTATCTCCGTAACCAACCATCTGTAAAATTATTATTTTATGCATTTCGTTTAAATAAACTATGCTTAGAAATTGCAGTTAGCAAAACTTTTTCTTTCAATAAAACTGCCGATACCAGCTATGAAGAATTTTGATGTATTTATGTCTTTTTATTTGATAATGTTGAAAAAAAGCACTGAAATTGTTTTTGCTAGCCTGCAAGAATAAGTTTTTATGTGTTTCGTTTGTTGTAGCGAATTTCGTCAAGCAGACCGTTAATTTTTACAATAAATATTACAACCATAGCATTTTTGACCTGTATACCAAATAAATAATATATTTACAATTTGTATCATATATAACACAGTGCCAGAGTTTTCATCTTCTTTCGAATTTACATTTTTGAGTGATGTATTTGTTTATGAGGTGTCACATTTCATACCTACCTACACAACTAGATCTGAAGAATTATAAACAATAAAAAAATTAAATAATTATAGACAGTTATAAGAACCATAAAAATATCGTGCACCTAGCAAATACCTTAAAACAAAAATAAATTGCATAAGTCATGTTCACACCTACAGAACTAAACTTTATACCAAAATAATATTAGACGTGAACTTTGCTTTATGTTTGGTAACCTGCAATCTTGTTTTTTCATTTTAATTTTAAAGTGCGAGGTATTTATATTATGGTCTGTTGAACATTGCTCCCGAGTTGAATGTTTATTAGCCAGGACCGGACTAAATTTGTAAATGTAACTTAGATGCGCTTTTTATATGGGCGTCATTATATCTTCAATTTACTTGTAAACAAACTGTCTTGGAATAGCTATTTTATTATTGGGATTTGTTTTTGGAGTTTTATGAAATATGGAAAAGATTCTCAGATAAAATCATTCGTTGTTTCGTGCAGAAAAGAGCGGTTTATTTTTTAAACTTTGATTTTTGTCGTTTTCTGTGAAAATCTGATGTGTTACGTACTTGTATCATAACAAAACAAACGAAGTTACAATTTTCAGTTTTAACATAAGTATGTATACAGATATTTTTATTATTTATTAAGAAAACACAATCCGAAAAATTAAGAAAACAACAAAAATTCTCCTCGTTGCTCGAACTTGAAGTTCAGTTCGAGCAACGAGGAGCAGCAGTAGGCAGCTTTCAGTGAGAACCTGAAGATGGCAGATGAGATTCTGCCGAAACGTCGTTCAGACAACCGTGACTCCTGAAGAAGTCGACCATCGACGCGGGAGAGCACCCGGAAGTACAATAATACTTCATTTAATACCCGCGAAAACCTATAAAACAACATATATATGTATATATATATATATGACGGTATGATCTTTAGTTCTGAAAAAAGCGTCTGTTTCATTCCACAGAGGGTTCCTATAATCAGTACCACTATTTTAACAGAATGGCCTGGATAAAGCCTGCGGAGTTCGAAGAGCAAGTCTCGATATTTTGTCCGGTTTTCCTCCTCTTTCAAGACAATGTTGCTCTCAGCGGGAGCTGAGAATTCCACGACATACATTGTCTTGAGTTGGCGGTCGAGGAGTACTATGTCAGGCTTGTTGGCTTGTATTTGCCTGATGGTGGGAAACGAGTAGTTCCAATAAATTAGGCACTTCTCATTCCCCACAACGGACTCAATATCCCCCGGAACGTAAGGCAGCACTGGTGTTTCGTCTATCCCATACGAGTGCCTTAGATGATAGTAAAGCACTGGTAATGCTGCGTCGTGTCTGTGAATATAGGCCGAGACTGTGTATGTCGGGCAAGCCGACAGTAAGTGCATTACAGTCTCCGGCGCCCTGCGGCAGGCCCTGCAGCTGACATCAGGGACCTCCATACCCATGACACGACTTCAATAGACGAGGGTGTTAAATACACCATCCTGGCAAATTATAAATCCCTCGGTCTCGAACTTCAGCCCGGCTGACCTTAAAAATCCGAAGGTCAGCCTATCGGATAAGCCGAGGTCTTCTATATTTTTATAGAAAACTCTGTGCAATAGCTTATCCTTATGGAGTTGCAGAAGGATTTTGTGTTCTGCAGCTCTAATGTGGGCTTTTAGTCGAACGGATTCCAACTCGGTGACAGAGTCGGGGTTTACCCGCTCGACGTCGAAGATGAGACCAAGTTCATCGGCTGCTCTCCGTGCTGCCTTAAAGAGAAAAGCTCCTACCTCTGCATTTTCATGGTCTCCACCTTACATGCTCCATCCAGAACTATCCCGCTATGGAGACTCTCCAAGCTCAAGAGTCCACGGCCTCCCCGCTGCCGTGGGAGATATAACCGTGGAACAGACGATTTAGGATGTAAGCTCCTATTGAGATGCATCTTCTTGCGAGTTACTACATCGAGTTGACACAGCTCTTCTCTAGTCCATTTCACTACTCCGAAAGAGTAGAGAAGGATCGGAACGGCAAGCATATTTGTAGCAGACACCTTGTTTTTCCCCGACAGTTCTGCAGACCAGATCTGTAGTAGGTGCTGATACTTGCCGCGGAGAGCGTTTTTCACTACTCACTTCGTAAGTATACGACTCTTCGGCATCTAGATGATGTAAGATGCTTCCGTCCACGAGCTGCGCGTCCTCTCCGTAGTCACCGCATCGTCCTCTCTTGATATGGATCAGTGCGCATTTGTCCAACCCTAGCTGCATACCGACAGCCTGCGTGTACTCCTGTACCACCCTGAGGGATTGTTGGAGATCTCTTTCTGAGGAGGCATAAAGTTTAAGGTCATCCATATTATCCGTTATTATTATTATTATTTTGTGCCAATTTAATGCTAATCTCGAAAATTACGATAGCGATATCCCACTTGTAGCAATATGAATTGAAATAATAAATAGATATGAACACAACACATATATTATTGAAGCAAAATGCGTTGACGTACATACACATAGTCATTAAATTAACATATTCATTTACCCCTTAATCTACATATGTAATTGCCAGCTGACTTTGTGATAGTGCAACAGTTATCAATATTCCTTTTCTTATCTTTGATAGGGTAAGGTCTAGAATACCCTAATTGTTTCAATTTGTGGCAATTTTGCCCTTCAAAAAAGATATAGAACTAATATCGAATCTACGTAAAGAAAATAAAAATAGCAAAATAGTAAACCTGAACGAAACGCCGCTGACTTTTTACAATGAAACTATTTATTCGATAATTTAAATTTAAAAACACGACAGGGATCTTTTCCACACTAATAGCGTCAAATCGACCGTGGTCAAAGTCCACAGGTCATAAGTCCTAAAGTTCTTAAATGCTAAATCCATCATTACCATTACGCAGATGCATATTTAATAAGTTTGCGATGCCAATGTCACGAATAAGTCTGGCAAGTTATTTCGAAGGTGACAAAATATTTTTGCACAAGTTAAAAAAGTTCCAAATTATTCTCACAACCATAAGCAGTTTAATGACAGGATTAAAACCGAATTAACGCTATTAATTCCACAGTCAAGGCTATCTCAAATTTACAATAATTTATTAAGCGTTATTACTGTGACACATGCAATTTGGTACTTCACGCTTAGAGAATGATTCATAAAAACACGACCGCTGTAAACATCTCATTTGAGCACCTATCAAGTATTACTTTCGTTTGTTGAATTGAGTCTTATATAACTTCAAGAGAGTTCGATAATTTCACAGCTCCCAATGAATTACAGGACTTTATAATAGAGGACATATGACATAAGGCAGACATAAAAGATTTGATGCATGAGACTGAAAGACCATTGACGTGAAAAATAATTCTGATACGGTTCGGAATTGGTGTAGAAATTATAAAATATTTCAATCATAGTTTAATACTGAAGTTATTAGAAACATAAGGATTAAAAAATGATACTATAGTTTACAAAACGAATTGTAAATGTCAATGCTGGTGGAGAACATAGGTGAAAAAAGTCGGTTTTTCGCAAAAATCTCGGAAAGTATCAATTTTACTGTAAAATATGTACATATAAGAATTATAGGTAATAAAATTCGCGCAATTTCGTTTTTTTTGAAGCCGAGATGGATTTTTTTGAAATTTTGACAGTTTTGCGACGCAACGGAAACGCGCGCGCTTTTCGCTAAAATCTCGAAAATTGTCATTCGGATCACAGAATGCTTCAAATGAAAGTTGTACAGAATTCGATTACGAACTATTTCCTTTTATTTTTCATTTCCATTCGATCAATATTGCAGAGATATAAATACACTTTACAGCTGTTTAAAGATTTGAGCAAAAATCTCATCTCATCTCATAGAAGAAGAGTATCATATTTCTATATGATACTCTTCCCAGTTTTTTGTAAATAAGTTAATTCCTAGCAGCTCAGTAAGATGGGAAAATTTGTATGAAATAATTCAGAGCAATTGCAACAATATCAATAAACCGGTGAAATAATGTTTACATCTAGTTTATTTAAATATTTCCTTCCTATGAGTCACCGGTGTGTAACAACAACAACAATAAATCATATTATATGGAAAACTGTACCTGTAAGATAATATTTAAATAATTATATTCGGTTCACTGACACGATATAAAACTGGTTCAAACGGTTAGAAAAAAAATTGCGTTCGTGTCGGGGATCCAGTCTCGGTAATCTATATCTTCAAACCAAATGTGTCAAATGTTTAATAGTATTTTATTACAATTCATTTTACTGCTTACTTTCTAACCGTAACGACATTAATGTTTGTTTTATATTTGTTGCATACTTACAACACCAACAAAACATGTGGTGCATGTGTTATTTACATTATGTAATATTTTAATGTGGTCCAAAGTTGTATAACAAGTAGCCCAAGAAAGCCTATTCTATGACTAGTTTTTATAACCATCGAATAATTTTACAAAAACCAAAAAGTATACTAACAAAAACGATATTTCGGCGATAAATTACAAAACCGAAACAGTTAAACTCCCAATTACAGAACAGGAAAGTACAGGAAAAAAATAATACTTATACAAAATGCTTATAACATACAGGCTGTCCATTTTATCAGGGCACTCGAGAATATCTCACTTAATATCGGTTGTACAAAAAAAAATATTTTTACGAGAATTGTGCCGATTTATATAACCTACAAAATGGTTTCAAGACGTTTGAAATCCATGGCCTACTTTAAGAGTTATGGCGGAAAATATCGAAAATGCGGAAAACGTCTAGGTCAAATATCTCCGTTATTGGAAGAGATACGGGAAAAATTCTAAGGCGAAATTTTTTTGCAAAAAGAGTGTTTCAACGAGGTTATATCTATTTTTTTTCAAAACCGCTGTATTTTGATCAGGCTGTTAAAAAAATTCGTATCTCTTCAAATAACGGAGATATTTGGCCTAGACGTTTTCCGCATTTTCGATATTTTTCGCCATAACTCTTAAAGTAGGCCATGGATTTCAAATGTCTTTGTAAGTTATATAAATCGTAAAAATAATTTTTTTTGTACGACCAATATTAAGTGAGATATTCTCGAGGGCCCTGATAAAATGGATAGGATATTATATTTTTTGTACCTAGTCCTTTAATTGGGCTTTGCCTGTTGAATTTTTTTAATTTTTTTTTTTGTACATTTATTTAACGTCGGCCTATTTCCGCTACTGAGGCCTAACACCGACGCCTGTAGACGAGCTACCCCCAACCAGGAATTTTGCCGAACCTCTTCCCTTAAGAAGAGTAGGGATCTTTTACTTGCCTAACATTTAATAGACAAGGGCCCGACGGCTTTACATCCCCTCCGAAGGATGGCATATCTCCTATACAACCCTCGCCTAAGGTTGTATAGCTTCCGCGCATACACTGATATACAAGCCGCTGGAAGATGTGTGAGGCGAGGACGCGGTTTTCGTTGGAACGGTCACCAATCCAACTACTATCCACGCCTAACGTTGCTTTACATCGCATATCGAAGTATGATTTTTTAAATTAAATAAGTAATAAGTATTAGTATTTTTCCTTGTAGGATTTCAAATATTAAATATTAAGCCATGCCATTTAAAGGATACTTTCTGTAATTTTATGAAATTAAACGGTACAGTTAAGATAATCTACAAAACGAAGCAGGTACAATATAATTTGCGTTCAGAATGCCCTGAAAAGAATTCAATAAAATACGTGTTTTGTTTTAATATATAATATGGATATTAAAATTGTGTGTCCTGGTACTACATACATATTTGTATAAATCAAATTGGTAGTTATAATGTTTTTGTTAACATAAATAAACATTGATATCAATAATTTATTTCATCTTATACAAATATATGTTTTAATAGAAGAAAATGACTTTCTAATTTTACGACTGGCAGATAATCACAGATGATTATTGTTACATATCTTTCGATTTCGATTCATATCTATCAACAAGTATATAACGTAATATTATATTTGACAACAAATCTGGCAAATATAATAAACAAACGTAACAGAAGTGGTTATTACTAAACGGAGATCAACAGGTATTGAATTGTTCTGTAATTTTTGCACGGTATGATTAGCGGTGTTGAAAGAAAAACTTACTAAAGCTAATATCACGTAGCACAAAATAAATATCTCTGTGTACGTAGCTAGTATACAGGGTGTCTCACCGGGAACTGAATCGATCGATATAGAGAAAAGTACGCATCAGAAAATTTTGAAAATTTAGATAGTTACTAATGTCGGTGTGGCCAATCCAACTAAAGTAATTACAAGCAGCTGGCACTTCCGCTTATACCGGAAGTTGATACCAACTTGCTTATTTCAAATGGAACGCCCTATATATTTTACGGTTTTCTAATAGAGCATAAAATTCTGAGTCGAAAATATGTAGCATATCCTATACCTAAACCTAGCCGTTTCAGAGATATTTGACATTTTATAGAAAATTTGACAGGTGCAACGGTTTGCAAGAACCGTTATAACTCTCTTCGTGTAAAAGATCCTCATTTGCTTCTTGTCACATAAAAAGAACACAAGGAGAACTACGTTCTACAACTGAAATAAATTCAATAATATCATACCAAGTGTTCCGTTGGAACACCCTGTATTTTTTTACGTCAAGTTGTGTAAAATTGAATTCCCTTTTCTCTGATATTAGCATTGTGGGGGTTAAAATTACAACTTTTCGAAATATTTGCGATTTTATTAGAAATTCATGAATTGTTGTAATCATTTCATCAAAATAGCCATGATTAGAAACAATCAGTCATTATCTTATGTCAAAAAATGCCAGCACGTTTAAATTACACCCACGAAGACTTTTTAAATTTGTTTATTTTTTATGGAGAATGTGATAAAGTAATGTTAAGGACTTGCAGCACATTTGCTACTCGATATCCAGAAAAACGGAAACCGTCACCAAACACTGTAAAACGCATACTGGAAAATTTTAAAAATTATGGTTCTGTCGAGGCAAAAATGCAAAGAAGAAGGCCTATTGTTGATGACGAAAACATTGAAATAGTCATTCTTTGATATTTTCATGCATTTCCAAGGATGTCATTAAAACAAGCTGCTCTGGAATCGGGACTATGCAAGGATTCAATTCACAGAATCGTATTAAAACAAAAGTTTTACCCATTTTCATTCCATATGGTTCAAGGATTAAAAGAAACAGATTTCCTGAGAAGACAGAATTTTTGTAAGTTTATTCTAATAAGGTCTGACGGTCACGATTCTTATTTGGGAAATATTATATGGACAGATGAAGCAAAATTTACTAAAAATAGACTTTTTAATAGATACAATTCGCATTATTGGAGGACTCAAATCCTCATATGTTCAGAGAGCGAAACTTTCAGGAAAGTTGGCAGTTCAATGTTTACTGTGCCATAAGAAACGATACAGTGGTGACATTACCATTTTATCAGGAAAATTTAAACGGTAAATTAAATTTTCTCTTCTGCTAATATGTATAGGTAAATTTTTTTTTTTTTTAGGTGAAAGATATCTGAATATCTTACAAAATTTTAATAATTTACTTCTCGCCGAACATAGAAACATTTTTTATCAGCACGACGGCGCTCCCCCACATAACGCATATTTAATTAATAATTATTTACAAGAAACTTTTTATGATCAATGGATTGCCAATAATGGACCTTTCTTATGGCCTCCTTGCTCGCCCGATTTGTATGCAAAGAGTAAGAAATGCATTTCAAAACATATCACAGGATTCAATTAGAAGAGCTACCCATGAGGAACTAATCCGAAGGTGCGAAAAATGTGTCGAGGTTCGAGGGCGGAATTTTGAGTAATTAAATTAAAATGAAATCATATTTTAAATTGATCTTATCTCTGCTATATTTTAGTTCATGCCATATCTTCAATTCGATTAATACGCATGTTACAGTGTTAGTGTTATTTTGCGTTTTTGTGGATATCGAGTAGTAAATGTGCTGCAAGTTCTTGATATTATTTTATCACATTCTCCATAAATAATAAACAAATTTTAAAAAATTTCGTTGGTATAATTTAAACGTGCTGGCATTTTTTGACATAAGATAATGACTGATTGTTTCTAATCATGGCTATTTTGATGAAATAATTACAACAATTCATGAATTCCTAATAAAATCGCAAATATTTCAAAAAATTGTAACTTTAACCCCCATAATGCTAATATCAGAAAACAGGGAATTCAATTTTACACATCTTGACGTAAAAGAATACAGGATGTTCCGTTGACCTAAACAAGTTTTCGCGGTTTGAAGTTGACAAAATGTAACGCGAAAAACGGAACACTTGGTATGGTATTATTGAATTTATTTCAGTTGTAGAACGTAGTTATCCTTGTGTTCTATTTACGTGACAAGAAACAAATGAGGATCTTTTACACGAAGAAAGTTATAACGGTTCTTGCAAACCGTTGCATCTGTCAAATTTTCTATAAAATGTCAAATATCTCTGAAACGGCTAGGTTTAGGTATAGGATATGCTACATATTTTCTGCTCTTTTTGAAAACCCTAAAATATATATGATGTTCCATTTGAAATAAGCAAGTTGGTATCGACTTCCAATATAAGCGGAAGTGCCAGCTACTTGTAATTATTTTAGTTGGATTGGCCACACAGACATTAGTAATTATCTAAATTTTCAAAATTTTCTGATGCGTACTTTCTCTATATCGATCGATTCAGTTCCCAGTGAAGCATCCTGTATATGCATACCTATAACATAAAATCTTAAGGTTGTATATTTATTTATTACAGACGCACACGCACACACACACAGCAAAGAAGAGTTCTTGACACTTTTTGGATTTGGGAAAGGAAACATTTTCCAAATAAATCAACAAAATACGTTAGTATTTATGATTTATATTGTTTTGGCAAAATGTACCCACTGACTGTTCCTTCGACATAAACATTATAGGCGTAGAGCTTACTTTCTAGTAATGTACCGAATAATTTTGTCATTTTGTAGATTTGTTGGCTATATAGGGTAGAAAACCCTATAAGAAAGAAAGGATATCAATGAAATGCCATTCACAACTTCTGGTCAATATCTATGAATGGATACCTAACCGCAAACAATTATTAACTTGCCCATTAATAATATAGTAAATGCTAACTTGATAAGCTCCAGTTCCAGGCATTGTATCTATATAATTAATCTATTGATCAATTTTTGTTTGTTTTGCAATCAAACTAGAAGACATGTCTAAAATATTTAGCGAACAGCTGCACAAATTAATTTATAATTCATCGAAAGTAAAAATAATTTACTATCTTTTTATTTTCTCTGATAACCATAATCTGGTCACGCCACAATACTTTTAGCTAAAGATTTGAGTGGTTTTGTTAAATATTGCCATAGATAATATAAAACTCATATCAGAAATGTTTGTTCAATTATAAGAAACTAGTACTTATTCAGACATTATTTTTAGACAAAAGTGGATTGAAATGACAGAACCACTTAATTGACCAGCTCGGTTACCCGACATGACTCCACTTGGCTTTTGGTGGATTATCTTAAAAAATAAAATTTATGTGGAGCTAATACAAAACTACGGCCCCTTCGAGTGTCAGTTGCAACCCCTAAATTTTTTAGTTACCAGTTGAGGTGCAGCAATTAATTGAAACACATTATTAGCCGCCTGTGATAATTAACTTTACACGTCATTACAATATGTGCATTTATTGTTAAATTATAACACATTAGCCTACTGCGGTACCGTGTTATTTTATTTTTTAATTCTATACTTACTACCTGGCAAGGCAGTGAGTATGAATTCGGTGTCACCCTGTATTGCACCCAAATTATTGATAACAACATTGGTAAACTAATTAGTATTTATTACAAAAATAAACAAATGCTGACGAAGATGTAAAAAGTAGGCGAGCGTAAATATTCAATGTTATACAAATAACAATCGGGGGAATACTAAGCGTACCTCTATAAATATTCAAACAGGCGTTCCTGCCCAAATCAAACGATGATATTTATTTGGTAGAAGTTTACTTATTTAATAATAAAGCTGGGCAAGAAATTCCGTTTGGCTACAATACCATTTTTTCGAAAATTTTACGAAATTTTTAAAGCCCTGTAACTTTTTGACCGTTTATCATACAACAATTTTCTCCTCGATAAAATGTAGCTATTTATGTACTTTTGGGTGATATGACTCAAACAATCTTTAATATAAAAATTCGATCCATTTTTGGCCATTTACGGTATACATTGTTCTTACGCGCGGTGATTTTTCGTTGCACAAGGTACATTTTTAAGACAACTAACAACTACAGAAAGTTTGGAATCTCTACTAAAAATTGCATAACACTTCGATTACCGTACTCCACTATTATGGGGGAGGTTACACTGCAATTAAATATATCAATTCGATCTTCCATTTTGTAATATTTGTCATATAGTTGATTAATAGGAGATAAATTTAAATGCTTGATCTTGGAGTAAGAAGATAAAAAGTTAGTGTCTACAGGTAAATCTATTTTGCCAATTAGTACCAATTAATCTGGATGAGTGTAAGAGCAGTCTTTTTGACTGAACGCCGCCAAATAATGACATTATCATTATTATTAATATTATTAATTAATTACTTACTGAGAAGTTTAATAAGCTGTTCTACATTCTGTCATTAGATATATACCATCTTCTCTTAGCATGCAAAATTTAAAAACTTATTTTCATATTTTGTATACTATACACATAAAGGTCATAGTAAGGACACCATATTATCAAGACATATTCAGCACGAGACCTTACAAAAGAAATGTACAATAATTTTAATGTGATAGCATTAATGAATTCTTTGCAATTGTAATGTTACGATTTTAATACGATTTTTGAAATTGAATGATGTCAGACTAAGAAAGCACTGATCCCTCTATTCTAAAGTTGTTTATTGTAAGTAATTTATTTGTAAAGACATTTTTGAACACTTAAAATTAATTTTAATCAGTTGATTTATAACAGCGATTTTTATTTATAACGGCGGAGTAGATTTCCATACCATCAGCGTAAGGTATTTAGGAAACGTTTAAATTCGATTCGATATCATTCATAAATATGTCGAATAACAGTGGATCAAAGTTAGAACCCTGTGGAACAGAAGTAGAGGCAATTTCAGCAGATTTTTAACAACAAAGTTGTGCAAATTACTAGAGTTTCTAATTGTTGCTAGAAATTTACACCATGAAATCCAGCCATCAGAACCGAGATATATACGCGATGGCAAACTGCCATCAGGGCACTCGAGAATATCTCACTTAATATCGGTCGTACAAAAAAAATTATTTTTACAAAAATTGTGCCGATTTATATAACCTACAAAACGGTTTAAAGATATTTGAAATCCATCGCCTAATTTAAGAGTTATGGCGGAAAATATCGAAAATGCGGAAAGCATCTAGGCCAAATATCTCCGTTATTGGAAGAGATACGGGAAAAATTCTAAGGCGAAAATTTTTTGCAAAAAGAGTGTTTCAACGAGGTTTTATCTAATTTTTTTCAAAACCGCTGTATTTTGAGATTTACTGTTCAGGCTGTTAAAAAAATTATTTTGAAACGGGCGGGAAATGGCGCCATTAAATAGAGTATTCCTCCCTTTTCAACGATATATCACATGCTATATTTATTCATTGGTACTACGTTAGTAATTATAAAAACATTTTTTTTAAACCAATAATTTTTTTTAACAAGCATTATACTTGCCGTGAAGAAGTATGATTAAATAAAACGATAAAGTAATTCAATAGTTGTTCAAATCTTTGCTATAATAAAACATTAACACAATTAAGAAGAATAAAGTAAATTCAGGTAACAAAAACAAAATAAAAATCAAGAAAGCAACATGGAGCAATTATGGAAAGAGTATTTGCAGTTATGCCAATGTATAGAGGTCCTCCATAAAAACGTCACTCCTTGCTCAGAAAGTTAAAATGTCTTTACCAATTAATTTAAGTATAATATCCATTTGTTTGTATTTCATGATTTCACTATTATTTCAATTATTTTAAAATAGTTGAGACATTGATCGTTATAATATGTTCGTTGCATATTGCCAATACAATTTTAACTCTGGATTACCTCAAGTAGAATATAGAAACAGATTTCCACAAGCACTACAGCCGAATAAAACTCTGTTCAGAAAATTAACCATGAAACTGAAAAATAATGGTTCATTTTTAAAGAAGAAGGCAAGGTTGAACAGTGTTACTGATTATGTATATAAGGTAAACCGAGTTATTAATTATGTAAGAAATAAAAATACAGAAAATTTAGAAACATCATTAAGAGAAATTCAAATTGCTTGCCATATAAATAAAACAAGTGCTAGAAAAGTTTTTAAAGGAAAATGGTTACCGGTATTATAAAGCCAAAAAAGTTAACAATTTACAAGCGGGGGACAAACCAAGGAGGACGACTTTTTATAGGTGGCTGTTGGAAAAGAAGCGTGTCGATCCATTAATATGTAGTAAAATACTCTGGTCCGACGAGGCAAATTTTTCCAATAATGGATTTTTTAATGGCAATATTCATTACAAATGGACTTCTGAAAATACACACTGGCATAGACCGATTAGGTTTCAAAATCGTTTTTCAATAAATGTGTGGATAGGTATCTTAGGCACCAACTTAATAGGTCCTTATTTTTATGATGGTCACCTTAGTGGTCAAAGGTACCTAAACTTTTTTAGAAATGAATTTAATGAATTCTTAGATGACCTACCTTTAGAGAATCGACACAACTTTCAATATTTTCGACAAGATGGAGCTCCTCCCCACAATTCCTAGATTTGCCTAGATTATTTAGACGAAATTTTGCCTCAATATTGGATAGGTACCAATGGATTTATTCGATGGCCCCCTCGTTCTCCAGATTTAAGCCCAATCGATTTTTATATGGGGTATATTATTAAAGATACGGTGTTTTCGACGACACCGCAAAATGTAGAGGACCTGAAAGTTCGAATTCAACAGGCATGTATTACAGTTACCCCCGAAATGCTGAGTAATGTTTTAAATGCAGTACCTCGTCGCGCTCGATTGTGCATAAGAAATCGCGGTGGACACTTTCAACACTTGATATGATATCTTAAAAATTATTTTGAGGATTAGATAAATATTAATGTTCTGTGTGCTATATTCTTTTTATTACTAATTTGTTTTTGTTACCTGAATTTACTTTATTATTCTTAATTGTATTACTGTTTTATTATAGCAAAGATTTGAAGAACTTATTGAATTATTTTATCGTTTTATTTAATCACACTTCCCCACGACAAGTATAATGCCAATAATAATTATTGGTTTAAAAGAAATGTTTTTATAATTACTAACGTAGTACCAATGAATAAATATGGCATGTGATATATCGTTGAAAAGTGAGGAAAATACTCTATTTAATGGCGCCATTTCCCGCCCGTTTCAAAATAATTTATCTAACAGCCTGAAGAGTAAATCTCAAAATACAGCGGTTTCGAAAAAAATTAGATAAAACCTCGTTGAAACACTCTGTTTTACAAAAAAATTTCGCCTTAGAATTTTTCTCGTATCTCTTTAAATAACGGAGATATTTGGCCTAGACGTTTTCCGCATTTTCCATATTTTCCGCCGTAACTCGTAAAGTAGGCCATGGATTTCAAATGTCTTTAAACCATTTTGTAGGTTATATAAATCGGCACAATTTTCGTAAATATAATTTTTTTTGTACGACCGATATTAAGTGAGATATGCTCGAGGGCCCTGATAAAATGGACAGTTTGTATATGTTTTTCATATTTTTTTTTGCATTTGAAAAAAATTGGTTATAAACAAATTAAACATGCAGACGTTCAGACTTAAGATATAAAATTTTATTGCAAGCTTTAAAGATTTATGAAATAACAAATAACTATCACGCATCCCGGACGAAGCACTTCATATGGGACATACCTAACTTTAGATAAAGATAGTATTTGTAAAAGTGTGAAAAATGGTTTCTATAGACATATGTCCGAAAACACTTTCGAAGGGAGGTAGAACCCCTTGAAGGTGTTGTCCTAGAGTAAGTTAGAAACTGTTAAGTGCAGGAATTTGCTCGCCTCTTCGTTTATAATTATTTTGTTAACGTCTATCAGAGATTAAATAATAAATATAGTTAGTCTTTGAGTCAAGTAACACTTTATACATATATCTGGTACACTTTGTAAAGAGTTAAAATCTTAGTGAAACATTTCTAGCTAAGTCTAAGTAATTTAGATTCATGTGGCCGCAGAAATACCAAATAATTTCCTTGACGTATTCTGGTATAAATGGCTTAACGAACTTAAATACAGTGAACGAACTTCCATATAAATCTGATACTTCTATCTCTCAAATTTCAAATTAGTCTTACTTGTCGAGTCCAATAAGTTTAACGAGC
The DNA here is from genome assembly GCA_963675555.1 of Leptura quadrifasciata. Taxonomy (NCBI): domain Eukaryota; kingdom Metazoa; phylum Arthropoda; class Insecta; order Coleoptera; family Cerambycidae; genus Leptura; species Leptura quadrifasciata. The sequence continues at coordinate 15,830,271 of OY776680.1, read as the reverse complement.
AAATTCCTCTCGAATCACTGAGGAAGGAAGTGTTAAATAAATTTAATTTAGTGAATTTCTAGCCTCAACTCTCAGGCGTATTTGGGCAGTGTTTAAGCAGAAGGGATTTCAATCTGTAATGAGTCAGAACGATTTATTTAGCCAGTGCAGAGCAAGAAAGTCGAAATCAAGACAAGATTTTTTAAAAATACAAACGATTATATATGCATTTCCTTGCTGCCAATAATTTGGCTATTTTTAGCTTAATGGCTTATGTTAAAACAAATGTTATGCTTCTACGTATTTAGGCTTAAAAGTACCTTATGTTTTTCTGTTAGCATTATGTAGTAGGTAAGATAATAATGTTTATCGGTTCAAGTGGTACGTTAAACTTTACGTAGTATTGTACTTACTGTTAACATTGTATTTATGTAACCAGAACCGTATCTAGGACACAACGTCGCAGAAAGTTAATGATTTTCTGCTGCAAATGGAACAGCATATTTAATTTTATCTATTTCTCGAAGCCGTAATCTTCGACAAAGACATTATGTAGTATATAAATTACAAAAATGACTAAACTTTGGTTTCCCAAAATGTCCTATATAGTTTTTCATCATATTTTGCGGCATAATTCAAAATGATTTATTTATGTTATGGTCACAGCTTTATTAATGTACGTTGGGTGTCCCTCAGGGAACGAATTTAGGACGCCTACTATTAAACATATTTATAAACGATATTATAGCAGGCTTTACACTGTCAACTGCCTTCTTTACGTCAAAAATCTCAAATCAAATGGTTTGTAAAATTTTGCAGCAGAATTTAATTCATGCGGACAACTGTTGGTTAGAAAATAGATCATCTCTAATTGCTATCAAATGTAATCTGCGATTTAGGCGTACATTTCATAGACAATTTTTCTCAGCTATATCATTTCAAAAGCATACAAAAATCTTGCGATCATTATAAGTAATTTAGCAATGTTTAATGATAGTAATACCATGAAACTGCTTTACATTTTTTAATTTATATTCGATATAAGTTGTAATATGCCTCGAATATAATATAATTTCGAAATAACTTATAATATGACTCGAACATAATATAATGTATATGGTATATGGTTTTATCTACACTTTGAAAAGCTGAATAAATGTTTTGAAAGTTTGTATTTTAGAGCTATATGAACTTTTTTCTTAGCTTAATGAAATAAATTAATTTTATTTGTGCAATTAATTAACACCTTTTCGGGTGAACATTTCACAAGCGCAAGGAAGCAGTCATCATTAATTAATTATAAATGTTCTATTTACCTCAGAACAATAAATTATGTAACGATAAGGTGATGTTTGACCTTTAAATTAAAGTTAAAAAAGATAACATATCTGCAACTTGGAACCGCAAAAGTATTCAAACACACTAACACTAACAGTAATTATTACCGAATCAATAAAAATATTAGCAGTAGAACCGTTAGCAATGGGTTTTTTTAAATACATTTATTTAACGTCGGCCTATTTCCGCTACTGAGGCCTATCACCGACGCCTGTAGACGAGCTACCCCCAACCAGGAATTTTTCCGAACCTCTTCCCTTAAGAAGAGTAGGGTTCTTTTACTTGCCTAACATTTAATAGACAAGGGACCGACGGCTTTACATCCCCTCCGAAGGATGGTTTATCCACTATACAATCCTCGCCTAAGGTTGTATAGCTTCCGCGCATACATTGATATACAAGCCGCTTGAAGATGTGTGAGGCGAGGACGCGGTCTTCGTTGGAACGGTTAACCACAAACAGAATTTGAATTCAAACATTCAAACATGACATTGTTCACCTTACTCTCAGTCTTTGCTCTGGCTGTTGTAGTTGTCAAGGAAAGCATTGTTTGGATGCCATAAATGAGATTCTTGTGACGAGAGGCACTGCTACTGCTTCTAATCCTATCAGCAGCAATAGAATCTTTAAAAAAAATTATATACCGCGGTAAAATCTCCTTATGGGTAAGTACCTGCCACCCAAATTTTAAGAAAATCGCATGGTTAATAAGGCAGCCATAATATGGGAGTCATGAAAAGTGAGACAGAGTGTATAAATTGCAATTTAATTATCAACCCCTGAAAACGTCAATGAGTTCCCCTCAGTATATTTCACAAGCATCTCAACTGGTTAATTTCAACCAAAGTTTATTCACTGTACCCTTCAATTGATGAGATTTAAAAAATATTTATGTATATTGGAATTGTCAATAGAGAATTTCTTCATGCCACTGCTATGAACAAACATTACCTTCGTTTTAATTAGATATTGTTTTTAACAATTCATTACCCAACATCTGTTAACTGCATGCCGTTTGAAACCGATTAAAATTATTAACAACAAATTTATTAACAATGACGAATTGCTCTTTCAAAGAATTAATCACCATCTGTTTTGTTGTACTAAAATACTGTTAGAACTTATGGATACGTGTAAGTAGACACGCAGTTTGGATTAAAGTAACAGAAAAAGTACCTGTATGTCGTTTCCAACCGAGAGTGTATTTAATTAGAAAATTGGTTAAGGAATTTAAAAATAATAATAAATAAAAAATATACACCACAGAAATTAGACAACCCCCAATTCCAGAAGCCAGAGGCTTGTGCGGAAGGGGGTTACACATTGAAAAAACGCGGACATACAACCATTTCCTCCTACAGTGCCGGAGCTGGGATTCGAACCCGGTGAATTGATACCCGTATGATTAATCGCGATTGCCACTTCGCGCCTTAACACACGCGGCTATCGGCTATCACCCCGAATATCAAAAATATATGTCAACACTGGTATAGGCAAAAGTATTAGGGACATTCCGTGCTCTAGATTCTAAATTATAAACTCAGTAATCTCTAACAAGCACAATGTAACTCATATAAAATTGTTAAATGTTCCATAAGGCACATATTAATTTTTCTCTTAGTTTGACCAATGTGCACATTTTCTAAACTATAGTAATAAATTATAGTAATTTTTAAATTGACACTGAGGCAACTGCTCCTCCCTTATCTAAGGTCCTTATAATATTATTACATATATTAAACTGTGTTGTGCTGGTATGGGGAGATTTTCGAAATTCAAGTTGATGGAAAGGAGAAATTTTATATGTAGGTTTTTGACCTGCTACACTCTATATAATTAACGATTTGGATTGACAAAAGATTGATTGGATACAAATCGTGCATGGTGGTAGAATATTTTACTTTTAGGACTCGACAGACTAAGGAAGTTGTTAAGTTTGCAGGCCATACTCTGCGGTACTGTCTTAGTTCTATAAATAACAAGTAAATAATGCAAATTATTGATAATATGTTTCAAAATAATTCCATAATTGTCTACACCTATCTATATTTCTCAACAATTTTTTTTATTCCGATCCGGTACTTGAGATTACTAAAAACTGATATTTTATCTACAATTATTTAGCAAAAATGAGATGTATATCTCCTATATAAACAATTTTAGATGTTGTTCAACGGTAAAGAACAATTTATTTATTTCAGAAGAAGAAGAGATTAATCTAAATCTGCAGAAGTCCATTTTCTATAAGGATAGTGTGAGATCCTTTCCAAAATGTATATGTCAACACTGATTTTGATATCAAGGTTTAGGGATAAAAAATATCATGATGATTCCTCTCTGGCTTTCTTGACTTCTTATAAACAATACAATATCTAGCAAGAACACTGCAATTATATAAAATAAGTTGAATGTTCCATAAAACGCATATTAATTTTTTTCCTAGTTTGACCAATTCTGTAATTCTCATTTAGGGCGGATATATCATTCAATTCAGCGACCATCTACAAACCTAGATTATTACATGTTCTATTAAATGCATCAATTCTAACGGATGTATGGGGTAATTTGGTAAATAAGTAAATTGTGTTAAATCACTCTATTTAAACTTGCACGCTATACTCTACTACTACTGGCTTAGTTCTGTAAATAACAGGTAAGTATCGCAATTTATTAATAATTTATTTTAAATAATTCCATAATTGCCTACTCATCTATATTCCCAACGGTTTTTCTATTTTGATTCGGTACTTAAGATCATTAAAAATTGATATTATTATTTATAATTGATTAGCAAACACGAGATGTATATCTCCTATATAGTCGACTTCAGGTGTTGATCAACGGTAAAGAGCAATCAATGTATTTATTTTAGAAATCCAAGATAACTTACGTTGCAAATGTGAGTATTTTGCCTGCCACTTCAAAAATAATTGAATTCAGAATCAAACATCTATCCATACAATGCCCACAGTTATTCTAAGATTTGCAAGAGGATTTTTGTTATTTGAAAAAAATAAAAATTTAAAATATCTCAGGTAATATAATGCATAAATATTTGTAAAACTTGGCACAAATATGCCCCTTATCAATCTACACAACTCTACCAAGTTGCATCAAGTTGAACCTTTAAAAACAATAAAAATTTCGAAATTTCAGTCATTTATAATGTGTGGGCATCGAGCCGTAGGAAGGTAACCACAGCTGAAAATAAATGCACCTTAAAATGTCATCTAATACATTGTTTTCAATTTTTATGTAATAAACAAACCCATGTATCTTACTAGCTATTTATTAAGCTTCAATTTGTAAATAAATCTCAAAAATACATAGAAAAATTTGGAACCAATTTATCTTCCTTTTTGCGCTTTGATCAATTTCAAATAACGATTTTTTTACTTGAAATTTGGACTGGTTCTTTCTGAATATTTATATTGTAGTTTTGGATTTTGTTTGCAAGGATGACTTAAAAATGTGGTATATGGTAAAGTTAAATGAAAAGTTCGGCCCGCTGTCATCACTTCTCGTCTTAGCCGTTCCCTTGTACGAGTTTATTCCTCCCGAATGTGCTTATTACACTCAAATATACACCATATTTTTTTAAGTTATCTTAACAAAAAAAATACATATTTAGAATATTTTGAAGACCCGCCTCTCTAAATTTCAGAAAAATTTAAACAATTCATTATTTTCAAGGCGTAATCGATAGTGGCGCAGTCGATAGGAACACTATTTTGATTCAATTTGTTTACTTTGGTACATCGGAACCTTGGTCGGATATTGATTAAACCATAACAATTGAAACGGAAGAAAACAGAAACAATTTTTTTTCATAAATTCCAGGCTTCTTTGCGTAAAAAATGTCCTAGGCTCATTACTGAATATCTATTCTTTTATATTTAAAAGTTGGCAAAAGTCATCGTAACAAAAATTCCGTATTCACAGCATTTTTTTATGTCTTTTTAGCCGCCTTCCAAGTCACCTGAATAACTCTCTTAAGTCTAGGAGATCTAGATTAGTCTTAGTAAAGGTAACGGGGAACTACAGTTTATAGTGGGACCTGAACCACTTTTTGGGGATAATTTATATTTTAGAATTACCTCGCAGTAGATGGGGCTTGAATCTACCTCGCTAAATACGCTCAGAAAGAAAATTAGAGCTACCGTCGCCACCGAGTATTTTGAAGATCTACCTCTCTAAATTTCACAAAAATATAAACAATTTATTATTTGCGAGGCGTAATCGATAGTGGTGCAGTCGATAGGAATACTATTTTGATTCGATTTTTAAACTTGGCTTATCGGTACCTTGGCTGAATATTGCTTAAACGGGAAAAAACAAAAACAACAATGTCAATAATAATGTATCTGTACTCTTTTATTTGCTATACATTTTTAAAATTTGATAGAAACTGAAATTAGGCATTTTCGGCCATGAAAGTATATCTTAAAACTAATTCTATTCTTTTATCTACCTAACGTTTAAATACTTTTGACAATGTGGTCTACTTCAGTTCAAGATGTCAGGTGTTACCGGTAGAAATTGAAGTAGGCGTACTATTAATAACTTTTCAACATTATCAAGTATGACATCAAGTTTAAAATTTCTGTTCGTTTTTTCATTAATTTATCTAACGTCAGCCTATTTCCATTTCCGCGCCTACGGCCAATCACCGACGCCCTGAGACGAGCTGCCGTCAATGAGCAAATTCTTTGAAATCTCTTCTCTCTTCTTCAATACGCAATGATCTCCTGGCTTCTGCGTATACACTGATATACAAGCCGCCATGGGACAAGATTACTATATCTCCTTGATGGTCACCCCTCCAAAAACTGGCCGTGACTATTGCTTTAATTTTAGTATCAAAGGACGAGAGTGAGAGAACCAACTTTATTTCTGAACAAATACAGGAGAATCTTCCCCAGAAGCCACCTTGGGACTGGTAATGGAACTACAACACGAGGCGTAGCGGTGACTGCAGGACCGGGTGAAGTAGAATCGGTTTGGCAAAAATAATAACAATGAAACATAATGTTTTTAGTCGTAAACTCCTCTATAAAATCCTTATTTTACTATAAGGAACGTAACCAGACTGCAACCAACAGCTACTCTCCGGGCTATGTGCCCCGCCGAGCGATGAATTACAAGTTACAAGCATGGCGCGTTAAGTGTGTAATAATTGCATATTACCATCAAAACGCTAATGCTGCGATTGCAACAAACACCAGCCAAAAGACTGATTCTACTTAGAGGAGCTCTCGTGCCAGTCTCTCTGTGCCACCCCTACACCAGGCTTTCGCCAGGGTGAAAACAACCCCCGATGGAGGTTACACAATCCTGGCCACCTACCACCTTCCTCAAAGGAACACCCACTATAAAATATAAATTTTTTTTAGAAAAACATATCAATGTTCCAACCCCTTAGAGGGATCTTCCGTTCTACTCGAGGGAATAACAGTCAGTTGAAAAACTGGGGAAAATAAACGAGTTCGCGGAAAAGGGCATTTTGAGGGTGGTGATGGGAATCGACTCAGCACCCTCGAAAATGGAGGGTGACATTTCTAGTCCGAATCGCAAAACATTCATAGGAAAGTGTCGATATACAGAGAGTGAATGCGATACAATACGGTGCTTGAGTTCCCCGCCTATAACTCCAAGAATGTCAATACTGAACCATTTCGATAGAGAATTTACTTATCTTTAACTTCGATGACCATCTTTTCTTCGTAGAACCATTCAGAATCGAGATATTTGAAAAAAGAAAAAGATTTCTTAAGCGATATTGCCCCATAATTTGATTTATAATGAACTGGTTCCAACAGTAAAATCTTTTGTCCGATTTAAAACGATGTTAATCTACCTGATGACTGGCCTAACTGTAGAAATGCGCAATAATTAATTTGGTTTGCTGGTGCGGCAACTACAATCTTAACGAGAGAACTTGTTACCGAGACGGGTTCACAATTTTATAATGCGTAGATCGATTTGAACGTTTCTTTGTAGTTTCAAAGAGTAAGTTTTCCCGGTGGCCTTGTGCAAACTTCGTCTACATAATTTGCATGAAAATTAAAAAAAATTAATTTAAAAAAAAAATTGAATATTCTATATATTGGCGAAGGCGATGGTGTAAATTTATACTCTAACTTGTACTAACTGTACTCAAATTCAAAAAGGGGTGAATTTTTTTGCAAAAAAATTAACCACCTTAAAAGGTCATCAAGGAGGCTTAAAAGATTGTTGAAAGGATCATAAACATTTACAAACACTTAAATCGAAATTTTTAATAATAAATGTACTCTGCAGATAAAATAGATATTGATTTCTAATCTTCGCTCACAAAATCTATAATTTTAATTCCAGACTATTCAACTAAATATTTAATTCAAGATTGCCTTTGGTTGTATTTTATATAATACCTAATTCTTAATCAATATATCTACCGAATATGAGCTAAAACAAAGATTACGATTATTGGTGAACATTATGTATAACCGAACTTTGTCCTTCCAATAATGGGTATTGTTTTGTGAATTGCTAAGCGGTAGAATAAGGCGTGGCGGTCAACGAAAGAGGTTCAAAGACGCTTTCCATGAAAATCTAAAATCCTGCGGTATTGCAGACGAGCAATGGGAACAACTTGCAGCGGACAGAACCGAATGGCGAGGGGTTGTGGCCAGCTATCAAGGAAATGTTGCTGCAAGAAGGCCGAATCCAAGACCTAACCAGGTCTATGTTTGTCCTGACTGCGGTCGACATGTGCTCTCCCGAATTGGCCTTTATAGCCATAGTCGTGTGCACCGTAGATGAATGGGAATTACAATAGACTACACCTTTTACTTGTTTTTTATTGTACACAATTTATCGACTGTAACATTTTTATACTCGGACTCGAGTAACGGCTAATAATAATAATTGTTTTTTAACGCATTTCAATTTGTATCTTTGATATAAAAGAATAAATGCATTTATTATTGTTATTATGTTATCGTTTTCCGCTTGCGACAAATTTTTAACTTCCCTCTGACGTTCTTTAATATTTAGTTATAAATAAACCTACAATTAAGCAGGAATGCAAATGAGTAAGTAAGCAAGGAAGTTGATAAAATTCAATTGTTTAAATAATTGAGTACATTGTAACTGGATATTCAGTAATTAATTATTGAAAACATTGCCAACATTTACTGAATAGAAATTTTGTAAGTTCATTAGCAACGTGGGCTTATAAACATGCTGAAACCAATTTTGCCAATTTCATCCTGCGCACTTGTGTTTTATATTGGTAATTTCCACTTTTACAAAAATTTAATTGTAAATACCCGTACTATGACAATTCTTGGATAAGATTGTAACTGCTTGAGTAATAAAAATTTAACCACTTTCAAATTTTCTCTGTATTTGCCTATTTCATTTATGTGTGTAACCATTCACCCAAACGTCACAGCTGGTGTTACGGGGTGTTCGCCCTCGCACAAACTAAGATCAGGAGACGATATATAATGTATTCACAGCAACGCAGTTCTATGGGTGTAAATGGCAATTTTTTTATTTTAAACACAATTTTCTGCATTCTGCTCAGGTAAAACCTATTTTTAGCACGTTAGATTTGAAAAATTTATAGAGGACGCTGGTGACAGCTAAAAAATAGATAAACTGCCTTTACCGGGTGACATAATTTTTATAGGAAAGGCTCACAAAATATAACGTACCTGATAACTGACTTTTTTTATATAAAATTTTAATCTTTTTAATATTATAAATGTAATGATAATTGAAAATAAAAAAAGAAAACATAAGAAAGAGATTTATTCATTTTGGTTAACATAATTCAATACTCTATTCACTTTTCTTACATTATCCGCAACATGCCCTCGTCTTACTACCTTTTTTTTTGAAAACGAACCGTGTGCGTTTTTAGATTTTGAACTAAACATAGTTAGTTCAATTTGGCTGCGGAGCATCTGGATATCTATCTCCGTAAACCGTGACTTGGAAAGAGAAAAAATAAACGGAATTGACGGTGTACGGCCTACTTTGAGATTTGTTCTTTTCATTTTTGCACAGGAGCGTATGTCAAAGACAACGGCGTTTTTCGAATTTTTTGTACACATTATTATTCTTATTGTCTTTGCCGTCAACTTTCTTCCCTTTAACTTTTTTCGTATCTCATCAAATAAGGAAGCTATAACCTTTGTGGCTTTCCTATTTTTCAGGTTTATACTGAAATAGAGCTCACAAAAAATGGGATAACTTTATTCTTCCACAATAGATCTTAAGGGAGATATTTGGTATGGCCGGCGTAAAATAGACTGACGGTATACTGTTAAGATTCAATTGTAGCTTTTAGCTAATAAAGATGCGTTATTATTATCATTATTATAATATATTTCTCTAGTACCTATTTATCAAGCAATAAAATGTACAAATTGGGTGTTTCTTATTAAAAACTTTAGCTTACAACCACTATGTGGAACACCCTGTAGATTTAAACCTGATTTTAGAATACTCTGAATCTGAAACATTTCTCCAAGTTTTAAGCGGTCCGACTACACCCTGTATAAATCCACAGAATTTCAGAAATATATAAACAGTCGAAACAGTTGATCGCGCTTACATCCGGTAAATTGTAATATCAGTAAATCATTTTCAAAATTCATAATTCTTAGCAAGATATCTACAGAAAAATTAAAAACTCACCTAGAGCTTTCATGAATTCATCAAAGTTCTCGCTGGAGGCCAGCTTGTATTTTTTTCCAAGGAATGCGTCAACCATTGTGATGAAACTCTGAAATTAAAACAAAAAAATGTATTAAATCAAAAGAATATATAAGACATTTTTTAAAATAGATACTTCAAGGAATCATATGTCAAATATATTTAAAAATAGAAATAAATTTTTAAGACAGTGCCGAGTTCCATGTAAATGTTCAATAAATTAAACTCTATGAATTTTTTTAAATACGCAAAATATTAAGATTTTTTTAAGATCATTACCTAGGAAAAATTAATACTTTAAATGCAGGAGATTTAAAAAAAATTATATTTAATACTTGCCGACTGATAAGATAAGATAACTCGAGTAGGATTCTCGACGTGCACAGGGTACTCCGTTCAACTGGGTGTTGGAAATTACAAGAGCACTAGATCCTCCACTGAGATGCTGGTTGGCTGGGTAGTTCACTGATGGCGAATAGCGAGAAATGAAGACTGACAATTCGTAAATGCCGGTGTCACGCCACTAAATCCCTTGAATATTAGGTTAGGTATATATGCGGCATGCGCACCGACTCGTGGGGGATAAACGTAAAATCGTACGAGCCAGGAAGTTTCGAATAACGATTTTTAGGGCGTTGGGAATTGCTATTGTATGGCCTTATTACTGCGTCTCCCTTAACATTGCTTCACTTTTCAGACAATTAAGATTAGTTTAAAGGCTGCAACTACTAAAACTACTATTACTTGAATTTGACTAGCGTTATTATCTACAGGGTATGCACGAAAGTTTAGTAAGAGATCTAGAAGGAGGTTGAATGATGAGGCGATGAATGTAATTTAATAAAACAATAAATATGAGTACATGCGCCTACATATACAGGCTGTCCATTTTATCAGGGCTCTCGAGAATATCTCACTTAATATCGGTCGTACAAAAAAAATATTTCTACGAAAATTGTGCCGATTTAACCTACAAAATGGTTTAAAGGCATTTGAAATCCATGGCCTACTTTAAGAGTTATGGCGGAAAATATCTAAAATGCGGAAAACGTCTAGGCCAAATATCTCCGTTATTTGAAGAGATTCGTGAAAAATTCTAAAGCCAAAATTTTTTGCAAAACAGAGTGTTTCAATGAGGTTTTGTCTAATTTTCTTCAAAACCGCTGTATTTTGAGATTTACTCTTCAGGCTGTTAAAAAAATTATTTTGAAACAAGCGGGAAATGGCGCCATTAAATAGAGTATTTTCCTCCCTTTTCAATGATATATCACATGCCATATTTATTCATTGGTACTACGTTAGTAATTACAAAAACATTTTCTTTAAACCAATATTTTTTTTAACAAGCATTATACTTGCCGTGGAGAAGTATGATTAAATAAAACGATAAAATAATTCAATAAGTTGTTCAAATCTTTGCTATAATAAAACATTAACACAATTAAAAAGAATAAAGTAAATTCAGGTAACAAAAACAAATTAATAATAAAAAGAATACAGCACACATAACATTAATATTTATCTAATACTCAAACTAATTTTTAAGATATCATATCAAGTGTTCAAAGTGTCCACCGCGATTTCTTATACGCAATCGAGCGCGGCGAGGCACCGCATTTAAAACATTACTCAGCATTTCGGGGGTAACTGTAATACATGCCTGTTGAATTCGAGCTTTTAGGTCCCCCACATTTTGCGGCGTCGTCGAAAACACCTTATCTTTAATATACCCCTATAGAAAAAAATCCATTGGGGCTATATCTGGAGAACGAGGGGGCCATCGGATAAATCCATTGGTGCCTATCCAATGTTGAGGCAAAATTTCGTCTAAATAATCTGGGCAAATTTGGGAATTGTGGGGAGGAGCTCCATCTTGTTGAGAATATTGAAAGTTGTGTCGATTCTCTAAAGGTAGGTCATCTAAAAATTCATTAAATTCATTTCTCAAAAAGTTTAGGTACGTTTGACCACTGAAGTGACCATCATAAAAATAAGGATCTATTAAATTGGTGCCTAAAATACCTCTCCACACATTTATTGAAAAACGATTTTGAAACCCAATCGGTCTATGCCAGTGTGTATTTTCAGAAGTCCATTTGTAATGAATATTGCGATTAAAAAATCCATTATTGGAAAAATTTGCCTTGTCGGACCAAAGTATTTTACTACATGTTAATGGATCGGCACGCTTATTTTCCAACAGCCACCTACAAAAAGTCTTCCTCCTTGGTTTGGCCGCCGCTTGTAAATTGTGAACCTTTTTGGCTTTATAACACCGGTAACCATTATTCTTTAAAATTTTTCTAGCACTTGTTTTATTTATATGACAAGCAATTTGAATTTATCTTAATGATGTTTCCAAATTTTCTGTATTTTTATTTCTTACATAATTAATAATTCGGTTTACCTTATTTACATTATCTGTAAGACTGTTCAACTATGTCTTCTTCTTTAAAAATGAACCGTTATTTTTCAGTTTCGTACCTAATTTTCTGAACAGAGTTTTATTCGGCTGTAGTGCTTGTGGAAATCTGTTTCTATATTCTACTTGAGCTAATCCAGAGTTAAAATTGCATTGTCAATATATAACGAACCTATTATAATGATCAATGTGAGTGAAAATCATTTTTGAAAATTCTAAATTCTTAAACGAGTATGATTGAGTGAGAGTTTAAGTATTAACTGAGATGATCTGTCAAAAAATTTAATTGTCAAGTTTGTTCATAGCCAACTATTTTAAAATCATTGAAATAATAGTGAAATCATGAAATACAGACAAATGGATATTATACTTAAATTAATTGGTAAAGACATCTGAACTTTCTGAGCAAGGAGTGACGCTTTTATGGAGGACCTCTATACATTGGCATAACTGCGAATACTCTTTCCATAATTGCTCCATGTTACTTTCTTGATTATTATTTTGTTTTTGTTACCTGAATTTACTTTATTCTTCTTAATTGTGTTAATGTTTTATTATAGCAAAGATTTGAACAACTTATTGAATTATTTTATCGTTTTATTTAATCATTCTTCTCCACGGCAAGTATAATGCTTGTTAAGAAAAAAATTATTGGTTTTAAAAAAATGTTTTTATAATTACTAACATAGTACCAATGAATAAATATGGCATGTGATATATCGTTGAAAAGGGAGGAAAATACTATATTTAATAGCGCCATGTCCCGACCGTTTCAAAATAATTTTTTTAACAACCTGAAGAGTAAATCTCAAAATACAGCAGTTTTGAAAAAAATTAGATAAAACCTCGTTGAAACACTCTGTTTTGCAAAGAATTTTTGCCTTAGAATTTTTCTCGTATCTCTTCAAATAACGGAGATATTTGGCCCAGACGTTTTCCTCATTTTCGATATTTTCCGCCATAACTCTTAAAGTAAGCCATGGATTTCAAATGTCTTTAAACCATTTTGTAGGTTATATAAATCGGCACAATTTTCGTAAAAATATTTTTTTCTGTACGACCGATATTAAGTGAGATATTCTCGAGTGCCCTCATAAAATGGACAGTCTGTATATATACATGATATGGTATTACTTGTACTTAAGCTAAAAAACACATTCAAATCAACTTGAGTTGTTATTGTGAATAAAATGCATCTTATTTTATTCTGAGTAGAAAGTTGCGTGCATGGTTTCTGTTTTCGTTTATTTGGCCAGTTTGATAAAATGCTAAAGTATTTTATAGAAGACAAATATTTTTATTAAATACATGTAATTTTTATATTTCAGCCATTAAAGACAGTTAGAGATATTTATAACATAACTTAATGATGATTAGAATCAGTTTTGTTATTTTAATTCATTTAGTTATTGTTCTACTAATTATCAAAATGTTTTGTAACATTTCGAACTGTTTACACATTTATTATGTCCATGTGGAAATAAGATTTTTAATTTAATTTGTGCGGGAAACTGATAAAAATGGAAAGCTCAATACCACGCGATGAGAACCATTTCATTTTATCAAATTCATGTCAAGAAAGATTCAAGTTGGTATCGGCGATTTTATTTATTTGCAGAAAACATAATGAGAGTGTGAAAAATTGGAAATTAGGGGTTGCCAAGGGGCAGGAAAAATAACAAGAAAATTACGAAAATCGTTTGGTTTGAAAATTTTTAGAGAAATTAAATATTAGAAAATACGAGAGAAAACAGACTGTTGTTGGGGAAAGTAAAGTATAGTAAGAGGAAGGAAGATGACCAGTTAAAGAATTGTAAACAAAGAAAAAGAAAACCAATTTTTTTCAAAATCATGACAAGTTGGAGAAAGAGGATAATCATAAATTACTTTAAGGTGCAGAAAACGATTCCTAGTGGAACCGATATATCACTTGAATTGTGTAGGAACTTAGCAGATTGCAGCTGAACATCGAAATAAGTGATACTGTGCGGCTGGGGGTTCTAATTGAGCTACGCGGACTAAGAGGTTGTAATAAATTTCACATAAATTACTTGTATATAGTTTGGAGAATAATTGAAAATATTTTAAATTGAAAATTTCGACCATTAATTTTATATATATTTTATAAACAAATTTTAAAACAATCATTATCCAGATTATTTTATTTTTAGTATCGTATTTATATTTTAGCTAGATATGGAATTTTATTTATTTTTATGTGTATCTTATATTTTGTTCTCGCATTACACTGTTCAATTTGATTTAAATTTGCTTCATTTGCTTTGTGTTTCTACAGCTGTGTTTTTCTTTCAACGATTCCGAACTTACGACTTTGAGATCTAAATTAGAAATTTTATCGTGTGATATATTTAACGTCCTTCAGGCGGATAACATATATACAATGAGAGGGACATACCTTTATAGGAGGTAGAGAACATCAGCGGTAATCAGAACCTCCCATAGAAATTCCTGATTGGGCTTTCACTACGAAGTTACAAGGTGTTTTATAATTTTTGGCAAAAACTATTTTGCGTCATAACTTTGACAGGGAATGGAATAATGGATTCATATTTGATACAGTCAATACAGTAACGATCCTTCAGAAGTACATGTAAGACATACGAAAATTCAGATCCGGTGCCACAATAATTTATATTTCTTCTGTACCTCTAAAAAACATGACCCTGTATATTTTTTAAATTTTTACACGTTATTCGAAAAGAACACAAAAATAAGTAAAATGACATTTCACTTTTTTGTTAGACTTTTAAAGTTATTTAAATATGGTGTTAAATGTACAGGAATATATACACTGTGGAATGGGGTTATATTGAATTTATGAAAAACGTCGACATATTCATTATCCACTACTCACTAATACCTGGGGATCGATTCCTGTATGTATATGTCAATCAGCTGACCGCTGTGCTACCATATCCGCAGATAAACAATATGGAAATAAAAATATTAATTTTTTTACATTTGATGCCGAAGGGGCCAAATGAAACCAGTCCGGTACTGCTAGTATTTCACCACTGTCTCAATCAATTTATTATCTAAATCCCAAAATTCAACTGTTTGTCTTTTTGCCGAGTTCCGGCCCAAAATCATTTAGAGTGACTGGACTATAGGTATTAAAAAGAGAGTTTTGCAGTTTCAACATATTATGTAGATAATAATTTTTATTGTTTCGGAGGGAAAGCGATAATAAAATGCCAAAATAATGATGAATCTGTGTTTTATACGGAAAGCACTTGTTAAGCTTTAGCACTGAACCCACGGACAAATTACCTAATTCAGCCACTTTGAGGGTCGAAATGGTAGGATATTCATTGTAAAATTACCAATCACTGCTGTTTGAGTGGTTTAATACGGAATTGTGGGACAAATTGTCTAAATTTTCGATACAGGGCGGTCCCAAGTGGCTTTGGACAGGGATAAATTGGAAATCACAATTATTTATTTATTTATTAATCATAACTCTACGCGGACGATGTTCCAAATTACAGAGCAGTATTTTTTTCGCATACTCATAGACAGTTATACAACGACCATTCCCTACGACATTGCCATCTGTCGCGGTTGAAACTCGAACTCAGGAGTGATACAGCGACTAGATGCATTGTCTCTCACACAACCTCGTCTAGTCTACTGCTACCAGCTCAGCAACACATAAAAACGCCATTAAACATTCATATCCTAACCAGAATTCGAACCCGGGACTCCTCGGTTGCAAGCCTAACGTGTAAGAGTTAATCTATTGCGCCGACTTTATTGCCTTTTGGGTACATAATCTTATAAAATTAATAACTCTCATTTTCAAATCAAATATCTGACTATATTCACTAAGAGATAAATTTAAAATTGTAATTATTTAATTTTTTTTTTAGTAATGAAAAATGGAATTATCTGTTAAACATTAATGACGAACCACAACTAGCTTATGATATATTTATTAATAAATATATAATTACATAATTACTTCTACAGAAACGAAAACAATAAAAAATAAAATAACGAGAATAAAACCATGGATTACTTTGGATTCAATAGCTTCCGTTAAACAAAGAGATTATCCGAAAAGGGAATTAATAAAAAGTTATTCTCCTGAGCTTGAAAATCGATATAAAAATTACAGAAATAAACTCAATACTTAGAAACGAGAAATTATATACGCGGTATTGCATAATAACATCACTGATCACTACCCGATATTCTTGAATCTAGAACTTGAAAGTAATGAAACGCTAAAACCAATTAAGACAAAAGAAATTAAAAAAGTAGACGAGATAAATTTATTGAAAGGAGTCGAACAAATAGATTGGGAGGAATTATACAGGGAAAGTAATGCCAACAATGCGGCTCACATCATCTATAAAAAAATGAATATTAAAATAAGGGAAACAACAACAATAGTTAAGATTATAAATAAAAACAATAACTTAAACCGTGCATGTTCCAAGGGATACTAAATTCTATTTCAAAACGTGACAAACTTAAAAAAAACTAATGAAAAACAAAGAAAACAGCCAACTAAAATAACTATATAAAAATGTAGGACTGTTACAAATCGTAGGAAAATATGTACCGATAATATATACAAAATCATTGAGAATTATAAGCAAATAACCCGATAAAAAAGAGATAGCCAATACTATCAACAATTTCTTTACTGAAGTTGGTGAACAAGTCATAAGAGAAATTCTCAGTCAAACACGGGACCTTGCAGACAACGAAAACATAAACGGAAATGTTAATTCAATGTTTCTGGAGGACGTATGTGACCGCGAAATAGAAGAAGTAATATCCAACCTGAAAATAATGCCCTGCCAGGGAAAGACCGTATAACAACGAAAATCTTAAAACTCGTATGCAAACACGTTAGTAGATTGTAGATTGTTTTACGGGGTCGCTTGGCTTCGAACAGCCTTACTTCACTTCGACCTAAAAGATCTTTTATGATTTACCCTACATCTAGTTGTTGCCCAGGATTCCAAGACTTTTTGCAAAGCTTGTGATTTTTCTGGGAGCTAATTTCCCTATGTCTTCAGGCGTTAATTCCGCCAGTTCTAGGAACTTTAGCCTAGTGCGGACTAACACCTTGCATTCACAAAGTATGTGTTCCTCAGTTTCAATTGCAGTATCTCAATATATGCATTTATTATCTACCGCCTTGCCCATATTCAGCCAGGTGGAAAAAGGCCGACGTCATTATGATCCCTAAACCAGGGAAAGAACTAATTTTCCCGTGTTCTTACAGGCCCATCAGTCTCCTCCCAGCCATGAGCAAGGTTGCAGAACGGGTCATCTTGAAGAGGCTCACAGAAAAGACAGAAGAGCTGAATATCATCCCGGATGAACAGTTCGCGTACCGAACAGGACATTCCACCGAACTCCAAGTACTTCGCCTCACCAAGGAGATTACTAAGGGGTTCAACCAGCGGCAAGTCACCGCGGCGCTGTTCCTAGATGTTGCCAAAGCGTTCGACAGGGTCTGGCACGACGGCCTCCTAGCTAAAATGATGAGTATGAGTTACCCCGTCGAACTCGTCAAACTAGTGAGGTCCTACCTGCACCGCAGACAGCTAAGGGTCAAAATCTCGGACCAACTCTCCACTTACAGGACCGTGGAGGCGGGAGTCCCGCAAGGTTCGGTGCTGTCACCGCACCTGTTCGCTATCTACACCTCAGACCTCCCCAGGACCGACCACACAGCCCTGGCCCTGTATGCAGACGACACAGCAATAATTGCCAGATCCTGGAAAGCCAGGAACGCAACCAGAAAACTCCAGGAAATGGCCACACTCCTGGAAGAATGGTGCACGAAGTGGAAAGTCGCCGTCAACGCCGACAAAAGCCAAGCCATACTCTTCAGACGAGTGCGGAAAGAAATTCCCACAGGACACGTCTCCATAAACGGCGAGGACATCCAATGGCACGACACCGTCAAATACCTTGGCGTGGTCATGGACAAAAGCCTAACGTGGAGACAGAACACGGACGCTATTACAGCCAAGGCGCGGCGCACAAGAGCCCTCATCTACCCGATGATGGGAAACGGTAGCCGTCTCAACCTGAGGAATAAGCTCACGCTTATCAAAACCCTCATCAGGCCACAGCTGACGTACGCCTCGGTAGCGTGGGGTTACCAGGCAAAGTCCTACATGAAGAAAATCCAGGCAGTGGAAAACATCGCCCTCAGGACGGCGGTCGACGCACCATGGTACGTGAGAAACGCAGATATCGTCAGAGACCTGGAGTACACCACGGTCACTGAAGTCATCCGGGAACGAGCGAAGAAGCTGTACGCCCAAGCAGAGGAGCACGGGAACCCGCTAATCAGACAGGCCACTGATTACGACCCTGCCGACGCCCCGAGGCACAAACGGCCGAGGGTACAGCTTCTGGACAACGGGTGAGTATAACTTATATTTCCCGCTAACCGATCTGTTTCAGATACCCCAGGACGGACCACCACTACCAGAGACATGACGTTTTTCTACCCAAACCCAACCTCCTTGCGGGCGTCGGACAACATACCGTCCAACGCCCGTTGTCCTACCTGCTCCGTGGAGTCCGAAAGTGCTAAAAAAGCACTTAGGGTCTCCACACTCCCGAGCTACACAGCTCATATCCTTACCTTTCCGATGATCCGGGGTAGGACACACCTTTACTGTGTCCTACGTACCGGCAGTCAATCCCAGCCAAAACTTCCTAAAACCCAACTAGACCGATGACTACCCCCGGGGGTGACAAGCTGGCGAAGAAAGAAAACATCAAGACAAGAAGAGCGCCAGAAGAGACCTCAGCCAGCGAGGTTCAACAGCCAGGACCAGGGGAGGTCCGCAGAAAATACCACGACACATCTCACATTTGTGAGCTGGGTCTGGTAGAAGTACGCGGGCCCACCTATCACGAAGGCCGGTCCAGGTCTACAGAGATAATCTAGGTGCAAAGAGTAATAGTCCTACTCGGCCCTAGTTATCGAGACCGTCATCAAGCCAATGGATATTGGCGCGTGCCCATATTCTTGAGATGGTATCTCAAGGGGTAGTGGTCAGTTAGAAGACCTGTGATTAGCCTTAATTCGGACTTTTCCAGTTCGAGAAGACTTGTGGCATTCTTTGTCGAATAAGTTATAAACTTTTGGCCACCATAGCATGATGCGTAGGTTACCATAGGTCTGACAACCGAAAGAAAAGACCAATGCGTCATTTGCGGTCTTAGACCCCAAGTCTTACCAAACAACCTACGGCACGTCCATATTGCCGCTGTTGCTTTAGTAAGAGTCCGTTCTAAGGACAGGAGTTCTAAGATCGAGTCTTCTCCTTTTAGTGAACGGGACAATAGTTGTTTTGCTCGGATTAACATTGAGTCCCTCTGACGAGCACCATTTGGATATTATATTTAAGGCAATTTGCATGAGGTTGGAAATCATGACCTCATTTTTGCCTCTCACAGTGACGATCAGGTCATCTGCATGTCCCTGGACGTTAAAGCCTGAATTACTCATTTTATGTAGGAGATTATCGACCACCATTGACCACAGGAAGGGTGATAGGACTCCACCTTGTGGACAACCCCTGACTGCAGTCACCGTAGCCGACTCATCCCCCACATTTGTGGTAATAATTCTGCTTTTAAGCATGGATTGTATCCATTTAATTGTAGGTGAATGTATTCCCCTTATTTCCGCGGCTTTTTGTATGGATTCATAGGAGGTGTTGTCAAAAGCACCCATAGAGGGTGCATGGTTCAAGGCATTGAAAAGACATTTACAGCAAAAGAAGTGGCTATGTGTGCTTTCGTAGATATAGAATCTACGAAAGCACACATAGCCACTTCTTTTGCTGTAAATGTATTTTCAATGCCTTGAACCAGGCAATGTTGATTTGCCAGGTTGATATGCAAATTGTTTTGCGTGAAGCGGTGTTCCTGTAAGGATTTCGCTTCTAATGTGTTGATCTAAAAGTTTCTCCATTGTTTTTAGGAGAAATGAGGTTAAGCTAATGGGGCGGTACGACTTAGGCTCGTCTGGTGCACGTCTGCCTATTTTCGGAATAAACGCCACCTTAACTTCCCTCCAAGCTGGGGAATATACCCCAGTGTATAGCTTGCTATAAATATACTTCTCGGGCATGGGACAAGCTCCTCAATTCCGTATTGAAGTAGGGCAGGGAAGACACCATCTCTGCCCGGTGATTTAAAGGGTTTAAAGGTTGATACCGCCCATTTAATTTTGTTAGTAAGTCTGTTTCGCACATTATTAATCTTATGTTTATAAATTCTATAATTCCTAAATTTTTTAAAGAACGTATTGTGGTAACAATATATAATAATGGCATAAAAAATGATATGATGAACTATCTCCCGTTATTTCTAATAAATAATATTGCCAAAATTTTTGAAAAGTCTCTAAACAATAGACTTCGGTCATTCCTAGAAAAAAATAAAATAATATCAAAAAAACATTATGGATTCCAGAAGAATATTGGTACTGAAGAACCTCTTCAACTGCTAACAGGCACTATACTAAGAGACACAGTATCTCATATTCATCTATTAAGTAAATTAGATAAAGTAGATATAAAAGAAAAAGTATCTCATATTCATCTATTAAGCAAACTAGACAAAATAGATATCAGAAGGAAAGTATGTGATGTATTTAAAGATTATCTAGCCAACAGGCCACAGCAAGTCAAAATAGATAATGCTCACAGCGCAACAAAAATAATAAGAACTGGGGTTCCTCAAGGAACTATCTTAGGTCCTGCTCATTCTTATATGTATATATAAATTTACAGAAAAATTATGCATGCAAAATTATATCATATGCAGACGACATGGTACTAATTTGTGCGGAGGAGGCTTGGGACAAAACAAAATAAAAACCACCGCGGCAATTAGAAATGTAAAAACCTGGCGTAGAACTAAATATATCTCCTTTTCCCCAACTAAAGTTGGAATGCCCTATGTAGTTGAAACCATTCTAATAAACGAGTTGAATCTATAATGAAATATGGCATTACAGTATGGGGTTCCGTTTATAAAGTAGTTCTATGACCCTTACAGATAACTACATAATTAGATTAATTTTTAATCAAAAAGCAGAGAACGCTGCAGAAACATCTTTACTGAAAATCAATTACACGATGTGGCGGGTTCATACATGCATGCTGTTATAGCCTATGCACGTAATAAGAAGGAAACTCTTGGATCCATTGTTAAACATCAACATGAAACAAAAACTAGAGCAATCAACGCGTATAAGGTACCATTTTATAATAAAAAAATCTCTCAAAATTGCGTAAAATGCAACGGAATCAAGTTATATAATAAACTTCCACCAAATAAAAAAAAAATTAGAAAAAACGTTCTAGGATAGAAACTAAAAAATATCTGATACACACATACTACTTCTTATACTATAGTCAAACCTTCTAGGGCTTCTAGAATGTTATATTTAATTATAGGTAATAAATAAAACTGCATTTTATCCTACACCATCTCAAATTGTTTATATACATTATTATTATATATAGACTCATATCACAAATTAGATTGGTATTATACACTATTATTAAAGATGCAACATTAATAGACAGAGAAACGAGAATGATACTGCTAGACACAGTACGAGGTATCCTCAGGTGTCATTTTGATTGTAAACTAGGTTAAGGCATATTATCTTGTTTTTGTGACATTCCAAAACTGTAAATAGATGCTTAACCATACACCAGTAATTCTGCAAAGAGAGCGTGCCAGATTGCTACTTTTAGAATATTATATTCTATCTGGTCCTCAAGTGACTCTCAATTAATAGGGTTTTCCCACTAATTTTATTTTAACAATTTGTGTCGTGAAAATGATATAATAAAACATTTTATTAATTTACAACAATTTACTTTTCTAATAAGAAATATTTCTAAGAAAATATCGTTAAAACAACTTGCTGATAATTTCACGGCTTTTTAAAACGGGCATTTTTACGCGCCAGAATTACGTATCTACCCGGAAAACCAATGAGATTATGGATATAATTAGTTTGTAATAGATTCTAACTGTGTGTTAAAGAAAGCTTTCCTCTAAAACTTCTCAGAATTTCAATTTGTAATGCTTGTACTGTGATTGGTCTAAAGAAGTGGACGTGTAAATATTGGCCAATCAGAATCCAGATAAATGCCGCACAAGTTATTCGTGAAAGCGTCGGACGTTAATATTTTGTACTGTAGTTTAGGTTTAACCTTCACCGACATTACGCATCAGATGACTAACCTAAAACGTTAAATTTATATTTTTGTGTTTGTATTGTTTGGAGTGAAAATATTATTTTATCAGTTTCTGATTTTTTTAAATTAATTCTACAATCAAAATGGAATCAAGTGGAAGAGGGATATGTTAAAGGTGCCGCTGATAATTTACCTAAAGTAGAAAAGTGCGGAGTGCTGTCAATAAATAGATTTTATGTTATGTTAACAGAGATCAAGATTAATAAACAATCTTGAACAGAGACAACCTCTGTGATTGGATTTCAGGGTGTTGACGTCACAACGTGCTAATATATGGCTTTTTAAAATGAATCCAATATTTTTCAAAGTTTTTTTTGTTACTATTAGTAAAATTAATAAGATAATAAATATGCCATAAATCATTTTTTTACGTGAGTTAAGTATTTCAGTAACAATTTTTTTTTTCTGGGAAAACCCTATGATAAGAGTATTATGACAATCAGAGTAAGTGCACGCGTATGCGAATCAGACAGGACAGAGAGAAGTGGAGAGAGTAAGCTCCGCCTCCGGCTGCTCGTCGCTCCGTCGACTGACTCACCCGTTTCCATTCATTTTTTAAATTGCAAATCGCGCGGGCGGGCAAGATACGGACAAGGCTAAATTAAAAAGTGGATGAATAAAAAGAAAACTGTTTGCCCTCTGCTTTGAGCCCTACTAGAATCCCCCACTCCTCTCCGTTTTCCCGCTATACAGCAAAAACTTTGCACTCTCCTCTTTCCCTTAATAATTATCGGATTGCAGTCTAGTTGGGCAGAAATTGAAGATAAAATATAAAGCCATCGATTGACATAAAAATTATTCCCCAACCCTTCCCTTCATGACAAAAACATTTTTTGAAAGTCAATTTCTGCCAATTTTATTGAGTTTTACGTGAAAAACTGAAGAAATGTCACTTTGGTTTTTTGCGATCCATCTCTCCGGTCACGAGTTATCGGGGTTTAAAATAAATTTGACCTACCTCCCCCCCTCCCCTCCTAATTGTCCCGCCACCCCCAGCCTCCGGCCTATTAAAATGGGTGACCTTACACTTCTATGAAAAATTTAATAAAAGTCCTACGTGGATGTCGAGCCGAGAAAAAATTCATTGAAAAATTTTCTTTCCTGTAACGTTAATTAGCGATATCTCAGCAAATAATGGTCCGACGTCGATGAGGCTAAGAACCAAAATTACGCGTTTTGTCAAGTTCTTCATTTTTAGGGAATATATATTTTTTTGTGGAACCAACACCCGCCGACTTATTGACGAAATACCGGTTTTCTGTGTTTTTAAATGGTCCCCTCTCCCCTCTCGACCCTCAGATTTGTGAAATGTAAGTGGGGAAACAATACCGATACCCGACTTAGTCGATTGGGAAAAAAATTCTTCAATTTGAGGACTACGAATTGAGGATCTTTTTTCTGTCCGATCCACTCCACTTAGCCATAGATATTGTTTTCTGCTGTTTGATAAATTTTAGCTAACAGCGATATTCCTTGAATTAACTTTATAAAACTTTTATAATCACATAAATTACATGAATACTGCTTTAATAAATTTATTGTAAGGGCAATCATTAATCGCACGGTTATGGTCTATGGTCGCCTCTAGTGAGCGTCGGAAAAAACAGGTACAAGATATACCAACCTTGCATACATTACTGCTCAAGTGTACACTGATACGGTTATTTTTATCAATATATTTTTTAAATAAACAACAAACATTTCATCATTTAGCAATAACAAATATAATAACATATTATTATTGCTGATTAACACGATTAAAGTTTATTGAAATGTATTTATGTAATAATAAAAATAATCTAGGGGAGAAGGCGCATTGTAAATTATTGCATTTTTTTGTTTATCAATATGCGGCTTAGCTATAAGCTTAAGTTGTCAGCCGTACAGGGCGTTTAGCTGACATTTTAAACCTAAATTTTCCTTTCAAGAATTATTATAGATTATTTTAAAGGGATTGTGTTTTCGGCTTGATTTCTAACAGTTCATAGAGATTAATTTATTATGATTTAAGGTCCCTCTCCCCATAAGTACTTGAAGAAAACCAGTAGAATAAAATATACATAAATATTTCAGTTTGGAGATATAGAAATTGTTTTATATTAAATCAGTTTAATATCCTAGTACCAATGTCTGTTTAAGAACCTGTTGTAAATATTACTAGTTTTATCTTGCAGAACTTGTAACCTATTAAAATTTGTAGGACTCATGTATATAACTTAACCATAATAGGGGAAATTGGGCAATATTAGAGCAGTGTCGGACTAGCTCCACTTGGCCCCATCGGCCACAAAAGTAAGTTGACCCCTACGATTTATTTACTTAAATAAACAAAATATGAATTAATATTTTTGTTTTTATATGGTTTATCTACTGTCCATATATTGTAGCTCATGCAGCGGTCAGTCGTGTAACGTATACTAGACTCGATCCCTAGCACCTACACTAGTGGCATTAATGGGTAGTGGATAATACTCAGAAGATATGAAATCGGCAAGACCGGGTCAGTCCGACCTGTATTAGAGAGTTATAAACTGTTATAAACCTTGTGGACATTGATACAAAAGAAGACACCCTGATAAAAAGCCGATTTTTTCGATTTCTTTTTATTAATCCATATGTTTATTAAATTTCAATTTCCGACCAGTTATTAGAGCCAAATATTTAATATCTTGAATAAGCTGTACTTTTTCATTATTTGCTTTAACACCAGGATTTAAGTTTTCTTTAAACATTTATTTAACGACTATCTATTTCCGTTACTGAGGCTTAACACCAGGAATCAGGAATTTTGCCGAACCTCTTCTTTTTCTAAGAGTAGGGATCTTTTACTTGTCCAACATTTAGTAGACAAAGGACCGACGGTTTACATGCCCTCCGAAGGATGGTATGTCCGCTACACAATTCTTGCCTAAGATTGCATAGCTTCCGCGCATACACTGATATACAAGCAGCTGGAAGATGTGAGGCGAGGACGCGGTCTTCCTTGAAACATCAGGATTTAAGTTGATAATATTATTTAATTTTTCTGGCAGAGATCTTAATTCTAAATTTACATCTCTTCAAAACTTGTATTTTTATAGTAAGAATGTCATCGGCAAAAAAATATATTTCACACGTTTGCAACGCATTTCCAAGATTATTGATCTAAAGAATAAATAATAAAGAACCAAGAACAGTGCCTTGAGGAACCCCAAAGTTGTTCATCTTAGGCTCAGACAAATTATTTTTTCTTATTTAATACTTATTGGTTATATAAATTTCTATCCAATTTATAAAAATGTTATCAAATCTATGCTGTTTTAGTTTTAATATTAATACATTACAGTCCCTGGTCTATTCCTGGTCTATCCAGCAACCGTTTCCCCTCAGAAATTATCAACTGTAGTGCAGTTTCACAAAAATGTTTACCAGAAAACACGACTGATATATTCATAAAATATTATTCGAGTTTATATATTCAATTATATGATTGTAGATTATTTAAGAGGAGAGTTTCTCCATGTCTTCACGCGTCAATTCTTATGTACTTTAGCCTAAGGCGGATTAATACATGGCTTACACAGTATATAACATAGCATATGTTTCGCAGTCTCAGTTGCAGCCTCGCAGTATCTCAAAGAGGGAGTCGCCTATTAGAAGGCCTGTAATTAGCCTTAGTTCGGAGTTTTCGAATTCGAAAAGCCTTGTGGCATTCTTTGCCGAATACATACAGTCGGATTTCTTCTGTTTCTTTTCCCATTTTTTTTATCTCTTCCGTTAAGTGTGCCTTGGATAGGCCACAAAATGGTTCGGATCAGAAAAATGGCACTTCAGATATGGCTGCATCCCAGGCAATTTAGTCGAAGATATAGGACCTCAGAACCTTTAATGCTGCCTCGCGATTTTGAAAGTATATAAATTTTGTTTATGCATTTCTGGATACACAGATCTATAGCGTAAATTTCTGCCTGGAAGATGATTGGGGGTGTTTCCAAGGGTTTTGGATAATCCGGCATTTAGTCCCAGCTACCCTTTCAGCGGTTGATTGTTAACATTTTTGCAAGAAATTTTTTCTTAACACTTATAGGTCCACAACTCTTAATCGCAAAAGCGTAGGATACCAAATGAATTACTTTCTAAAGAATCACATAGACGTGGATATTCCCAATAATCCTTTTGATAAAATGACTTGGGGTTAGTCGTCGCCAGCTTTGCTATAATGGATGATTTAAAATAGTGTCTATTTTCATAATTTTGTTTCCCTACCAAGCAATAAAATTTGTTTTATTAATTTCTATTCTAATAATATTAGAATAAGTATCCGTTCCTTGCTTATTTGGTGAAAAGTTTCACAAATCATCCATGTTGTCAAACTGATTAAGAATTTTTTCTTAGGTTTTCCTATAACATTACTTTACTGACGCCTATGTTTATTTGTTATGTTGAAGTACCTCTTTCGATTGTACGCATACTCCAGTCTGCAATTCAAGTACCTCTGATATTTTTCGCGATTAAAAACCATTTGGTTTTCTAGATAAATTTATTGATATAAGACAGTTACACGAAGAAATAAAGTGATACCGGCAGGGTAAGCAACAATTTTTAGTATTTATGGAAATCAAATAATATATTTTTTCACCAAATATATTTTGGTAGTGCCAATAGTTTTTTAATTTTCAATCCTGTTGACCTAATTTTTGGTTTAATCAACATGAAGCCCCGTTTTCTCTCAAACATATTATAGACAAAGATAAAGTAAAAAGTCATTTAAAAAAAATTGTTTACAATTCTAAAATATGAAATTTCCAGAATGAAGCTTCATTATTTTCTTATCTACAATCGCTAATAAAACAGGATCTTTTGTCGAATGTGAGATGATTCATTTTTTTCGCAGCATTAGAAAAGGTATGTTTTCCCAGGTAAATGTAAAAGTAAAAAAATATTTGTGGTGTCAAAATAGTGATATATATAAAAAATTTAATTCGTAGATTGCAAAAATGCAACCTCGTTAAGGCGAAAATAGCTGTAAATTTACGACCGCTTGCTATTAATCATTGGTTTTGAAGCATTTAATTTTTTTGCCGTATTTGCGTACTTTGTCATAAAAAAATACTGATTAATAGGAAATGCAAACAAATGCGCTCACTTTGCATTCACGTCATAGTAAAACCGCTTTGGAGAGAATTTATGGTAAATAATCAACAATATTAGACATTTTTCAAACAATAATTTGGCCAAGCTTTAGATTCAAGCTGTTTGCATGCTTCCACAAATCGCTTTCGTTAGTAAAATATTTGTATAAAGAAGTATCCAAGTTTTATATTCAATTTCACACTACCATTTACTTAAAAATATCGAAAACTTCGACAATGCACAGAGCCGGTCTTATCACTCGGCAGACAAGGCAATTGCCTATGGCGACAAACTTTTGTGGGCGGCAAATTTTAGGTTCATTAATTTTTTAAAACTTTTTTGTTTCATGGTAATTTTTGTATGTAATATGTAAATTTTCATGACTGATCTGTAAAGTATATCGGATTAAAACGTAAACAATTCTGCATACATTGATGTATATCAACATAATATTATTTATTGTATATACCTAGTTGACATTAAATTAAATTGTGAAATATCAGCTTTAATATTACTTAAGTTCGTTCATTCCTTAAGCAAGTGGTCAACAAGTGTTGACAAGAGACAACTATCTTATACCTACCTTGAACTCCATAAAATCGAGGGAATAATAACATACTGCAAAGTAAATAGATGCTGAAATCTAAGAAATGCAAATTGAACCAACTTAAATGTAACAAATAATACAAAATGAAAGCTGAATGTAAATTACGTTAAATTATGTCAAAAACTATTAAAGGGATAACTGGTATAATGCAAAGACCAATAAGCAGTGAGGAACAAGAATATAAACAGTAACAAAATTGTATTGGTTTGTGGGATTACTACGGTTCAGCAGCGCCCGGCGGTGCTATTACTTTGTACCTAAGTTGGCTTATTTATCGCCTCAGGCTTCAAGGGAGACCGAATGAATTATTTCTTGAAGGGAAAATGATGCTGGAATTCTCCCGAATCCATAATCAGTCGAATCACATTACGTGACGTCAGGAATTAGTTTATTATTGTCTACCTGGCAGTACGGGTACGTAATAGTAATTTTCTTGGAATTTTGGAGTTGATAGCGGAACACTTAAAACGTTAAAAAAATATTAGATCTAGTAGCACGTTTTATCTTTCGAAAAGAATTTGAGATAAATTTATAGAAGTTATGGCAAAATAATTGAAAGCAGATTTTGGAAACAATTATAGCAGTTAAATACTTTTCAATAAGTCTGGATTCTACTCCTGAACTTGTCCATATTGACCAGTTAACTTTCATCTTTAGATATGTGAACTACGGGAATACCCCAAGAAACATTTTTAGCATTTATTCCAAATCTCGGTCATAAAAGTGAGGAACTAGAAGTTGCAGTAGTCAACTTCATAGAAGAAAATAGTTTAAACTTGAATAATTGTCACGGACGATCATAAGACAATGCATCTAATATATAGGGACAATATTCAGGTTTACAAGCGAAATTAAACGAAAGAGATCCCTTTATTGATGTACCATGTGCTGCACATTCACTAAATTTAATTGGTTCATCTCCTCTGACTTTTGCCAGAAAGCTACAAGTTTTTTTTTACTTTGCAAGAACTTTACAATCTCTTTACGGCATCAGCACATACGTGGCAAATATTTGTTTCTGTTAAGGAAGATAAGAAGTTTTTAACGCTCAAAACACTATTGTCATTTATAAATCGGCATAAACAAAGCCTGTAACCGCGTGGCATATTCTTGTTCAACTCTAAGGCTATGATTGGCGTATTTTTGGATTCGATTCCCTGATTGGTTGAAGTATTTAACTTCGTTTTGATGAGAGATAGGGAATGCGCGAAGGCACATTCACCTTGATGGATGGTGTACGCCGAGGGCAACAAGTCAGAACGGCGATTAAAAATGGGTAAAAAGAAAGATTGCAAGTGGTGCATTACCGCGAATTAATGTGTAAAGTTGTGTTAGATAGTTGTTGATTCGTCTTGATGTTAAAGTCTAGCGATATAACCCTCATGAGTTCCATTCTAGAGAAAAGTTTTATTTGGTTTGTGAAAGACGCCATTTAGTGACGGTGTAAATAGCAAGTACGCCATATTACAAGATACTCACGTTAAGTTCTGTTATATTTACAGTATTGATCCGTATACTATGCTGTTTTATCAAAGTGTAAACCTTAGAAACTTTCCAAGTGAAATAAAAACTTTTTGGACCCTTATCTAGTGCGTGCAACCCTTCGTGAATTAGGGGTTAAAATTGTACATTTTCGAACACTACACCCTCTAAGTAGGTATTTGGAAGATTTCAGTTAGTGCCAATTATTGCTTCATGTGACACAGTGCATCATAAACTGCAAGTACGTTCTTGTTAAGTTCATTTAATGGTTTTCGGTTTTTTAACAAAAAAAAATAAAATCCGTGGCGCCCAACTTTCTTTTCGAGATTTTGACTTTAAAAATTATAATTGTGTGTTAATGTCTGAGTATCTAAATGAATTTTGACTTCAGTTATACTCTGGATTTTGTTCATGTTTGTAACTTACCTTTTGTTACTATAAAAATTCCATGTATTAGTTTAGTTATTTTTCTATGACTTTGATTGCGTATTCGAATACCGTATATTTTAAAGAACTCTTGTTTTTGACATTGATGTATTTTTATGTTCACGGCCTCAGGGTCATGAATTTTATTGCTGTAATATAGGATTAAATTTAACATTGTTTCTCTTTAATCTGTTTAGGTACAAGCGTTCTTAAAGTAATTTAGAGTAAGATATATAAGTTGTTTCAATATCCATTCCATTAAATTTTAAAAAAGGCACTTGATCCTGTAATTTCGTCTTAGCTCGTCCTGTATATTCGAAAAGAGTTTCCGGTTGTAGACTTTTTTATCTATTCTACTTGTATTTGTCCATGTACACTCTCAAATATTCATAAAAGCAAGCAGAAACATGTATTTCCGAGCACCACCATGATATAAAGATTGCTTAAAATCCGGACTTTCCGAGCAGTATATCTCACGATTCTGTCGGCAAAATTTTTTGTGCCCACGGAGACTATTGTAAATTTTGAGCCCATTTCATTGAAACCTAATTTCCATAAGAAAACTGCGGGATCTCTTAAGGTGAAGGCAACATGATTCGTTAATTCATTGTTAATTGACTATCTTACACACTATGACAAATAACAGTTCTGTTAGAATTGCGTAAAAACCTCAACAAACCAGGAAGATACCCATCCTGTCCACATTCAGTTCCGACTCATTTTAGATCCAAACATCATCCTTCATGCGATATATAACTATCAAGACAACATCTTTATATTAAAAAATTCTAATTATCGTTAAATCCATATTCTAAAAAAACGTGATTCATGGAGCATGCACCAACCGTCTCCGGCGAAGACCTAATAGAGTTTTTTTCATTTCTTTAATAAGAGATGCGGGCAACTAGCAGTAATGAAATTATTTCTCATGGCTTCAAAGCTAGTCTGGGCTTAATTGAATAATGCGATGTTAAATTAGGTTCAATTATTAATGAATGGTTGTATATTTAGATTTGAATTAGTCCATTGTTGGCCGTTTCATTTATCCGTTATATATACTTTTGTATTACCAAAGCAAGTCGTAAAATTAATGATCTCCAGGAGCGGAGCCTAGCGATTCTGTAACTTGAGAAATATTATTACAGATATTAAACAAACTGCAAATACAAAAAAAACACCTACTAATCGCTTCATACCCACATCACAGTCGATATTACATGTATATACCGTTTATGTCCGTGGTATGAAAAATACACGTCTTGGTTAAAGAAAACCAATATTGGTAAATATTCACGAAGAAAACGATAATTTAAAAGTTGTCTAACTCTAATCATTCTTTCTTTCTGTCTTCAGTTAGCTATGAGGACTAAAAAAACTCAAAATCCAAAAAAGGATATTTATGGCTTAAATAACGAACTCAAAAAGATAGTTGGTGAAACACTAATTGAACATATTACGGACCTGATTAATTGTTGTATTATCAATAGTATTTTTCAAGAAGCTCTAAAGATTTGACTAATAACTCCCATCTATAAAAAAGGTGGCTATAATGAATCTTCCAGTTTCCCACCACGTCAAACATTTCGGTTATTTGAAAAATATTTGAACTAGTTCTTAAAAATCGATTTTTTTAAAAAGAACAAATATATTAGTATGTCTCAATTTGGCTACAGATCTGAAAAATCAACGGTACTGGCACTTTGCGAATTTATTGCAAGTGTTTTTGAAGCTTTTGAGGAAATAGAATTTTGCACAGCTAAATTCTATGACATGTCGAGGGCCTGATACTGTCGACCATAATATTTTATTGACTAAACTTGAGTACTATGGTGTACGAGACATTATACTAAATCTTTTTGGTGTTCCTTAAGGATCTGTTTTAGGACCTGTTCTTTTTATTATTTATGTCAACGATCTCTTCACAAATATTGATGATAACATTCTTCCAATTGATGATACAACTTTGTTGTTTAAAAGTACATCTTCAAATCAAATAATAAATGATATTGAATTCTTTGAAAATCTGCTACAAAAATGGTGTTCCAGCAACTTCCTAAGTTTGAACTTGGATAAGACTAATACACTTGACTTTGCAGTGATACTAATAAACTGTGTAATTAATTATCAATTCTAATATTTCTGCTTGGGTATTTAAAAAATGAACTTAGTCCTAATTACTTAAAGATTTCTTATTTATCAATTTTTCGTAGTATAATGGTGTATGCTATTATTCTATGGGGTAATACTTGTCATGCTCAACAGGTCTTCGTATTACAGAAGAGAGCAACGCGTGTTTTAGCTAATGCCAAGCCTACTGACTCTTGTAGACCTTTATTTAAGGACATGGGTATTATGACTCTACCTTCCTGTTTTATTTATTACTGTTTGGTATGCATTAGAAAGAGAAGTATGCTGGGTTCTATTTTAACTCAGAAGGAACTCATGGTTATAATACTAGAGAGAAGAGCCTATGTCGGAGAAGTATACGCTTGACAAAGACAAAAAATTCCTTTTTATACAGGATGTCTCACCGGGAACTGAATCGATCGATATAGAGAAAAGTACGCATTAGAAATTTTTTAAAATTTAGATAATTATTAACGTCGGTGTGGCCAATCCAACGAAAATAATTACAAACAGCTGGCACTTTCGCTTATACCGGAAGTCGATACCAACTTGCTTATTTAAAATGGAACACCCTATATATTTTAGGGTTTTCGAAAAGAGCATAAAATTCTGAGTCGAGAATATGTGCATATCCTATACCTAAACCTAGCCGTTTCAGAGATATTTGACATTTTATAGAAAATTTGACAGGTGCAACGGTTTGCAAGAATGGTTATAACTTTCTTCGTGTAAAAGATCCTCATTTGCTTCTTGTCACATAAAAAGAACACAAGGGGAACTACGTTCTACAACTAAAATAAATTCAATAATATCATACCAAGTGTTCCGTTTTTCGCGTTACATTTTGTCAACTTCAAACCGCGAAAACTTGTTTAGATCAAATGGAACACCCTGTATTTTTTACGTCAAGTTGTGTAAAATCGAATTCCCTTTTTTATGTTTTAATACGATTCTGTAAATTGAATCCTAGCATAGTCCCGATTCCAGAGCAGCTTGTCTTAATGACATCCTCGGAAAAGCATGAAAATATCCCAGAATGACTATTTCAATGTTTTCGTCATCAACAATAGGCTTTCTCCTTTGCATTTTTGCCTTGACAGAGCCATAATTTTAAAAAAATTTCAGTATGCGTTTTACAGTGTTTGGTGACGGTTTCCGTTTTTTTGGATATCGAGTAGCAAACGTGTTGCAAGTTCTTGACATTACTTTATCACATTCTCCATAAATAATAAACAAATTTAAAAAGTTTTCGTTGGTATAATTTAAACGTGCTGGTATTTTTTGACATAAGATAATGACTGATTGTTTCTAATCATGGCTATTTTGATGAAATGATTACAACAATTCATAAATTTCTAATAAAATTGCAAATATTTCAAAAAGTTGTAACTTTAACCCCCAAAATGCTAATATCAGAAAAAAGGAAATTCAATTCTACACAGCTTGACGCAAAAAAATACAGAGTGTTCCATTCGACCTAAGTTTTCGCGGTTTGAAGTTGACAAAATGTAACGCGAAAAACGGAACACTCGGTATGTTATTATTGAATTTATTTCAGTTGCAGAACGTAGTTCTTCTTGTGTTTTTTTTATGTGATAAGAAGCAAATGAGGATCTTTTACACGAAGAAAGTTATAACAGTTCTTGCAAACCGTTGCACCTGTCAAATTTTCTATAAAATGTCAAATATTTCTAAAACGGCTATGTTTAGGTATAGGATATGCTACGTATTTTCGACTCAAAATTTTATGCTCTTTTCGAAAACCCTAAAATATATAGGGTGTTCTATTTGAAATAAGCAAGTTGGTATCGACTCCCGGTATAAGTGGAAGTGCCAGCTGCTTGTAATTATTTTAGTTGGATTGGCCACACCAACAGATGCGTACTTTTCTCCATATCGATCGATTCAGTTCCCGGTGAGACACCCTGTATATTATGTGCAGTAAATTTTACATGGTATTTATAAAAAGAATAAAGTATAAAAAGTTTTTAAAAAATGTTAGGGCGTAAAAATAACAAATATATTCTATTCTATTCTAAAGATCTAATTTCAAATTACAGGGCAATATTATTACAATCTGTTTTCTCCAAACTTTTTGAGGTAGCATATGCTAATTGCTTTAAATATTTTTTGAATCTACATAATATTATATCTACTAGTACAGTATGGCTTTAGAGAAAGGCACTCTACTCGTATATTTACTGAATAATATGGACAAATATGAATAACGCGAATGCCTATTTTAAGATACATCTACAGCATTTGATACAACAAATCATGAAATGTTACTTAATAAAATGTTTGCATATGGTATTAGCGGCGTGGCAAAAATAATCACACTCAAAGAATTGAACTGAAACTTGATGGCAATCTGATACAAGTGCCAACTGGTGTTCCACAAAGTAGTCCTTTAGACCCAATTCTCTTTTTTATTTTCATTCATTATCTCCAAAAATACGTGAATGCAAGGAATGAATTTCATGTCATCCAATTCGCTGAAGATTTAGCGATTGCTTCAGTGGCAGATAGCGTGCAGGAGCTTTCAGGAAAAGCTAATATTTGTACCTCAAAAATATGTAGTAGCAGATTTTGGTTTAAAGATCAATGGAATATTTGACTCGGTTAGATTTTCAGGTATCTTAGTGGTTCAGTGACGTCGAATCTATTACGTCGAATTTATTACGAAAAAAACCTGCTACATGTTTTGTTGTAAAGCAACTTTACACATGTGTAAGCTTACATGTACTAGATTTATACTCATCTTCTTTCCAGTCTAGTGTCTCTTCTTCTTCTTCTCAGTTCTCTTCCTCTTCTTTTTTCTCATTTTCTTGTATTTCTTCTTAATTCAGTTTAAAATTCTGCAACCGTTATATTCATATATATCATCATGAAAACTTCAGGAGATAGCAAAAGCATTCGGAAGCGATGTTTATAACGTTAGATAAATCATTATGATATGCATAAATATCACGTTCAGGCAACGAGTTAGTAATAATTTTTCAAAGTTATCTTTTACTTTCCTAGCTATCCAGAGGACATATTATTTAACTTTGAAAAACTGCTCTAGGAGATTTCTTCGCATTTTTACGCTAATGATTATGTAAATTATGAAAATTCAAGTATTTCAACTGCGTTAGTATATCTAACTGTGTGTAGTCTAATTGTGGAGGCTATATTTGCAAGACTAAGTACATGCTGGAGAAAAATGATATTTGGCATTGTCAAAGAAGACATGAGAATATACTCTAATGTAAAATATAAGGTTAGTCACCAGAAAAATTAATTAATAAATAAACACCAAAAAGAGAGGGAACTTTTGTGTATATTTTTACATATTTTTGTCAGTAAAAGTGGTATCAATATTTGTATTGCAGTATGCTTGCTAACTCTAGGGAGGGGGAAATTCAAAGAAATACCGATATTTTGGAATCGAAACTTTTTTTTTTAATGAATGTTAATGGGCTTATAATAAATTGCTACTGTTCCCATAATCAAAAGATAATTTATAGTATACAATTACGAACAGTTAGTAAATACTTGGATCGCAAAGTTTTTTTTTACGTCAACCACATTTTAGGAGATTAAATAGGTTTATAAAAAAAACCCTTATCTATTTTCAGAAATTATATAATACTGCATATTATTTTTTTGACAACAAATTCATAATAATAATTTAATAAATAATGTTACATCAGAGTTTTATGAGTAACGATGAATCGCAATTATATGGTGTACTATATAATTATTTAATTTCTTCAAAGGGAAAATATCGTTTTACTGCTTATTTGTCTTTATAAACGTCACGCGATAACAGCGACAATTTAGTGTTATTGCTATTATTTTTAAATAGATTTGGCGGTCACGTCATGAAGATTCTTAATTATTATTCACAAAATGCAACGTTTATATATTCAGGATGTAATAATGAAAACTTGCAGGTGAGGCATTTTGGGATATAACGAAGATATTTAAATTATCTAAGTCAATTGAATGTTTAAATGTAGTTCGTTTTTTAAAATATGTAAACTGTAGATACCTATAAAAATAAGCAACATCTCCCATATACCACTAGTAGTTTTAAAAATACAGTTTAATTTAATACACTTCATATGTGAAAGTACATTTCCAATATACAATACAAAACAAATTTGTGCAATAAACCATAGCAGAAATATATTTATTATTTATTTAATATATGTAAAGAATTTTTGTTCATACGGAGTGGCGCAGTCGATAGGGACACTCTTGTAACTTTTGAATGGGCGTATGAGCCTTTTTCGGTGTAGCGATATGGGATGAAATTTCCAAATATGTGACGCAAAGAACCAAAATGGTCGACATGTTTCGATGCAATTTACATGAAAATATGTCGTGTTTATGGGAAATTTTAATATAATATTAGTTGTGACTGTTAAGCCTTGGCACCAAGGAATTTAGTTGACTTAATAAATCTGGAGAGTCAACCCTGTCATGTAGCAACATGTGTAGAAATTTTAAACTGTAGAAATGTTTCCTAAAGTAACGAATCAAAATTAAGTATATTTAATAAATATTGATAACAACAGCCTCTATTGGGATACCTACCATCAATTCGAAAAATGAGGAATTTTCAAAATTTCCTTCGAACAGACTTTGGAATGGATATAGCAGGCGTAAATGGGACTAGAGAGTAATATTCAAGCTAGAGCGAACATAGGCTGAGAATATCTTTATGAGGACATCCTTATTCTGAAAATCTTGACTGAACCTAAGAGTAAATCTCAAAATTCTGATAGAGGATGAAACAATCTGCTCAGCGTGCACAGAAAACCTTAATTTATTGTCAAAGTGCACACCTAAGTCTTTAAGTGCATTAACGCGAACCAGAGCCTGCAAGTCTACTTGATAATTGTATGTAATGGCGTTATTTTTGCGGGAGTAAGTGACCACTTTATACTTAGAAATATTTAAGTTAATATAGATAGATATTGCACCAATACACCACACTATTTAGGTTAATGCGGTCGTCATTGGATTTAATTGATGAAAAGATTTTCAAATCATCTGCAAAAAACAATTTTTGGCAACGGATTAAGTCATTCATATCGTTAACCAAAAGATAAAAAAACAACGGACCGAGGTTAGAGCCTAGAGCCTAGATTTGAAACAGTACGTAAGGTCCGTCAAATATGAGTGAAAGAAATTAACAAGCGGGTCCGAAAATCCTATCAGGCTAAAAGATTCTACATCCATCTGTCCATGTTGATCGACAACCTTAGAGAGAAATTGGGTAAAACATATTAAATTAATGTTAGTAGAACGTTTCTCCATGAAGCCATGTTGGTGAAGAGATATAATATTTTTAACGGGTTGCAAAATGCGATTATACAACAGCATCTCGAAAACCTTCGCGAAGTTACATAATAAAGTGATTGATTGGTCTATTGATCGTTACCTCAGAAGTATCGCCATTTTTCAAAGAAGGACAGACTCTGGCAGTTTTCCATACATCAGGAAAAGTGCCTTGCTTCAGGGATAAGTCAAAAACGATACTCAAAGGTTGCACTAAGACGTGATCTAAGTCTTTCACAAGAAATTGGGAATATTATCCGGCACGCAGGTCATTTTGTTTTTCAGTCTCTTCATTGAAAGCACTATTTCATCCTCGGACAATGTTGCAACACTTATAATAGGCATATTTGAGTGATTCCCATTCGTTGACCACGTAGACGTCACCGTTGGGCTAAAGAAAAGACCTTTTGAAATTTTTACTGAATGCCCCGACTATAATTTCATACATCGTTTACTCTTCATTAAGTTCAGAGGTATTGGTTTTCCAACAAAAACTACTTTTTTTAATTGGAACTCGTATACAGGGTGTCCCGAAAATGCTAGTCAATTTCTCGGATTTGGGTAGAACTAGTTAAAATAAGGTCACAAGTTCGTATATTTTTCTTTCCCCCAAGGTACCCCTACGAAGATATTCGCTCTTGAAGTTGAAAGTTAAAAATCGATTTTTCGCGATAACTTTTTTATTGTTCAATCGATTTTAATCACTTTTGGATCAGTATCATATTATTTTAATCTAATTAGGTGAGTGTATTAGAACCTTTGATAACATTCTTGGGGGCTCGGGGTCAGCATTGAACGTGTTAATATTAATTTTTTTAAATATTTGAAAACAGCTACATTGTGTTATCTATGTAGATAAGACGATTGGTTGCCATGGATCAAAATATCAGATAATTGGAGTGACATAATTTTTCAGTATTAGCTTAATCCGACATTAATTAAGTAATTAACTGGTTGAAATATGGCTTACACTAACAATGAATACGCAGATGTGCATTTAAGTATGGAATAGCTTCTTGTAATGCCTCGAAAGCACGAAGACTATACGCTCGACGATATTGCCATCGAAGGGTTCCTGATCGCAAAACATTTGAACGTGTTGATCAACGGTAGAGAGAAACTGATAAAAAATATGATAATTTTTTTGAAAACTAAAAATCTAAGATTTACATTTCTACTTAGGTCGATTTGCGCCAAATGACGTAAACAGGGGTGCTCCGCGGACAACACGTACTGTTGAATTATAAGAGAACGTATTGGATGCAGTCGCTGCGATCGTTGGGAGAATTTTGAAAGAGCAACTGCTTCATCCGTACCATACACAGAAAGTACATGCCATTAGCCCAGATGACTTTCCTGCTAGGGTGCAATTTTCGCAGTGGTTTACACAGAAATATGAACAAAACCATGCCTTCATTCGATCAGTTTTGTATACGGATGAAGCGAGCTTTGGAAGAAATGGAATCATTAACTCCCACAACTTACACGTTTGGAGCGAGGAAATCCCACATGCCACAATACAAACGAGCCATCAAAGGGAATTTCATATTAATGTTTGGGCCGGAATTATTGACCGGTACTTGTTGGGCCTATTCGTGTTACAAAATCGATTGAATGGGCAACTTTATCTTAAATTGTTCCAACAGCAATTACTATAACTTTTAGAAGACGTTGCATCTCGAGAGAACATGTGGTTTATGCATGATGGGGCGCCCCCGCATTTTAGTCTTATAGTAAGGGGTCATTTGAATAGAGCATATCCATCCGGTGGATAGGTCGTGGTGGGCCTGTTCCTTGGCCTCCCCGATCACCCGATTTAAATCCTCTTGATTTCTTCCTGTGGGGGCATTTAAAGAGTCTCGTATATGCCAGAGAATTATGTACCATTTAAATGCAATTAGATAAAACGAAGGAATGTTGTGGCGAGTCCAGCAATCGTCATGGACAAGCATGCATTAAAGAAGGAGGTGCTCATATTGATCATTTGTTATGAAATTTCATAAATCTTCATTTTTCCATGTCCCTAATTAGTTTTCTACAGTAAGGTTTCAAATTTTGTGTTTTGTGTGTTCAAGATTTTTTGTTTTTATGAGTTTAGGTAAGTACTTACTACCTCATAGAGAAATAAATCTTGTTTTGTACATAATCCTCGTATTTATTTAATTTTTAAAAATCACTATTACTTGTGCGATTGAAAATCGCAATTTTATTGTTAAGTGCATTTATCTCGAAAACGGTTCATACTATCGACATCAAACAAGTATACATTTTTTACGTAAAAATGGCTCAAAAATTTGAAAATAACCTTAGAAATAAAAGAAAATAGGCAACAAATATTTTTTTTCAACTTATTAAGGCAATGGGTGCTCTGCCCCCGAGCCCCCAAGAATGTTATCCAAGGTTCCAATACACGGACCTAACTGGATTGAAATAATATGCTACTGGTCCAAAAATGACTAAAGTCGATTGAGCAATAAAATAGTTATCGCGAAAAATCAATTTTTAACCTTCAACTTCAAGAGCGAATATCTTCGTAAGGGTACCTCGGGGGAAAGAAAAATATACGAACTTGTGATCCCATTTTCACTAGTTCTACCCAAATCCAAGAGATTGCCCACCATTTTCTGGACACCCTGTAGATCTTTAAATGTCTAAATCGTCC
The DNA here is from genome assembly GCA_963675555.1 of Leptura quadrifasciata. Classification (NCBI taxonomy): domain Eukaryota; kingdom Metazoa; phylum Arthropoda; class Insecta; order Coleoptera; family Cerambycidae; genus Leptura; species Leptura quadrifasciata. Next base: position 15,789,787 of record OY776680.1, on the reverse strand, counting down.
TGTATATACCATAGCAACGTATATACAAATTTTTATTAGAACTAAGTACAATTATAGAGATGCCAAGTTTGCATATATGTATATCACATTATTTCCCAACTGAAGTGGAGCAAAATAATGTTTTTCCGTATGAAAAGACCACATATTCAGCAGCCAGTTTCAAGGATCATCGTCCAATACCCTAAAAATTTAAAACGCACCACTACCTCATTCTCTTGCATCGATAATCTCAAACAAACTCCATCTGGGGTCCCCAATTACCCCATAAATCATTATCATGAGCGCACACTGTTGATTCTGCAATAAAATAATCGGACACCAATTTACCCTTAAGTGAGACGCATGCGTATCGAATTTCACAGCATCTGATCCAGAATGCGTCAATATCACTCTTGGAAGAATCCTGAAGGATAATTCTGTCCATCCAAACTAAATCAGAAACTGTCTACTGACAGAAATACTTTTCTGTTATTCTTTAAGTGACATATTAGCTAACCGAGTGCGATTTTAAGGGTCACACTTGTACTAAAAGACACTGAAAAGGGTGTAATTTGCCAGGAGTGGAAGGGATGGCATACCTCTGCAGTGTTTATCTCAAAGGGTCATAAAGCATGACACAAGTGTAGAGGTTTTGTCTCTAATAACAGGTCGTGAGTGCTGCAGAAACGGTCTCATGTGATTTTACATGTAAGTAGCTAATTGTAGTGACATAAATATTGTAATTTCGCTGATTTTTTACCAACATCAAAAGTCAGATGTTGACAAATTTTCGTGATTTAAAAACTGTAGAAAACATGTCGACCTGCTTGCTTGTTGCAAAACCTCGATTTGTTGCCTTTACCGGCAAGTTTATGACCACATTTAGGCTCAAATGAAACAATTTTAAAAAATAATTGCAATATTTTATCTAGAAATATGCGTTCTATCTGTACAACTTTAACAAAATGTTGTATACAGGGCGTTTCCAAACTTCAAAACGTATCCACTCAGAGCATATATATGCATGGGAAACTTGTGTGTAAATTTTTATGTTTAATGTATATGCCATATTGACATATTCATAGATGTAGGTTTAATAATATTCCTGTTCAGAAACGCATAAGTCTTTGAGTCATTGAAGACATAACTGCATAATTCTAGACTGGTAATATTGTTTAATTCTAAGATGAGAAATAATAAAATAGCACCCGGTCGTGGACACCTTTATGGATTGTGCATAAAAAACTGGTATAAGTGTATAGGTAATTTAGATTTATCCCTAGAAATAACAAAATATCACTGCCAGACGGTTTGGGGGACGACGGAAGGGTGCTAGATGGTTCAAATGTGTGTGCATTTTTTAGGTTAGGTCAGAACATAGTATACAGGGTGCACAGGGTACTTTTTAGGTTATGCAAAATCATAGAATACAGACTATTTGTTTTTTGTGTACGGTCGTGAGCAAAAAAAATAGGACAAGTCTTATAACGGTATTTTGCTAAAATCTAATTGTGTACATCTAACTTTAATTTTTGTGACATTGTCAGTTAGTTGTTATAATTTATTGCAAATGTGCAAAAAACTAATATGCCTCATATAAGCGATTTAGTTAAATCTGGAGTTATTGCTAAAGCAGAAGATGGATGGTTAATGAGACAAATTGCACTGCGTTATAATTCGGTGTGTAACATTTTAAGAAAGTAGAGAATAAACGGTACGATTAGTAGAAATCCTGGATCAGGGCGACGAAGGATATCAACTCAACAACAAGATTTGCAATTGGTAAATGCTTTAGTAGAAAATCCATTTTACTCAGTTATTCAAGTTGTTGAAGAAACGAATTTTCCTAGGTCGAGTAGTACTGGTCGCCGGCGAGTAAGAGAATCGGAGCTACGCTGTCATGCAGCAGCACAGAAATACTTACTTAAAGCTGAACATAAAGAAGCTCGAGTAGGATTTGCGCTTGAATTTTTAGCGCATGATGTAAATTTTTGGAACAATGTAACCTTTACAGACGAAAAAACTTTCCTGTCAACACACAGCGGTCGTATTCGTGTTTACCGCCCTCCGAATACTCGACTCGATGAGAAATATATGTCTAACAATAATAAAAGTGGTAGATTTTTCGTCAATATGTGGGCTTGGATATCGGTACGTGGTCCTAGTGTTTTGTGGCATATTGAGGAATGATTTAATGGTGAAACGTATATTAGGATTTTAGACAATATTATACTCCCTTCTGTGTCACAATTATTTCCTAATAATGAGTTCATATTTCAACAAGACAATTGTTCCGTTCATACTGCTCATACCGTAACTAACTTGTTTCAAGATAATAATATCTATGTTCTTAACTGGCCCAATCATAGTCCAGATCTTAACCCCGTGGAAGAAGTATGGGGACTACTCGTAAGAAGTATCCAAAAACGAAATGTGAGACCACGGAATGCCGAAGAATTACTGGAAATAGTAAATAATGCATGGGAAAATATTATTACTAATGATTATTGTATAAGGTTATTTAATTCTATGCCAAACAGACTTATAGAAGTTATAAATAGAAATGGTGCAATAACGAAATATCAATAGTTCAGTAGGATATCCTTTGTCCTTTGATCCAGGATTTCTACTAATCGTACCGTTTATTCTCCACTTTCTTAAAATGTTACACACCAAATTTTTGTTAATGTTATAACGCAGTGCAATTTGTCTCATTAACCAGCCATCATTTGCCATAGCAATAATTACAGCATTAAAATAAAAAATAAATTAAAAGTGATATCTGTTTTATTTCGGATACTCATTACATATTCAAATAGAGACAGATTTACATTAGAAAAAGAAAGGTCCTATATTTTTCTATAAGATTTCGATATCAACATGCTATGTATTTTCTAATGGAGGTTGGATCTGCATTTCAACGTCAATCTTGTAAAGGGCCAGCTAGAGATAACTAATACATTCATGGTCAAAACCAACCTTGTGTCCTGTCACCTCCACATCAGTTGAAGAAACAAGTATGTTTTTAAACGGGTTGTTTTTTAACAAATATGGGGGTGATTTCACATCTGGTTAGTTAACTTTGAATGGCATTGCTATCTTCAGCTGGATCTTTACAAGAATAACCTTGAAATGCACCTCGAGCTTCCATAAAAACCTCCTCAACATCGATAGCTCTACTCTGCATGAGGCTCTTTCCCTTAAATGCCCTACAAATTTTATTTTAAACGTTTTCCTATATTTGGGTTTAGAAAATTTTGTAACTAAAAGGAAACAGTATAGGGCTAGAAAAATAAATTTAACGAGAAAACTAGGAAAATCAAGGAACCGTTGACTATGAGAGAAAACTTAATTCAACTTTATTTTAAGAACATAAAAAGCCGGGAAAAAAATCATATCGTTTGGTCTAGCTGTTTTTAATTTTTTTTTCAAATCAAGTGCTTGCTTTAAACGGCCGAACAAAAATAGCAACTGTTTGATGATATACACAACATAGAGCAGTATCTTTAATTATTATTTTGCTCATAATTAGCAAACCATGTTAACAAAATGACGGAACTTAAAAAGAAAATTATGAGAACGCACATTTTTTCAGCTATAACTTTTTAGTTTTTTATCATAATAAAACAATTAAAGACTTATTTTAAAGCTCATTTCTTTAGCTTTCATATTATTTGTCATTGCCACTGCTGACGTAAGCATCATTAATTTGCCGTCTTTTTCATTTCACCATTACTCTTCATTGTTAAAATGTTCGGACGTCATTTTCAAGCTACAAATACTAATCAAACAGAAGTAAATGAGAAAGTAAATTCATCGCACTTTTGTAAGTATTTATTTTAGTTTTTATCATGTTTTTGCAAGACGTGAAATTTTGTTATTTATTGAAAAGCGTACCTGGTAAAATTACAATTTTCATGTTGCTATACTTTGGCTATCGATTTTTTTAAAAATTATATGAGACCTTTCTTTCTTGGGTTTTCTATCGATCACATTCATTATTTATTCTTTTGGCCTACCGCTGCCAAAAAGTGGTAGAACTCAGCCCCTAGGAAAAGATCACATCCGTGAAGAGGGTAGTACAGTTTCTAAAATTTACCAATTTATAAGAAAGAAAAACTAAATCCGATAAACAGCTTTTTCCGAGGCTAAACCTTCGAGACACATCATTATAATAATTTTTTTCTGATATTCTTACCTACTTGCTTAGTATTCATATCACGTGTCACATTCAAATAAAATTAGACCTATATAACTGTCCCTTAAGGAATTTGACAGATTTTTCGTTACTATTTTGTGACAAACATCTCCTTGTGTATTTGAAACAAATTGAAGAAGGAATATAAATTATAAATTAGTCAAATACTTTGTAGCAGTATCGAAGTTAATTAGTAGCGATAAGGGTTTAGCAGACCAGGCATTTGCGTGGGAAATACCACAATGAATACGAAAAAAGGTGTAGATTCAACGGTTCCATGATGGTTATTCAGATTCAGTGTTTTGACGGTATTGTATTAGTGCAAGTGAATCGCAAATTGACAAGTAAGATATTTAAATTTATCTATATTAAATTCGGGAACTATTTGTTAAATATCATCTAAAAGTTAACTGTCACTTTTTCTTAACTATCCTCCTTGTTTTTTGGCTATTCTACCACATACATGTCATATCTTCTTCTAAGAAATAACCAGAGAATTTACAAAATAAGAGAATTAATTAATATATTACTACGGAATAAATTCTACAACAACACAAATTAGAATAAATATAATATGTATTTTGGTACTATTTCGGAAACGAAATCTCTTTTGTTTTTCAAAGCTTTAGTAAAAAAACCTTTATTTGCTATGTATATTAGTAAACAACCTTAAGCTTACTTAGAATTACTAAATAATAGCGTTTTTTACTGCAATTAGAAAATTTGTATGTGTAAAATATGTAAGGATGATCTACAGGGCAAATTTAAAAACTCCAATTCATCTGGCATTAATAATATTTCAAATAACCTATTAAAAAATGTAGTTTAGAATCGTGCAGGCCTCTAGCTTATTTAATAAATTTATCTATAGAAGAGGAAGATTTCCAAATAAGTTAAAACTGCCCGCAGTTATACCACTCTACAAAAAAGATGATTCAAATAATCATGCCAACTACAAAGTACTAAGAGCCGGTTTATCAATTAACAATGTCAAACGAAAATGTGAACGATCCATCTTTTCGCGTCTGAAGGACTTTTATTATATTTTCCAAAAATTAATATTAAACGTTCACAAAGAAGGGTTCAAAGCGACTGTTTCAGATGGGGAATAATACAAAATCAATACTTACTGTTCGTTTATGCTTAACTGCTTCACTGACGGTACCAATTGGACGTCGTAACACTATAAATCTAACACAGTAAATACTAACACTTTCTTATTATTTAAACCTGAAAAGGAATTTTGAAAACACAAGAAAAAGACAATATAAAGTTCAAAAAATGTATATTAAATCTCTTTAAAAATCATGTTTTACAAAACGTTCAAGAAAAACTGTATTGACAAACTATAGTCTGGCCCGTGTACAACACATAGTGAGGAACGGAACGACTCATAATGTACCCACTACCATCCAATGTGCGGTTTATAGCTAACGATTGCACAAAAAGATTCAAGAAAAGTTCAGCGGGCTTTTGCTTACCTGTCTATTTACGTATTATCAGTTCAATAAAAATTTTGTTCGCTCCTCGGAGCCTAAAAATGCTTGAATCGCAACGACTTTAAATTATTTTGTGGCAATTATATATTCATACGTTCAGGCAAGGCGCTCCCATGCACATCTGAGTACATGGTAAAGGTACTTTTCTGACACCGAATCACTGAGGAACCGGTTTAGGGCAAATCCCGTTAAAATCCATCATTTTCCCATCAAAATCGACTGCTAGAAAATGAACGGTCTAAAACTCTCGATATACTTTGACTAGAGACTGGATTAACTTGTCCTCATGTTTAACACAACGCATGAGTTGCAGTGCTGCACAACGTGGATTCGTAAAAGGGTTTTTAATTTTGAAATTTCGATTTTAGTTACACTTTCTAAATTTTGGTGGTCGGGGCGACATTACGTCCCCGTGCAGCGACATTTACTACACTTTCTAAAACTACACTCCCTGATGAGTTTCTGAAATTTTTGCATAAAAAACGCTCCGTAGAGCGAAAATATGATTTAGAATATAAAAACCTCTTCCAACGGCATTTTTACGTGAAGCACGCTTTTCATGCGGATTTTGTTGCAGTTTCGAAAAGTTCATCGAGGGTTTTGGCGTGTTCTTTAACAGAAACAATGGTTATCTATTGTTTTGTTTGACAGTTATCCTTTGGTTACAAGTTAACCTTGCATTTATAAGCCGGCCCTATTTCTAAGCTTTATGAACTAGTAATAAAAGAACATCTAACTACCTTTTTTAACCAAAATAATATTCTTTCTACGTTGCAACACGGTTTCATAAAAACAAAAGTACTTACCGAATCAGCGTTGTGCGAGTTTCAAAATATAATTGTTGATGCTTTAGATAATAAATAACGAGTTTTAGACTTATTTGTAGATTTCTCTCGTAGTTTTGACTATGTTGATCATGATCTATTACTGACAAAATTGTCAAGATATGGGAAGAGGACTTGGAGCGCCGCTAAGTGATCGCGCTTCCCTCCATGACGCGTCGCTTCCCCTCCGCTCGCGCGCCCGAACGTCCAAAATTCAGAAATAGCCCGATTTTCAAGTGCGTTTTTAAGGTACTAAACGAAACCTTACGAAGATTTAAAGATAATTGGGTTGTAGAGAATTTTATCAAGGATAAATAGCTTTTTGAAAAATTGTTCTATGACCGTTTTTGACCATTTCCACGCCGCTTTTGGGAAACGCCTTTTTTACGTTTTCGCTATTTCCGCCTGAAAGTTATTAATATTTTTGCATGAAATTTTACTAACAAAAGCTACAATTTAAGCTCCGAAACAACTTTCAATGATAATTACAGTCCCTCTGTAATTAAATGGCAAAAATGGCCATATTTAGCGGTTTTGAATTTTTTGTGCAAAAAGTTATTTACCGATTTCAATTGTCAAAAACTCATTTTTTTGTCTTTTTACGAGCTATTTCGTAGTACTTTTTTGTATAAAAAATTTTTTCTTTCGCATCGAAAACGTGAAAAAATTTGTTTTCGGCACATTCATGCTCTTTCTTCAACAGGTTCCAAATAAAATTTGCTTTCCAAAACATATACATGGGCGAGCGTGGGTACGTCTTTACTATGTACATACCTCGATATGCGATGTAAAGTAACGTAAGGCGCGGTTAGCAGTTGGATGGGTGACCGTTCCAACGAAGACCGCGTCCTCGTCTCACACATCTTCCAGCGGCTTGTATATCAGTGTATGCGCGGAAGCTATACAACCTTAGGCGAGGGTTGTATAGGGGATATACCATCCTTTGGATGGGATGTAAAGCCGTCGGTCCCTTGTCTATTAAATGTTAGGCAAGTAAAAGTTCCCTACTTTTCTTAAGGGAAAAGGTTTGACAAAATTTCTGGTTGGGGATAGCTCGTCTACAGGCGTCGGTGTTAGGCCTCAGTAGTGGAAATAGGCCGACGTTAAATAAATGTATAAAAAAAACATATACATCTAATTCCCACTATTTTTCTCCTAATTATCACGCTCACAAAATGCACTGAGGAATTGTTCAAAAAAATAAACTATCTGACCTGAATTAGTACTATATGTTATGCTGATGATGCCAATGTTTTAATAGTAGAAAATGATTTAGATAGTCTTAAAAGTATAGACGAATATGTATATCAGAGTATATTTCTGTGGTCAGAAAAAAATTGTTTGCAGTTACTTAAATGCAGATAAAACAAACCCAATTTTACTTAGAATACTAGCCGCCTTCGGCGTCTAGGTCCTCCGATTATGGTCAAAATTCTAAGAAATTGTCTCTATTTTTAAATCTTTATTTTTCATATTTTTCAGTTTTCCAGTTATTTTATATTTTTCAGTTTTTCATTTTTCAATTTCTCATTTTAGAGTTTTCCATTTTTCAGTTTTTTATTTTTCAGTATTTCATTTTTCGGTACTTTATTTTTCAGTTTTTCATTTTTCAGCTTTTCATTTTTCAGTTTTTCATTATTCAGTTTTTGAATTTTTCATTTTTCACTTCCATTTTTCACTATTCCATTTTCACTTTTCCATGTGGCTAATGTCAAAAAAATTGCAGAGGTCCTTGGTTCCCGTATACACACTGAATCCCAATTTAATTTGTAATTCCCTTAAACAATAGGGTGGGGGGTGGCAGAGGGGGTAACAAATGCCAAAATAAATTTTAGAGGCACTTGGTTCTCGTACACACACTAAATACCAATTTAATTTTTTTTCCCCTTTAATAATAGTGTGGGGGTGACAATAGGGGTGGTTAATTCCAAAAAATTTTAGACTCCCTTGGTTCTCATATTATACACAGTAAGTCTTAATTTAATTTTTTTTCTCCCTTTAATAATAGGGTGGTGGCGATAATGGGGGTGGTAGAGGGGGTAGGTAACGTTAAAAAAAATTTTTTGAGACATTTCGTCCTTGTATACACACTAAATCACATTTTAATTTTTTTACTCCCTCTCATAATAATGTGGGGGTCGTAATGGGGGTGATAGTGGAGGGTAGCTGATGGAAAAGGAATTTTTAGACCTTGACTTTTAGTAAATGCCTTAAATTGTAATTTTATGGACTGTTATTTGCTTGCTTTGCCTAATTGATGACTGATGGTCGAGAGGTGAGCGCACTTGCCTCTCACCCAAAAGTTCCGGGTTCGATCCCCGGTCGTGGCAGTGGAAAATACTGTGAGAGGGATTTTTCCACTATACACGGATATTGGGTGTGTGTTCCTTGTCTCTAAATGTGTAGCCCCCTCCCACACAAGGCTCTTCTAGAGCCTTCCGGGATAAAGGGGGTCGTCATTACCTGTGGTGTATTTATTATTTATTTTATTTTATTATTAATTACCCTTATTTACCCCATTTACCCTCGAACTCTTCAACGGAATTGGATCAAAATATCCAGTTGCAGATCTCGTTATAATACATAAGTGTACCAAATTTCAAATCTATATCATAAACGGTTCCAGAGTAAACTGAGCACAATAAAAAAAAAATCACAGACCGACAGACAGAAATTTCTGTCTATTTGAGGAAATTATAAGAAACTATCTGTAACCAAACATTAAGTTCGTATACGTTATAAAATATTGAAGTGACATTCCTCAAATCGTTTGAGGTACGAATTCATGAAAGAAATATTCATAAAATGTAATGAAGAACGTGCAGAACCTATTTAAATTTTTTTCTACTCCCTCGTATATTTTCCGTTTGCCATACAGTCTGTAGAATGGATATGAAATCGGTCAATCACAGTAAGTCTTCCCAAAAACGGTACATCACCTAAAATATTTTTGAAATCATTACACAGACAAAATTTTAGACATATGGCTATGTGCAAGGATTGAACAGGTCTCCTTTTAATGATGGGGTAGGGGCGGCAGAAAATTTTAACGATTGTTGGAACCTACATTTTAGAAGTGTACAGAATCAATTTTTAATCGAATTTAAACTACAAGACATATCTTTTTTCACTACGTCGATATTTGAGCATGGCCTTTTTATAAAAAAATATAAAAGTGTAAACCAATAAAAATATTCTGGACCGTTTTAAAGAATCAACGTAAATAACCGCTCTAAAGTTATATAGCACAATATACAGCATAGTTGTATCGATATTGCCTAGTTCTACTATATATTAAATGTGCACGATATATGGGATGAAAGTAAAATTATTTTATTTTTGATTCCCGTACCAATCTGGTAAAGATGTTCATGATTGAACGGACAGAACTGTGGCTTCTGCATTACAACTGAACATAGTGGTAATTTACGAAATCGTTGAAGAAGAATTATGAATCCGCAAGGTGACATAATTTAAACAAATATTTTAGCAAATCAATGGAGTTGGTTAATTCTCCATGCTCTTTCATTATAACAATTAACGAACACAAAATTTCTTTCTTAAACAGTTGGCCAAAACTCGCATTGCTTATTTTTCCCTTGTACCTTAGATCAGAATTCAAATTTATTTCAAGTGGGATAAGAAATGTTTTAGCATTTAAGTTACTTTTACATTTTAATTAGAACTTACGTAAGATGTCTCAGCATTTAGATGTTTAAACGATTTCTGTTTTTATCCCCGTCGCCACCGCCAAAATCGGTCATAAATCAATATTTTTTTTTCAACTGAATTTTGCTATGAAAGGTATTTAAAATAATTACTTAAGCTTCGGTTAAGGCACCGACCCATATACAAAAAATATCGTCTACATAGTGAATCCACCAAAAACATGTGGTTGTTAGGTTGCTTTTACTATTAAAAAAACCACTGCCCAAGGAATCACACTTCCACATCCAGATTTTGTATCCAAGACTTATACACTGGCTAATGTTAAAACAATTTTAGAGGCCCATGGTTCTCGTACACACACTAAATCCCAATTTAATTTTTTATTCCCTTTAATAATAGGGTGGGGGCGACAATGGGGGTAGTAGAGGGGGTGGCTAATGCCAAAAAAAATTTTAGAGTCTCTTGGTTCTCATACACATTAAATCCCAATTTAATTTTTTACTCCGTTTAATAATAGTGTGGGGCTGGTATTGAGGGTGATAGTAGGTGGTGGCTGATGCCAACAAAATTATTGAGACTTTGACTTTTCGTACATGCTCTAAATTGCAATTTTATGGACTCTTACCTGCTTGCTTTGCCTCTTTACCCTTAATTACAAATCTGGCGCGTTAAGTGTAACGCGCTAGACGTGTAACTTGTAATTCAGCGCTCGGCAGGGCATATAGCCCGGAGAGTAGCTGTTGGTTGCAGTCTGGTTACGTTCCTTATAGTAAAATAAGGATTTTATAGAGGAGTTTGCGACTAAAAATATTATGTTTAACATTCCGCCCTCTGAAAGCACATTTGAACTATGCTAAGCCCAGTCAGGCTATTTATTTTTCGATTGCAACAGACACTGGACCGCTAGATGGCGCCTGCTGACTATTTTACATGTCGCTATTGTAAAAATATCGGGATATACCAAATAGTCAAAGGATCCTCGTGCCGGTCGTCACATGCCTACCTTGCACTGACGAGAGCCAACAGCTCGAGACTGCAGTCTGCAAGTGGTGTGTGACGGCTGGCAAGAGAGCTCCTTTAAGTAGGATCAGTCTTTCGGCTGGTGTTTGTTGCAATTGAAGCATTAGCGTTTTGATGGTAATATGCAATTATTACACTTAACGCGCCAGGCTTGTAACTTGTAATTCAGCGCTCGGCGGGGCATATAGCTCGGAGAGTAGCTGTTGGTTGCAGTCTGGTTACGTTCCTTATAGTAAAATAAGGATTTTATAGAGGAATTTGCGACTAAAAATATTATGTTTAGACGTATTGAAGCTATTATACAAAATGATTTCAGAGATTTTCGATAAATGAAGAACAGAAATAGCACTATAATTATCAACCAGTCACCGGTCAAACTGGACTTTCAATTACAATAATAAATTTAAAAGTATATTGAATTTCTTGATGAAACTTTTCACCATTCATTCATCAAATTAATCTTGTATAAGACATTACCAAAACAGTATTGTATGGTGTACATTAATATATCTTCCTTATTTTCCAGACTTCTCTAAACAGTTCCATAACGTTTGAAAAGTGGCGAAGTTCGAGGGCAAGTTGTTTTCTGCCGTGAATAATTTTTTTTCAACATCACCCTTGGTGAATCAAATCAAAGACTTAATGGTGAGTGGTAGACTGTAAGAAAGAATTATTGAAGTTTGATTTTCATGCTCCTCTGGTCAGACACGTATTATTGTACAGCGGATTGTAGCTGTACATATTTCCCTTCAAATGTCAACTATACTTTGAAGAAAGGTTTTTAATCACTGGAAGATGATTGAGAACTTTAAACATCTCCTGATTATGACAACATGGTTAGCGAAACGTAAGACGAATAGTATGTTGAATGTTTGTGGTAACTACGGCATGTTGTACAGCACATTGTAGCCAGGGCCGGATGAACATGGATGGGGGGCCTGTAAGCAAAATTGAGGTGGAAGCACCAACCATCATAGCTTTTTAGAATCTGGGGTGTAAATCATGAGGACCTTTTTATTTAGATATTGTTTAATAACGCTTTTATATTTATAATATTCGGATATTGCAGGGTAACAAACATAGAAATGTTCACCATTTTAGTTTAAACTTCTAAGGGAATATCCCGATATATATCCTACACTAAGTTGACCTTTCGAGATTCTTGATTAGCGAACTCTTCAATAATAGCGGAAAAGTCCAACGCTAGTAAGAAATCGCTATTGATACGCATACCAGTCAAATGATTGAGTCTATCTTGGCTCATAGACGATCTTAATATATTTTTTGTCAATTATTAGTCTGGCGCGTTAAGTGTAATAATTGCATATTACCATCAAAACGCTAATACTTCGATTGCAACAAACACCAGCCGAAAGACTGATCCTACTTGTAACATGTAGTTCAGCGCTCGGCGGGGCATATAGCCCGGAGAGTAGCTATTGGTTGCAGCCTGGTTACGTTCCTTATAGTAAAATAAGGATTTTATAGAGGAGTTTGCGACTAAAAATATTATGTTTTAATATTCAGCCGTCTGAAAGCACATTTGAACTATGCTAAGCCCAGTCAGGCTATTTATTTTCGATTGCAACAGACACTGGACCGCTAGATCGTCTGCTGACTATTTTACATGTCGCTATCCCAAAAATACTGAAATGTCATGTGATCCTCGTGTCTGTCGTCGCATGCCTACCTTGTACTGACGAGAGCCAACAGCTCGAAACTGCAGTCTGCAAGTGGTGTGTGACGACTGGGACGAGAGCTCCTTTAAGTAGGATCAGTCTTTCGGCTGGTGTTTGTTGCAATCGAAGCATTTTGATTGTAATATGCAATTATTACACTTAACGCGCCAGGCTTGTAACTTGTAATTCAGCGCTTGGCGGGGCATATATCCCGGAGAGTGGCTGTTGGTTGCAGTCTGGTTACGTTCCCTATAGTAAAATAAGGATTTTATAGAGGAGTTTGCGACTAAAAATATTATGTTTTAATATTCCACCCTCTTAAAGCACATTTGAACTAAGTTACTTAAGAGTTTAATGCTAAATCACAATCAGTATCAGTACTACAGATTTCATTATGATATATTATATCACATTTATTGATATAAAAGTTTAATGCTTCTAATATTATAGAATAAAATATCTAACTCATCTTCATTATTTGAATAATTATTAATCATGTGATATATAGGGGACATTTTATATATATTAGTATTATGGCTTCTTATATAAAATAACTGTCTGTGTCAAGCATGTATTCTAGGTACATGAAACCGAAACATTTGGAGTAGCGACTCGCACTGAATTATATTGTTGACTATTTTATATAAGAAAACTACAGAATGCATAGCACGGCGTTTCATCAAGCTGCCCATTTCAAATCTGTTGTAAAGTATTTCTTGCGGGATGCCTCTTTGGGGAGGGATATTGATTGTCGAGATGATATGATGCTATTTTAAAGAATTTTCTCTGAACTCGCTCAATATTGATAATATGAACATTATGTATAGGATGGAATCCTATACATAATGTTCATTCATTAACTATTGAACCATATTCGAGTTGGGACCTTACAAAGGTAATAAAAAGTAGCTTTAATGTATCTATGTTGGTAAAATCTTTTGTGTTACTTACGTAAAATAAAACCAAGATTCTTATAAGCCTTAGATGTCATCGTATCGATATGGACGACAAAAGGAAACTTGCTATCAAAGATTATAGCTAAATCTTTAATAGTATTTGGTCGAGGAAGGATTACAGTATCAATATTATAATTGTATTGTATTATTACATTGCATTACATTCAGTTGCATTACATTGCATTTAGTTGCATTAGGAAAGAGTAAGATACAATCATTTTCAGATTCAATTTTAAGAAAAGTTTTAAGTCGTCCGCATATAATAAACATATAATTTAGACCAGCTACTATATCATTGATAAAAATTATGAACAATAACGGCCCTAATACTGATCCCTGAGGAACACCAGAGGATTGAGTGAAGTTGGACGATTTGTATCCAAAGCAGTGGATATATTGGATTCGACGATGTAAATATGATTGAAACAACATTAGCATACTTAGACCCATCTTATTTAACTTCATAAGTAATACACCATGATCCAGACTATCGAGAGCCTTGGAGAAGTCAGTGTAGATGACGTCTACCTGTTCTCTTTCATCAAGTGCTTCACAAATAAATTGAGATTTACAAACCAGATTTGTAATTGTTAATCGCCCTTCAATGAAGCCATGTTGCTTGGGTATTATATTATACTTCCGACATGAAACGATAGGTAATTGATCAAAAGAATTTCGAAAACTTGGCTGAAATTACATAATATTGTTATTGGTTTATAGTTTTTTATGTCTATCTTATTATCTTTTTTATACACAGGGCACACTCTAGACATTTTCCAAACATCTGGAAATATCTGTGTTTTAAAAATTAAATTAAATATTAAATAAGAACGCTGGAATTAGGTCCGGACCTGCTATCATTTTGGGTTTGATTTTTTTAAATACTTTTGTGACTTCTTCCTCACTTACTGACGTAATTGTAAAATACCATTAGTATTGTTGTTTGTCGATGTACATTGGGTATCATATGTAGTGGAATTAAGGAAATTATTAGAAAAAAAGTCTGCAAATCCGTCTACAATTTGCTGGGGAGAAAATCCAGTCTAGTCTCATTGTGAGTCATGACGGACAGAACTGACAAGTGTCTTTTTTTATTGTATAATACGACCAATATTGTTTTGGATTTAACTTCATATTGAGTTCAGTTTTGGCAACATATCGTTGATGAGCTTGGCTAATTTTTTTTTAAAGTCACTTCTTATGGTTTTATAGTAATTGTAGTTTATTTCAGTGCAGTCATTACGATATTGCTTCCATGCTTTATTTTTTTGTCTAAGTGTATGGATAAGGTCTTTGTCAAACCATGGCGTATAATGTTTATTGGTGGATATTTTTTAGGTGTATGTTTACTGAATATTTCATTTAGTTTTTCATAAAAAATATCAGTTGCCTTATTTACGCCTTCGTAACTAAGTAAGAATGACCAATCGGTGAGTAGTAAATTCTGATAGAGATCATGGAAGTTGGCATTTTCAAAATTAAACCCCGGGTTACTTTGTTGCTTAAATTGCCGCTTATTTTTTTCAAGAAATGTTTCAATACAGAGAGGTGGATGGTGTTCATCTACCGCTGACATAAAATATGAGGATTTTGACACATTACATAGTACATCATTTAAAACTAGATCTAATAATGTGTCATTTAGGTTTTGTACTGTGTTATATAGTTTAAGATTTAAAAAGTTAACGAACTTGTTTATTGGTATGATATTTGGGTTGGTAGCATATTATTGAGCGTATTGTATAATATTAAAATCACTTAATATTAACTTATATGAGTTTGTGAGTTACAGATTTCCGGTAAAGATCCAAAAGCATCAAAAAGTAGATCATACTGCTCAAGTTTCATATCACACGGTATATATGTATCCAGGCTGTCCATTTTATCAGGGCCCTCGAGAATATCTCTTTTAATATCGGTCGTACAAAAAAAATATTTTGACGAAAATTGTGCTGATTTATATAACCTACAAAATGGTTTAAAGAAATTTTAAATCCATGGCCTACTTTAAGAGTTATGGCAGAAAATATTGAAAATGCGGAAAACGTCAAGGCCAAATATCTCCGTTATTTGAAGAGATATGAGAAAAATTCTAAAGCGAAAATTTTTTGCAAAACAGAGTGTTTCAACGAGGTTTTATCTAATTTTTTTCAAAATTTCAAGATTTACTCTTCAGGCTGTTAAAAAAATTATTTTGAAACGGACGGGAAATGGCGCCATTAAATAGAGCATTTTCCTCCCTTTTCAACGAAATATCACATGCCATATTTATTCATTGGTACTACGTTAGTAATTATAAAAACATTCTTTTTAAACCAATAAATTTTTTTTAACAAGCACTATACTTGCCGTGGAGAAGTATGATTAAATAAAACGATAAAATAATTCAATAAGTTGTTCAAATCTTTGCTATAATAAAACATTAACACAATTAAGAAGAATAAAGTAAATTCAGGTAACAAAAACAAAATAATAATCAAGAAAGCAATATGGAGCAATTATGGAAAGAGTATTCGCAGTTATGCCAATGTATAGAAGTCCTCCATAAAAGCGTCACTCCTTGCTCAGAAAGTTAAAATGTCTTTACCAATTAATTTAAGTATAATATCCATTTGTTTGTATTTCATGATTTCACTATTATTTCAATTATTTTAAAATAGTTTGCGCTATGAACAAACTTGATAATTTAATATTTTTAAAGATCATCTCAGTTAATACTTAAACTCTCACTCAATCACATTGGCTTAAATATTTAGAATTTTCAAAAATGATTTTCACTTACATTGATCGTTATAATATGTTCGTTACATATTGCCAATGCAATTTTAACTCTGGATTAGCTCAAGTAGAATATAGAAACAGATTTCCACAAGCACTACAGTCGAATAAAACTCTGTTAAGAAAATTAGCTAAATAAGGTAAACCGAGTTATTAATTATGTAAGAAATAAATATACAGAAAATTTGGAGACATCATTAAGAGAAATTCAAATTGCTTGTCATATAAATAAAACAAGTGCTAGAAAAATTTTAAAGAAAAATGATTACCGGTGTTATAAAGCCAAAAAAGTTCACAATTTACAAGCGGGGGACAAACCAAGGAGGACGACTTTTTGTAGGTGGCTGTTGGAAAAGAAGCGTGGGGATCAATTAATATGTAGTAAAATACTTTGGTCCGATGACGCAAATTTTTCCGATAATGGATTTTTTAATCGCAATATTCATTACAAATGGACTTCTGAATATACACACTGGCATAGAACACTGGGTTTCAAAATTGTTTTTCAATAAATGTGTGGATAGGTATTTTAGGCACCAATTTAATAGGTCCTTATTTTTATGATGGACACCTCAGTGGTCAAAGGTATCTAAACTTTTTGAGAAATGAATTTAATGAATTCTTAGATGACCTACCTTTAGAGAATCTATACAACTTTCAATATTTTCAACAAGATGGAACACCTCCCCACAATTCCCAGATTTGCCTTGATTATTTAGATGAAATTTTGCCTCAACATTGGAGCATGGGGGGGTATATTAAAGATAAGGTGTTTTCGACGACACCGCAAAATGTAGAGGACCTAAAAGCTAGAATTCAATAGACATGTATTACAGTTACCCCCGAAATGCTGAGTAATGTTTTAAATGCAGTGCCGCGCTCGATTGTGCATAAGAAAACGCGGTGGATACTTTGAACACTTAATATGATATCTTAAAAATTATTTTGAGGATTAGATAAATATTAATGTTCTGTGTGCTATATTCTTTTTATTATTAATTTGTTTTTGTTACCTGAATTTACTTTATTCTTCTTAATTCTGTTAATGTTTTATTATAGCAAAAATTTGAACAGCTTATTGAATTATTTTATCGTTTTATTTAATCATACTTCTTCACGGCAAGTATAGTGCTTGGTAAAAAAAATCTTATTGGTTTTAAAAAATGTTTTTATAATTATAACGTAGTATCAATGAATAAATATGGCATGTGATATATCGTTGAAAAGCGAGGAAAAGCCCTTTTCAAAATAATTTTTTTAACAGCCTGAAGAGTAAATGTCAAAAAAATTTAAAAAAATTAGTTAAAACCTCGTTGAAACACAGTTTTGCAAAAAAATTTCCCCTTAGAATGGCCTAGACGTTTTCCACATTTTCGATATTTTCCGCCATAACTCTTAAAGTAGGCCATGGATTTCAAACGTCTTTAAACCATTTTGTAGGTAATATAAATCGGCACAATTTTCGTAAAAATAATTTTTTTGTACGACCGATATTAAGTGAGATACACACAATGGTTGATTTTCTACTCGGGTAATTTTTTTTGAGTGATTCAAATCTGTTTTCTATGAGAATTTTGCTCGAATTAAGGGACATTTTTCGGGCGATTTTTCCACGCCCTTAATTATCGAATAATTTTCATGGGAAAACAGGTTTTTGTCCAAAAGAAAATTACCCAATAAAAAATGAACCTCTTGTGCATTAATACTCTATTAATTTATACATTTATGCAAAGCAGAAAACGAAAAGAAAAAAATATGTTTACTAGATACTCATAATCACAAAGCAATTCATTACAATAATAATAACCGACCGGAATTATTCATTTATCCCATCAGCACCTCACGATTGTGGTGTAAGTTACGTGAACTTCAACACGACAGGATCCATCCTTAACCAGAAATATGCGTAGTTAAAATACAACAAAAAATCACGCTGACGAATTTCCTTGGGGAAATTATTTACTTGCTTTTTTCATAAACGTGTATATATAGCGCAAGTACTGTCAATTTTGTTAGTCATTTCAACAAATTATATCCATTAAAACGGAACTGAGTTAGTGATAATGGTTATCAAGCATTTCTTCTCGTCTTTATGTTCGAGAAGCTCAAGTTACGACGTAAGTAGAGTTTCCCATATTAGTTAATTTTAATTTACCACTTTACTTTCACGCCTTACCTATAGGTCGTCTATAAAAATACGTTTGAAAATGTGTTTTAACCGCCTTCTAGGTCACCTGATTGACTCTTAAGTCTAGGAAATTTATAATTGTTTGGGTAAAGGAGACGGGGCCCTCCCGTTTATTCGAATTCGAATCACTTTTTGGGGACAATTTATAATTGAAAGTTACTTGGCAAGAGGTGGGGCTCGAACCCACTTATTAATTTCGAAAAAGGAAAGTTTTGGCACAACTTTTTTGTGGTTATTATTTAAGAAGTTATTTACTTTCGTTTTTGTTTCGGCTGTTTTAGTTAATATTCGACTGTATATAAAGTAGTAAAATAAAATTAATGCGAATTATTGTGTGCATACAGGATAATTCGTGACTTGCTGGCCAAATGTTGGTGAGGAGCACATAATCCTGATCCATCAATAGAGGTAATGCATAATTCAGTATCGTAATCGAACAAATATCAGGGATGGAGTCAATTTTAGCAGGCAGTTACCAAAAATATCATTTTAATAATTAGCAGAGCAAATGAATGCATTTAGGTCTTAATTTTTACTACTTCAATGAAACGACTTGAAACGTTGTGCATTATGTTAAGTTTCCGTAACATATTGAAATTTATATCTTTGAAAATTAGTGTACTAAATAATAACTAAAACTAAATAACTTAACTAAAAGTAAACAATTAAATGATCATAAAAATTAACAAAATAAGTCTATGATTAGTATAGTGCTAAGAGTTGTAATCTAATAGTTTAGAAGCTATAGTTGCTGTGCAGAATTGAGAACCACATTTCTCATTTTGGATATACTAGTATTAAAAATATTAAAATTAAAAAAATTAAAAATTAAAAAATTAAAAATACGGCCCCAGTCGGAAGAATATGTGCCCTATTAAAGATTTAAATGGAAATCTCCTCAAAGAAGACCATGAAATAAGAGCCCGAAGGAAAGAACACTACTCTAACATTCTTAACCAGCAAAGTCAAGCCGATCACGATATTATAAATCTTATCCCTCAATATGACACCTTCGAAGACTTAGATAAACCACTAACAACGAAAGAGATCTTAACCGCCATTGGGCAGCTAAAAAAATAACAAATCTCCCGGCGCCGACTCCCAGCTGAGATCTTTAAAGCTGTGTCGTCAGAGCTCATACCCTACCTCAAAAAACTGTTTGATGTCGTGTGGGAAAGTGGTCAAGCTCCGCAGGAGTTTCGTGATACACTTTTAATCAACCTCTTCAAAAACAAAGGGAGCGCTGCGGACTGTGGAAATTACAGGGGTATAGCTCTCCTGGCTGTTGGAGGGAAGATACTCTCACTAAAGCGATGGCAAATAGGCTAACACCTGTTATGGAAAAGTTACTTCCTGAAACACAGAGTGGCTTTAGACCAAACCGAGGCACATCGGATTTAATCTTCACACTTAAACAGCTTCAAGAAAAAGCACTCGAACATCAAGGAGAAATTCACATGGCCTTCATTGATTTAACCAAGGCGTTTGACTCGGTGGACAGGGAAGTGCTCTGGAAAATTATGTTCCGCTTAGGTATCCCTAAAAAATTTGTGGAAGTATGTCGCAGTCTACATACAAACAACAACGCCCAGGTTATGTATAATAATGAGGCAACCGAACCTTTCCAAACCCTCACTGGAGTTAGGCAGGGATGTGTCCTGGCACCCCTACTCTTTAATTTGTTTACCACTGCTCTAACAATTATTGTTGACAACAAACTGACAGTCAGAGGAATAGGTCTCAGATACCGTTTTGATGGCGGTCTCTTTAACATAGGGCGCTTTAGAGCTTTCACGAAGACACGCACACGATTCATTTGTGATCTCCAGTATGCGGATGACTGTGCACTTTTAGCCTCTACGCCAGAAGAGCTTCAAGAACTTTTAGATGTGTATGCCCAGAGCTGCGATTCCTTAGGACTTAAAATCAACATTGGAAAGACTAAGATTATGTCAACTCCTCACCAAGTGAACCAAATAGACATTACACTTAACGGAAATTCTCTTGAAGTGGTGGATCAGTTCAATTACTTAGGCAACGTTGTTAATGACAAAGCAAACATGGACAGCGAGATTCGCAATAGAATTAACGCTGCATCTAGAGCACTCTGGGGACTTAGAGAGAGAGTATTTGACAACCACGACCTTGCTTTGTCAACGAAAATGGCTGTCTACAGAGCAGTTGTCATTCCAACACTGCTATATGGATGTGAAAGCTGGGTCACTTACCGTCGTCATGTGAAAGAATTAGAGCGTTTTCAGCAAAGACACCTCAGAAGTATGATGAAAATCCGTTGGTTCCATCACATATCAAACGTGGAAGTACTCAGGAGAGCAAACAGCCTTCCAATTGAGGTGCTTATTTCAAGAGCACGCCTGAAATGGGCAGGTCACGTTCATCGTATGCATGATAACCGCCTTCCTAAATGTACACTTTATGGTGAATTGCTAAGTGGTAGAAGAAGGCGTGGCGGTCAACGAAAGAGGTTCAAAGACGCTCTTCATGAAAATCTAAAATCCTGCGGTATTGCAGACGAGCAATGGGAACAACTTGCAGCGGACAGAACCGAATGGCGAGGGGTTGTGGCCAGCTACCAAGGAAATGTTGCTGCAAGAAGGCCGAATCCGAGACCTAACCAGGTCTATGTTTGTCCTGACTGCGGTCGACATGTGCTCTCCCGAATTGGCCTCTATAGCCATAGTCGTGTGCACCGTAGATGAATGGGTATTACAATAGACTACACCTTTTACATGTTTTTTATTGTACACAATTTATCGACTGTAACATTTTTATACTCGGACTCGAGTAACGGCTAATAATAATAATAATTAAAAATATCTATATTGTTATATAAAGAATCATAGTTGGAACACATCAGGTGCAGGGGAGAAAATAACAGCAAATTTGTTCTTGGGGCAGGCAAATAGAATAGAGACTAATGCGAGAGAGTCTGCAAATTAGGAACATGAAATCTAATGCAACTAAGAATTTCAGGGCAGTCAACAGTGCCATTTAAAGTCTTAAAAAGGAATACAAGAGAGTGATACGCCCGACGTAGTTGATGATCACTCATGTTGAATATATGTAATAAGTCACAATGTGGAAAACCTCTCTCTGGATAATTCCCAGAATTATGAGGTTTTTCAATGCTATATTTATGATTTCCATAACCAGGACTCCAGACTATTGAAGCATATTCAAGTCTTGACCTCACAAATGAATTAAAGAGAAGTGAATTTTCGTTAAATTCTTTACAATTACGTATAATGTACCCTAAATTTTTGAAGGAATTAGCGGTGATTTGATTGATATGACTAATAAAAGATAACTTTGGATCGAATATAACTCCTTAATTGTATAGATACATTTTATTGGATTTTGTGCACGAGTGTATGTCATAAAGCTACACTTTGAGATATTTAACTGCAAATTGTTTACACTACACCAAGACCATAGTTGTACAAGATCGTTTTGCAAATCAATACAATCTTCTGCACTAGTGATAGATGTAAAAAAATTTAAGTCATCGGCATAAAGTAATGTTTTGCAGTGCAAGCCAATGACAATATCATTTATAAAAATATTAAAGAGCAAAGGCCCAAGCACAGAACTTTGGGGAACACCTGATGTCGCTGAGATATGAGTGACTTCCGTTGAATTGGTTGAATTTTTGATAGACAAATATAAACTATTACTTATTAATATGTTAGTTGTATTTACCCGTATACCTCACTTCGCCGTATATAAAAGTAAACTAAGTCCATCACTGAAGCATCATATCCCACCTGTCGTTCGCGCCAGTTAGCAAACAACAGGAGCATAACTCTCTCACTCATTTTAATGCACGCGACATAAAAGACGTAAGATGAGGTGTGATAGAAACAGCTATGCGTTATGCATCGCCACTACCATCTCTATTCCCCACTACGTCTGTGATTGTTTTCATTTATTGTTTTCCGCTTCTATACCCATTTTTCCGCTACTATACCCTTTTTTGTATTCATTCCCTCTACTAAATAATAATAAACAAAATTTATAAAACTCCCTTTGGTCCAAAAAGCTCTGGAAGGGAGTTGTATGTGGGAGAGAGCTACACATTTAAATGTAAGGGTTCAGAGAGACTCACAGACTCATAATTTCATTTTTTTCTTCAATGTCACTGCATGAAAGGAATCAAACCCGCGACTCAACGATGAGAGACAAATGTTCTTGCCTCTCACTCAAGTCTTCGCCGACGGCGTCGGGTTTTTGCCAACGTCTTTTCGGAATATCGACGTCCTTGACGATATTGTATCTGAATCAAAAACCTGCATGTAGCATTTTTGGAAAACAGTTTATAAGTAAGTTTTTTTACTATTTTCTCACGTAGAATCTGTACCAGAAGAGGAATGCGGGTATTTTGTAACACCCTGTATAGTACAATCATCACGCGATCATAAAGGATGAAGGAAAAATCGCACGTGCGCCTCTGTGGTCTAAGGAAAATCACCGTATTTGTTGTAAAATAATATTTTTGATTACTGAATAGCCTACATTGATAAATTCGTTATCACGGCAGTCAATCGTTATGCCTCTATAAATACTTAATGACTTAAATGTCTACTTTGAAGTTACAAGAACATATATAAACATATTTTTATTTGCTGTTACCAATTTTAGATTAAAACTGTGTTTACAAAGCTCTTGTAGAAAATCATATTTTATCAGATGGTATCTGAAAATACTTCTACCATTAACAGTGACTTTATAAATGTCTTAAATTTTATTGCATCAAAAGTTTTTTCCCGTAAATTTCAATTTTGTTATTCAATTTTGAACATTAAATGTATATTTTTACATTTTTAGATTCCGGCCTGTGCACCAGTCCGTAACCCAAACTTTCAGTATATAAAATATTGAAATTTATGGGCAAATGATATCATATACAGGAAC
The DNA here is from genome assembly GCA_963675555.1 of Leptura quadrifasciata. Taxonomy (NCBI): domain Eukaryota; kingdom Metazoa; phylum Arthropoda; class Insecta; order Coleoptera; family Cerambycidae; genus Leptura; species Leptura quadrifasciata. The sequence continues at coordinate 15,766,065 of OY776680.1, read as the reverse complement.
TCCCAGCAGTGCGTCAATAAAGTGCGACATAAAATAAGAATAATTGAAAGTAGTATTAAATTCTTTTCTTGGCGCGTCTTGGTTGTCTCAGTAGTATTTTTTCAGTTTAATTAACTCGCATTTGAGTCTATCTTAAAAATTTATAACTAATCGTTTAATTTTACAAAAAAGTTGGCAAAAGTTTTATACTTTTTGAGGTTATATTTTGCTTAAAATTTTATAATGTATTGCCTGGATCACGCTTAAATATGTACTAAAGTTGCCGATCTGTACCTAAAATCGTCTAAATTTGACGTTTATCAGGAAATCCGATTGCTTGATATTAAATTTTTATAATTAATTTTTTTCATTTGCACTTTTTGCAGCTATTATTGACTTTTTCCGAAAATAAATATTATCAATTTGTTACTTTTTATTTCTGCTTTAATTTTATATGTAATTTATTAGGTTATTAAATAATTTTCTGAACATTAAATTATCCTATATAAATTTACAAATTTCTTTATAATTAGTTATTTTCTATATATTTTACCATTTAAATCTTTTTCTGAACACTTAGTATTAAATAGAATACAACTTTGTTTTCAATTTTCAATTTCAATTACAAAATAATAGTAACAGAAAATGTGGCCTCCCAGTACGTCTATGAATTTCTGTAGACGATTTTCGAATAATCTTCCGACATTTGTAAAATATCTACAGCAATTTCCTGAAAAAATTCCCTTATTTTTTCTTTCATATTTTCTTTTGTAGTTATAGGAGCTTCGTACACTTGCTTCTTAACATATCCCCACAAAAAAGTCTATTTTGGCCAAATCAGGACTTCTGGCAAGCCAACTATGGGGTCCTCCTCTTTCTATCCAACCATTTGGAACAGCGTCGTTTAAATGTTCCTAAGTATGGTGCACAGATGCTCCATCATGGAGGTACCTACATTCTCTCCCTAATATCCCTGGAGACATCCTCCAGCAATTCTTCCAAACTGTCTTGCAAAAATTCCAAATCAATTTGACCATTCACACGTCCATCAACAAAAATGTGGTCCTAGCACATAGTCCCCAGCAATTCCTCCCCAAACATTCAACGACCATCTTGTTTGTTCGTGAGATGGAAGGATTGGTTGTGTTATAATAATGAAAATTATGACGATTAACATGTCCATTTTTATGGAACGGTGCTTCATCGGCAAGCAAAAATCAAAAAAATTTCTTTGTTGTCCTATTTTTTGTTTTGCCCATTGACAAAATTGTATTCGGTTTTCATAATCCCTATCAATCAGTTTCTGCATTAGTTGAACGTGGTAGGGATGATGAGTTGATAGCAAACAATTTTTATCGCTCGCACACAGAACATAAACCATATCGAATTGGAAAGTGCGAATTTTAAACTAATTTATAACTTAAAATAAGTGTAAATACTTTATCACAATAGTTAATAATTAAGCGTCAATAAGGTAACATTCAATTATTCTCACTATGTCAAAATCATGGACTAGATCAGTTGGAAATGAAAAGTATTATAATTTAACGGTTTTTAATGAATATGTAAAAATATCTCTGGAAATATTGATTTTAGGTATAATATATTATTAACAAAAATCGTACAGAATTAACGCGCCAATTCAAAAATAGAATAATATACAGAGTGTTCCATTTTAAAAAATTAAGAAAGTTCACTTTGAAATGTTCTGAATAAGCGCTAGAATAAAATACACTCTGTATAATTATAATCAATATTTGGTGGTTGTGTCGTTGTAGACTCCACGTCAAAAGTAAAAAATCTGGAGATCGTTGGAAAGGTAATTTTCTGCTGAACTCATAAACGTAAAAATATATAGGATGTTCTATTAAAAAAGAAATGACTTTTAAGATGCTCCGCTGCAGCGAGTCACCCTGTATATTTCAAATTATTTTTGAAATGTGCGTCTTTCGACACTGTACCCCTTGCATAAAAAAAAATTCCAACGTCTTCTAATAAGGCCAATATTGGACTCTGATTCACTCTTGGGACACCCTGTATATACCCTTTGCACCCCCTGAAACACGTCACTGAATGCAATTAACAACACTTCAAAACATTCATTATTGTTAAATTATCAGTATAATACTATTACTCCAGATAATACTACGATAAGCCATTTATTACACAACATCATCAGATTTATTAATAATAACATTGTTACCAAGAAAAATTAGGATAGGAAGTCTATTTTAAAAATAAACTATTGTGCAAATTTGAACATAAAAATAGCCGCGGGGCAGTGAAGACTCAACGTCAACTGCCGAATCTTTTTGCGACCATTCTAGATTTCTGTAAAGAAAGTGCTAAAATATTTTTGTAAAATTGCAAAATCTGTAAATTTATTTTACGAAAACGGTATGTGATCGGCATTTTCTGTGTAAGTCCATATAAATAAAATACAATGTTACGCTCCATACATATTTTTTAACTGCTTAAAAATCGTAATTTTATCTCCACTACAGATAATATGGGAGAGGGCTAGTCTGTAATATCACATTTTGCTTATTACTCTAAATCAAAAAATAAAACAGTAGATTGAGTTGAATGGTTAAACGTTTGTAATAAAAATGAAAAATTCTAACTTCTATAGCTCTATAGTAATTGCGTTTGATGAAAAGGAGGAGTTTGCGACTAAAAATATCATGATTTAATATTCCGCCCTCTAAAAGCACATTTCAACTATGCTAAGCCCAGTCAGGCTATTTATTTTTCGATTGTAACAGACACTGGACCGCTAGATGGCGCCTGCTGACTATTTTACATGTCGCTATTGTAAAAATACGGGGATGTATCAAATGGTCAAAGGATCCTCGTGCCGGTCGTCACATGCCTACCTTGCACTGACGAGAGCCAACAGCTCGAAACTGCAGCCTGCAAGTGGTGTGTGACGGCGCTCCTTTAAGTAGGATCAGTCTTTCGGCTGATGTTTGTTGCAATCGAAGCATTAGCGTTTTGATGGTAATATGCAATTATTACACTTAACGCGCCAGACTTGTAACTTGTAATTTAGCGCTCGGCGGGGCACATAGCCCGGAGAGTAGCTGTTGGTTGCCGTCTGGTTACGATCCTTATAGTAAAATAAGGATTTTATAGAGGAGTTTGCGACTAAAAATATTATGATTTAATTTTATTTAACATATTGTCACAATGTTTCTCAAATTTTAAGTTTTCATCTATTATAGCATCCTCCTATGTGAAATAATAATATATGAAACGAACAGCTCTCACTTATTTACTCTTATTTGTTAAATTTATTTACTTGTTCGTACATAGTCTGTTATTAGTGTTATTGTACGTTTTATAAGCTCGTGTAAATATTATTACAATATAAAATATACCCATAAATATCGATCCATTTATACGCCTTCTCCACTGCAACCCCCACGTATCCTCAAAATGTATATGCTTAAAAAGTTACTCCACAATTTCTCCGTATTTTCGCGTTTTTCGTAGTCGACAAGTTCGTGTTGAAAATAGGTATTTGAAAATTTGACGCACCCAATTCTCAAGGCAAATTATTTGATGTCAGAGCTATTTCCACCTTCTACAAATGAAAACTAATTTTATCTTCTTATCTGATAAAACAAACATTTTAAAAAAATGGCAAAAAAAGTGAATAGTTGTGTAGTCATAGCTAACCAGAAATATATGAGTAAACTATAAACAAAGTACTTAGATCGTACTGAAAAAACAAAATGTTTTACTAGGCGCGTCACAACACAAGTGGTTTGAATAATTATATTTCGTGTACAAGGAAGATAACATCGAATATAGTTACAATGGTTGGCAGACATATTTCCGACTTCCTCTGTCTTAAAAATATTTTTGGGGTAAGTCAGATTATTGTATAATGATATTTCCTATAGTTATACTTATTTCATATAATTATTATTCATAGTTATAGTTTAATTTGGTATAAAATTCTGGCACTAGTATGTTGGTTAGTAAGTACTACGAGGTATTTAAATTCCATAAGTTGTTTAATTCAATTATGTTCTTAGGAAATGCTTCACCTTGCAAATTGTATAGTTATTACGCAGTTTCGAGGATCTACCGTGAGTGTGAATTCGAATTTTCAGCCACCCTATGTATATTAAGGTGTCTTTTCTTGAAAAAGTGATTGAGTTGCGTTCTCTTTGAATATCTCATTTCCTGTCTAAATAACGATATGTTCTTTAAGTGTGTTGTGCTGAGATTTGTCTTAGTTGCAGTGTCGAAATTTTTTTAATCGATTTTTTGAAGCGCTTGTAGCGTAATGAGTTTATTGATTGTTCAGTTTTGCTGCCTCCATACAATTATACAACTTTAAATATTGATCACAGATGAAAAGTTTTATATCAAATTTATATATTTTTACGGTCTATAAGTTCGATGATAACTATTTTTACCGCATGATATAAAAAACGAGAAATTGCGGAGAACATTTCCTCCATTTCAGTTTTACCTTTTCCACGCTATAAATAAAAAACTGTTAATCCTACGGAAAAGTGACACAATCAAAATTGTATAGATTTTGATGTTCTACAGAAATTATAATATAGAGTGTTTAAGCAATTTTGACAGGAAGTGAGATACGTACGTTTCCACATACAGAAGGTAGTCGCCAATTTGAATTTACATTCACGGTAGACCCCCACTTTACAACCTTATCTCCCTATATTGCGGAGATGATGGAATTTAAAAATTAATTTTCTTATTTTGATGTTCAAGTTATTTATTTGCTCATTCCACTTTAAATTTTTATCTAGTAATTCCTAGATATTTTATGCTATCAGTTAGGGGGGCGAGCGTAGGTGCGTCTTTACTATGTATATACTTCGGTATGCGGTGTAAAGCAACGACAGGCGCAGTTAGTACTTGGATTGGTGACCATTCCAACGGAAACCGCGTTCTCGCCTCACACATCTTCCAGCGGCTTGTATATCAGTGTATGCGCGGAAGCTATACAACCTTAGGCGAGGGTTGTATAGGAGATATACCATCCTTCGGAGGGGATGTAAAGCCGTCGGTCCCTTGTCTATTAAATGTTAGGCAAGTAAAAGATCCCTACTCTTCTTAAGGGAAGAGGTTCGGCAAAATTCCTGGTTGGGGGTAGCTCGTCTACAGGCGTCGGTGTTAGGCCTCAGTAGCGGAAATAGGCCGACGTTAAATAAATGTATAAAAAAAAAAATATGCTATCAGTTCATTATAACTCCGTGATACACCAACAATTCATTTTATTTTGTAGGAGACAAACTCAAATTTTAATTTGTTAATACTAGCTGTATGTCTATCATAGATGCTCAAGCATATAAATTTAGTTTTGTCAAGATTAATTGTTAATAAATTTCACCAGAAGAACGGTATTATCAGCATAAGCTATTATTTTAGTCTTCATGTTTAGAAATAGCATTTCGTTGACATAAATTATAAAGAGGAGGGGTCCAAGGACACATTATTCCCTAGAGTTGAGTTGAGTTGAGTTGAGTTGAGATAACTGGCAAATAGTTTATTATGGAACCCTCTAATACCATAATTATTAAGTTTCTTTATTAAAATGCTCTGTGACAAGGTATCAAAAGCCTTGGCCAAACCTAAAAATTTGTTTTTATTTTTTGTTTGGGTTACCTCGTATATAGCATCTTCTGTACTTTTTTTATTTTGAAAACCATACTGATTATTAGACAATATTTTGTTGTAGTTTAAAGGTTCTACTAATCTACTTTTAATGCACATTTGTAATACTTTACCCAAATTATTAGTTGCTGAAATCGGTCTATAATTACCTACGTTCTCCCTCTTCAAAACATAAATTAAATACCGGGTGTTAGAAAAGTATGGGAACGGTGGAAAATCTCGAACAGTTTGCATGAAATCGAAAAATAAAAAAGTACTTGTCAAAAATTAAAAAAAAAACTAACTACTGATACCAAAATGACCTCCAACCCACCACCCTGTGGGTGGGGCGAGGGGCAACTTTAAAATTTCAAATGGAAACCCCTATTTTTTATTACGGAATCGGATTGTACGGCAAAAAATACGTAAATTTTATTCCAGACATCTGTGTTATCTTGGTTTTTATGAATGTTTTTTTTAAAGTGTTCTTAATAACAGTATTTGTTTTGTGAAATTTCTACGAGAACGTTCAGTTCCTTCCAACTTTTGTAGAGGCAGGAGCGCACTTTTGTACGGAAAAATTTATTTAATTTTTCATTAGTTCTCGCGTTTTTTTTCTGCATAATAGCTACTTTTACAGAGGAAGAGAAAGTTTCTCTTTTAATGATGCGAGGGTGGGGCGATAAAGAAATGTCCTATGATGAAGTTGTGATTTTATTCAACGAAATTTTCCGTGTAGATCAAGTGGGAATTTAGAAATCTACTGTGTCCCGTACCATCAAACTATTCCTAGATACAAGGACAAATAAAAATCGCCCAAAATCTGGAAGACCAAAATCTGAAACATCGGAAGCTCGACAAATGGAAGTGGCCCAGGCATTTGTTGAAAATCGAAGGTTATCAATCAGAAAAGCCCGTCAACAGCTTAATATGTGTGCATTTTCAGTTCATAAGAATTTGAAACTTTTGAAATTTCATCCTTACAAAATTCAACTTCACCCAGAGTTAAATGAAGATGATTTTGATCGGCGACTTGAACTTAGTGAATTAATGATGGAAAGGAGTAACCAAAACCCAAATTTTTTGTCATCTCTACTTGTCTTCTCAGATGAAGCAACTTTCGAACTCAGTGGAAAAGTTAATCGCCATAATTTCAGATATTGAAGTGGCGAAAACCCTCACTGGATGCTTGAAACACACACGCAGTATCCACAAAAATTAAATGTTTGGGCGGGAGTTTTCAGGGACCGAATCATAGGACCGTTTTTCATAGATGGAAATTTGAATGGAGAAAAATACCTGGAAATGTTGACAAATCAAATAGTTCCCGCAATACAAGAGATTGTTGGTGATGAGTTCGATAATGTTTGGTTCCAGCAAGATGGGGCTCCTCCACACTATCGGGATATTGTTAGGGACTATTTGAATGGTACTTTCGAAAATCGATGGATAGGTCGAAGAGGAACTATTGAATGGCCAGCAAGATCTTCCGACCTCGCGCCACTTGATTATTTTGTTTGGGGCTACGTGAAGGGTAAGGTTTATTTCACTAAACCCCGTGATTTGGAAGAGGTGAGGTAACGCATAATAAACATTTTTGCAGAAATATCACCTTAAATGATAAGAAGTGCTACTGAATATTTTTACGTTCGTCTCGGACAATGCCAAGAAGTCAATGGGCACCATTTTGAACACCTGCTATAATCTTGAAATTAAAACATGCTAGTGTAGCAGTTAAGCTGTAAACTAATTGCCTCAACTGGCCGAAATCCTCACCTTGCCTTAAATGGCTGAGTTACCTCCTTGCCTTCACTGGCTGGGATCAAGAACTTGTCTGAAGTGGCTGAATTAAGATGTAAAACCACTGTTTTTTTTAAATCGAGTTTTTTATTGCCCTGTAAAAAATGTAAATTGAAAATTACTAGCTGCTAATAAATTTACAGAATGTTAATAGTTGTTGTAATTTCCGCACGACCGTGTAAAACCACTGTTCTCAAAACAGCTCGGGAAATCATTCACTCTGAGATCAGTAGTTTTACTTTTCGTATTTTTTTAACTATGCGTTCAAAACTTTCATGTTTCCACTCAATTTTTTGCGATTGCAGCGATATCTTGCGAGAATTGAAAAAAATGCCCGATATAAAATTCACGTATTTTTGGCCGTAGAATCCGAATCCGCTATAAAAAAATAGGGATTTTCATTACAAATTTCAAAGTTGCCCCCGCCCCACCCACTGGGTTAGGGGTGGGAGAGTCGAATCCAACGTCACTGGATAGGTTTCGTAAAAATAACAAATACGTGTTTTTCAGTTTTTGAATTGTACGTTTTTTTATGGGCACAAGACGGTCCTCTTGAAACAGTAATGTTTTCTTTTCGTTTTTTGCGATTACAGCGACACCATGCAAGAATCTAAAAAAATGTCCGGAATAAAATTTACGTATTTCGATTCCACAATAAAAAATAGGGGTTTCCATTTGAAATTTTAAAGTTGCCCCTCGCCCCACCCACTGTTCGAGATTTTCCACCGATCTCATACTTTTCTAACACTCGGTATATAATTTAAAGGTTTAACTATATACATGCCGATTTCTTTCAGTGTTTTTGCTGAGATTTGTCATATTCGGAGGCAGAACTGTTTTTTAGATTATTAACATTTTTTTAAATTTCATCTTCACTTAATGGTTTCAGAAACATGTTATTACAAATATAGCTCTGTTTATAACCTTTTTTGTCTACTTTTATTTTATCAGCCATTTTCTTTATTTCCGCACTTTGATTTTCGTTTGTAATAATTAGCCCATCATTTTGGTTAAAACCTCCTTCTGAATAAAATATATTGTATCCTTCAATACTAAAGTTTTCTAAGCAAGTTATTCGCCAAGTTTCCGATAAAATAATTATATGAAATTAGTATACCAATACAAAGGTGTTTATTATAATAAAAATATTTTTGGAAAATCATTTACCCTTATTCGAAATGTAATCATTACGAATTTAGGTGATTACTCAGTAACAGAGAAGAAATCTGTAGAAACCTCAATTTCGTAACTTTTTATTAGATGGAATTTTGAATACCAGATGACTCATATTTGATAAGATTACAGGGGATTTACCTACATCATAACTCGGTCTCTGATAACGCGATATTGTAACATGGGTAAAATAATTTTCTTAAAATAAAACAGAGTCTAAAACTAGTCTTCAGTTTGATATTGCCAAAGCTTTTTTAACAATTGAATTTCAGCCACCTTTGTCAAAACAAATTGGGAATAATAATAATATGGACGTCAATATACATCTGCACTCGCATAGCTCAGTATTTTACATAGCTGAAATCAATTGCTCGCTTGTTATACTAATTACTCGTAGGTAGCTCTAGATTTTCGAGGGTTGTAATGGCAGTTGCGTAAACAGTATCTTTTAAATAAGGTCAGTGGAAAAATTCATGTGAGTTAGATCGGGTGACCTTGGAGGTCATCGTATAAGATCACTTGTTGCAGTAAAATTTCCTCCAAATTGGTTAATTTTGCAAGTAATGTGATCGCGTCTGGTAAGATTGAGACTTATTATTCCCAATTTTTTGTATTACACTAGCGGTTCTAGTATCAAAACATGGGCCATAAATAATATCAGCGTAATTTAGAATAGATAATACCAAGGTTTCAGTTAGTTTCTTTTTGAATTCTTTATTTAGTAAAGCTCTATTCCTATATAGGTTTCTTATTAAGTATTTAAGATCACTGTATCTTACCCCGCTAGATTTTTTCCTTTGGAGTCACCTAAAAGACGTAGTGTACAAATGTACACCTGACAATATTGAAGAACTTAAAAAAATTAGATTAGAATGTAACATTGTTTCTCAAGAAACTATAATAAAGTTCAGTAAGAATTCATTGATCTTTTGGGATATTGTCGGGTGCAAGAAGGTGTTTAATTTAAACATTTGATTAGTTAATTCTTTGTGTTATTATTTACTGTTCATTTGCTATTTCATTGTAAAATATCAATTATTTAACTATACATACAGGATGTTCCTTTTAAAAAAGTAGATGACGTCATAACCGAAGCAGCGTACTTTACATACTTTATTGTACGTACTGTATATAACAAAACAAGGGGGCCAAGAATATGCCTTTAGAGAACACCTAGCATTATTATTTTAAGATTGGGTATTTTTTCAATTGCTACGCATTGACAATATTCATTCAAGAACATAAAAATCCCATAACCATTCTATCAAGTCCATAATTGTTTAGCTTTACACAATGAAGCATGTGACATGTGAACAATGTAATCAAATTCCATACAATTGAATATATACTGATAACTAATAATCCGTGCTATTGAAAGTAGAAATATTAAAGCAGCAGTAGTAATAGCAGTAAATTGCTACCATGTACTGTATGGAGCACATCCCCACAAAAATATGGACATATTTTTATTTTAAAATAGCCTATTCAAGTCTTTGAGTAATTTTCAATTGTAAATTGTCCCCAAGAAGTGGCTCGGACCCCACAATAAACGGTGGGGCTCCGTCTCATCACTCAGACAAATCTAGATCTCCTTGTCTTAAGCGCATCATTCAGGTGACCTAGAAGGCGGTTAAAAAAGATTTAAACTTTTGAAACTAGTCATACGTTGTAGGTCGAACATTAGCCTTACTAATTTACCTGCTCAGTTATTTTCTGATACAAGATTTGCAGTTAACGGTTTTTTAATACAACATTTTAAATATACTGTTTTACTACTATTTAAAATGCGAGTTTGCGTGGTGTTGATGATGATATATTTAACGAGGTATCATATGCGAACATAGTAACTTGATCACTTATGTATATAGTGCACAGTAGTGGGCCCAAGGTTGGATCCTGTGACACCTCAAGTTCTACATTGTTTTGATAAAAGATTTGACGTTAATATATTTTAATACTATTTTCCTATTAAATATTAATAGTAGGTATCAAAAGCTTGAGACAGATTGAACGATAATAATATGATGATGTATTTGGTTTCTTTCTAAAAGTTTTGATAGGGTACTGAACAGCCTGTCGGTCTACTTATAGAAGGCATTTTTATATAAATACTACATAAACGAAGCTCAAAATGGCAACATATATATATATATATATATATATATATATATATATATATATATATATATATATATATATATATATATATTTTAGCAAAAATGCAAATATTTCGTAAACTAAGCATTTTTTGAAAAAGATACAAGAATAAAAAGTGTTTAATCGCATTTCTCATATGACCATGGTATTAGATTTGCAATTTGCAATTTTCCTTTAGTTTTCCGGAAAAACAGAAAAACATATATTTATAGATTTCTTCGATTATTTTGCTATCTATGCGTTCTTTCAAAAAAATTATGAGAACAAAAAGTGTTTAAAATTGCATTTTCTATACAGTGATGCTATTTATAATAAATTTTTTTAAAAATTTTTTAGAAAAAATTAAGAATTAACATACTATGTTAGTTTTTCTGTCTTTCCGGAAAACTAAAGGGAAAATTGCAGATCTAATATCATGGTCATATGGAAAATGCTATCTTAAACAATGTGTTTGTTTGTTTGTTGTTTAAACCATTAACCAATTAAGAAGAATAAAGTACATTCAGGTAACAAAAAAAATAATAATCAAGAAAGCAACATGGAGCAATTATGGAAAGAGTATTCGCAGTTATGCCAACGTATAGAGGTCCTCCATAAAACGTCACTCCTTGCTCAGAAAGTTAAAATGTCTTTACCAATTAATTTAAGTATGGTCGATAGCCGCGTGGGTTAAGGCGCGAGGTGGCAATCGCGATTAATCACACGGCTGTCGCGCCACCGGGTTCGAATCCTGGCTCCGGCACTAGCACTGTCGGTGGAAATGGTTGTATGTCCGCGTTTTTTCAATGTGTAATCCCCTTCCGCACAAGCCTCTGGCTTCTGGAATTGGGGGTTGTCTAATTTCTGTGGTGTTTATGATTTATGATTATGATTATAATATCCATTTGTTTGTATTTCATGATTTCACTATTATTTCAATTATTTTAAAATAGTTAGCTATGAACAAACTTGAAAATTTAATTTTTGACAGATCATCTGAGTTAATACTTAAACTCTCACTCAATCACACTCGTTTAAGAATTTAGAATTTTCAGAAATGATTTTCACTCACATTGGTCGTTATAATATGTTCGTTACATATTGCCAATGCAATTTTAACTCTGGATTAGCTCAAGTAGAATATAGAAACAGATTTCCACAAGCACTACAGCCGAATAAAATGGTTCATTTTTAAAGAAGAAGACAAGGTTGAACAGTGTTACTGATAATGTAAATAAGGTAAACAGAGTTATTAATTATGTAAGAAATAAAAATACAGAAGATTTGGAAACATCATTAAGAGAAATTCAAATTGCTTGTCATATAAATAAAACAAGTGCTAGAAAAATTTTAAAGAAATATGGTTACCGATGTTATAAAGCAAAAAAAGTTCACAATTTACAAGCGGGGGACAAACCAAGGAGGACGACTTTTTGTAGGTGGCTGTTGGAAAAGAAGCGTGCCGATCCATTAATATGTAGTAAAATACTTTGGTCCTACGAGGCAAATTTTTCCAATAATGGATTTTTCCTTATTTTTATGATGGTCACCTCTGTGGTCAAAGATACCTAAACTTTTTGAGAAATGAATTTAATGAATTCTTAGATGATCTACCTTTAGAAAATCGACACAACTTTCAATATTTTCAACAAGATGGAGCTCCTCCCCACAATTCCCAGATTTGCCTAGATTATTTAGACGAAATTTTGCCAATGGATTTATTCGATGGTCCCCTCGTTCTCCAGATATAACCCCAATGGATTTTTTTCTATGGGAGTATATTAAAGATAAGGCGTTTTCGACGACACCGCAAAATGTAAAGGACCTAAAAGCTCGAATTCAACATGCATGTATTACAGTTACCCCCGAAATACTGAGTAATGTTTTAAATGCAGTGCCTCGCCGCGCTCGATTGTGCGTAAGAAATCTCGGTGGACACTTTTAACACTTAATATATCTTAAAAATTATTTTGAGGATTAGATAAATATTAACGTTCTGTGTGCTATATTATTTTTGTGTCACACAAATGTGACACAAATTAAAGACAGTTTAAAAAGTGCGAGTGAGGAAATTCTTGGCACTGCAGCAAGTAAAAAACAGGAGGACTGGTTCAATGATAATGAAGCTTTTATACAAGAACTTCTTGACCGCAAACATATTGCCTTCCAAAACGCTATCAACCACCCCAACGACTCATCAAAAGCAGAAGCTTTTACCCAATCTAAGTATGAAGCGCAACGCGAAATCAGAAGAATAAAGAACGAGTGGTGGGCAAGCAAGGCCAGAGAAATTGAAAGGTACGCCGATTCACACGACTACAGGAATTTCTTTCAAGGAGTAAAAGCAGTGTACGGCCCCAGTCGGAAAAATATGTGCCCTATTAAAGATTTGAATGGAAATCTCCCCAAAGAAGACCAGGAAATAAGAGCCCTATGGAAAGAACACTACTCTAACATTCTTAACCAGCAAAGTCAAACCGATCACGATATTATAAATCGTATCCCTCAATATGACATCTTCGAAGACTTAGATAAACCACTAACAACGGAAGAGATCTTAACCGCCATTGGGCAGCTAAAAAATAACAAATCTCCCGGCGCCGACTCACTCCCAGCTGAGATCTTTAAAGCTGTGTCGTCAGAGCTCATACCCTACCTCAAAAAACTGTTTGATGTCGTGTGGGAAAGTGGTCAAGCTCCGCAGGAGTTTCGTGATACACTTTTAATCAACCTCTTCAAAAACAAAGGGAGCGCTGCGGACTGTGGAAATTACAGGGGTATAGCTCTCCTGGCTGTTGGAGGGAAGATACTCACTAAAGCGATGGCAAATAGTCTAACACCTGTTATGGAAAAGTTACTTCCTGAAACACAGAGTGGCTTTAGACCAAACCGAGGCACTTCGGACCTAATCTTCACACTTAAACAACTTCAAGAAAAAGCACTCGAACATCAAGGAGAAATTCACATGGCCTTCATTGATTTAACCAAGGCGTTTGACTCGGTGGACAGGGAAGTGCTCTGGAAAATTATGCTCCGCTTAGGTATCCCTAGAAAATTTGTGGAAGTATGTCGCAGTCTACATACAAACAACAACGCCCAGGTTATGTATAATAATGAGGCAACCGAACCTTTCCAAACCCTCACTGGAGTTAGGCAGGGATGTGTCCTGGCACCCCTACCCTTTAATTTGTTTACCACTGCTCTAACAATTATTGTTGATAACAAACTGACAGTCAGAGGAATAGGTCTCAGATACCGTTTTGATGGCGGTGTCTTTAACATAGGGCGCTTTAGAGCTTTCACGAAGACACGCACACGATTCATTTGTGATCTCCAGTATGCGGATGACTGTGCACTTTTAGCCTCTACGCCGGGAGAGCTTCAAGAACTTTTAGATGTGTATGTCCAGAGCTATGATTCCTTGGGACTTAAAATCAACATTGGAAAGACTAAGATTATGTCAACTCCTCATCAAGTGAACCAAATAGACATTACACTTAACGGAAATTCTCTTGAAGTGGTGGATCAGTTCAATTACTTAGGCAAAGTTGTTAATGACAAAGCAAACATGGACAGCGAGATTCGCAATAGAATTAACGCTGCATCTAGAGCACTCTGGGGACTTAGAGAGAGAGTATTTGACAACCACGACCTTGCTTTGTCAACGAAAATGGCTGTCTACAGAGCAGTTGTCATTCCAACACTGCTATATGGATGTGAAAGCTGAGTCACTTACCGTCGTCATGTGAAAGAATTAGAACATTTTCAGCAAAGACACCTCAGAAGTATGATGAAAATCCGTTGGTTCCATCACATATCAAACGTGGAAGTACTCAGGAGAGCAAACGGCTTTCCAATTGAGGTGCTTATTTCAAGAGCACGCCTAAGATGGGCAGGTCACGTTCATCGTATGCATGATAACCGCCTTCCTAAATGTACACTTTATGGTGAATTGCTAAGCGGTAGAAGAAGGCGTGGCGGTCAACGAAAGAGGTTCAAAGACGCTCTCCACGAAAATCTAAAATCCTGCGGTATTGCAGACGAGCAATGGGAACAACTTGCAGCGGACAGAACCGAATGGCGAGGGGTTGCTGCAAGAAGGCCGAATCCAAGACCTAACCAGGTCTATGTCTGTCCTGACTGCGGTCGACATGTGCTCTCCCGAATTGGCCTCTATAGCCATAGTCGTGTGCACCGTAGATGAATGGGAATTACAATAGACTACACCTTTTACTTGTTTTTATTGTACACAATTAATCGACTGTAACATTTTTATACTCGGACTCGAGTAATGGCTAATAATAATAATATATTATTTTTATTATTAATTTGTTTTTGTTACCTGAATTTGCTTTATTCTTCTTAATTGTGTTAATGTTTTATTATAGCAAAGATATGAACAACTTATTAAATTATTTTATCGTTTTATTTAATCATACTTCTACATGGCAAGCATAATGCTTGTTGAAAAAAAAATTATTGGTTTTAAGAAAATGTTTTTATAATTACTAACGTAGTACCAATGAATGAATACGGCATGTAATACATCGTTGAAAAGGGAGGAAAATACTCTATTTAATGGCGCCATTTCCCGCCCGTTTCAAAATAATTTTTTTGACAGCCTGAAGAGTAAATCTCAAAATACAACGGTTTTGAAAAAAATTAGATAAAATCTCGTTGAAACAGTGTTTTGCAAAAAATTTTCGCCTTACAATTTTTTTCGTATCTGTTCAAATAACGGAGACATTTGGCCTAGCCGTTTTCCGTATTTTCAATATTTTCCGCCAAAATTCTTAAAGTATGCCATGGATATCAAATGTCTTTAAACCATTTTGTAGGTTATATAAATTGGCACAATTTTCGTAAAAATATTTTGTTTTGCACGACCGATATTAAGTGAGATATTCTCGAGTGCCCTGATAAAATGGACAGCCTGTATATGTATGTAAGAACAGAACTTAACAATTTATTAGTACTTCCTCATCTATTAATAAGAATATGCAACATACATTACAGCCAACAGCTAATAATAGTTGCATAAGATATACATGACAATTTTGAAAACCATTACATTTCTCATTGGATGTGTATATCATCTTTGCAAATAGGTCCTTAGTTTTTTACCCTTTTTTTTTGTGAGATGTTCCAAGTGGACATAATCGAGTTAGTCAAAAGTAGGGAAACGGTATGCTATTGAGCTTTTAATATTCATTGCAAAAAATTAATTACGTACAACAACTAGGAATGAATCTTAACAAACATAATTCTGTTTTTCCGATTAGTGATGTAAAGAAAACAAACAAACAAACAAACAATCCGAAATATATCATCTAGATTATTCAAAATATATTATTTGAGTCATTGAAAAATAGCGTTCACTAGGATACAGATGTTTAGTGAAGTTTTTAATGAACTACCGAATTGGTAGCAATGGACTAGGCCAGGTTGTGTGAGAGCAACACGGTTCAGTCGCTGTACCACTCCCGAGCTCGAGCCAGCTGATGCAAATGGCAATGTCGTATGGAATGGTTATTCTGTAATTATTATCGGTTGAGTGGTGTCTGGTCGATAGCCAAATGGGTTAAGACGCGAGGTGGCAATCGCAATTAATCACACGGACATCGCACCACCGGGTTCGAATCCTGGCTCCGGCACTGGCACTGTTGAAGGAAATGGTTGTATGTCCGCGTTTTTTCAATGTGTAACCTCCTTCCGCACAAGCCCTGGCTTCTGGAATTGGGGGTTGTCTAATTTCTGTGGTGTTATTTATTTATTTATTTAAACTCCTCCAATAAGAGGATTTAAAAAAAGGACTTTCTGTACCAATTTTATTTTCTTTACAACTGCACCTTCTAACTTAACCCTCTTTTTTCTAGACGCGACAAACAAGCCAGGCGGATGCCGCACAAAATGGAACCATATCGCCACAGTACAGAAATGGAACTGAAGAGGAGCCGAAGGAGAACAACCAAAACGTAGAAAACGTCAAGAATACGAATCTTTCTTCCAAGCATTCAGGGGTGTCGAAAAGTCAAATGAAAGGTAATGTTTGCCAGTTTTTTTGTAGACACTTATCCACTGGATATATATCGGAAATATGTACAAATATATGACACACACAAGGAACGACATGACGTATATTTATTAGGCATCCATTGCTGTATACTTTACGGATGTACACGCAAATATATGCATACTTACTAAATAAGTATACAAAGATATGACATATATAGAAATTTATACATATACTGCATATACAATGTGTCCAACTAAGTCGGCATCATGTGGGAAACTTTTTTATTATTGGTTTTATGAAAAAAAGTTATTGTTTGTAAAAAAATTTGCATGGCCTAAAACCCAAAATGAAATAATCAGATATCAATTTTTTGCAGTCGTATACGAGGTTTGTCGAAAAATGTAAATTTTGCTCAAGAGTGCACCTTTATTTATTGCAATATCGACAATCGTTATTATGAACAGATGATCCTAATTGAAAACCACGATCAGATATCTAATATTATCCATATACTATGAAAAAGATTTTGTTATTTTTACAAACTCTTCTCTGTAATTAGCACTGATAATTTATGTCTACACATCGACATTTAATCTAGGATACACTGACAAACCAATGAACCGAAAGGTTATCATGTTTTTCAATACAATAAATGTTTTATGATTTCCAAAATTAAATTATGTATAATTTATACCCAAAAATTATTACGAATTGTTGATTTTTTTATCTTTTTCTATCTCAACTGTAAATTTAACATTATATTGGGATAAATGTTGTTTATGTAATTTAAAAAAGTATTTAGTTGCCTCTCCGTACCTGTGAAGCAAGCTATCACGTCGTCCACATATCTGTTACAAAATTTGATATGCTCTTTACTTAACTGTCTGTTGATTGTTTGTTGTTCTAGGACATAAAACTATGGGCCAAAAGAGGCGAAAGAGGGTTCAACGGGGATCCCATTGCTAACCCCATATTCTGAACGAAATATTTATTGTTATAATAGCAATAATTTTGGCTAATGCATAAGTTTAAAGCTAATATACATACATACTGAATAATCAATATTATAGCAGAAGGAAATTTTATAAAAATATAGAATATAGAAATTATAATATTCGAATATATCTGCAAGTATCTTCAGCATCTTTCTCATAGCATTCGAGCATTCCAAGTAATTGTATTTTAGTGCTAACTGTGTTTAGACAAAATACGTAAATGTTACCATATAATTCAGCGCTCGTAAGGAGAGTAGCCTTTTTGGTTTAATTTGTTGAGTCCTTATTTATACAGGGTGTCTCACCGGGAACTGAATATATCGATATCAAAAGTACGCATCAGAAAATTTTGAAAATTTAGATAATTACTAATGTCGGTGTGGCCAATCCAAATAAAATAATTACAAGCAGCTTCCGCTTATACCGGAAGTCGATACCAACTTCTTTATTTCAAACGGAACACCCTATATATTTTAGGGTTTTCAAAAAGAGCATAAAATTCTGAGTCGAAAATATGTAGCATATCCTATACCTAAACCTAACCGTTTCAGAGATATTTGACATTTTATAAAAAATTTGACAGGTGCAACGGTTTGCAAGAACCGTTATAACTTTCTTCGTGTAAAAGATCCTCATTTGCTTCTTGTCACATAAAAAGAACACAAGGAGAACTACGTTCTGCAACTGAAATACATTCAATAATATCATACCAAGTGTTCCATTTTTCGCGTTACATTTTGTCAACTTCAAACCGCGAAAACTTGTTTAGGTCAAATGGAACACCCTGTATTTTTTTACGCCAAGTTGTGTAATTGAATTCTCCTTTTTCTGATATTAGCGTTGTGGGGGTTAAAGTTACAACTTTTTGAAATATTTGCGATTTTATTAGAAATTCATGAATTGTTGTAATCATTTCATCAAAATAGCCATGATTAGAAACAATCAGTCATTATCTTATGTCAAAAAATGCCAACATGTTTAAATTACACCCACGAAGACTTTATTATTTATGGAGAATGTGATAAAGTAATATCGAGAACTTACAGCACATTTGCTACTCGATATCCAGAAAAACGCAAAATAACACTAACACTGTAACATGCATATTAATCGAATTGAAGATATGTGGCATGAACTAAAATAGCAGAGATAAGATCAATTTAAAATATGATTTAATTTTAATTTAATAATTGCTCAAAATTCCTCCCTCGATCCTCGACACATTTTTCGCACCTTCGGATTATTTCCTCATGGGTAGCTCTTCTAATTGAATCCTGTGATATGTTTTGAAATGCATTTCTTACTCTTTGCATCCAATCTTCAATGGTTGTTAATGGGCTCTCATAAACTTTATTGTTAATAGTTCCCAAATGAAATAATCCAGAACTGATAAATCAGGCAAGCGAGGAGGCCATAAGAAAGGTCCATTATTGGCAATCCATTGATTATAAAAAGTTTCTTGTAAATAATTATTAATTAAATACGCGTTATGTGGGTGAGCACCGTCGTGCTGATAAAAAGTGTTTCTGTGTTCGGCGAGAGGTACATTTTCTAAATAGTTATTATTTAAATTTTGTAAGATATGCAGATATCTTTCACCTAAAAAAAAATACCTATACATATTAGCAGAAGAGAAAATTTAATTTACCGTTAAAATTTTCCTGATAAAATTGTAATGCCACCACTCTATCGTTTCTTATGGCACAGTAAACATTGAACTGCCAACTTTCCTGAAAGTTTCACTCTCTGAACATATTATGAGGATTTGAGTCACTCCAATAATGCAAATTGTGTCTATTAAAAAGTCCATTTTTAGTAAATTTTGTTTCATCTGTCTATATAAAATTTCCCAAATAAGAATCGTGACCCTCAGACCTTATTAGAATAAACTCACAAAAATTCTGTCTTCTTAGGAAATCTGTTTCTTTTAATCCTTGAACCATATGGAATGAAAACGGGTGAAACTTATGTTTTAATAAGATTCTGTGAATTGAATCCTTGCATAGTCCCGATTCCAGAGCAGCTTGTCTTAATAACATCCTTGGAAATGCATGAAAATATCCCAGAATGATTATTTCAATGTTTTCGTCAGCAACAATAGGCTTCTATCTTTGCATGTTTGCCTTGACAGAGCCATAATTTTTAAAATTTTCCAGTATGCGTTTTACAGTGTTTGGTGGCGGTTTCCGTTTTTCTGGATATCGAGTAGCAAATGTGCTGCAAGTTCTTGATATTACTTTATCACATTCTCCATAAATAATAAACAAATTTAAAAAGTCTTCGTGGGTGTAATTTAAACGTTCTGGCATTTTTTTATATAAGATAATGACTGATTATTTCTAATCATGGCTATTTTCATGAAATGATTACAACAATTCATGAATTTCTAATAAAATCGCAAATATTTCAAAAAGTTGTAACTTTCCCCCACAACGCTAATATCAAAAAAAAGGGAATTCAATTTTACACGACTTGACGTAAAAAATACACGGTGTTCCATTTGACCTAAACAAGTTGTCGCGGCCTGAAATTGACAAAATGTAACGCGAAAAACGGAACACTTGATATAATATTACTGAATTTATTTCAGTTGTAAAACGTAGTTCTCCTTGTGTTCTTTTTACGTGACAAGAAGCAAATGAGGATCTTTTACACGAAGAAAGTTATAACGGTTCTTGCAAACCGTTGCACCTGTCAAATTTTCTATAAAATGTAAAATATCTCTGAAACGGCTAGGTTTAGGTATAGGATATGTTACATATTTTCGACTCAGAATTTTATGCTCTTTTCGAAAATCCTAAAATATATAGGGTGTTCCATTTGAAATAAGCAAGTTGGTATCGACTTCCGGTATAAGCGGAAGTGCCAGCTGCTTGTAATTATTTTAGTTGGATTGACCACATCGACATTAGTAATTATCTAAATTTTCAAAATTATCTGATGCGTACTTTTCTTTATATCGATCGATTCAGTTCCCGGTGAGACACCCTGTATAAGTCACTTGCAGGTAGGTTGGAATATTATAATTCCTATAATTTATATTTTTATAAAATTTCCTTCCGCTATGAAATTGCTTATTCAGTGATGATTATCAATTTTATTTTCGATTTGGATTGTTTCGAGACTACTGAGAGATGGCGCTAGTTACGCTCTACTGCGGTGGAACTTAACAGTGTCTATGAGATGCGAACTCCGGGTATTAAAGGTATCACTTTCACTGCACTGACGAGGACGAGACCCAAAATTAGGTCGAAACGGGTCTGCAGTTAGTGACATCCTGCGATATGAAGGAGGTTTCGTATCTTCCTCGTAGTATTCCAGCATTCCAAGTCATTGTATTTTGGTGCTAACTGTGTTTAGACAAAATATGCAAAATTTAATTTATCTTTAGGGCACTTGCAGATAGGTTGGAATATTATAATTGCTAGTATACATTATAAATTTAGCGAGAATCTCTTCGAAATATCAATTATCTAGCCCAGTACATTATTTTGATATTATGGATTTAATCTGTATATACAATACATGGGACGTACATAATGACTTCATATGTGATGGTGATTAAGTAACTCAAAAGATGTTTTTGAACGGACTATCTTCGTCCGTAATTATTTATGATTCAGGATTTAATCGAATTTCTGAAATTACACGTAAATTGAACAAATTATCGAGTTGATATTAATTTGTTTACACAATTTACATCACCTAATTAAGTGGCTTATGACACAAATCTCCTATATTGCTCGCGAGTTATTGTAACCAAATGAATAATTATCTAGTTTACAAATCAAATTTGCGTCTATATGCAAAAAACTATAGAAAATTACGTCGTTCTTATAATGACGCTGAATGAGAATACGTACGTGTTGAATCTATAAAAGTTTTTCTTGCAAAACTGCGCAGAAAGAATCAGATGTATCTTTCATTTTTAAATATAAAGAAACAAATTTTCAGACAGAATAGACAAAGAAAATAGTACAAATTGATATTTCGGAACATTGCAAATTTTCGTTTAAACGATTTAGAATTAATTTATTACGCATTTTTAGAATTCCGAGAGGCGTTCCGGCTTTTTGACAAGGATGGCGATGGGAGCATCACAAAAGAGGAGCTAGGCAGGGTAATGAGGTCTCTTGGACAATTTGCCCGTACTGAGGAACTACAGCAAATGCTCCAAGAAGTTGACGTAGATGGTAAGTGAACAATACTTTAATCTTCTAAAATGACAAGTTTCCAGTACTTTCACACAATTACTACAACAAGGCTTTTTTCAGGCGACGGTAATGTGAGTTTCGAGGAATTTGTGGACATTGCTTGGTCGGCAGGAGCTGGCACTGATCCTGACCATATCGTTTCTCGAGAAGAGGAGGAGAAGGAATTGAGGGATGCTTTTCGAGTTTTTGATAAGCATAACAGGGGGTATATAACAGCTTCTGATTTAAGAGCAGTGCTGCAGTGTCTTGGAGAGGACTTATCAGAGGAGGAAAGTAAGTAGCCTTACAGATAATTCAAATTTGCGTGTTTTGAGTGCCAATAATATATGAACTCGACTGTACCTGCCTGAGTACCACTATTATTTAACAGCTTTATTATCGACATTGTCGCTGATCTGGACGTTCTAAGCCTATTACATGCCGATGACGAAATTCATTTATAACTGAAATTGATCTAACTGCCATGTACTTATATTTTGTTATTATATTTTCAGTTGAGGATATGATCAAAGAAGTGGACGTAGATGGCGATGGCCGCATAGACTTCTATGGTAAGATAGCTTAAAATTAAACCCGTTAAAGGTAAACTACGCTTTGCATATAGAAAGTTAAGGATATAGAATACCTTCCTGCAAAAAATAATTTTCCATGAGCCTGCCTCCTTTTGATCACATTCTTGTTTTTTAAATCAACCTACATGCTGTAATTAATTGAATTACAATGTATTTGAAACGATTTCTGTTGACTTCATGCCCAGTTATTAAACAAATTCAACGTAGAGCCATTCATGATAGGCCATAACTCAAGGCTATATTCTTTGAACCAAAATATGAGGATATAACCAAATGTGCTTTGGTAAATTGGTGCTGTGGAAAAAGTGACAGGGTGTCAAAGTTTTAATTTTTTTCTCTCTTTTTGCAATATCTCAACTACCTCTGGACCTATCTTCTCCAGAATTGGTATGAAAACATTTTTTAATCTAAAAAACAATAACTTATGTATCGCATCACTTTAGCCCGCAGGGGGCGCCTCATGAGCTATACCTGAAGTTGAATATTTTTTCTCTTTTTTTTTTAAGTAACGTTGTGGCACTTTTGACTAGAAAATCGCATGCAGGAGTCATTTATACGTAAAAAAAGGCACACTTGATAGAATTTGATAATTCTATTTTCGAGAAAGCTGCCGCAAAAGATTTCAGCAATTTTTTGAAAACAAGCTCAATTTGGAAAGAACAAATTGTATTTACTGAAAAGAGTGCTTGAATTCAAAATTAACGTTTGGTGTGGTATTATCGGCGATCAGTTATTGGGATCATTTGTTCTCCCTCCAAATTTAAATGGTGAGTCTTACCTGTTTTTTCTACAAAATACCATCGCAACGAACTGTTAAAGTTATATCTAACAAACCGAAAGCAGTTTGTAAATTATCTTGGCCAAAATTCTAATGAGCTCACAATAGATTATGGTGTTCCACAAGGAAGTGTTTTCGGTCCGTTACTGTTTTTATTATATTGTAATGATATGGATGATCATCTGTCTATATCTTATTGTGAATTTGCGGATGACATGACACTGGTTGCATACAATCAAAATCAAGAAAATGTAACCCAACAACTTAGTAGCATTGTTTAATTATCTTAGTAATAGTCTTCACTTAAAAATTAACCAAGAAAAGCACATATATTACAATTTCACCTTATTTTCGCCAATTATATGAGCAGCTCCTTAATTAAGCTGAATGGAAGATCTATTGAGCGAAAAACAAATTTCAAATTACTTGGGTTATATATAGATTTATCGCTAACATGGCGAGATCATGTAAACTATGTATGTAAAAAATGTGCAAGTACTTGTTTTACATTAAGAAGGCACTCCACCATTACCAATAAAAATATCACAAAGACATTTTACTACTCCAGTTTCGAATCTGTTGAAATATGGAATTATCGCATATGGATGTTCGTCAGCTGCAAATCGAGTTTTCATGATGCAAAAAAAAGCTATGCGCTGTATGTTTGGGTTAAAATATGGAGAGTCCTGCAAAAAAGTTTTTATTAGAGAACAAATATTCACTTTCCCTTGCATCTATATATTCGAAATTCTAAAATTTGTGAAGGCAAAATACATTCTGTTTTAACCTACAAAATGAGCATCACAATTATAATACCAGACATGGTCAAAACTTGCAATATGACATACACAGATTAGAACTACATAAACCAAGTTCATACTATATGGGGGCTAAATTGTATAACAGATTACCCACCGGTATTAAAAATGTTAGTTTAAACAAATTTATTTCCTGTGTAAGAACATTATTATTCCATGCTTTTTATTCTATCAATGAATTTCTTTCTCATATTTTTTAATTAATTATTAATTGTAATTGTTTCTTTTTAAATTTTTTTGAAGTTAGATGAACAAATTTATATTTCTTGCTTGTATTTTTATTTGTATGTTTGTAATTTTTCAAGTGTTCATTTTTTTTTACTTACCTTATATCCTGTACTGTGGTCTTTTGGGTCAATAAATGTATTTATTTATTTAGTAGATGATTACTCGTTAGGCATAAGGGCAAAATATGGTTTATGCAAGACGGAGCCCCCCTTATTCTCCATTTCAGTCAGACATCATCTTGATGACACGTTCCCTCACAAATGGATCGTTCGAGAAAGTGAATTTAATTGGCCACCAAGGAGTCCTGATGTAAATCCTTTGGATTTTTTATGTGTGGGGGCATATGAAGTCCTTAGTGTAATCAAATCTCATCAATTCAAACCTAGAATTGTGAAAACAAATACAAAACGCATCCAATTTTCTTGGAGGACAATAAAATGTATTTTTTAATATAAGAAGATCTATTATTAAAAGAATTAGAAAATGCATAGAAGTAGATGGAACATCGGTGGAACATCGATGGCACATCGAAAATTTACTCTAAGTTGCAGCAAATTATTTCATAAGAGAGTCAGTGAGTTTGCGTAGCTGTCAGAGTTTAGTTTTTACTTATGTTTTGTAAGTTTTTCAGTAAATACAATTTGTCCTTTTCAAATTTAGGTTGTTTTCAAAGAATTATTGAAATCTTTTGCGGCAGTTTTATCGGAAACAGTTGGAATTATAAAGTTATATTAAGTGTACCTTTTTTACGTGAAAATAACCCCTGCATGAGATTTTCTAGTCAAAAGTGTCACGTTATATAAAAAAAAGATAAAAATATTCACCATCAGGTACAGCTCATAGGGTGCACCCCAGGGGCTAAAGTGATGCGATACATAAGTTATTGTTTTTTAGATTAAAAAATGTGTTCATACCAATAGTAGGTAGTTGAGATATTGCATATATATATATATATATATATATATATATATATATATATATATAGTGTTATTGTACTTCCGGGTGCTCTCCCGCGTCGATGGTCGACTCCTCCAGGAGTCACGGTTGTCTGAACGACGTTTCGGCAGAATCTCATCTGCCATCTTCAGGTTCTCACTGAAAGCTGCCTACTGCTGCTCCTCGTTGCTCAAGTTCAGTTCGAGCAATGAGGAGCAGCAGTAGGCAGCTTTCAGTGAGAACCTGAAGATGGCAGATGAGATTCTGCCGGAACGTCGTTCAGACAACCGTGACTCCTGGAGGAGTCGAAGCACCCGGAAGTACAATAACACTTCATTTAACACCCGCAAAAACCTAAAAAACAACATATATATATATGTATGTAATTTTGACACCCTGTATCTCTTTCCACAGCAACAATTTATTAAAGCATGTTTGGTTATTCCTCATATTTTGGTCCAAAGAATCTACCCATGATCATTGGCCTATTATTAATGGTCCACCCTGTAGAAATCCCGCGCATATGATGTATCGTAGGTCAGTTGCAATTCTGTGATACCTGCGTTTTTCAAACCCTTGATACGAAAGGTATAAGATAGCCTTAACTGCCCTTGTCCATGGATATTCGTCTGACAGTGTGATAAATAACCGGGCCACTAAACGTCCGAAAGTCGATTTTATTTACTTAAAACTCGCGACACAGATTAATAAAATAAAATTTTTACAAGGAACCTTTTTAAGTTTTGATATAACAAAATAAAAAAATGGAAAAAGTTACAGGATTTGAACTCGGACGTATTCCATTGCTAATTATTCAATTCGAGTATTTTTACACACTGAGTTAAGCGAGGACAATTATTCTGCTATAAAACATGTAATATGCAAGTACTAGAAAATTGTAATACATTTATTGGTTTGACAATGTCCGTTTGTGGAATTAATTTCCACTATTTAACACTGAACATAACTTAAATATTTCAAGACGAAACTACCCATTGCCTGGAGAACAGATGCTTTCCACACAATACTTTTTTTTTTAAGTCTGTGTTCAAATATTACTAATATTAATATTTTTTTCAACAACTCTTTCAGAATTCGTAAACGCTTTGGGAGAGCCCGGAACCGACGACAGCTACGACGACGACGACGAAGAAATCATGGGGTATTAAGAACCAGGCGACACAGATTAAAAACCATTTCATGTCATATCTACTTTAAAATTTATTGTGGTGTTGCTATTTTCAAGATTCCCTATTGTACCAAAAATATATTATAAGTTTATTTATTCAATATCTGTAAAATAGTGTTTATACTACCTACAGGGTGTCCACAGCAAATATTTTATTGTAAAAACATATTGAGTTGAAGTGTAATCAAATCTGATGTTTTACTTTTTCTATGAGTAGTGTAATATGATCAGCGGCTATTAGAAATATTGACATTAGAGTGTTTTCAAAAAAAAATCAATTTTCGGCAAATATTTATATACAAATGAATAAGAAATTATTAATTTACTAAAAGAAATAAAGTAAAAATACCTCTATCTATTGTGAAAGGTCCAAAGCCATAGGGTCAACGATTTTGTCCCTTTTAAGACATCTCCACTGCCAAATAAGACTTTAAAAGTACCAAAGTTTAAGCAAAGTGCGATTGGTTTTATTATTCATATTATTTACCTTAATAAATTCGACATATTCAACCCTGGTCTGTTGTTCCATTGTATTTTTTAACCCTTTTTTTTTTAGCTGCCTTTTATCCGTGGTCTTTAACCTGTGTGTCTTTACAGATGCCCTGGTAGACCTCTGGGCGACAAGATGGTGTCCCTGTTTTCTTCCCTATTGTTAGTTGTCTGTAATTTCTCTATTGTATTGTTTATGTTAGCTTTTAATAATGGTAATGGAACATGTCCAATGCCATGAAAAAAAACCCTGGTCTGAATTGGAAAGTTAAAAATTAGGAATTTAGAAGTTCTGAGATAAAGAGGGCTAAAGGAAACTTTGTTTGTCAGCAAAATAATCAAAAATTAATTTCTATACTTCCTATTTAGTACAGAACTTTTGGCTAAATATTCTTATAGAAATTGAAGTTAAAAAGAATAGATAAAGTCGAGGCAAGAATTCAAGCGATGCACGACACGAGTGATCGCATTAAAGAAATTTTAATACTAACATAATTACGTTAAAAAGAGTAATTCTTGACACCCACTTATTAAGCTTTTTTCAGACATAGGTACAGTTTAATGGGGCTTCATGATTCTTAGCAGTATTGTCTTTTTTATAAAATCGATCTATCGACTTATAACCAACCATTTGTTAAACAAATCTTAAATTTTGTCTTACGTATCAAAATCAGAAAATGTTAGCATACATTTGTGTATGTACTGTTTGAAAAAGGAACAAGTCGTCGCTGTCGGCTATGTCTTTGGAAAATATTTAAAGAATACATGGTGGTAAAATGTTTGGTAAAATACCAGTATCAGATCTGATTACTGTACTACTTACATGTCAACACACTGTATAATACAACAAACTGATTAATTGTGGATACTCTGTGTACACAGAAATATATAAAAAAATAACAGTAATTGGAATCATGAATGATTTACTGGACCTAGAGACTTATCTTCACCAGGCTAGCTGTACATTCAAAGGATATCTTTTGAAGGTGAATCCTCATATAAACGAGTTTATTCTAATCTATCAGGAACTACAGTTATATCATTACTAAAATATCTTTGAAGCTTTAATATATAAAATATCCACAAATACGTGTGAATTTTCTGCAACTATGTTTGTTAAACTTTACTATTTTATAAAGATGCTTTAAATGTAAAAAAATAATTGTAAAAACTTGTGAATTGGAAAAATAAAGATACATAATTGAAACTGGTTTATTTCTGTATTATCTCGCAATAACAGCTAGGTGAGAAATATTTATATTCGCAATTATAATTTTTTTAGTCAATAGTGTAATTACTTATAGTTTCCTGCTACGTACAGTATTGGAGAAGCATTTTCCTGCCGACCACTGTCATGTCCAAGATAAACAAAGTACACTTAATGGCCTCCTAGAAATGCAGAAGCCAAACTACTATCCAATCAGCCTAATAATGTTTGACAACCAAATAGGGCTTTTATACTGAGAGAGAATGCATACACATATATTTTGCATGATTTCCTCTTTTTTTGTTTCGTTTGATATTTTTTCTCTAGTTACGAGTTTAACCTGCATTGACAAATCGTTAATAAAGTTTTCAATGAGACCAGTTGTGTTTCAAAAAACTTGTAGGACGACCGAAACGAATTACTCCAGATCAAGAACTAGAAATTTTAATTCGTGTGGATGAAGATCCTCAAGTCATTTAGCAGCGAGTTACGTTGATGGCCGTGACAACCTTGTTTTTAAAAACAATTTACAATTTGTAGGGCTAAGTTTAGCCGACAAAGAATGATGAAAGTTGAATTTAAATTGACTTTATTATAATGAAGTTACAATAGAAAGTGAATCTTATTCTAGTCTCACATATATTTATAGCATTATATAATCTCCGCTGAATAAGACGTTTCTTATCCTCTTCGGAACTAGGTCGCTGCTAACTAGCGGCAACAGGGGTGAGTAAACAATCTGCCCTTAGAGTCTTACTTAAACAACGCTTCTACACATATCATCTCACTCCTGTACAAAACTTACTTCGAAGGGATCTTCCACAAAGGCTACAATTTTGTCAATTTATTCTAAATAAACACAATAGTGATCGAAATTTTGTTAAGAACACTTTATTTACCGACGAAACAGCTTTTATTGTCCTTCCTTCAAATTTAAATGGACGGTCTTAACTGTTGTTTCTTCAAAATACTCTTGCTGATATATTATATGCTTTCATGCTAGGCATACGGAACAGAGACTGTGGTTCATGCAAGATGGAGCTCTCCCTCACGTCTACATTGTAGTCAGGAATTATCTTGATGAGACTTTCCCACGCATATGGATTGGTCGAGGAAGTGAGTTTGCTTGACCACCAAGGGGTCCTGATTGTAATCACTTGGATTATTATGTGTGGGGACATATGAAGTCCTTAGTCTATGCAAATACTAGCAACTCAAGAGAAGAACTGTGGGACAAAATACAAAACGTAGCAAATTTTATTAGAAGACAGGATTTTTCAATGTAAGAAAATCTTTTATGAATAGAATTAGAAAAAGCATAGAAGTAGGTGGAGACCATATCGAATTTACTTTAAGTTACAGCAATGGGGCTTTTGCATGGGGGGGAAAGTTTATAATGTCATTAAGTCAACTTTTACGTTATTTTTTGGTCTTCTAATAAGATTAGATCCTTAGTTCATAAGAAAGTGAGAAAGAGTTTATGCTGTTATTACGATTTTGTTTTCTCTTACGTTTTGTACTTTTTTCAATAAATACACTCTGTTTCATTAAATTTGAATTTGTCTTTCAAGAAATGTTTAAAAAAATTCATCATCAGATACAGGTCCTGCAGTGCCCTCTATGATATAACGTGATGTAATATATAAATTATTGTTTCTTAGAATAAAAAAAGTTCTTCTAGCTAATTTGGTGAAGAACAGTCAAGAGGCTGTTGAGTTATTGCAAAAAAAAGAAAAAATAATTTGAACTTTGACACCCTGTATCTTTTTCCACCCACCCTGTATAAAAAGTCAGGAGATCTATAAACTATACAACAGTAGATAGTAATAGTATATTTATATGTTTCTAAAAAAAAATATGCAGACTTGAAAAACATGCAAATATACAGGTGTTACAAGGAGTTCTTTAAACTAGTTTTAGAGCTACCTAGTTTTCTTTTTCCTTTCTGGTAAACACCTCAAAAACTTCGTGAGCTGTCATCAAAGATGCAAGATCTTGGTGTATAGGCAGAAATACCTATTTAACCTCTCCTCAATCATAGTGGATCTTAGGAAAGTTTTAAATCGTCTTAATGTTGAAAATTAACGTTCTGCTGGACAGGATGTGACTGGGAGAGTGCAGATGATCTAAAAAAGCATTCTTAAATTTAGGAAATCTGTTGCCAGTTTATATGCTTTGGCTGGATATTTTGGCAGATCGTCGGGCTTAGATATATCTAACAATAGCACGTAAATGCTGATTCGAAAATAGTCCTCCTCAGACTCTGCCTCAACATTTGATCTGTTTCTGTAATTTCACTACCCTTGGCTTTTTAGTATTAGTCCGTAGATCATGAGCTAGCTCTTCGCATCGTTTAAAGATAGCTTTAAACTGATTGGGATTGGCTAGCTACATTGCTTTAAATACGTCCTGTATTCAGCCTATGGCTTTCGAGTCATGGGTAAGGTAACCCTAAAAATATCGCCTAATACAAGAACACAGCAATCTTTTAACCTCATCTGTGACGGAATGGAAAGAAGGACATATACACACACATAGCCCTACATAAAATTGGGGTTCCCTTACCTTCGTTTTTGCGGAAAAAATAAACTAGCAAATAAACTGAATTCGAATGAAACACTAAGCCCGCCGAACGAGGTGGCAGAATTCTGTAGAGAAAAAATGAATTCAGAATGGCCACTTGAGCGTTTCTAACTTCCAACGTTGGACTGAAGCTCGGTTCTAGGAGCACTCCTAGCGGATCTTTTTGTAAGCACGCGACACGTTAATAATAACGTTTATCCTCAAGATGGAGCCTCAGTTCAACATTTTCCCGATATCGAGCTTAACACGGCATATTTTGCACTACTGGGGAGGGCACGACTCCCCAACAATCAAATGGATACAATACATACTAAGAAGCAGAGTTATTACAACCATTATGAGGGATGAGTCGGTCACGGTGACTGCAGTCAGGGGTTGTCCATAAGATGAAGTTTTATCACACTAGTTGTGGTTAATGGTGATCGATGTTCTCCTCCATAAACTGAGTAATTCTGGATGCAACGTTCAGAGCTATGCTGATGACCTGCTTCTGACTATGACAGGCAGATATGAGGTTATAACTTGAAAGCATATGGCGTTCGTCAAAAGAACTCACTCTCAACCCAAGCAAAACAGTTATTGTCCCATTCATCAAAGGAAGAAAACTAAATTTGAGAGCTCTTATGCTGAATGGAACCGTGTCTTTCCAGTAAGGTTAAATATTTAAAAGTAATCCTTGATCAATAACTTAACTGGAAAGGGCGCTTACAAGGGCAACAGCAGCTATTTGGCAATCTACAAGCGACAACCTACAATGTTCAAGTAATTCATGGAATAATTTTACTTTCAAAGTATCTTCTGCTTCATATTATTTCAATCTTCGTTGCTTATTATACTCTATAAATATATATTATTATTAACTTATTTATTAAGTAAATTATAAATATCCACACTTCACCTTCTCTATTTCTGTACTATGTCAAATCATATAAATATACGGGCGGCGTAGATCTTGCTGGTCAGATGTGTATGATTTAGACAGAAGTAATATAGTCGTTTGCAATTTTACTCTGCAGATAAAAAAAGCAACCAAAAATGTACGACCTCATTAAAATACCGTTAGTCTCTATACTAGTTCGTCCGCATATTGAGTCACACTTTTATAGGTTTTAATACGTCGCTTCCTTGATGGCACCATGCCAAATGGTTCAACAGCGTTAATAATGAGCTCGTACAGTTTTTGTTGCCTTTTTTATCTGCAGACTAAAATTGCAGACGGCTATACACATTGGAAGTTTTTATTGAATACTTCGTACATTATTTACACAGAAACAAGAAATAGTAATTATAGATTCATAGAAAAAAATAGAAGCATACATGTATATTTGAGTATAGATTGTTACCTATAATAGGGTTCTCCCAGAAAAAAAATTATTGCTGAAATACTTAACTCACGTAAAAAAATTATTTATGGCATATTTATTATCTTATTAATTTTACTAATAATAAAAAAAAAAAAACTTGAAGTTTGAAAAGTATTGGGTTCATTTTAAACAGCCATAAATTGGCGCGTTGTGACGTCAACACCCTGAAATCCAATCACAGAGGTTGTCTCTGTTCAAGATTGTTTATTAATCTTGGTCTCCGTTAACATAACATAACCTCTATTTATTGACAGCACTCAGCACTTTTCTACTTTAGGTCAAATATCAGCGGCACCTTTAACATGTCCCTCTTCCACTTGATTCCATTTTGATTGTAGAATTAATAAAACATAAACCAGAAACTGATAAAATAATAGTTTCACTCCAAACAATACAAACATAAAAATATAAATTTGACGTTTTAGGTTAGTTATCTGATGTGTAATGTCGGTGAAGGTTAAACCTAAACTACAGTACAAAATATTAACGTCCGACGCTTTCACGAATAACTTGTGCGGCATTTATCTGGATTCCACTGCTTTAGACCAATCACAGTACAAGCATTACAAATTAAAGTTCTGAGAAGTTTTAGAGGAAAGCTTTCTTTAACACACAGTTAGAATCTATTACAAACTAATTATATCCATAATCTCATTGGTTTTCCGGGTAGATACGTAATTCTGGCGCGTAAAAATGCCCGTTTTAAAAAGCAGTGAAATTATCAGCAAGTTGTTTTAACGATATTTTCTTAGAAATAATTCTTATTAGAAAAGTAAATTGTTGTAAATTAATAAAATGTTTTATTATATCATTTTCACGACACAAATTGTTAAAATAAAATTAGTGGGAAAACCCTATTGTGTTAAACATTGGCCTTACCAGCAACATTCTGTTTTTGGCTGATTGGACTAGATCCATAGTGCCACAAAAAAAAAAGAAATAATAGAATTCTGTATATTGAATTAGTCAGTACATTAGAAAAAACTTCCATCTGCGCAAAGAGTAAATAATAAAAGGACACACAAACAAGGTAGAGTTTCTAAAAGGTCAATATTACTAATGAAGGGTACTTAACTGCAAAACCGACATAAATTTTATAGCATTCATTTTGGGAATTTTTTGTTTTCTAAGGGATGATAAATCATTTTTGGTTTCATGTTGAGCTAATTGTGCCTGCTATTATCTGTTATTATAGTTAATTGTTTTTATTGTCAAAAATTTTCACATAGTGAATTTTATTAATATAATAATCTAATGATCTTATAAAAGCCAACATATAAAAATAAATAAACCTGTACATTTGGATAAACTCTACAATATTTACGATTTTACGTAATAGATAACATTGACACGGTGTAAATTTTATTTTAGATTTTTCAAATTTGCACAATAGTAATTGAAAATTCATACTTTGGAGTGTTTCTATTCTTAGAAATATTTTGCAACTCATTGACTAAGTACATAAAAATGTACCCATAGCCATGTGTTGTGCAAAACAAAAATAGATCATAGATAGATAAATGGGTAGATATAGTTTTTAATACTAAAATGTTCAAAATACTTACGCAAATTAGATAAAGCATAAATAAAATAACTCACGGAACCACATAATTATAGAAGGTGGTCCTTTAAGTACAAAACGATGACTTAGGGAAATAGAAAGTCTTCAAATGCAAAACAGAGACGCTGGCCGTCCCAAAAATACAAGAACTGTTGACGTTGAAAAATAATTATTAGAATTAAATTAAATTTGAATATCTTTAAGGCCGTATGGCAGTGTAAAATTCTACAGTTTTAATCAGAAATCTATGTAAATTGTTTCACGCCATATCATACACATTTATCATATAATTTTCTATACAAAGTCTAAACATTATAACCATATACATATTTTGTGTTTTGTTGTTATAAATAATAAAGAATTTTATACTTATATTTATTTGAAACTGTTCATCGTATCACTGTAATTCTTCAAAAAATTATACTTATATATCAAATTACATAATTTGTGAAGCTGGAGATCATGCTGATTTTCTTATCATCGAAACAGCTATTGAAGAATCAAAACATGAAAGGATTGCCGTCATCATAGGAGAAGATATAGATTTGCAGGATTTTAATTGGACGTACCCAAAGACATCAACAAGAAATTTTCTTTAAAAAAGTAGGCAAAGGCAATGTCAGAACACAAATACACTACTCCAAAAGTATCGATCAATATCCCCGTTATAAAAACACATTTTATTTTTGCATGCATTTAGTGGATGTGATACGACATCTGCGCTGTTTAAAAAAGGGGAAAAAACTTTCATTAGAACATTAGAGAAAACTGCCCTGTAAAAACATTGTATGAAAATGGAGTACGGATCTTGTTGGCAATATATAATACTCTGAGGGCAATATCGATCATCTTCGCTACACGCAATTCGTCAAGTCAACAAAGCTTAATAAACCTGTGCAGCATCAACATATCAACCGTGTATACTATCAGATCCAAACTTGGTTACGGAATGATTTAGAACCTCAGGAATGGGGTTGGGCGCTGCAAAATGAACTCCTGGTAGTTCACGCTGCGGATGCAGGAAATCGGAAACTGCAATGTTCTTTAGCTTTAGCCTGCCTCAATGTTTCATCGTATCAAGGTGGTCTCGATGAAGAAAGTGCATTTGACCCCGAAATCCTTGACGATTTAGAGACACATATCCTTGACAACGAAGATGATGATAATGAATTGGAAATTTTTGAGCGACCGGAAGACGATGATGATGAGGAAGAAAATTGGGACCATGTCCTTCTAATTATTAAAGTTTATGTAAATCCTCCCCATATTTGAACGTCAATTGTAGTAAATGTATGATACATAATTGCTAAATATAGAGATAATTAAACTGTATTCACTCTATTCCTTTTCTACTCAAAATCTAATTTAGATATATTAGAATATAATTAAAATATTTAAGTATTTCACTTAACAATTTTTTAATTACACGAAGTAAGTAAGTATTATTAAGCGAATATATTTGATAAATGAAAAATATTATTAAATATAATGTATTAATTAATAAATAATGCAAATTATTCGTAATTATGGATTTTTTAGTGACTAATTAACTTTAGACGACGTATTATTTACCGGGACCCACGGTTGACTTTGCATTATGATATATATGGCTAAGCGCTACGCGCTCTCCGCGCCCTATCTCAAAAACGGTTAAGCGTATAGAAAAATGTTTCGAACAAAATTTGTAAAAAATTTTATGCTCTACAATTTTTATAATAGATGAAAATGTCATCAAAGCCATTGGAAGCGAAATATTTGCAAAAAAACCGATTTTTGTGACCTTGAATATCTTAAAACGCGGACACGAGATTTTATGAAACTTTGGAGACAACTTTTAGAAAGCCAAAATAAAGGTTTATACAAGTTTACAGTTTATTATCTCTCATTCCGAGGTGAAACCACGAATGTGACTGGATTAATATGCTTTTATGCATGACGGCGCAACACCACATTATACCAGAACATGTGGAATATGTTTACACAACCACTATCCTAATAGATGGATTTGCCGGTGTGCAGATGCACCGATCAAGTGGCCTGCTCGGACTCCTGACCCAAACCCTCTTGATTTCGCCGTGTGAAGTTACCTAAAATCACGAGTTTATAATACTCAAACTGACACAATTGAACAGTTGAAAGAAAAAATCAATGATCAAGAGTTTACAATGACGAAGGAAGAAGAAGAAGATTTAGATCATGCATAAGGGAGGACATTTCGAATAACTTTTGTAATTGATAATTGGCTATTTTCTAACTTATTAACAAAATGTAAATTGAAAAATTAGTTTTTTATAATAATGTTTAGAAATATGAAAAAATTAAAAAGTTATGAAGAAAATACTGACAGTCATCCTCTAAAATTACCCTTTAAGCAGAAGAGGTAGGTACTTACTTCTCGTAAGGGGAAAATTATTACAGAGTTTTTAGATTTTGAATGAATCATGGATCTGCTAGAATCCCAAAAGAAAAAGAATTTTTCAATAATTGTTACACCAGAAATAAAAGATGTCATTTTTGAATACCAGATAGAGCTGTGGGGCTTATAGTTAAAGTACTGACTTGTTTCTTTATACCTCTGCGAAATAAATTAAATATTGTGATGTCATATCAATGTCAAGCTATTTTTTGAACAAAAAGCTTACAGACGGCTTTGATTACTATTACAATAAAAAAAATATCAAACAATCAATCAAAACAACTTTATTCACATTACAGAACAAATATCTAACGAGATATCTACCTCTCATTTGACCCTGTAACCAACGCATATTGTTTGTCACGTTGGTGGTAACAGAGTCCAGCGGAGCAGTGATGGTTCAATTTATAATCCTGTTGATTGTATCTTGAATACATTTAGTGATGCATTCAAAACACAATCAACACACTCATTCTCCTATTTACAAATAAAATTTAAAATGAGTAATACAATAATTATACACTACTAAGTAGCTGAAAATAGTTAACAATAAAATTTGATGGTATATCACTTATTTAATTTTGTGCTACTGGTGCGGGCACCCAAGTCTATAATGATGGATCCCGTTGCAAGATTTCCAATGGCGAGCAGACATTACTGCTGAATCTTTTGTACTCTATAATTTCTGGTCTAAATATAATTTTGATTTTACGATGTACTAGAGATAAATTTATATAACAAACAAAACAAACAAGAACAAATAAAACAAAAATGAACAAACATAAACCAAGAGTCATAGGAAAGATTTAACAGTTATGAAATATCAGTACAGATAGGTAGGGGAAGAAGAAGTTATAGTTGGTGAAGGTTTTTCTATAGAGGTTGTCGGAAGATGGGTAGCGTCTGGGTAAGGTAAGGTGCGTTTTATTCGAAAGGGGGCATTATGCTGCCTAATTTGTGTTATATTTTGGGTTAGCGGACTATCACCCAGTTTGAAAGTGTAGAATTTTTTAGATATATTCTGGATGTAATTGCTATTGGCGTTATGTCGTGGCAGCGTGCATAGAGATCTCTGAGGGAGGTGTACCTGTTGGAATTCGAAATAAGGCGCATAAATTTGTGTTCTAACACTTTCAGTTTGTTCATTCTCGTGGCCGACGGGCTGCACCATACCGACGCCGCGTATGTGATTGCTGGCCTGATCACCATTGTGTACAATAATTTTTTATTTTCTCTGTTAAGTCTGCTACCCCTGACCATGAGCGGATACAGACTCCTGGACAAGGAGTAGACCGTCCGTATTGTCTCATTTATATGCGTGTTAAACGTCAGTCTTTGGTCCAGTCTTACCCACAAGTACTTCACGCTGAGGTGTAGAATTTCACAATTTTGTTAGCAAATGTTTATAAAACTACACATCGGCATCGTGCAAAAACTTTCATATCGCTTTCGCTCTATGTGCACATATAATCCCTAGATGTCACATATACGTAGTTTTGGAAATTCTAAAATTAAAACCTATCAAATGAAACACAGTTAACGGTGTTTACAAGGGGCTGTTTAAATAATTTTTTGCAACGAATACCTCTGATTATTTCTAATATTGCAAGCAGTCCCAATCAGTTATCTCAACGACGTTCATTGTTTGATCAGGAATGTAACTAATAGTAAATTTAAAATTATTAAAATTTTTCGCAATCGACAATGATTACAGATTGTGTTAGTTCTTTATCTTATCATTTGAAAAGGGAATCGAACGAAAATATTTGTTAGCACTCAAAAAGTAGCAAGTAGACAGGTCGACTTAAATGGATAGAATAAGCGACATAGAATGAAAAAGTTATTAGTGCTGTTTGTGGTTTTTTGTGTTACATCTATTTTGGAATCCGTGGAGGAAGATCTAGACGTAAATGGTACGTATGCAATGCATGTGTGTGCAGTGTTTTGTAAATTGCAAATGTTCAGATAGAGGTACATTTTTTAGGATATTTTTTATCTAACCCAAAAGAGTTAAATAAGAAAGTTTCTCACTTTAGAAGGTAACCGCCAACATAATGTTTACTCGACTGCAGCACCTAAAAGTAATGTGTATATGCGGATGTTATGCTCTACAGCCTAAAGGGATTAACCGATCTTGATAAGTGAGGTATCTATAAATTCGTATTGATCTTCCGGTTGTCATTAAGTATTAAGTATTATTGTTTTCAATTGAGTTGTTTGCTTTTTAAAAATTACGTCGGTCTTATAGTGAAAAGAATAAATAAGAAATGTTCAATCAGGTTACACTCATTATTTGTCGCTAGTCTGCTTCTATTTGTAGTTCTAGTTTTGGAGATTCAAAATTGTACATTTTTCCATTTGCTATAAATATTTTTTTTTTGTGATGACCAATGCTGCTTTTATTGTTTATTGTTTTTGAGATATCGGTAACTGAATGTTCATCTGCACATTCAGTTCCCGATATCTCAAAAACCATTAAGTTTAGACATAAGATACTAGGAATAGAAAATATCCAGAAATGTTAGTAGAATTAAAAGCATCGAAGTAATTTAAGCCTTAAAGTCACTTTCCGTAGTACTTTTGGTTCAACAGGAAACTACATTATTATGATTTTATCAAAGAACTCCGCATATATCCGCAAGGTAGGCGAAAGTTGTCCCTGATATTTCTGCGGCTAATAGCACACCCAAAAATAATGGTGGTCTTTTATACAGGGTAGACCATTAGAGGGGGTGGGGTAGATTCTTTGGGCCAAAATATGAGGATATAACCAAATATGCTTTAGTAAAATGTTGGCTGTGGAAAAGATACAGGGTATCAAAGTTCAAATTATTTTTTCGTTTTTTTGCAATAACTCACAGCCTCTTGACTGATCTTCGCGAAATTTGCTAGGGGAATTTTTTTTATTCTAAGAAACAATAATTTATGTATTACATCACGTTAGATCATAGAGGGCGTCGCAGGACCTATATGTGATGATTTTGTTTCATATTATTTTTTTGACGAAACGTTGTGGTACTTCTGAGCAGAAAATCTGATGAGGGCGTCATTTCCACGTATAAAAGTTACACATTTTAGAACTTGATAATTCCAACCGTTTTTGAGGAAAGTGCCGTTAAACATTTCAATAATTTTTTGAAAGACAAATTAAAATTTATTGAAACAAAGTGTGTTTATTGAAAAAAGTACAAAACGTAAGGGAAAACAAAATCGTAATAACAGCGTAAACTCTTTCTCACTTTCTTGTGAACTGACGGATTATTTTCATAGTATTGAGATAAATACATAAATCAAAAGATTGTCTAGAATAAGTATCTAATCTTAATAGAAGACCAAAAAATAACATAAAAGTGACATTTAATGACATTATAAACTTTCCCTCCATGCAAAAACCCCATTGCTGCAACTTAGAGTAAATGTTCGATATGGTCTCCACCTACTTCTATCCTTTTCTAATTCTATTCATAAAAGATTTTCTCACATTGAAAAATACATTTTCCTCTCCTCAATAAAATTCACTGCGTTTTGTATTTTGTCCAACAGTTCTTCTCTTGAGTTTATAGTATTTGCATAGACTAAGGACTTCATGTGTCCCAACAAATAATAATCCAAAGGATTATAATCAGGACTCCTTGGTGGCCACTTCCTCGGCCGATCCATCTGCGTGGGAAACTCTTATCGAGATAATTACTGACTTCAATGGAGAAATGAGGGGGAGGAGAAATGAAGGGGAGCTCCGTCTTGCATGAACCACATTCTGTTCCGTATGTTTAGCATGAAAGCATGTAATATATCAGCAAAAGTATTTTGAAGGAAAAACAAAAAAGACTGTCCATTTAACTTTGGAGGAAGGACAAATGGTCCCAATAATTGATCACCGATGATACCACACCAAACGTTAATCTTAAGTTCTTGCTGAAAATGGCTTTATTTAACGGCATGAGGATTTTCTACTTCCCAGTAATGGGTATTTCTCCAGTTAAAAACGTCTCGGCGAGTAAAAGTTGCTTCGTCGGTAAATAAAGTGTTCTTAACAAAATTTCGATCCCTGTTGTGTTTATTTAGAACAAATTGACAAAATTGTAGCCTTTGTGAAATATCTCTTCGAAGTTATAGTTAAACAATATATAGGTACCTAATACGATTATTAATATAATATACCTATACTGAATAGATCAAAACCAAATCAAATTCTAATCGCATCTAGTAATATACTATTGCAGGTTTTTTTTATTATACATTCTTATTATATATGCATTATAACCACAAAGGTCAGAAAAGGGTAATACAAAATATATATGGGACATTCAGATTCATGACAAAATATTTAGCGGACACATATTAACATAGAATAGAACTTTATTAACTACATTACATACAAAATACATTTGTAGCAGGTCAAAAAAAAACAGGACAGTATATAAAAATATACGATACAGAGCAATATTACATACAAACAAAAATAAAAAAGAAGAAAACAATTTTTGAGATTAAAAAATATGAGTAAAAAATATGCAAGCAGAAACAAGTAAAATAGAACAAATACGTTAAAAATAGGCATATAAAATAACATAGGTATTAAATACAGAAAAGGTGAACTTCACATTAATTCAATAAAGGTGGAAAATAGCGAACAGTACAAGCATGAATAATTTCAGAAAGAATATTAACCACGTGATATTACTGGCGGTACCTATTAATTCATTAATTTGGAAGTAAACTTGAAACTTTGTTTCTAAATTGCAGTATACTATTGTAAAAGAATATCTACATTGTGTAAATTGTTATAGCTTTTACACATATAGTTAATGGGGCAATGAAAATGATGAAATGAGTTTGACACCGATACATGAGATGTATTACTTCTCGAAGAAAAACGTACATGAAAGTATAAACAGCTAAGTAAAATTGGTGAATCGGTATGATTATGTACTCTATATAAAGTTAGTAAACCACCAAACTCACGCATTTTGCGAAGAGAGTCAAAATTAAACTCATCTAATAAAAGATTTCATAGTTCCTCTCAGGGTAAACGCTGTATTATATAGAACAAAAATTTTACAAATCTTTTTTGTACATTATCCAGAAGTAATATATACTTTTCATGGAAAGAATTCCAAATTGTACTGCAATCTTCCAGTTTACATCGTACTAACGCTGTAAAAGTACTGCTGATTGCCTCGACAAAGGAAAATCCTCTGCTATTTCTAATAACATAATCTAACATTTTGATTCCCGTAAACACTATATTATGAATGTCACGTGAAAAAGATAATTTTGTGTCAAAAGTAACACCAAGATCTTTTGTTTCCGTGACCCGCGAATGTGAAACATCGTTGATATTATAATCAAATACCATTACGAAAGTTTTGCGAGTAGAAGACATTACTTTGTATGTTTTTGATCACATCATTGACAAAGATAAGAAATAAGAGAGCACCCAAGTTAGATCCTTGAGAAATCCCTGAACTAGCCACGAATGCACCAGATATATTCTTCAAATAATAGTTGATTATTGGTTAAATACGAAACCAATAAACGTAGAACACTATTAGAAACAGCATTACCATTTCATTTTTGAAGTAACTTTACTTAAGACACATGGTCAAAATCTAATCATGCAGAGAGCGGGTAAATACACTATTATCAATAGTATGTGGCAAATAATCTACAGCCTGAAAAGCGTAAAGTGGCTTAGATATCGAATTTGAACTAACTGAAATTGGCTATACAAAGTAAAACTAGCATAAAGAGTGTTCTCAAAATAAAAAATTCCTCTGCAGTTTTAGAATAAAACCACAAGGCAATAATTGTGAAATGTCGAGCCTGCTATTACTTAGATATTTTATATTGAAAGTGTGTCGAGCATATAGAAATCACGTTCCCATAGATCTAGCTCCAGTCTTACATGTACATTAGTAGCTACCAGCTAGAAACCAACTCATTTTCTTCGTCGTCGCTATCCTCTTCTCTGCCATTTTAAGAGGCTATCCAGGTTTGATTTGGTAGCGTTACGAAATCTGGAATAAACTCTCAAACGTACCAGTTCAGGTTCTTCCATAAGCTCGTCTAACTTAAATACATTGGTCTCTTTCCTCTAGAGCTTATCTTGGATATAGGAGGGA
Source organism: Leptura quadrifasciata (assembly GCA_963675555.1). NCBI lineage: Eukaryota > Metazoa > Arthropoda > Insecta > Coleoptera > Cerambycidae > Leptura > Leptura quadrifasciata. The sequence continues at coordinate 15,723,849 of OY776680.1, read as the reverse complement.
TACAATTGTAACTGGTATATCCCATACGTAATGTATTTAAGGTAGTCAATGGATAGTCCATCTAGAATTACGATTTCGATGGTTTTTACCTGCACTCTCGTTGCGTTATGTTAACCATAATTTAGTTCATTTCACGTGCCAACTCGACATTAGTTCCATTCATTTCTCAATCAACCCCCCTGTTTATAATAACACCAGCAATTCGTTAAAATGACCCAATATTGACAACATGAGACACAGGAATAATGTTTTGGAAAAACTTAAAAATTGATTTTATATGGCTGTTCTTCCCTACCATTACCCATCTAGTTTTTATAATTAGCCTTGATTGGTTTGCATCTTCAGTACTCAGTTGGAATTGTCCTGGTGCAAGCACTACAATTTATTCCTAAGTTTTCTACAATTCGAATGACATCCCCATAGCCCGTATCCAAGATGTAAATGTCTCCCGGATCAAACCATTCCTGCAAACCATGGACGTCTCTTTCTACTTCATTCCCTAACATCGCTACGTCATTATTCTGGAAATTGGCAAAATATAGATCATGAGTATCTAAAATGTATTCATCTGGTTTAACAACCAATATCGGATTTGCTAAATGGCGTCCCTAACTACTTGCTTCTCTTTAACTCACAATGTGTTTTTTTTATTTTAATGTTTGTCTTCATATCTTGCATTCTTTATTCAACACACTTCCTCACTCAATCGATGAAATTTTGCTCAGTTACTAATGTCGGATGACAATACGTATTCTACCGTTACTTTTGAAAATATCCGCACGTAGGGGGCGCGGGGATGAAAACTGAAGAATCTACAAGACGATACAACGAGAAATCAATCTTTGAAAATCCAAATTAACCTACTAATTTAATTAACCTGCAACCGATAACGGACGCTATCTTCAAGGGGGGCGAATGAAGCGCCCTCTTTGAATTTACCTCTCACTAAGGGCGATATAATATTATATCGTCACCGGCAGCCATTTTTGTTGTAGTTATTACTGCAAAAAATATAATATTACTATTGTTTTTGATTTGGAGCTGATTTTATATCCGAAAATAAATAGAAAAGTATCTTTAGACCGAAATATATAAACAACAATATATAGTAGGTATATTTCCCAAGAACTTCACGGCCGAATTTTCGGGGTAGTTAAGAGTAAATTAATGGTAGCTAATGGTAAATTAGGTAAAACAGATGTAATTAATAGTTATTAGTAATAAATGAGATTATCCTCGGCATCTAATAATTATTTATTAGATGTTTTACAGTGAAAACGTAAAAACGTGCACGTCAAACTAATTTTAAATTCATTTTGAGGAAAATTTGATCAAAGACATGAGTCAATGAATGACGAAAATAATGAATTGCCCTGAAGAATTCTTTAACATATTTATTAACCAGGCAATATTAATTAATAGTGGTCTAGATGTTAAGGATTACACTGTCATGGTCCATATTGAGATAAATACGAAGCATGTGATCCTCTGACGACAGTTGAAGCTGGTATTGTCGCATATGTTACAACACAGAGTAGTCTTAAACTTTACAGTAATCTAGAAGAAATTAGAAGATAGAGTTCTCGATCTCTACTATGATACAGATAGCCTCATTTATGTGTCAATACTCTGTGCATTTGATGTTTCACCCGGTAAATTTAATTGGTGACATGTAAAATGTTACAGCCCTGTTTTGTATATTATATAATTTGCCTGCGGGGATTCTAAATCAAACCCAAAAAAAGATTTGCAAAGACCAGAGTTCTGTTCCTTATGATTATAAAAAGTTTATATAGCACTTTTATGCTTGTTATGCATTTCAAAGGACAGCTGTTGTAGCAAACAAACATCATCATACAAGAAACTTGAATCTTATACAAAAAATAAATTTAGTGAAATCCTAAAATTACTTGACTATCCAACAGACTTATCACCACAACATCTAACATCTGACACCAAGATAGAGGTAAATAACCAAGAAACTTCACCAACCCAGAATAAAGAATTTACAGAAGTTAAATATAGAAAAAACCGCAAACAAAACAAACCAATTGTTGGGCAATTGGATCTTCCTAACGGATCTATCCTAAAGAGTGCTTCGAGATTTGTTTTTCTGCATGCTTTTAAAATGCACCCAGACACAAAATCTGAGAAACTTGTGAAATTTTTACAACCAACCTTTCCAGTGGTGGAATGTGAACAACTAAAATCAATGTATCCTCATTTGTATGCCTCCTTCAAGGTAACTATTGATGAAAGTAACCTAAATAAGGCCAAGGACCCCTCTGTTTGGCCTCGTGGAACATGGGTAAACAGGTTTTTTCACAAGGGGAAGTTAATCCAACCCACAAATTAACAAATACAAACACCTTTTCAGTATTTTCAAATCAGATAGGTGTATTTCACATTAATGTTCAATGTCTTTCGAATAAGATAAATGAGTTTCTTGATAAACACAGTTTTGACATATTATGTTTTTTCAGAACATTGGTTAAATTACACTAATTTAGAATCAATTAATATACCAGGTTACGATCTTGTAAGCTCCTATTGTAGACAACTCTAACTCTACATATTTATTGACATTTTTGGACACGCCCCAAGATTCACATGTACTTTCATAATTGCGTTTTATTTTAAAAAACCAGTTCAATGACAAAAACGTTTATACCATTTCATCATCACTATATTTACCAATAAAAACATCCTGCAATCTCGATTGGCATCTGCTTTACGCTCTTTCAAAATAAAATTATTTTTAATAAGTACAGAATTTAATAGCACCATTACATCATTTTTCTTTATATCGCCACAAAATATCCATTGTATCTGGAAAGAGCTGAAGAGACAACACCGATCAATCACAGTAAAAGATAAATCTGTGTCAACTTGTCGATTAAACTTATTACTTTCAAGTTTTTAAATAATTTTTAAATATTTTATCTTAAGTAGTTAGGCATTGATTAAGCTACGTACTGGCTACCGTTGATTGACGTACTAGGAATTTTATCGCTATTTTCTGTAGAGTGGGTAATTTACATGGGCAAAGTTTATTGCTAGGGCGCGCCTGAAATAAGAAAAGTTGTAAATTACGATAGAATACAACCGGAAATTTTAGTTGATGCTTCTCCCTCAAAAAATACATGAAACAGAGAAATATGTAAATCTCGCTGTTCGAAGTACTAAAATGTATCTTTTGCACGAACTAATTTTTCTATATCTTTATTCTTTCTTGGTGTAGCGTAAACAATTTATAGTTAAATATCTCAAAGTGTAGCTTTATGCCATACTCTTGTGCACAAAATTCTATAAAATGTATCTATACAATTAATAATGAAGAACTGAAGAGCTGTAATCATCACAAAGTTCTAGGAATTATATTCGACCCAAAGTTATCTTTTATTAGCCATATCAATCAAATCCCCGCTAACTCCTTCAAAAATTTGGACTGCATCCGTAATTGTAAAAAAATTAACGAAAACACACTAAAACTTCTCTTTAATTCATTTGTAAGGTCAATACTCGAATCTGCTTCAATAGTAGTCCTTGTTCCGAAAATCATAAATATAGTGTTGAAAAACCTCAGAGACGTTTTCTTAAATACCTTTGGTTCAGAAGTTCTGGAAATCATCCAAAGAATGGTAACTTATTACATAGATTCAACACAAGTGATCTTCAACTACGTCGGGTACTCCGTACTCCTTTCTAAGATATTAAATGGCGCTGTTGACTGCCCTGAAATTCTTAGTTGCATTAGATTTCATGTTCCTAATTTGCAGACTCACTCGCATTAGTCTCTATTCTATTTGCCTGCCCCAAGAACAAATTTGCTGTTATTTTCTCCCCTGTACCGTACGTGTTCCAACTATTATTCATTATACAGGGTGTTGCATCATGAGAGGGACATAGCTTAATAGGAGGTAGAGAACATCAGTGGTAACCGGAACCTCCCATAGAAATGTCTCATTGGGCCTTCATTACGAAGTTACAGGGTGTTAAATAATTTTTGGCCAAACCTGTTTCTTGTCATAACTTTGACAGGGAATGAAATGACGGATTCATATTTGGTACGGCTAATGTACTAACGAGCCCCAAGAGGTACATGTATAAAAAAAATATATATCCAGGTCCGGACTCACTATAATTTATGTTTCTCCTTTGCATCAATAAAACATCACCCTGTATATATTTTTTTGAAATTTCGATACGATATTCGAAAAGAGCAAGAAAAAACAAACAAAATGGCCTATTTCATTTTTTTGTTACACCTTCGTGGTTATTTAAATACGTTGTTAAATGTGCAAGAAAATGGATTACAGAACCCTATTAAATGAGAGGCATGTGAAATAAATAGTTTTATAACTAAAATTTGCAAAAATTCTATTGAGCCTAGGTGGTCTGGGTGAATCCTAATTCCGGCACGTTTTAAAGGTCCATTTTGGTAAAAAACTGTGGTCCTAATAAGTAATCGGGTATGAAATAACAAAATTTTTAATCAATCACAGTAGGCTTGTTCAAAGAATAAAAGTGACAGATAATTTAAACCATTTAGGCCTAAGCAACCAGTTACTTTGATCAAGAAAATCATCAACATTTTATACTTAATAAAAATTGGAAAAGAGAACAAACTAAAATCTAAATAAATAAAATATTTTCCATTCAATTAACAATAAATAACAAAACAATAACTAAATGTGATTAAAAATAAAACGTAATTGACACTAAAGTAAATTTTCAAAATGTCCTCCCCCACATTCTGTGCATTTTCTTGCGCGTTTAGAAAGGTCACCAATTGCTCGACGTATCATTTCTGGATTATTCCGTATTTCGTCGCAGGTTGTAACGATGCGCTGGATTAAATGTTGTCTACTTTCAATTTCAATGCTATAAACCTCGTTTTTTAAGTGGCCCCATAAAAAGTAATCACAAGGTTTACAATCAGGAGATCTTGGTGGCCATTAATGTGGACCCCCGCGTCCAATCCATCTATTAGGATACACATTGTTTAAGTGTTCTCTTACTTGAAGGTTAAAATGTGGTGGGGCCCCATCATGCTGAAACAACATGCCTCTTATACCGATATTTTCTAACATATTCGGTAACATGTTTTGAAGAAAATCAAAGTAAATTTCACCATTCAATCTTTCTTCAAAAAAATGTGGCCCTATCAAATGTCTATTCACAAGTCCGACCCAAACATTTACAGAAAACCTGTGTTGCGAACGGCGTTGGCGTACCGCATGTGGGTTTTCCTGTGCCCATTTATGATTATTTCGTGAATTGTTTACTCCATCCCTTGTAAATTGTGCCTCATCCGTAAATAAGGTTCTGTAAATGACTGGGCGATGGTTAGACAACCAATGACAAAATGCCAGGTGGGGCATATCGTCGCCTTGTTGAAGACGCTGTACCTGCTGGATATGATATGGATGGTAACGTTCTCTTTTTAGGGTTCTCCATACTCGCCAATGAGGAATACCAGTTGCCAAACTGATTCGTCTAGTGCTCATATTTGGGTTTTCTTGAACTACCTTTATAATATTGTTTTGTTCCTGCACACCTTGTTGTAAAACACGCTCCACAACTGCAGAAGTAGGAAACTTTCCGTGTTGTCTTGCATACTGGAACACCGTACTAAAGGTTTTATGAATAGGGCATCGACGACCAGGAAAACGCAGCCGATATTCTCTTTCCGTCGACCTACCATTTCCATTACAGAAACCACAGCTGAATATTATGTCAGCATATTCCACGTTTGTAAATTTTACTGGCATAGTTAAAATATTTTCACAAGTTTTCACTAACTAAATGCGGATTATTGACACATTAAATTACTAACAAACAATTATTCAACTGTTTAGGAGATTTCTTTTTATTATCTGTCACTTTGAACAAGCCTACTGTGATTGATTAAAAATTTTGTTATTTCATACCCGATTACTTATTAGGACCACAGTTTTTTACCAAAATGGACCTTTAAAACGTGCCGGAATTAGGATTCACCCAGACCACCTAGGCTCAATAGAATTTTTGCAAATTTTAGTTATAAAACTATTTATTTCACGTGCCTCTCATTTAATAGGGTTCTGTAATCCATTTTCTTGCGCATTTAACAACGTATTTAAATAACCACGAAGGTGTAACAAAAAAATGAAATAGGCCATTTTGTTTGTTTTTTCTTGCTCTTTTCGAATATCGTATAAATTTCAAAAAAATATATACAGGGTGATGTTTTATTGATGCAAAGAAGAAACATAAATTATAGTGAGTCCGGACCTGGATATATTTTTTTTTATACATGTACCTTTTGGGGCTCGTTAGTACATTAGCCGTACCAAATATGAATCCGTTATTTCATTCCCTGTCAAAGTTATGACAAAAAACAGGTTTGGCCAAAAATTATTTAACACCCTGTAACTTCGTAATGAAGGCCCAATGAGACATTTCTATGGGAGGTTCCGGTTACCACTGATGTTCTCTACCTCCTATTAAGCTATGTCCCTCTCATGATGCAACACCCTGTATAATAATATAGATATTTTTAATACTAGTATATCCAAAATGCGAAATGTTCTCAATTCTGCACAATAACTGTAGCTTATAAAATATTAGATTACAATATTTAGGATTATACTGATCATATATTTATTATGTTAATTTTTATTATCATTCAAATGTTTATTCAGTTAAGTTAATTAGTTTTAATTTCTTTTTATGTTTGTAAAATTCCTGCCCTATAATTGGATTTCTATCTAGGCAGATGCAACCAAAATAAAACCAGGACACAGACAATTACATAACGGCCATTTCCTGCGACAGTTCTATCCGCCGTAGCTGAGACTCGAACTCAGGAGTAGCATAGCGATTAGACGTGTTGCTTCTCACACAACCCCATCTACTTCATTGCTACTAACTCGGGAAGACATTAAAAACGGTACTAAACATCCATGCACAAGCCAGAATTCAAATCCGAGACCCTTTGGTTTCAAGCCTAATGAGTAAGCATCGAGCCACTGAACCGGCTTCCTTGTATGGTTACGTCGGGGCTTTCCCTTTATGGTTACGTCGAGAGCGGCTGTTTAGAATATTTCTACTTCAAAGTTCAAAGATAATATAAAAAGTTAATAAAGAAGTTGTCAATTCCCACTCACTAATTTATATTTTTCCTTAACTTAAGACTTAGGTACGACTCGTTGGACCTCCGTTTAGTTCTCGTTAGATGTAGATCAGTACAACATTTCGTTTGCCATTACATAGCCTCATTCGGTCCATTTTTCTTTAACCTAATCTATTAGGATCAGTGAATTGTTCTGATATCATTTTCAGAACTTTTGGATAAATCTACCAAAACGTTGTTAACTTCACAAGCTTCAAACTCTATGGGTTGCCTGGATAGGGTATCAGCTACCAAATTCGATCTTCCTGGGGTATAATCCATTCACATATTACATTGTTGAAGCGTCAGCGATCATTTTACGAGTCTTCCGGATGGTGATTTCCATGTCATCAACCACTTTAGAGGCTGGTGGTCGGTTTAAATAACAAAACTAGCTCCATCTAGATATCCTCTTAAGTTATTTCCGGCCCGTACCAAAGCCAGAGCTTCACGTTCGGTGGCGTGGTAGTTATGTTCAAACGGGGTGACTCAAGGTTAATAATTTTTTAGTGTATTCAACAGTGCGTTCGTTTGGACCCTCGTCCTATAGTAGAACCAATTCAAATACTAGCATTTGTCACCAAAAATGATTAAGTTTGAGATGATAGTGTAAAAAATAATTTTAATTTTTCTACTTTACCGGGTAACGAAAGCCTACAGAGAGAACATTGCATGAAGTGTGTTAATTTAACCCCATATACCCTCCTCCGATTTCTTGCTCTGAAGTTCTGCAACACCCTATATAGAAAAGCAACTACTGCGCACAATGGAACTGGCATAGTAATTTACGACGCCTACTAATGGCAAACTCAAGTATTAGGCGATAATTTATTTCAACGAGAATTGCATATCAAACTATGTATTATCTATCATTAACTTAATGGCAGATGGTTATCAATCCTTAGTAATGAAGTAGTTGAGAAAACAATATTATCAGCGTAGCAAGTAACAACAAAAGTTTTAGCATAAACTTAAAATTTGTTAAATAATGAAATGAGAAATTCTTTTTGAAATCTTTCTGATTGCAATAACTTCGTAATATTGAGCCAGTATGAATATAGGAGAACATTGTCCTCTGCAGATTGATGTACAAACGTTACCATTTGGGAATGGGTCGAGCTAATATATCCTAGTACTGGAAAAAATTATTTAATTTTTAAACGCTGAATAAATAAATAAATACACAAACTTTATTTTCATTGGGCTCGTTATACAAGTAAAATAATATGACTTTAAAATGTGTAAATTAACTTTATATCTCAGTTGCCATATTACAAAACAATATGTAACTAATGTTTTTAAATAAAAAGTTAATTTCAATACTACATGTTAAATGGGCATCAAAATGTAGCCCTAAAAACTTTACCGAGTTATTTTGCTGAATGCTGGTGTTATTTATTTTAACAAGAATACGTTGGTTGATTTTCTTAGCAGAAAAAAATCTGTTTTGAATTATTTAATGTTAAATCATTCTCCAGAACAAAATGTTACCATATTATTTACAGCAGCATTTGAAAATAAAGTAAGTTCCAATATATTGAGTGCCGAGACAGCAGTAGGCGCGCCATCAGCAATTAAAGAAACTAATTAATGCTCCCAGTACACTCCTTTGGGGGGACCAAGCTAGTTTCAGATTTATAAGCAACACTTCTGTTTGTAATAGCTACTATTCGTATCCTCTCTCTCAAGTAAGATTTAACCCAACTTAAAGCTTATCTAGTTTCTTTAATAGTAAATTCAGATTAACTGCGTTTTAGATAAAAAACATGCACGCAGTATTATTTTTTGAGTAATGGTTTTAATAATGAGTCACCATTTCTTTCCAGATATACCAGAACTGCGATACCTGAACAAAAGTGTGGATCCCTGTGATGACTTCTACGAATACACATGTGGAAATTTCAAAAATATCTACCCTCTATCCGAGGGCACCCTCACCATAGACCATTTTACTTTACTGGAAAATAGGCTGCTAGATCTGGCCATCTGTAAGTGTAATGGCGATAACTGTCTTAGACATTTCTTCTTACATACAATTCATTTATTATAGTTAACAAATCGCACTTTATGTCTGTAACTGAACATTTACCTTGGTATATATTCATGTTACTCAAAAGTTTTTACAATTCTGTATGCGTCTACTTTTACTCATTCTTCAACTAACGATCGACAATATTTCTAGCTATTTTGTCGTCAGAAGATTTAGAGAATGACGCGCTATCTTTAAAAAAGGCACGATCTGCTTACAAGGCATGCGCGGACGTTTCTTACGTCGACACCCTACTAAACCCAGAACTAACAATAGTTGAGGAAGAGAATGGTTTTCCATTGGTACAGCTTCCTGATTTAATTGGGCCAACTAAGTTTGGATGGAATGAAATAGGCAATGCCGTTAGTAAATATGGAATACCGATGATATTCTCGGTGGAGGCATACTCGGATTTGGCGGACCCCACTAAAAATCTTATTCGGGTAAGTTGATAGGTCTCTACCTGTTAATTAACTTAAACGTTTATTAAAAACTTACATATGCCATCGGACTTAGGTCCGGGAATTGGGACTACCAAGGAAGAACATATATCGCTTTTTTTTTTCAAGTCACTATACAAAAACTGCTGTCATATTTGTGCACGAGTTTCAGTTTCCCGCAAAAGAAAGATGGGGCGGGCCGGGAGTATAATAAATAATTTAAAGAAAAGTACGTCGAAAATATCGTTAAAGTTTTTAGTAGGTAAATACACACACCTTGTTCCCTCCTGTATAAAATCGCATAAGTAAAATACTAAAAAGTTATAAATGTATGGATATAATGAAGGTCATTCACATATATGATAAAAAGAAGAGGCCTTCAAAACACTTCCTTGAGGGACACCGTATGGACTAGCAATTTTGCTCGATATTTTATTCAAGATTTTCATCTTGTGATGCCTGCCATTTAAATAGTCTTCCAGGCACTTTAAAACAGCACTTTCAACACCGTATCTGTACATTTTTTATTAACAAGCATCCATCAATAGCCCGCGTTAAATTATTAAATTCACAAACACACTGAGAACTACATTATCCTCACTTACTGAAGAGCTCTTATACTAATTTTTAACAGCGATGATACATGTCTTGTTTCTAACGATCGCGATCTGTTAACAATATTTAAAAAAAAGTAAATAATTACACAAAACAAGTATTTCATCAATTTAACGCTCAGCTCTTCATCACCAGTAATTTTTTTAACTAAAAGCGATTTTCTTTAATTGACTTAAGTTTATTGCCTCAAATGAAAATATTTAATTCATTCACCGCCTGCTACTATTAGTACATCAAACGGTTTGTTCTCAATGCTGTTAGCTGTCTTCACTACTCTCATGATAAAAGTTGTTTTCTTCCAGTGTGTTTGATTGCTTATCGAAAATAATTCTTTGTACGTCAAAATCTCGTGTCTTTGTCTTACCAGTTAATTTGCCTTTCCTTAAGGAATATTAATTCACTCTTGACCGGTCGTTCTCTCTCTCTCTCTCTCTCTTTTCCACGCAGAGTACAATCCACGTCATAAAATTATAGTAAAAATAACGAAGCTTTACGAAGTTGTTGCTAAGCAGACAATATCTATTTTAGATACTCAAGTGGTTACTTCTCGTTACTTAGCTTTTTAACAAATATAAAAATTTTAACTTCAACGAATTATTTCCCTTTACTTTAGTTATTTTCAGATCCCATGTCGAACCCCACATTATTAAGAACCAAGGCGGAAGTGACATACGAAGAAGTCATAGAGAAAGGGTTTTTGGATATGGGTGCTGGAGGTAAAGCTCGATCTGCACTAGCGCCTTTCGACATATTTTTGAGATCAATCGCGTTTAAAATAAGAGCAGCTCTAGGCAGCCCAATTTCCGAAGATAAGGTGATTGAAAACATTGACACAATGGCCAACTTTATGAAAGGTGTTTATCAAGGAGGGGTAAGAAAAATACAGTCTTGTAATCATTAATTGCTGATTTTTGCTACATAAATAAAGAATCTAGTTTTCATAATAGTTGTAAGACCTTTTGTTATGGAAATTCCAGGGAAAATTATTTGGTTTGAGCGAATTTAACTAAAAAAGGTTGCGAGAGACTGATAAAATAACAGTAGGACATAACACGAACAAACTTTACCCTTTTTGAATGGGTTGGACTGATATATCCTGGTACTGGCATTCAAAAATAATGATAAATATCTATGCGTATTTGATCAAAATCGTTAGAACCATTTCAGAAGAAAAATACTGAATTCCTTTAAACTTTACCTCCATATCCTGTATTTTTTTAGGATAACGAGTCATGTCTTTTCATACTTAAATTTGAGAGCCATTTTAAAGAAAAAATTTATTTAACTTTTTAAGCCGTACTCCATTCAATCTCTCCCTAAGTTTTCTAGAAGCAAATAGTCATGCCATCTTATACCGATACTAAGGGACTATCCATATCCCAAATTTGATTGTAAATTGTACATTACATCGCCAACCACAGCTCATCCCAGCCAGAAAAATAAATAATAATTTAATAATTTAATTCAATTGCCTCTCGTAGTTATCTAAAATCAGAACGTGAGATAATGCCCTACAATCTCTCAATTTACCGATAATTTTACAATCTGAATCCTTAAAACTAGTCATCTTGAGTGTGGACTTTGTCCCTGATCCAGTACAAATCCAGATATTGCAGTTATTTATCTTCCTTTTCAACGTAAGGTATTTCATTTCACATACACAGATGTTCAACAATAATTTATTCATGTCTGCAACGAATATCTATTTATCTGACAGTGTTATCTTGGAACGTGAAGTGTATACAAGATGAAGCAATAGGATTAACTTAATATTAATAGGAGGCCATGGAAAAAGCCATGTGATAATTATTAAATGAAGTACTTTCTTCCGGATATTGCCTGGTCGTCGAACTTGGTTTAACGTTTTGCTAATCATACTGTCAGCTTCGTTCGGAAGGGTTCCATGGCTTCGTATTAGCTGTTTTCGTTTATCTCTCAATTTTGGAAATCGAATTACTTTTCAGCTATGTGGCATTACCATTAATGGTGCCATCATCTGCTTTCGAAGCGACGATGTCGCACTCTATTATTATTGTAGTTGTTTAACAATCAAGATATTTTTGGTAACATAATAATTTTGTGGGATATGTCTAACTGTCTAATGGATCAACTCCAAGTAACAAGCTGACGTCAATCTGACGTAAAAATCTCATCAATTTGCCCAGATATCATTTTATTTCGTTTACTGATTCATCTAGATGTAGTCACTATGAAAATATGCAATACTTTTTATAAATTACATATTTGTACAGCATTAATGAACAACGTAACAAGCACGTCAAATTAGTGCAGTCAGCTGACGTCAAAATGTTATCACAAATTTCACGTTAAATCGGCGTCAGTTATTTAGCATATTTATGACATCGTCTATAAAGTCATCAATATTGGGTGCAATTTTGCTGGAAAAATGATCCGTTATCGAAGAGACCAAGATATATTTTGTCATTCATTTTATGTAACACACAAATGTTTTCCACCACCTAAGTTAGTAAATATTTGGAGGCCGTTAAAGGAGAAATGATCGTCTTCTAACGATATCAACTAAATTTTCAAACGCGCATGTGTTGAGAGAGTTGATTATTGCAGTCGATTTTCATGTATTTGGGATAAGATACTTGGAAATTAACAACAAATGATATGCTGTATACTTTAATAAATCCTGTATATTTACATATCTATTTTTTTACATTTCAGTATGTTCCTGATAACGTTACTATAGAGAATTTTAGTGATATATCAGTGACTTTGGGACAACTCAACGAATGGACGAAGAAGCATTTTAATGATAGCATTGAGGTAATATAGTCAACATTTTTATTTATTTATTCGGGAAAACAGCGCAATAAGACAAATTACCAAAATAGGGCTATACATAAACAGATTAAGTACAATTTAAAAAGAAACTGAAGAAAATAAAAGAATATTTTCCAGTTTCAAGAACAAAATGTGCATTTCCCTTAATCGCTTTAATAAATTCAATTTAAATTGTATGCTTGTTCTAGAGACACAACCAAAAGTGTCAATGAAAATTCTTCTCAATATTTCTCCTGACCAGCATAAAAATGTGAAACTGCCTCCAGTCGAGCATGTAATTAACGAAAAAATAGAACAAAGGTTTTTAGGCGCCATATAGCATTGACAAGTTGTTGGGAAAACCATTAAACACTTATTTGTTTTAGAACAAATTAATTATCACTTTTCACCATCTCATGTGATCGACATAGATTGTATCTTTGCTACAGATAGTGTCACAGTTACTAAGATATATTCGATTACTTGGAAACATAAAGTCCGTGAGACTAGTTTTCTAAAAATAAAACATATATTTGTAATCTATTTTTAAATGTTATTCCAACGATAATTTTAGGAATGATCTAAGATTAGCAACAATTAATCGTACACACTATATATTTTCCTTAATGATATTAACAACTTTAATTGTTAGAGTGTTGTTTATGGAGGTGAAATTCCGATATTATATCTACTTTTCCACTTCATAGACCTGACCTAACTCAACGGAACTACCTATAGGGAATGACGAAAGGAAATATTTGTGCGAAACTGCATAATATATGGTTCACTGTTCAAAAAATTACTTGAAAATGATTTAAGTGGGCCTCAAAATATTAAAAGCTGGCATATTACCCAACATAAAGCTAATGACCTAAATGTAACTCTGTCAAAATAGGTACAAGTAAAAAACTATCTGGAATTTTTTTATAGGAAATTATAATTTTCCCGTATATCCAATGTTTTTTCAGGGGCTAAAATCGACAGATTGATAGAAGTATAGGTAGTTGGTCTATGATCACGTATTTGGTATTTATAACACACTCTTTGTCTATCCAAATTGAAGGCAATACGGCAGCCACAAAATTGTGCATGTTTGTCAGGTAATCGCCGAACTTGTTGCAACTGATCGTTAAAACATCGTCTAATGAATAGACCGATGCTCATTGAATTTAGGTATTGTTACCTCCTTTCCCTTGTTATTTATTTTTGAGAAAGAATTGAGGCAACATATGCGGACGACTAGCTGGTTTAAGTCGGAGCAGAGAGCCGTGGGTCCAGAGTATTCGTAAGAGTGGAGAAACTTACCCTTTTCGATATGTACAACATAAGCGTCAGATTTCTGTTTAGTTCGAGAAAAGAAGACAAAGAAAAATTGATGTTAAATTGGGCACCATCTATAGTAAAATCAGTAAAATTGTCTCTTTTTCTCGAATAACCAGTCTACTATAGATCAGACTGAAATTGTTGGTAAGAGAAATAAAAAAATAGTTTAAAATGAATGTTAAAATATATTACATGAAAAATAGACAAATCGGTTTGAAAGACAAATTAAAATTTAAAAAAAAATGTATATATAACAAATTTATACCAGTATCCTAGATTGATTATGGTTGAGGTGACTGGTTCTGGGACAGCAATCTAGGCCCACAATTGTCTCTTGTTGCAAAAATGGATTCTAAAGTTTCCTTGATTTACGTCTCTCAATGAACTGGGGTGAAAGTTGTAGGGAAATTAACCAACTATGTGGTTTAATAAAAAGATAACGAAATGTTATCTATGAAAGATAAACTGTGCAAAAACTATGCAGGAATGTAGAAGAAGTATCTAAGCATGTATGCATGTACAAGATTTAAGCAAGTTAACTGTACAAAATTAAGCAAGTTAGCTGTACAAAAGCTGATTTCATAAAAACTATAAATTGCCAAAAAATGAAAAGGAAAGAGAAAAATATTTTTAAAACCATGTGGTACATATAGTATTTTAACTACTTATTAAATTAAAAAGAATTGACCTTGAATTCAAATTTATTTTAAAAATAATTGAAATTATATCAAAGGCAAAATTTGGAGATTAATTACATTTTAAATGAGTAATAAATGAAATTACTTGTATATTAAACACTTTGTAACTGGGATATAAAAATTGTAATATCAATTACTGAAGTCCACAGTTAAAAATTATATACGTATGAATCAATACAAAGGCTGCAAGCAAATGACTTCCTGGTGAGTTTTACTGATAAGGTAAACTTTTTGTCCTAGTTACTGGAAAACAACGCTACCAAAAAAATGTGAGAAATCTAATTCCCTATTTAAATTGAAAGCTATAAAATCTAAGAATAGCACAAGTATGGCCATCTGTCAACGGTTGAGTTAAGCGCAACAATTTGCCTTATAGATTCCCGTACTCACAACTAAATTAGTGGCATATAATCGATAAGAGGAACCTATAATAAAAGTTTTTGTTCCATACCAATGCTTTGCCTCAGTTTGTAATTTCTATTTTGTACATAACCAACAATATGAACAGCTGTTAATAAATATTAAAACGTATTGACTACTGTGAGAACTTAGCAAATATATTACATCTTATAGGAATATACTATATATAGAATGAGAAAAGGTAAGGAAAATAACCATATGTACTTCATAGTAAACAAAAATATAAAAATTGAAAAATAGATATCTGATGTAAATAAATGTATTGTAGACAATTGTTTCCTGGGATAATAATGCTGTATTACAACGGAAATGAGATACATAATAGTTAATAGAAAAACATGACCGAGTTCCTAAGATATAAAACTAAGTACATAAAACACTTACAAAAACTGAATCGAAAAATGTTATACAGATCGTGCTAAATATAACCAAATCACTAGTTTCTATATAAAACTGTTAAATGGACATAGGCCGTGTAACAGTATACAGTTGAATTTGAATGACAATAAATAAAATCTTCTGGTTTGCCAAGTGAATATTCTCACAGAATACTTTAAGAGAGCAAGGCATGTTAACATTTACCAATGAATACTGGAATTTACTGTGTACAAGTTGATAATTAAATTATTAATCATATTTGCATAACCCTGAATGCTACACAGCAGATGTGACGGTAAAATTGCAAATTCGCAAAGGTAAATCCTCCTATGAAATATTGAAATTAAAATAATGATGCAATAGATTGATTGGTGAAATTTAATTTCGTATTAAATTTAAATAAAATGCTCGTCAATTTATAGTTATCTTTTGTATCTTGGTACCACAAATCGCCACTCAATTATCCATAAACCAGGGTGTATTGTCACATTTAAATTAAGACGTAGAGCACCGAAATAAATACATTGTATACAAAATTATATTTTGTAACTTAAAATTGTACAAAATAGGGAGATACAAAGTATATTAAGGACTTTACCTAGGGCTTGGTAAATTGGTAACGCACGCCTTCGTATGTTCTGTAAACTCGCACTTCATGAATTCTAGAAGTGGATTAGCACCAAACAAAGTCAGGAATTTGTGAGTAAAGAACTTATTACTGTTCTTATTATATCTGTTCACTTGGTCGTCTAATACAAAACTGTGTTCCGTTCACACCTTATATACTGAGGCGCTTTATTCTCGAACGTTCCAGTCTATCCTTCGAGACGTTTCTTGCCCTTCTCGCATATTCTGTGAGGCAGTAGCGTAGGCGTGCACATAATAGTACTACTTTTCGCACTCGTTGCATAAATATATATTTTTTACTTATTTACCGAGCATTAAAATGTAAAAAAATATGACTATAATTTTGGAGTTTTTAGATAGACTGGGTCGACTACATGAGTAGAGTTCTTGCTAACGCTGCCGTTCACGTGGACGAAAACACTGAAGTCCTAGCACCCACAGGCCTAGCAAGACTACTCTACGGAATTCTAAATTGGGTGAACATGAACACACCAGAAACCGTCAAGAATTTTGCGCTGCTCAGGATTTTCTTGTATTTGGCGCCAGACAGTGATGCTGAAACTAGAGCGGCGTTTGAGACTTACTACAGAGGTATAAATTTGCCGATAGTGCCTAGGTAAGAAAAGACATAAATGTGCTTTACTGGCTGAGCATTTTTGGCTTTAAAAAAGCAACTCTCGAAGTAACGCAGTATTAAGTATTTCGTTATATTAACATTTAAAAGGAAAATTGCGAATTTTTGACGTAAGTTGCCCTATTCATTTAAAAAAAGTGGAAATCCAAATAAAAAAATATAACGCCTCTTTTTTAAGTTTAGCATACTAAATATTATTCACTTTCATCAGACTCAAGAATAGGGTTTATCAGAAAAAGATAACTTCCTCAACATAATCTGTTAAGTCTTTTTAATCTCCAAACTCGTTTAAAAGAATTACTTTTAAATCTAACAAGTGTCAAGAACCATGGTTTATAACGACTATATCAGTTGGAAAAATTAAAAGTAAAGCTTGGTTAAGATTTAAAAAAGTGGGAGGCTGTCCAAGACGATATTATTTGTTTATTTATTTATTTTAATAATGTCACGACAAGCTACCATAATCCAGCATAACACAAAGAGTTTCTCTTTTTAGACAACAATATTGTACAAGAAAGATTATCGATTCAGTGGGAACAGCTGCCCTGAGCTTTGCTGTGGCTTACGAATATCAGCATCGCTATTTTAACGTTAACCAATTCAGCAAGGTACGTAAAAAATAGTTGCTAAGTCTCGCAAATTATTTTGCCATCGCAAACCGCAGAATGTATAATACAGCTGTGATAGTCCTCAAGGATCAGGTTCATCTTCCCAACTAATTTACCTCTGTTTTAGGCACTGGAAATGATAAGAGACCTACAACTGACGTTTAAAGAAGTCATTGGAGAGATAACTTGGATGGACGATAATTCCAAAGCAGTGGCTATAGAAAAAGTCAACAATATAGTCACTCTCTTAGGATATCCAGACTTTGTGGCCAACAAAACAAATTTGGACGAGTTCTATGAGAATGTCCGCATTTGCAAGTGGGACAACTATGGCAACTCTAGGAGGATTCGAGCTTTTAAGCAAGCCTACCAGATTTCTCAGGTGGCAAAAAGAGACAGAACTTTGTATGTAGTTTAATTAAGTATGGTAAAATTAATGCTTAATCAAGTCATTTTTAGTTGGGACAAATCGCCATTTGAAGTAAATGCATATTACAACAGACCTAACAACAGGATAAGTAAGTAGTTTTGTTTTTATAATTTTCATGAGTAAGCTAGTACGTTTGACAGGAATGCATTCTAGGTAAACTCTTGTCGCATGACTCTGGCTTGAAATAATACTAAAAAATTTGTAGGATCTCAGTCTAAATCGATTTCCATTTACTATAGGAATTATAAAGATTTTGATATAAATAGCTTTGCTCTTTACACTACTAGAATACACTGGCATTATATTGACGCTATTGAGGACTTAAATATTAGAACTGAAATACTCAACAACACCATACTGTCTTTTTTTTATGTACATGCTCTACTATGCATAATTCAATGGAAACAAAATTACCAGCCATATATTACATACAATTTAAAAAAGATGATTCAACAAAAAAATCATTTAAAATATCTTAAAAATAAATCAGAGACTAGCAGTACGTAACCTTAAGAAACTATGTTAAAGATGCAATTAAACGTGAAAAAAGCTAATATTCAGTTTATTCTTAAATGAGATAAAAAGACCCCAAAAAGGTATGGAAAACTTTACAAAACTGGGGAGTTTGTAATGGAAAGAGGGACTATATTAACAATTTCTAGTAAGAAATCTTTTTAAAGACTCTATACAGCAAAACATCTTTCCACTCATTTGAAAATCTGTAGACGCCATACCCTTGCCTAAATCGATGTATCAAAATATTGAATTGCAATAACCAGCATTATCCAAGCTGCTGGGAAAAATTGCTGCTTTTGAGCTAAAATATTGCTTAGAAACAAATCAAATTCTCCTTTTGAAGCAATCAGGCTTCCACCAAAAATTTAGCACTAATACAGCTTTACTAAAAGTGGTTGATGATATAGCGACGGCATTTGATAGATACTCCTCGACAATACTAATTCTTTTGGATCAAAATAAAGCACTTGATTTAGTTAATTTTGATCTATTGCTTGTAAAAGTTTTGATGCTACTATCTTAGCCTAGATTTCTGAATACTTGTATGGTCATTCGCAAAGAGTTCAATCAATAAAACAGTTCACTCTGACTTTAGTCACACTAATTTCGGTGTACCCCAGGGTAGCATTCTTGGCCCATTATTATTCTCGATTTTTACAGTTGATCTGCTTAATTCTATAAAATATTCTCAACTTCATTTATATGCTGACGATATTCAGTTGTATAACTCTTGTTATGGAGCTAATGCTAATGAGGTTATAAATTTAGTAAATATTGATCTAAAAAGCATTTTTGACTGGTGTGGTAAAAATGGTCTTAATTAAATCCAACTAAAACAGTGACTCTCTGTATAAGTCCTGACTGCCAACGAGATGATATTTGTAATAATCACCTGGAAATTAATAACTCCACAGTAGATAAAGAAATATCTGCAGACTGGTTATTCTAACAGATTATTCTGGATTAATCCTATATGGAGTATCGCGAAAAACAGTTGCTGCTTGTTGAAGTACATTTTAATTTCAGAAACCTCTATTAAATCTACTTGTCCCAACTTGACTTTCCAACATCACTTTCGCCATGACACTTTGGGATTTGCACTTAATTTTCTAATATGATTTACAGTTTTGATGTGTTCTGGGACCAACCGTATGACGAACAGTTTGGAATTGGTTTCCTGTCATGTGTAAAAGCTAATCTGAATAACTAACATATAACATAAAATATATACATAAACTGTTTTTTTTTTTTTAATGTAATGCACATTTTTCAGTTTTCCCTGTCGCCGTTCTAAACCCAGTATTTTTCGGATCCAACTCTAGGTAAGTATCTATATTTTTGTTAGCTATTTTTGCAATCGATTAATATCCTTCACTATCAGAAATTACGTCAATAATAAAATTAAAAAAGCCAAAGCTATTACCCGGTATAAATATTTGCGCAACCATCTGATCTACATATCCAAGAAAGACAAATTAAATAGATATTTTATTGAGGCCCTAAATATGATCCATGAGGTAGATCTCCAACTAAGTATCTTAAGTCGTACTTCGCTTAGAAAAAGGACTTATGATAGCTTCAATAAATAATAGAGTCAAACATGAGTCTATCACGTATATTTTATCGTATTAGGTATTATCATACAATGCCTAACGTTTCTAATATTGTCAAGAATAGCTATCTATGAGTTATCTCTTAAAGTTCGTATTTGAAAAGGCGCTATTAAGAGTTTCTACCGACTTCTTAAAATCTCTCCAGTTCCCCCTGTCAATGCTCTGATCTATTGAGAATATGGATTCCAACACGGTATCAAGGCCCCGAACCTCCCCTCCCAAGGGAGGGTTTGAAACAATTGCTGCGACATTGCCTTGCACGTTACTCTTCTCGATTTGCGTTTCACTAACCATGTTGTAATCACCTAGAGATGATAAAGTATTTTACATTTACAATATACAGATCTTAAAATAATGATCACAGGACACGTGATTTTTTAGTTCATCTTTTAGGCTTGTCATGTTTTAACCATGTCAGAACCTTCCATACTAGGGATATTTTAATTCGTATGTATCTAAGGGTGCGTTTTCAATTATCTTTGCTGATGGTTTTTTTCGACGAAGTTACACGAAATCTCGACGGAACGCGCAGTTTAATTGGCTCTGAAACTAAACACGCCCAGCTTAACCAATAAGTCAATGGTTTGTCTACGCGAAATATTTAGCGCCATACAGTCTTCTTGTAGGCATATCCTAACATTTAATTATTTATTTTAATCTGTAATGTCATATCATAGACGTAGTAGTAGTGTTTTGGTGGATATTGCGTAATTTTCAGTTCTTTTTCACGAGTTTTGAATTGTTTTAATTATTATTTGAGTACTAATCAGTTCTTTTCAGAACTATATAATTTACATAAGTTATCTTCTGGTGAGTAATGATAAAGAGAAAAAGAATGTTAGGTTAAGTAATGTTTTTTAAATTTTATTCTAGTCCTAATGATTTTTATGCCAGAGCAAGACGCCTTCATTTTGATGACTCATTTTCGAAGTGGAACTCGCAAGGAAGATGGATCATGGAAGTTTTCATTGCAATCATGCATCGAACAATTTATGGAAAAATTTCCTGATGCAAATATTCCATATGATACATTTTCAAATCGTAAATATGTACTCGTTGATCGATTTGCAAAGAAACACTACCTTTGCACTGCAAGATCCGCTGGTAGGCCAACTGTTTTAACTGAAGTGGTTATGAACGACGTTCGAGAAAGAATGAATCAAAGCCCGACAAAATCCATACCAAAGTTGTCCGCTCAAACACGTAGGTACTTTTACACTAAATTTTTTAAGTACTGAATACGTTACATACCATTTAAATTTAGTTGCTTGAAAATATAAAATATGAATTTCTTTAGTGAAAATTGTTATCAACAACTAATAACGATACCTACTAAAACTCTTGTTTATATATAAAACCTGAATGCAAATAAAAAAATATAAAACTGGGAATCAGTTCTCTTCAGATGTCTTAATATACTTAAACGACAAATCAACGAAATTTATTTTTGTTTAGGTCTTTCAGTTGGAACAACCCATAAAGCACTCAAAAAATTCCATTTGCATCCATCAAGGTAACCGTTGTTCAAGAAATATTACCCCCTGATTTTGAAAGTCGAGTAAGATATTGTCGTTGGTTCAGCGGAAATTTAAATTACAACAATGTACTGGATGCAACCTATTTTACTGATGAAGTGTGGTTCCACTTAACAGGTTATATCAATAGTCAGAGCTACAGGACATGGGCTACAGAAAACCCTCACACTTACGTAGAAACAAGTTTACACCCCTTAAAAGTTGGTGTATGGGTGGCAATATCCAGAAGGCGAATTATAGGCCCTATATTTTTTCGTGAAACAATGCCCAAAGGTATCAAACTCTTATTTTAGAGCCATTTCTGGCGCAGTTGCATGACGATGAACTGCAAGAGCTTCACTTGATTTTTTACGGGAGTCTTACAATGACCGATTAGTCAGCCAGGGACTATGGCCGGCACGGTCTCCAGGTCTAACGCCCTGTGATTATTTCTTATTTGGACACATGAAGAACAATGTTTTAAAAATAGATTATATACCATTGACGAATTACAAGAGGCAATAGAAAGAGAAATCCGCAATATTACTGTTGATCAGTTACAGAACGTATTCGAAAATATGAAACGAAGAGTCCATGTGTGTTTAGAAATTCAAGGCAGCCATTTTGAGCATTTGTTATAATTTCTTGGCATTTCATTCATCTTCTAATTTAAATCTCATGTAACAAAAGTTTTTATTATGTAATTTCTATGTAACTTCTATGTAATTTCTATGTAATGTTTATATTCATGTTTGTGGAAATAAAGATTATTTTAAATTAGATGTAATAATTTATTTCTTGCTAACATTTTTTTATTCAGATAAAAAGCATCCCATTTAAATTTGCTTTTAATATTAAAAACTTGTTCTTAAATTTGATGAATAAATGAATTATCATAAATTTTTTACCCTTACCTAGCACGCCAATGGATTTAGGGTATTCCTGTTCAGTGCAATACCATCGTGTATAGCTGGTTGTCTATATTTTTGCGATCACGTGTCCTGTGATCATTACTGAAAGATCTATAGTATCATTTATTGTGTTTTGGGTATTTGTGGAAACTTAAAACATTCTTTTTTGGTTTTTCAGTATTTTGGATTACGGCAGGATAGGAAGCGTAATCGGCCACGAAATAACTCACGGATTTGACGCTCAAGGGCAAATGTACGATCAAAATGGAATAATGCGGCAGTGGTGGTCGGCAGAAACCAGGGACGCATTTACGAGCAGAACACAGTGCTTTATAGAACAATACAGCAAATACTACATTCCCGAACTAGACGCATACGTAAGCAGTTTGGATTGTTAGCTCTTTTTAAACCTCTAGTGTTGGTAAGAGCGTCACAAGCCATGAAAAAGGTCAAAGGGTGTCAAACCTGGCGAGTTAAGTGGTGGAATGACAAATTATTGCTACTTCCAGGGATGGAATAACAAATAAAATATCGCAAACAGGCTGGCCACAGTTTTAAATTGGTGATTGCTCCTAAAGTATTTGGAGATTTTCGGTTTAACCTTCTCGCGTGGCTTTCTATCTTCATTGCGTTACTACTAAGACAGTTCAACAGTTTTCTATTTTAGGCTCAATCTACTACGTTTACAAATTAAAGAAAATTGAAATGTATTTAAGCTCTAATTTGGAATGAAAATGCACATCTATTTATAGTCAAAGCAATTTAGCACTAAAATGCCATTTTCAAACGATTTTTAAGCAGTAAGACGGATCGAGATGGGGTTTTTTGCGTTCGATTTAAGACGGCATTTATAAACAATGTTACAACTTTTATCTTATACAAATGGGAAATGCATTCTGTGCAGACCAAAATGCATTTTAAAAGTGCATTTTTGGGTTCATTAAAAAAATAATCTTATTTTGGAAAATATAATGAATAAATTGAGCCAAACTCTGTTACTCGGGGGTTTTTAAAATTTTGTATTAATCACTTAATTAATAATTCATTAAATAATAATTTATGAGCCACATTATGTTGCCTTCGGATAGGGCACACCAACCTTACATCAATCCACCTATTAAGAGGCGAAGAACCATCGATATGCCAAATATGCGGAATGCAACTCACCGTAAAACATATCCTACAAGAATGTGAAAGATACTTAGACTTTCGATCGCAGTTGGACATTCCAAATCAACTACAGCAAACTAGCGAATGACAAAGAATCAACTCGAAAAGTATTAAAATTTTTTGAAAAGTCTAACTTACAACGTCGGATCTAATGAATGCACTCAATTCCTGATTGATTCTGTTTTCGTTTCTCTTCTCAATTCACATCGTATTACTCGATGCCCACTCACACGTAAACACGTATGCGATGAATGACACTTTATTAAGATGAAGCATAGCACATGTTGTTGCCACAGGCTTTTTACACCTTGGTAATAAATTTACATATCCAATAAGGGTACACTATGATAGGACTAATGACTGAAGTAGTAAAAAAAAAATAAAAAATTTATGTGCGACGTGTCTCTATCCATTTTTTAAATTATTATTTCATGAAATAAAAATTATACATTATTAGATCACGGAGAATATTTTATGGACTCTTACCTGCTTGCTTTGCCTATTTACCCCATTTACCCCGAACCCTTCAACGGAATTAGATCAGAATATAATCTAATACTAGATCTCGTTATAATACATAAATGTACAAAATTTCAAGTCAATATCATAAACGGTACCAGAGTAAACGTGCGCAAATAAAAGTTACAGACCGACAGACAGAAAATTTGTTTTTCGCTCAAATTTAAAATCTCGACGTTAAGTCTATTTCAACAAAACATTACTGTACTATTACTATAAGTGCTTTCACTGGACGTGGAAGTAAAAAAATAAAATACTTGTGTAATAAATAAATTATTAACATAAAAACCGCTGCCCAAGGAATCACTACTTCCATATCCAGATTTTGTATCCACACTAAATCCCAATGTAATATTTTATTCCCTTTAATAATAGAGTGGGGTGGTAGAGGGGGTGGCTAATGTAAAAAAAAAATTAGAAGTATTTGGTTCTAGTATACACACTAAATCCCAATTTAATTTTTTATTACCTTAAACAATAGGGTGGGGGTGGAAATGGGGGTGGTAGAGGGAGTAACTAATGCCAAAATAAATGTTAGAGGCCCTTGGTTCAAATCCCAATTTAATTTTTTACTCCCTTAATGGCCAGTTTCTGAAACGTTAAATAGAGTTAATTATTCGTTTACTGTCATAGTTACAATTGTGACAACAATTATTATTATGACATTTATTAATAGATAACTTTATTTTACGTTTCAGAAACAGACCCTTAATAATAGGGTGAGGGTGGCAATGGGGTAGTAGAGGGGGTAGCTAACGCCAAAAAAATTTTTTAGACGTTTCGTTCTTGTATATACACTATATCACATTTTAAATTTTTTACCCCCTTTAATAATAGGATGGGTGTGGCAATGGGAGTGGTAGAGGGGGTAGCTAACGCCAAAAAAATTTTTTTAGACGTTTCGTTCTTGTATACACACTAAATCGCATTTTAATTTTTTTTACCCCATTTGATAATAGTGTGGGGGGTGGTAGAGGGGGTAGCTAACGCTATAAAATTTTTTAAGACATTTCGTTTTTGTATACACACTAAATCACATTTTAATTTTTTTTACTCCCTTTCATAATAGTGTGGTGGTATTGGGGGTGATGGTGGAGGGGGGGAGGGGGGTGACGGAAATACATAATTATGAAACACGAAATATAACAAATCTACAGGGTTACTGGTAATTCGATACATTCCTTTGGATATGTGATGGGGCATGATCTAAGAAGTAAATTTAGCCCTAACATATATTATGCAAAACTCAATAGTTTTTGAGATATTTAATTTTTTTGTTTTTCTCAAAAAGTAGATCTTAATGTCTTAAAAGTTAATTTTCGAAAAATCTATTTGACATTTTTAAATTTTTTTTACTGGATTACTTGTCCAATATTATAGATATCCGTTTGGAATGAAAAATATCTGGAAACATTTCGATCATGTGAACATCTGAAATAAAAACTTTAAAAACATTTTTTTTTAAATCAGCTATGAAATTTACCTATTAGGTTTTTTCAAAAAAATATTAACGTAACACGCGTATAAATTATTATAAAAACTGCCTTATTTCAATAGCTATCTAACAAGGTACAAATGTTCAATATACCCTTAATAGTTCTAAGAAAATACTAGTAAAAATAACACAAGTAGTACGAATTTTATTTTTAGATAAACAGTAAAAAACATTTTAAAAGTAGAGTTTAATTCTTCATTAATTTCAAAGTTGTACTTTATTTTTTATATGTCTTGCTCAAAATGGGAGCCCTTATTCCGTATACAGACACGGCAGCGTCTTCTTATTTCCGTCCTTGTTACTCTGGTTGTCAGATTATGCCTTATGTGTTGGGCAGCATCGTCTATCCTTTGTCTACGGTTTTCTATAGTATTGACTGGCGTGGCATAGACCATCTCCTTCATATGACCCCATACGTAATAATCAAGTGGTGTTAAGTCAGGGCTTTGCGCTGGCCAAGGTATTGGGCCCGCTCTTCCAATCCAACGGTTAGGGAAACGTTGATCAAATAACTGTCGTACTGTCAGCCGATAATGTGCTGGACAACCGTCGTTCTGAAACATCATTCGCTGTCTGACGGCGAGAGGAACATCTTCTAAAATCACCGCCAGATCATTTCTCAAAAAATTTTCATAGATTTCCCCGTTTGAATTTTGAGGAAGAAAGTGTGGCCCTATTAAATAGTGGCCAATGACTCCCATCCACACATTAATAGAAAACTTCATTTGGAAACTAGTTTCACGTGTTAACTTGGGATTTTCCTCTGCCCAATAATGTAGGTTGTGGAAATTTGTTATACCCTCGCGATTAAATTTCGACTCGTCCGTCCATAAAATACTTGTTAAAAAATTTGCACTTTCTGCATCGGAATTTAACATAAAGCGGCAGAATTCCACTCTCCTTCCAGGATCACCTCCCTCCAAGCCTTGGACAGGGGTATAGTGGTAAGGATGACATCCAACTCTACGTATCGTAGACCAAACTTTCCATTGTGACGCTCCGGTTAGTCTTGCGACTTTATTAGTTGAAATAGTTGGGTCTTCCTCAAAATACCTCAATATTTCTTCCTCATCATCTGGTTCATAAACGGGAGGAGCACCAGCGTCACTTCTTCTACATTTCACGGAGCCAGTTTCAGCGATATTTCGATATGCCGTACTGAATACACGTGCATTTGGTAAGCGGCGGTTAGGGTACCAAAGACCATATTCTCGGCGAGCTTCAGCAGCGTTGCCGCCACAGTATCCATAGACAAACAAGATATCAGCGTATTCTGCGTTGGCATACTCGGCCATGGCACAGAAAATACAATAACAACAACTACGAGCAAAATCAAAATCTTCGATAACTAATTTAACAAGACCAACAAACTTAAGGGACACGGAGATAAGAATGTCAGTTAATGACATATATGCACAAACGTCAAAGTCAAGGACTGACTGACTTAAATGAAAATGAACGATTAGTCGTTTAATAAATTCCGCCACCAGCATTATCTTTACTAATTTATTATTAGAACTATCAAGGGTACATTAAACATTTCTACCTAGTTAGATAGCTATTGAAATAAGGAAGTTTTTATAATAATTTGTACGCGTGCTACATTAATATTTTTTTGAAAAAACCTAATAGGTAAATTTCATAACTGATTTTAAAAAAAAAATTTTACAAGTTTTTATTTTAAATGTTCACATGATCGAAATGTTTCCGGATATTTTTCATTCCAAACGGATATCTATAATATTGGACAAGTAATCCAGTAAAAAAAAAATTTAAATGTCAAGTAGATTTTTCGGAAATTAACTTTTAAGACATTAAGATCTACTTTTTTGAGAAAAACAAAAAAATTGAAATATCTCAAAAACTATTGAGTTTTGCATAATGTATGTTAGGGCTAGATTTACTCCTTAGCTCATGCCCCATCACATCTCCAAAGGAATGTATCGAATTACCAGTAACCCTGTATATCTAGATTACCACAGATTAAGTAAGTCAAAAATGGGCATAAATTATGTTGGTCCAAAAATGTTCAACCTTTTGCCTCCTACCATGAAGACGTTGTCACTAACTAAATTTAAAACAGTGATAGAAAATTATTTACTTCAGAAATATTTTAATTCTATAGACGATTATTTTAATAATGATTTTAATGACACAAGTATATAATTTAATGTTCGTTTAATTTAATATTCGTTTATTTTAATATATTTTTAATAATAATTGAAATCACTGATTCATATTATTTTAATGTGTAACTTGATGTATTATATATTAATATTTTTTACTTCAAATTGTCTTTGTATTGCTATGTAATTGGACCTGTGTAAACTTTTGATTGTATTAGCACCAAGAAACTTACTTACTTACTACTTACTTACATCTAAATAGAGCAACTGGTTTTAAAAATTGTCAGTCTAGCTTTTCACCTTTCCAACAAAAGCTAACCTAAATAGCCATTACTGATATTTTATGTACAATTGTGTTTAGATAAACTCCACCGTAACCCTGAACGAAAATATAGCCGACAATGGTGGAGCAAGGGAATCATATAGGGCCATGAAGAAATTGTTGGTTCGCTCGGGGGCGCAACCCAGGTTGAAAGGCTTCACCACAGAACAACTGTTCTTCTTAGGATTCGGAACGGTAAGAATTTCTCAACAGGATCTTTATGTCCTGTCATTTCATTCACTGTGTCCTCAAAGAAGCTTTCATCAGGGCTCTCCACATTTCTCCTTATCGTTTTCGTTAACTTATTGTATCTAAAAAAAGTTGCATAACTCTTTTCATATTATATTAATAGTTCTTCATCCTTTTTAGATGTGGTGCAATAACCCTTCGAAGGAATATTTACTTTCAGCAAAAGATGGTGTCCATGCCACCTCAAAATGGAGGGTAAATGGGGTGCTGTCGAACATGGAGGAGTTTTCCGAGGCTTTCAACTGTAAAGCAGGCAGCAAAATGAACCCTACGAATAAGTGTAGATTATGGTAGACGTGGTACTTTTAAAATCAAATCATTTTGTTTTGATTTCTCTCTCTTTGTTGAACAAACCCACACTTTCTTAATTATATAACTAGTATCTAACTAACATTCTGTTAGCAAAATAAAGATCAATAAGTAAAAGCAATTTTTTTCTTATGCAATAATTTTGAGCTACAGGCATAAAGGTATTAGAAGTTAGAACCGATGTAGCGGCTACAGCATTTTAGAAATATCTTGGACCAGGGCGCGGAGTTTGGATCATCAGAAACCTGTCCAACGTATTGGCATTTTTTATTTAGTGGAGTCGATTAGCAGCACATTCAACGAACCATTCCTGCAAACTTGGGCATAAGTTTTCAGGAATGGCGATAGAAAAGTTATAGATAGTCATAGTTAGTAAATTATATTTTTACTATTTAATTAAACTATTTTATATCCACTATCTAATGTATCAATTATCATACCTTGTAAATTTAGGATGTTCAAATATTGTAGTAGTGTTACTAAAAACTTCTCTTTTACATATGTACATAATGTTCATTTCTTTAGTAAAGACGTTTACATCTTTATTACTATTTTTTTTTTTTTTTTCATTGAAATACTACTGCTCAGGCAGAGAAATTTGTATTTTATTTTAATGCCTTGTTTTACATTTACATCCTGGCGGAGTTTGGCCACAGCTACTCTTCCACTGTAAGGTGGGAATAATACTTATATGAACTAAGAACGGATACCAAGAATGAATTATTAAATATTGTTATGTGCACGCCCTCTTACGGAGAGAGGTTTAATCTCTAGTAGTAGACAGAGTAAATGGAAGCCTGCCTAATGGAGAACCAGTAAATCAATAGTTCACCACTCGGCCTAGGGTGGCGCTGATACACTGGAAGGAGTAGAAATGTCTCGAGTAACAGACTGGATTGATCTAAGGATTATTAGCAAATAAAGAGGACAGCTTATTCCCTACAATACAACGTTAGCCGCGAACCGAAGATAACAGATCGATCAGTGACGTCCCCACTGGTACTCGATTCTGTGTTCTCCGTAAGAGACCGTGTATATTGTTGAGTTTTTGAACATCTTATTTGTTGTATTTTAAACGCTTTTTGTGGTTTTTAAACACTGTACTTTGTGAAGTAGGACTTTGTGGACTAGAAAACTCAGTATTTTTGTTATTACAATCCTAGCATTGTTTATGTTTTAAATTTTAATAAACTGTGCTTCCCAACCCAACTTGTGTTTTTGTGCCTTTTTTCATCATACAGGACTTTTTGCATTTTACCTTGCTTCTGATAGGAATTTATGTAAGTGGTTTTCACAAAAACCATAATATTATCATTTTAAAGCCTTTCACTGAGTTTTTAGACCACAGCACTGGGGACGATAGCTCAGTGGTTAGCAAGTCTAGCTCTCACTCTGGGCATATCTAGCGAGGTGGGTTCGAGCTCCACCTAATATAAAGTACATAAATACGTAAAGTAAATTACCCCAAGAAGTGGTTCGGGTCCCACTATAGACTGTAGGGCCCCGTCCCCTTTACACACACAAGTTTAGGCTTTAAAGAATTTGAATAATCCTCAACTTCATATCTCCTTATCAACAGTTCCTTTGGTTGTACAGTGTTTGCATTAGCGCCATTTTTCCTCAATAAATTTGCTTTCAATGAGCTCCTAAACATTTTCTTTGCCCGGAGCATATAATAATAATACTTTATTTCCATTAGACTGTAAACAGTATTGGCATTGTCCATTAATTGATTTTTATAAAAAAATATTGTAAAAGAAAAACACATAAGTAAATAAAACATTAAGGAATACTCCACATACTATGATGTATACCCATATACAGGGTAAGGTGTCTCACCGGGAACTGAATCGATCGATATAGAGAAAAGTGCGCATCAGAAAATTTTGAAAATTTAGATAATTACTAATGTCGGTGTGACCAATCCAACTAAAATAATTACAAGCAGCTGGCGCTTCCGTTTATACCGGAAGTCGATACCAACTTGCTTATTTCAAATGGAACATCCTATATATCTTAGAATTTTCGAAAAGAGCATAAAATTCTGAGTCGAAAATATGTAGCATGTCCTATACCTAAACCTAGCCGTTTCAGAGATATTTGACATTTTATAGATAATTTGACAGATGCAACGGTTTGCAAGAACCCTTATAATTTTCTTCGTGTAAAAGATCCTCATTTGCTTCTCGTCACGTAAAAAGAACACAAGGAGAAATACGTTCTACAACTGAAATAAATTCAATAATATCATACCAAGTGTTCCGTTTTTCGCGTTATATTTTGTCAACTTCACACCGCGAAAACTTTTTTAGGTCAAATGGAACACCCTGTATTTCTTTACGTCAGGTTGTGTAAAATTGAATTCCCTTTTTTCTGATATTGGCATTGTGGGGGTTAATGTTACAACTTTTTGAAATATTTGCGATTTTATTAGGAATTCATGAATTGCTGTAATCATTTCATCAAAATAGCCATGATTAGAAACAATCAGTCATTATCTTATGCCAAAAAATACCTGCACGTTTAAATTACACCCACGAAGACTTTTTAAATT
This sequence comes from Leptura quadrifasciata, assembly GCA_963675555.1. Classification (NCBI taxonomy): domain Eukaryota; kingdom Metazoa; phylum Arthropoda; class Insecta; order Coleoptera; family Cerambycidae; genus Leptura; species Leptura quadrifasciata. Next base: position 15,692,400 of record OY776680.1, on the reverse strand, counting down.
TGTTTATTAGTTATGTAGAATGTGATAAAGTAATATCAAGATAATCAAGAACTTGTAGCACATTTACTACTGGATATCCAGAAAAACGGAAACCGTCACCAAACACTGTAAAACGCATACTGGAAATTTTTTTAAATTATGGCTCTGTCAAGGCAAAAATGCAAAGATCAAAGCCTATTGTTGATGATGAAAACATTGAAATAGTCATTGGGATATTTTCATGCATTTCCAAGGATGTCATTAAGACAAGCTGCTCTGGAATCGGGACTATGCAAGGATTCAATTTACAGAATCTTATTAAAACATAAGTTTCACCCGTTTTCATTCCATATGGCTCAAGGATTAAAAGAAACAGATTTCCTAAGAGTTGTGAGTTTATTCTAATAAGGTCTAAGGGTCACGATTCTTATTTGGGAAATATTATATGGACAGATGAAGCAAAATTTACTAAAATGGACTCTTTAATAGACACAATTCGCATTATTGGAGTGACTCAAATCCTCATATGTTCTGAGAACGAAACTTTCAGGAAAGTTGGTAGTTCAATGTTTACTGTGCCATAAGAAACGATAGAGTGGTGGCATTACAATTTTATCAGGAAAATTTAAACAGTAAATTAAATTTGCTCTTCTGCTAATATGCATAGGTAAACTTTTGTTTTTTTTTTTTTATTAGGTGAAAGATATCTGAATATCTTACAAAATTTGAATAATAAATAATTAGAAAATTTACCTCTCGCCGAACATAGAAACATTTTATATCAGCACAACAGTGCTCCTCCACATAACGCATATTTAATTAATAATTATTTACAAGAAACTTTTTATGATCAATGAATTGCCAATAATGGACATTTCCTATGGCCTCCTCGCTCGCCCGATTTATCAGTTCTGGATTATTTCATTTGGGGAACTATTAAAAATAAAGTTTATGAGAGCCCATTAACAACCATTGAAGATTGTATGCAAAGAGTAAGAAATGCATTTCAAAACATATCACAGGATTCAATTAGAAGAGCTACCCATGAGGAACTAATCCGAGGGTGCGAAAAATGTGTCGAGGTTCGAGGGCGGACTTTTGAGCAATTATTAAATTAAAATGAAATCATATTTTAAATTGATCTTCTCTCTGCTATTTTAGTTCATGCCATATCTTCAATTCGATTAATACGCATGTTACAGTGTTAGTGTTATTTTGCGTTTTTGCAGATATCGAGTAGCAAATGTGCTGCAAGTTCTTGATATTACTTTATCAAATTCTCCATAAATAATAAACAAATTTAAAAAGTTTTCGTTGGTATAATTTAAACTTGCTGGCATTTTCTGACATAAGATAATGACTGATTGTTTCTAATCATGGCTATTTTGATGAAATGATTACAACATTGTCTGAAAGTTATTTGTGGCATTCTACGAATATTCTTTCCTATTATTTGGGTTTTCTACCACATGTATTATTATCCTCGTCAAAACAAATCACCGAATCTACAATAGAATTATTGGAAAAAAGCCTCTGCGCCCGTGACGTTTACGCCAAAGGAATAGTCAGAGGTTATGTTTTGCAAATAATATAAATCGGAATAAACACAGAAATAATGTATTTTGCTGACGTTTCGGAAAGTAATCTCTTTCCGTTTTCAAAGCTTTTTTTTTGGAAGAACTCTTATTTTGCTGTGTATGTCAAATACATAAAGATCTTAAAGCTGTGTATTTGACATACACAGCAAAATAGGAGTTCTTCCAAAAAAAGCTTTGAAAACGGAAAGAAATTACTTTCCGAAACGTCAGCAAAATACATTATTTCTGTGATATTTGTTTTCTGTACTGGAACTATAAGTGAAGTTTTTAATTGTTTTGGGAAATATCCAGTCTCAAACGATATATTTATCAAATGTGTCAATGGGTATACAATATATTTTGCAATATCTTTCAACAGACAGCATGGAATTTCGTCAGTTCCTGAGGATTTTTTTGTACAAACAGATATTATTTTAAAAACTTCCTCAACTGTTCCAGCAGAAATATGAAAAGATGATGAGAAGAAATATAAAAAAGGTAATTTATTACAACGCATTTTAAATGATGCCTTATCTTAGGAGCAGTGGTGACGTCATATATTAGTCTGCCTTGAAGCTAACAGATGTGCCCATGTAGACAATCCTTTTCTGTCTGTAATGCTTGGGATTAATTGAGAATACGTGCCACGGATATATAAGTAGCAGAGCCATCGCGCTGAAGTTAGTTCAGTACTGTTCTGAGATGAGCCAAGTGATCAGATAAGGAACAGTAACAAGTTGTGAATTATAGTAGTGAGTCTATAGTAGACGAAATAAGTTATAATTAGTGTGATGTTATAAGCACTAATTATTGTAATTTGGAAATTAATAAATTAGTTGTTAGTGAAAATTCTTGTTGCAATTATTGGATCCACGTTCGGAGTGTTTACTGGAGGGTGTAAACGCGTAACAGTACTATTAGATACCAATTACACCTGTACGAAAATTATCACGAATGTAGGATTGACTATTGCAATTGGATTTTACAGAATAACGTGCGGCCAAACAATGATTCCTTGGGAAGGATTTTATTTTCGGACGAGTCTAGGTTCACAAATCTGGGATTGTTTAATTGACAAAGTACGAGATATTGAAGACAAGAGAATCAAAATATATTAACGAAGGGTAATTATCGTGATAGATTCGGTTTAGCTTGGAATAATCGGTAGTACAATCATTGGTACAATACTATTTGAGGGACTCTTGACTGGTGCCAGATACTTAGGATGCCTACAAAATGAGATAAGGACATTTTAGATGAATTTCCTTTGGATTTAGAACAGGGACATCATTTCGATGAATGGTCCTGGCAGGTGGCCTACAAAGTCACCTGATTTGACTCCCTTAGATTTTTTGGGGTGTAATTTAAGAAATATTGTCTACGCTACCTCTGTTACAACCTGTGAAAGCCTGGAACTACGATTAAGACTCGGAATTAGTAACATAAGCACCCAGCAATTGGCGAATGTTCTTCTAAATACAACTATACGAGTTCAGAAGTCCACTGACGTTATTGGATAGCATTTTAAACAACTATTGTAATGTTTTGTGTTTCTTTTTGGTATTCCAAAGCTACCTTATATGCGACATATAATTGTATTTTCTCATTTTCTTTTGGTTGGCTATTGACTGTGGTAGGTACATATTATTTGTAACTAACGTTTGACCTAGCTGGTGTTATAGTTGTTATTACGTAGATGGCAAGGTAAGCAACTTAGATAATGTGGTAAATTAGTTGAAGAGAAAAAGTTTCAGTGACTACACACTAACTATAGAAAAATAATGGTCATTTATGGACTAACAATAATAATAATAGGAAACTAGTTGAACTTCAAACATTACAATTACATCGGGGCAGCGGAATGATCCACTGCGAGTATATTTGTATTGTTTTGTTGCATAACATTTTTCTAGAATTACTTGTTGCTTGTACCACAGCCCTTGATTTAAAAATGTGTATAGTAGAGCCAAAGAGAGTAAAGTTCGAGTAATAAATATCCGGGGCATAAAAAACCAAGCAAAAACTTTACGACCTCATTAAAATACCGGTACTCTTTTTTGTGCAGTTTGCAAATTAGTAATAATAATAATAATAATTTATTGAAGATGAAAATTTAAATACATTTAATACATTGATATAATATTTATATAGTCTAGTATACTTTAACTTGGCGTGTGTATGTATGAGTTAATATTTCCGTACGATTTCATTTTCTCCACGTAGACAATGTTTCTGGACTATTGCTTTAACTTTGTGTACAATATAGGAGAAAATGAAATCGTACGGAAATATTAACTCATACATACACACGCGAAGTTAAAGTATACTAGACTATAGCTAATATTACTTTACGGTGCACTAAATCCTGCAAAAATAAATTTGTACGCAGAGTATGAAAGAGTGGAAACAGAAATTTTACAAAGACATGTACTAAACATAAAATGTATATATGTAATTATACATGTAATTATATATGTATATATAGGTATGTTCTGTGCAAATGTAAGGCCATTGAGTTATAAAACGTGAAAAATTCACAAAGGAGGTTTAGTAATACCTCTGATTGAAAATGTAAGTATTTTTTATGTACGTTAATTGATGTAGATGCAGTCTACCCAGAGACATTATCCACTTCTTTGTTTTGTTTTTAAACAGTTTTACGGAGTTAATTTTTTTTACTTCAAGAGGTAGTTTATTGAACACTCTTGGTCCTAAGAATAGAAAACAGCGTTGTCCAATAGTTTTCCTAACATGAGGTACTTCTAATGCGTTCCTGCTGTACCTGGTACTGTACACATCATTGATTTTTTGGGTATTGGTTAGGTTTACTTTTTGATGACATTTTATTGAATGACAATATAATTGTCTAATATCAAGTACATTTGCTTAATCAAATAGTAAATAGTAATTTCTTTTTGATAAATGATTTTCAAGATCCATTTTTGCATTATATCTAATTTTGTTAGGTGACAATTGTATACACCTCCCCCAAGCAATTATACCATAACGAAGTTGTGATTCCACTAAAGCATAATAAACTGTAGTGAGTAGATTAACGTTTAAAATGTTTTTGAGATATTTAACTTTCGCCAGGAGACCCCTTAATTTTTGTGTTAATTTATTAATATGAACGTCCCATTTAAGATGTGAATCAATAATAATTCCCAGATATTTAGTATTATACTTTATTGGAATCTGGCATAAAGAATTATTACATTCTATTTCCAATGATTTGAAGTCATAGGATTTACTATTACTCGTGAGAAATGGTATGTACATGGTTTTATTAAAATTAATTGTTAACACTCTAGAATCGAACCACTCCTTTATCATTTTAAAATCTCGTTGTGCTGTTTCAATAACATCTTCCCAGGTAGATCCTGTATAAAAAATTGCTGTATCGTCTGCATAGCTGATAAATTGTTCTTGTGAGGGTAGAGAAAACATATCATTGATATAAATATTAAAAAGAATAGGACCTAATACAGTGCCTTGTGGAACGCCATATTCAATTACATTAAACTCACTGCAAGTTCCATTTATATTTACACATTGTTGTCTGTTTGACAGATAGCTTTTCATTAATTTAGCTCCAATCCCCCCCGACACCAATTCCCTCAATAATGTTTCGCAATTCGCAAATTGACTCGCTTTATAGGTTTTTAATGTGCGTCGGGAATGTTTCATGTCAGGCTTGGCGCCATAGCCCGCAGCGATATAATTATGTTGTAAAATTTTTATTTGCATTTTTTATTTACTGGGATCTACTTACTTCAACTTAGCGCCATGGCCCACGGCGATAATAATTATGCCGTAAAGTTTTTGCTTAGTTTTTTTTGTCTCAGGAAGTTCTTACTTGGGCTATACCTATATAGTAGAGCAAAAATCAGCGGCATTCTTGTCAAAGGATTAAGATGTTATTTAATACTGAAGGGGTATCTCGTTCCACCATGGAAATGTATTAAATTTTATCCGTTTTTACCTCCTATCAGAAATAAAAACTACGATTAGGGCATTCTGTGTAATTGCTGTAGTCAACCAAATGGGTTAAATGTGTGAACGTATCGCATTTATGCCCAATATTTTGCTGACTGCTGTGAAATAGGCGGAGCTTTTATAAACGAAGGTCAAATATTCGGGTAGCTCGTCACCCAGTGGCGCCACACATATATTTATATCGGTATACACAAAATAATAATATTGTTCATATTTTATAAAACAAAACAAAAAATTAATGTAATTAAATTTGTTTCTACACACAACTCAGCCAAAAAGAAAACCTGGAGTTCTTTTAAGAAAATTTTTAATGGCAGGCATAATTTTGTTTAGTGGAATACCTACGAAATCTGACATTAAAACTGTAGAATGTTTGATGTTTATAAAAGTTTACTTCAACCATGCCCAGCAAGGACCAATGTGAAGGTGTAAGCATATCCCTTGCCGGAATGGATGATGACAGAGTTGTTAATTAGGGAGTAACAGGTTAAATAGAAAATAAATAAATAAACTTGCAAATTAAAAATAAATAACTGTCTTAACAATATAAATAAACTTTCTTGTTGAAATAACATAATTAAAAACAAAACTCACCAAAGTTAAAAATAAATAACCGTTCTAATAACATAAATAAACTTTCCCGTTGAAATAACATAGTTAAAAATTAAATTTACCAAAGTTAAAAATAAATAACTGTTCTAACAACATAAATAAACTTTCTTGTTAAAATAACATAATCAAAAACAAAACTTACCAACAATAATTTTCCAGAATAAATAATTCATCTTATCACAAGTTCTACATAACACTATCACAGGTTACTACTCACTCATCACTGTCACTGTCATTATCGCTGCTGCCTCCTACATTTATAATTATTGGCTCAATTACTGCGTCAATCCGGATATCCGTATCCCACCTTTTTTTTTTCGATTCTTTAATGCGCTCTAAGCATTTTCTCCAATAATTAGCTGTAACTCTTTTTAATGTACTAGATAGAAGGCCTTTTACGTGTTCTAATTTAAAGGTTCTATTTTCTCGTGCAACATGTCTTTACTTCAGCCCAAATAATCTCAATGCGGTTCGGTTCACAGTGGTAAGTCGGCAGTTGTAATAACTCCAGCTTTAGCAGTTATTTCATGCACAATATATTTCTTATATATCAGCGAATACTGTTCCGCTAGGGTTAGCTAGGCTTTAAGCGAAGCACGATCGAACGGGATGCCTTTACCATCTAACCATTCTTGAATTTGCACTTTTCGCCATGCACTTGTTGGTAACTTTTCCAGTAATCAGCTGTGATGCGGGGCATTATCCGCGACAGATCCGGGTTCTATCTTTGCGAGAATTTTTGCAAATCATTTCTCGAAAACATCCGCATTCATGTCCTTATGATACTCGACACGAATAATAGAAGTTCATCCTAAATTACTTCCTATGTGCGTTATTATTAAGCGTTTTTTTTTTTTCCTGTTAACATTTTTAATCCGATTAACCAATGTTCAATACGGGCTTGACGAACACTTCTTACATTTATATCTTGCCAAAATTGCGTTACGTTATATCCTTCATTCAACCATGTCTCATCTAAATAACAGCATTTTATTCCTTTTTCAGGAGCAGCTCTAATTCCCCGAATGTAATATCTTTGCCAACAAATATCATTTCTTTCAAGTATGAGGCTATTCCTCTTTACTTTTGCAAATACAAAGTTTATATCATGTAAACATTTTTTAAGCGTCGATTTGCCCATTTTCAGTACATCTTTATCTTCATTCAAGGACTATAAATTTTTCTTTACAGTAGGGATTTCATTATCATAGAAAAATTTATGAACTTTACGTCGAATTTCATTTTTCTCGAAATCGTTTAATTTTTTTTTTCTTCCAGAATTCACTTTAGGTTTCTAAACATCCCCTTCATTTTTTTCTTCTCTTAAAAGTTTGTAAACAGTGCACTCACTCACGCCGGCATACCTTGAAGTCATATTAAGTAAACCTGTTGATCCTGGTTCAAATGTGCTTTTAGAGGGCGGAATATTAAAACATAATATTTTTAGTCGCAAACTCCTCTATAAAATCCTTATTTTACTATAAGGAACGTAACCAGACTGCAACCAATAGCTAATCTCCGGGCTATGTGTCCCGCCGAGCGCTGAATTACAAGTTACAAGCCTGGCGCGTTAAGTGTAATAATTGCATATTACCATCAAAACGCTAATGCTTCGATTGCAACAAACACCAGAAGAAAGACTTATCCTGATCTATTGATCTTGATTTCTGTAGCATCAGATAATCTTTCTTCAATACATGATATACTCTTTCCTATTATTTGGGTTTTCTACCACATGTATTATTGTCCTCTTCAAAAACAAATCACCGAATCTACAAAATAATAGAATTATTGGAAAAAAGCTTCTGCGCCCGTGACGTTTACGCCAAAGGAATAGTCAGAGGTTATGTTTTGTAAATAATATAAATCGGAATAAAGACAGAAATAATATTTTTTGCTGACGTTTCGGAAAGTAATCTCTTTCCGTTTTCAAAGCTTTTTTTGTAAGAACTCTTATTTTGCTGTGTATGTCAAATACACAGCTTTAAGATTCTGTTTATATTATTTACACAGACCATAGAACTGATGATATTTTCTTTTAGATAATGCTGAGTTTGTTAAGTTCTTCTTTTAACATTGGTAGCCAGGTTGTACAAATATCTACAGAACAATTCGATACGCACTTGTCTTCATTTAATAAGATTATTGCTGATTCTTTAATTTTTCTTTTTTTTGGTATCTGCTCCTTTTGTTAAAATTTTTACCGAGTCCCAGTTTATTCTATGTCCGTTTTCTCAAGCATGTTCACAAATCTTTGATTTCTGAATTTCATTCTTTCTAATGTAATTCTTGTGCTCATCCAACCTCACACTGAAAGGTCTGGATGACTCACCCACACAACATTTATCACATTCGCGCGGGATATTGTAAATACAGTTTTTTGAATTCTGCTCCCTGTTTATCGGTTTTGTTTTTGTTAAAATAGATCTTAAAGTGTTCCCCGTTTGAAATATCGCCCTAACATCAAATTTGTCACCTATACAGCGTAGCTTTTCCGATAATCCGTATACATAAGGAATTATTGCTGTATAATGACGTTCAGATTTTTGTCATACCTGATTGTCCCTATTTTCAACATTTATGAAAACTCTATATTGATTTTGTACTAGAACCTCTTTGATAAATTTTTTTCTCATTATTTTATATTTCATTATTAGATGAAATTATTTTGGCCCTATCGTATAAACATTTTACAACACCCCTTTTAACATTTATTGACTGATTTGAGTTAAAATTTAGATATCTATTAGTATGTGTTGGTTTTCTATAAACGCTTGTTTCAATTGTATTATTTACCCTTCTAATTAAAACATCTAAAAACGGTAGTTCATTCCTACTTTCTACTTCTAATGTGAATTTAATAGACGGTTCCTTACTATTTATATTTTCTAAAAAACTATCTAGTAAATCGACACCATGAGGCCAAATTGCAAAGATGTCGTCAACATATCTCCACCAGACAACCGGTTTGTTTATACAGTTTTGAACATTTGTGTTCTCAAAGTTCTCTATAAATATGTTGCTTAAAATTGGTGATAATGCAGACCCCATAGCCATACCAAAATCCTGCTGATAGAACTCATTGTCCAATTGAAAATAGGTTGTTTTTATACACAGTGTTAAGAGTTCCATTATGCTATTTACACTTAATTTAGTTCTAGTTTCCAAATTATTATCATTTAGCAACCTGTCTTTAACTATTTTTAAGGAACATTGGTAAAAAGACTAACTACATCAAAACTAACCATCAGGTGTGATTCATGAATATCGTTTTCATAAATTTTTTCTATAAAATGTTTACTATTTTTAATATATGAATCGGTTTACATTCAAAAAAAAAATTCTTCTCCTTATAGCTCAATGGAGAATTAACTAATGGATATAAACTTTTAACACTACTTTTGAACAACTGGGAACCGCTTCCATTTTTCACATTTAAAAATATTACGATATCGCACAATTAATATACACATATACTTATTTTCACTAAAGCACTTACAACATAAAATTTTAAGGCACTATGATACAACAAGTACGTAATTTAAAAACAAAGAATTAATACCGCCCAATCGCGCTCGATTGTACATAAGAAATCGCGGTGGACACTTTGAACACTTGATATGATATCTTAAAAATTATTTTGAGGATTAGATAAATATTAATGTTCTGTGTGCTCTATTCTTTTTATTATTAATTTGTTTTTGTTACCTGAATTTACTTTATTCTTCTTAACTAACTTATTGAATTATTTTATGGTTTTATTTAATCATACTTCTCCACGGCAAGTATAATGCTTGTTAAAAAAAAAATTTATTGGTTTAAAAAAATGTTTTTATAATTACTAACGTAGTACCAATGAATGAATATGGCATGTGATATATCGTTGAAAAGGAAGGAAAAGACTCTATTTAATGGTTTTCCGTTTCAAAATAATTTTGTTAACAGCCTGAAGAGTAAATCTCAAAATACAGCGGTTTCGAAAAAAATTAGATAAAACCTCGTTGAAACACGCTGTTTTGCAAAAAAATTTCGCCTTAGAATTTTTCTCGTATCTCTTCAAATAACGGAGATATTTGACCTAGACTTTTTCCGCATTTTCGATATTTTCCGCCATAACTCTTAAAGTAAGCCATGGATTTCAAATGTCTTCAAACCATTTTGTAGGTTATATAAATCAGCACAATTTTCGTAAAAATATTTTTTTTTGTACGATCGATATTAAGTGAGATATTCTCGAGTGCCCTGATAAAATGGACAGCCTGTATATGGAGGTAGAAGAAGATGAGTATGTCCGTGACTTTTAATAATGTTCTCTATTTTTAAACTTTTATTTTCAGGTGGTGGCTTGTGTAAACATACGATCTCTAAGTCGAATACTTTTATTGCTCAACCACCCTATAATTTCATGTATTAAAGACGATTTGGATACTTCACTTAAACGTTATTAATACTAAGAAAGATAAAAAAAATTGATGACTAATATAATTATTAATGTTAGAATAAGAGCTTATCAAAGAAATATTTCCTATAAACTGCATTTACTCAAACGCTTAAGATAAGTTTAAATTAGTTTAAATAATCAGAAGCGCCACATTATTATAAATAAGTAGAAATTACCATGTAAACCCCAATTTTTGCAAATTAATTTACACGCTATCGGTTGCTATGATTTACCCAAATCTCATTTTTCCTTCTTCCGACCAAATTTATACTAATCGCGACATCGGATTAAGTTCAAATCAAGATCGGCCACTTACTTTTAGCCTAAAGTTGTAACATGACGTCTAAGCGATGCATGGTAACCTGACGTCGGAAACTTGCCATATTATGTCATAGTTTAAATATCACACCACAACAGAAGCTTCTAATACGTTACAGTATGTACAACGTTGGTCCGACCTCGCGTCGATAACTTCCCATTAATCATACTTAGGCTACCCAACCACAACCAACGTTGGTTCGATGTAGTAGTCTCTCCTTACCTACGACCGTGTATTTTTGTGGTGATCACAAAGTCAGCTGGAATTGAGGTTGGAGTCAATTGTTTACTTTTTATTTTCATATGAGTGTTTGACCTAATGTCGTCGTAGGTACGAGGTGCGTATTTCGTAGTGGCAAATTTAGCAACATGCTGCCGATAAAACATGGTGTTCCACAAGGGGAGCGTTTTAGGTCCATTGCTATTTTTAATATACATTAATGATTTCCCCAGTGCCACGTCAGCGTTTGCCGTTCTCTTTGCTGATGATACTACTTTCGCGAAACATCTAAAAGATACTGACAGCAATGTTGACGATACTACAAAAGATATCATTAGTAAAGCCTCTGACTGGTTTAATGCAAACAAGTTATGCTTAAACTCGAATAAGACCAACACCTTACTTTTTTCCACTAAAAGAAACCCCTCAGAACCCATAAAATTTTTAGGTCTCACTTTGGACTGTAGTCTAACGTGGCATTCCTATATCGATATTTTAGCATCTAAACTGTCAAAAAAAGTGTAGGCCATTAGACAAATTAAACTTAGGGTTAATGAAGATGCCGCAATGATTGCATATCATGCATTATTTCATAATGCAATGGCGTATGGTTTGTTAAACTGGGGTACGTCCAACCAAATACAGAGAATCTTCATTGTACAAAAAAGGGCAGTAAGAGTTTTGGCAGGTGTGAACCAACTGATAAGCTGTAAACCTTGGTTCATTAAATTTAAAATATTAACATTACCCTCACAAGTGATCTACTGTAATTTGATGTACATAAGGGAACATTTAGGCGATTACATTATAAATGGTGAAACACATGCATACAACACACGTAATCGGCTTCATTTACAAATACCACCACAAAGACTGGAATCCACAAAAAGAAACAACTTTGGTATTGGTTTGTATAACTCCCTGCCAAATAATTTGAAACAGTTACCAATTTCTAAATTTAAAATTAAACTAAAAAGGCACCTCTTATCCAATGCTTACTACAATATACACGACTTTAGGTATGAGAATCCAGGCTAATTATTATTGTTGTTTCGGTATTTTATTTTATTTTATTTTATTATAGGTGTACTTATACTAATTCTGTGTATGTTTGTATTTATATTTATTTATGTACATATATTCTATTTATATTTGTTTATGTCCACTTTTACTTTATTTGTGTAATTATGACTTGTCCAAGCACTACGGTGTATCATTGTGACGAATAAAATTATTATTATTATTATTAAAAATGCCTAAAAACCAGATTGCATTTAACGGGGACGGTAGCTCAGTGTGTTAAAGCGTCTGGCTAGCAAACTGAGTTGGCTAGCAAACTGAGTTGCCTAGCGAAGTGGGTTCGATTCCCGCAAGGTGAAACAATTTTTCATTAAACAAAATTGCCCCAAGAGTGGTTCGGAGTCCACATTAAACTGTAGGGCCTCGTCTCTCTTTGCCTAGCACAAGATCCTTGAGATCTTCCAGGGGGTTAATTCGGTAACTTGAGAGGCGGTTAAGAAAATATTTTACCATTTTTAACAAGAAAACAAGTACAGAAATCAATATTTTTGGAATAATAGTGCTAAAGTGAGTTTATCTAGCCACAATTGGGTTGACTATATGGAAATTTCCCATGTTTGAAATTTAGATGTGACACTATTTTTTTGTCATTTTTGGAGCAAAATTGGGCTTAAACTACGGATTTTATTTAAATATCGACTTTGTAACACGTTTTCATATTGAAATTTATACTCCTCAAAGAATTATACATTTTTAAAATTGTAAACAAAATATAGACATTAAATATTGAATATACTGAAATTTTGTGGGGATCGAACATTTTTCGGCTTACCTCAGTCATATTTATAAGTAAAGTGTAATGCGTTTGTCGTTTTTGAGCATCTCTCGCTAGCCCAGAAGCCAGTACTATCCACTACAGACGACTACGTCCCCTAAGTACACAAATATTTATAACTAGGAAGTCGGTGACCAACGTCTAACCGACTCGAATTTTTATTCCACATTTTGGTGTAAAAACGGCTCGAAAAGTGGTCGCATGGACGTTGGTTGCCGACGTCGGGTCGTTTACGTTGGCTTGACATCCAAATGTTATTTGGGAATGGCAAAGTGGAAGTTTCTTTATTAGTGAAAAGAAGTACTTTTTCCACCCAACAATACACGTGTCAGAATTTAGAATTTAATTTTCTGATTGTATTATATAACTCCAAAAGGGTTGTAAAAACCCAGATTTTTTTCAAAAGTATTGAGGTCAGACGAGGCTAGGTTTACCAATTGTGCTGTTTTTAAAGCCCTAGCACACTACTGGAGTATTCAAAATCCTCATATATGTAGCCAAAAAAGCTTCAAACCAAATTTGTATTCAGTGCTTGCTGTGATATAAATAAGCATGTTTAAATGATTTATATAAATAAGTACTTTTCCGGTAATAGTACTTCTTTTTCTTTTAAGCAGTGCGACGAATGTTTGTTGCACTCAGACCCTGTGGCCCATTGTACAATCGCTACGCAATTACAGAATTTCCCCTCCCAGGCCGGACTTCAATCCAAAGACTAAAATCCTTGCCAAAGGGTCATTCCTCAATTCCCCTGGCACCGGAAAGTCAATGCTGAAGTGTTTGTGCCTCAAAGCCGTAAGTCAGGCAGGAGGTCAGAATGTGGATGGAAGTTTCCTCCAGTTCCCCCACAGAACCTGCAGTCGAAGTTATCAACCACTCCGATGGTGGGCAGATGATTTCTGAAAACTTACCACCATTTTGACATGCTTCCTGGTTAGGTGCAGTGTTTGCCCTATCCTCTTCGGCAAAAGCCCTGAAATAAGGAGCTGCTTACCGAAGTCCTGGGTGTGGGAGTTCCAGAAGTCAACAAACTCGAAATGAGTTCAGTTCTGTATTGATCTTCTGACACTTTAGCTAGGGTAATCTAAGACCGGCTCCGGACCCATTAAAGGCTGCTGAGAGCCAGATGATCTGCTTCCCTTTTCATTTGAACACAATTGAAAAACCAATTCAAAAAATTATAAATTAAAAAATCGTTTTGGTCACCCTGTATATTTTTAGGAAGTGAAATGATTCAAAAACATCACACAGATGTCTCGTAACTGGCATTCACAAAAGGTTTTGTGATTTTTTCTAAATGCATCTGCAGATGGTATTATTTCAACAACAAAAAAAGTACTAGATCCAAATAGTTGGGAAAGAGTCGATAATAACAGGAATGAAAAGAGTCTAGAAAGAGGTTTCTAAAAATTTACTGATATTTATATCATTCCATTAAAAAAATGGCGCTTGGTCCTGTACAAGCCTCTTGGTTCGCCCTTTATAAAAAGATGAAATCCAATAAGTTTTTTAAATATTGTAGTTTAGTTTTAAGTATGCTGTCGATAGATAAATAGTGCACATAGCATGATTTAAAAAACCCAATCTATATATGTTTTTTATTTGATAAGATTGCATTTGTATATAAAAAATAGTGAACTCATTACATAAAATATTAACTTTCAGATAATATTTATTTATTCATTGTTAGACACTAGTTTTAAGATAGAGTTAAAACAATGATGAACATAAATGCAAGCAAAATCTCTGGAAGAAATTAATCGTTCGAAATCTAATGTCACTATGAATTTCGGCAGTCAGTAGTCTACGATGCCATTTAAAATCTTAAAAGGAAACAAAAGACAAGATAAACATGATGTAAGTGAAGGAAATTTGTGCCAAATTTCCAGATCTTTTGAATGAAAAGTATTTAAAAACGTCTTTGAGGTTTTGAAATGATAGATCTATAATTTCCATAACCAAGATCCCACACTATTGAAGCTTGTTCATGTCTTGACCTTACAAATAATTAACCCCTCGCGTCCACCCCCTCTGAATGCCTCTCCCCCCTCCCGAAAATTTTTAATTAGGAAGGGGGTCGTACGGCATCTCCTTTGAAAGGATTTTTTTTTGATTTCACAGTTTGGCTAGTCTGTAATAAAGTACCTTGTTCTTGCATAGCCCTAAATATATAGTTCTTGAATATAAACTTGTTACTTTGCAAACGCAATTTTCCCTAGTAAGATATTTAGAAAGTGAAATTTTGGTGAATTAAAATCGTGAATGCAATCATAACTGAATAACTGGTAATGTAATATTATATTTTCTTGTTGAAAATCAAAGCTAATATTTAGGGAAAATCTAATATTCTTTTAGTACCACAAATGCGTCAATTTCCCCTATTACACCCCGTCGAAACCAGAATAATAATGCAATTGCAAATAATAAAATAGAGTTTCGAAATAAGCAAGCGATCACCTTTAAAATGTATGCCTGCTGAATTTCTGTGCGCCCTGTATAGCGTTATATCGCCCGTGAATGCTCTCCCCCAGGTTCTACGTGTTTAGCGTCCTCGCAGGGCATCGTAGAGACGTTGAAACGGCACTTCATAAAGAGTACGTTAAACAGTGAATATCTGCGACATTGATAAATAAGTGGAAAGGCTAGTTAGATCAAAATATTGTTGGAATCGCAGTCAGGCAGATAACCACACAAAATACCGACAGTACAGCGAACTCAATGTCCAGCGATGTACCCAAGGGGTGGTGCAATTGTAATCTCCAGGGAGCAACAGCGAACCCAATGTCCTGCGATGTAGCTCGAGTCTGATTACCCCTTTTCATGGGCCCTGCAGTTTCTTTTATATTGTAAAATGACATCATAATTACATGAAAGCTTTGGGTTTGTGGTCTCACGATTGGAAAATGTATACATTATAAATTTCAATGTCTACATGCGTCGTAGTTTGCAGGGTCCGTCCTTTGCATGACTTAAGATAGAAAATGACAGGCGATATCACACTGTAAGAATTAACAGAACTACTTGACGCTTATCGTGTCCATTGTAAACAAATGCTGTGACTAGACTCGATTTTTAAGTAAATTCTTTCTTACAAATGTAGCGTTTAACGTTGCTTTAAAATAATTAATTATTAAATGTCTAAGTAAATGTAATAATTACTTGAAGTTGGAAATATAAATAGGAAAAAATTAAATTTGTAAATGCCCTATATACCGGGTGTTTCACTACTTGTATTTTTATTTATAAGATACTTGTTTGTTTGTATTAAATTGTAATAAATAATTACTGAATTATAATTATTATAAAGTGAATTTTTACTATTATGGCATAGCTGATTTTTACGATTCAATAATATGAATTGCGGTTTTAGGAAAATATTAAATATTGACACTATCAGTTAAAATTTTTGTGACATGTTTTATATCGCTGGAAAGAGAAGAAGTAAACGGAATTAATGGTGTCATGGCCTACGTTCTTTTCATTTTTGCACAAGAGCGTAGAGAGTATGTCAAAGCCAACTGGGTTTTTCGAATTTTTTGATACACATTGTTATTTTTATCGTCTTTGCCGTCATCTTTCATCCCTTTAACTTTTTTCGTATCTCCTCAAATAAGAAAGCTATAATCGTTTGTGGTTTTCCTATTATTCAGGTTTTTGTAATTTATTTCATGAAGTACGCTATGGATTTCAAATTTCTTTTTACTGAAATATCGCTCAAAAAATGGGATAACTTTTTCTAAAACTTCATTCTTCTACAATAGACATTAAAAGAGATATTTTGTGTGGCCCTCATAAAACAGACAGACAGACGGTATATGGCATTGATTGGCCATTCTTATCCTACTACTTTAGTTCACTGATTTGGTAGTATTTCGTTTTTCAATGTTAATAAACAGCTAATAGTCACATTTCATCGGGTTTTTTCTTCCTTTCGATAAGACACCTTGTCTAACGGCATACGACAAATAATAAACTGTAGTAGTCTAGGTATATCACTCTGTTAACTACAGTGGAAATTTACTGATAATGCCCCACACTAATGCACAATTATTTAAATATTAACAAATTCTCTACTTAGTCTAGTAGGTGGCTAGCCATTCCTCGACTGCCTGCGGCGACACTGTACTAATGATTATAAACAATAATATTCAAGATTAATTGCCGGGCAATTACAAAGATAGTAAACGTTTGAACTGAGACTGTTGTATTTCCTGACATGTGCGGAATATCCTTCTATACATTCGCAAGGTTCACTTCAAAATTGATGCAATAGTTAATACTCCTATCCTCCTACCTTCTATGCTGGTCGCGTACCAGTATATTACATGTTTGGGTTCGTGAGTGATGCTTTTTTTGCAACACACTTGCGTGTGTAAGGTGAAAGTGAAGAGTGCACGTCGAATTTGAATAAGTGTGAAGATTACGGCCACCAATGGTTAGGAATTGTAATAGTGAAGGTAACTTAGTGATAGCAAAGTAGATTCTAGCAATTCGCAATAAAATGTTCCAGTTTTTTTTGTCCAATCTTGACTCACTAAAACCTACAATAATTTTTTTATACGCTTTAAAAAACTACCTACCTTCGGCTTCTATTCTGGTGCCGAACTATTGTTTTTTAATGAAAATTACACCAAAAGGTTCATAAATATTTAAAATCAACAAATATGCGCTGGCTTCAATTGAAACAGTTACTGTCTGTCTGTCAACCGTCTAAATTCTCAAAAATTTCAAAAAATTACGTCACAAAATAGCATTGCAACACGGGCTTTAAACTAGTTTTTATAAAAAAAATACTGTTGGTATTTTTCAAACAGGAAGTAGATAATCCGTTTTAGCATTAAATAATATCGTATAGTTGAAAACGTAAAAGTTTCTAAACTTATGAATAATTGATATTAGATTATTTGTAATTCCATAATAGGAATTTCAAACGCGCAGAAATATGAATATTTTTTAAATTTATACTATAAGAAATGAAATTTTGCTTAAAATGGAGTAAAAACAGCCCAAAGCAAAACGATAGAGAAAATTTTACATGGAGCAACGCGGCATGAAAAAATAAGTTTGTTTTGGTAAAACTAAGAATACCCTAAGTTTTCCGCTTAGAGTAGATGGGGGAACCCTATTTTTCGCGAAAAACGGGGTAAATTGGTCATTTTTAAAGGTGGTTTTTCAGTTTTAATTTATTTTGGACCCTTTAAAATGCTAGTTAAGAAACTAGAACGGTACCCTTTTATTGTAGATGATCAAGGAACCTTTAGTTCAAATCTCGTGAAAATCGGTTCATCGCCTCCCACGATATGTATATGAATATACTGAGAAAACGTAAAAAATTGAATTACGGCTAACTTGGCCAAAATTAAACCGAATTTGATGAAATATTAGATGAAACTAACTTATATAACCAAGAAATAGTGTGCCAAATTTTAGCAAAAAATATCCAACAGTTTCATTTTTAGTCCGAATTCCAGAACATTTTCAAAACTTTCCCCAATTTGCCCAAATGGTCGAACGAAATTTTTTTTACCAAAATGAAGGTATTCATATGTACTTTCACATGATGTAACTAAAAAATAACTTTTTAATTTAGCCGATTTTTTGTAATTTTTGGTATACACATGCGCGCTGCGATTTCCCGTCATTTTCAGTATTATACGTATGCATGTACAAGTATACGTGTCTTTATTCATTAAAAAATTTCAATATCAATCATAAAAAATGATTGTGAGCAGGTTTAGATAAAGAAAAACTCTCGAAGGTAGGATATTTTTTTTTTCGAAAATTCACTTGATTTTTAATAAAATTTTTACATATATTGACTATAATTTTATTTTATTCGTGTTTTCTTTTTCTAATGGCTGTACTAGATGTGCTAAAGTAATAACCGATATATAAAGTTTAATAAAAATCCAGTGAATTTTCGAAAAAAAAAATATATCCTACCTTCCTACCTTTTTTTTATCTAACTATTTAAAACCTTTTCACAACCACTTTTTATTATAATATTGAAATTTTTATAATGAATAATTACACGTATACTTGTACGCGCATACGTATAATACCGAAAATGACGGGAAATCACCGCGCGTATGTATATACCAAAAATGACAAAAAATCGGTTAAATTAAAAAAGTTATTTTTTAGTTACATCACGTGAAAGTACATACAAAAATTCGTTCAACCATTTGGGCAAATTGGGGAAAGTTTTGAAAATTTTGTGGAATTTGGACTAAAAATGGAATTGCGGACAAACTGTTAGATATTTTTTGTAAAAATTTGGCAGGCTATTTCTTGGTTATATAGGTTAGTTTTGTCTAAAATTTCATCTAATTCGGTTTAATTTTGGCCAAGTTAGCCGTAATTCAATTTTTGACGTTTTTTTAGTATATTTATATACATATTGAAACATCCCGTATATACCACATATACAAATTTAATTTTTTCCTAATTATTTTCCAAATTTAAGTAATTGATGCATTTAATTCATTTCATTTTTTTCATTTATGTAGTCATTAAATATTACACACGTTAAATTTACCAGAAATGTCTTTTAAAATTATATTTTTAAAGCAAAGTTAAATGCTACAATTTTGAGACATAATTTACATAGAATCTAGTCGAGCCGCAGGGTTTGTTTATCGTATATTCAGATAAACGTCAAGTACTTCGTGTATTCCCATAGTATGGAATCGCCTACACGTTTCTAGCTTAACCATAGAAAAAGATAGAAAGTTGAGCGTCACTCTAGAGTGCTGCACAGGGTTACGTCGTGTCGAATATTATAATAGCGTTAAAATAAACATATTCCCACAAGAAACAAGAGGAGATGCATTATCTGGGTAGAAAGGTGACATCAGGAACCATATAAAAGAAGACCAGCTTGTTTACTGAAGGAGATGCCACTTCTATCACTCCCGAGTTACATCGTCGAATGCTATCATTCGCTGTGCTCCTGAGTAATTGCATTTCAATATACCTAAGTCACATTGCTGACCCTCCGGGCGCATTGTTCTTATGGTATTATTGTGTGGATATTGTACCTAAGTCACATCGCTGACCCTCTGGGCTAGCTGTTCTTATGGTAGTATTGAGATTAATTATCTAACTATAAGCCAAACATTCCAAGAAAATCCACATTTAATTTTGCTATTTAATTTTTACAACCATTCTTTGGCGTACTATTTATGAAGTGCCATTTTAACCTCTCTGTTATGCTTAACGAGTACGTTAAACATGAAGAAGCTGGGGAAGAGCATTCATGGGCGATATAACGCTATACAGGGCGCACGGAAATTCTGCAGGCACAAATTTCTAAAAAGTGATCGCTTGCTTATTTCGAGACTCTATTTTTTTATTGGCAATTGCATTTATATTCTGGTTTCGTCGGGGTGTAATGTAGAAAACTGACGCATTTGTGGTACTAAAAGAATATTAGATTTTTTAAAATGAAATATTAGCTTTGATTTTTAACTATCATAATATTATATTACCAGTTATTCAGTTATGATTTCATTCACAAATTTAATTCATAGAATTTCATTTTCTGAATATTTTACTAGGGAAATTTGCGTTTGCAAAATAACAAATTTATATTCAAGAACTATATATTTTCTGCGTTTATGCAATGATAAGAAACTTTCACTTCCATTATTTGATGTACTTATTAAGGCTACTGTGTGCCTAATTTTGGACATGTCAAATGTCATAGTAATGTTTATCTTTCAAATAATTATCTGAGATTTCTCGCCGGTGATCTATTTGGTTTTCTATGATTGTTTAATAACGATCCATCCATTTATTTACCTTGCGCTCACAAACTGTACAGGCCATCGGTCAGTGCTGGGTTAATTAGCCCGTAAACCTGTTCGTATTAAGAAGGGTTTACTTTTCGTCGAGTACTGAACCGGGACGTCTCGTCTGTTTGATTTACATCTACCCACCTTGTTTCACGTTGTTGGACAGTCATACAAAATTTGGTAGACTGCTTGTTTTAATTATAATCAAAGGATTTTTCCTCAACATTCTATGATATTTTACATCAGTATTTAGTGCTCATTTCTCAACTTAATTTTGATAATGTATAAACATTACATGATTCATCTCCTCTGTTTTGCATTCGATTCATTATTTGGCTATTGCTAACAACTTTAATTATAAATTATTATTATCTAACGATTGCTAACAACTTTCTTTAATTATAAACCATTATTACCTAGCGATTGCTAAGAGCCCTATTATAGATTATTATTATCAGGCCATTGCCACAACCCTAATTACTATTAAAATAACACAGCATACTTTTGTATAACAAAGTTCTTGTTATTGCATCAAAACACTCAGTATATCTATAGTATGGTCATTGCTATAGCAGCGCAAATTTCGCTATTATAATATTTAGACAATTCTCTCAAATATTTGGATTATTTTTGATTTCATGTTCGACTATTGTTGCATCAATTATTATAAAATAAAATGGTTTTTTTTACTATTTTTCCCCATCAATTATTGTCTTATTCTTTCACCTTTACCTTTTTCGTCATATAAGTAATAAACTAAATAAATGGGGTTTTTTTCAAAGCAAAATAGAAAACAAACTTCAACTATAAATGTACAGTGCAATCTTGAGTAATAAAATACTATATAAATAACATATATAATTAACCAGGTCAGACAGTGTGTTCAAGTTTATCAGCTATTTCAATTAACAGAGTGATTAATTTTCTAAGGTATATAGTATCAGACAGAAACAAATAATATTAAACTTTATATAAAAGAACTTGGGGTAATTAAAAAGGGTTACTACACACACAACGAAATTTGGGTCCTACACTAACAAAACTAGACGATCACGCAAATGGCCAATCTTATTTGTTTATCCTTCAGATAAATAAGTAGTAATTAATTCACTGGTGCCATGACCAGGATTTCATTTGTAATTAATTGGGGTGGGCTTCAACCTTCTCATTGTTGCCGTGACCAGGGTTTATTATTAATTAATGCACTGGGGCTACACTCTTCAATATCGTAGGAGGCGGTGAACCAATTTTCACGAAATTTGAGTTGAAGGTTCCTTGATTTCCTTTTTTTAACTAGCATTTTAAAGAGTCCAAAACAAATTAAAACTGAAAAACCATCCTTAAAAATGAACAATTTACCCCTTTCTCGCGAAAAAAAAAGAGTTTCCCCACCTACTCGAAGCGGAAAACTCAGGGTATTCTTAGTTTCACCAAAACAAACTTATTTTTTTAGGTCGCGTTGCACCATGTAAAATTTTTTCTGAAAATCTAATTTTACTCCACTATTAAGGTTTGAATTTATTAGAGTGACAGGGAAATATACAGGTCGTGCAGTGCTTGAAAACTACCACCCTAATTCTCACTTCAAAGATTAATTTACTCAGATCATTATTAATAATAATTATTACTACTTACATTTACTTTTTACATACATGGTAGATTTCCATAAGACGTTTTTTGGATAGAATACCATCATTCTTATGGATCATTGGTTATATATAACAAAGTGTCAACAAATAAACACAACAGGAAAAACTTCCTTCGATCATCGATTTTCGAAAATAAGTCATTCTTCTAAGAAATCTTTGCTTATTTTAAGTTAATATGATCAAAAGTTCAAAAATATGTACTGGGTATTCAAACCACCCTTATTTTTGACTTTGGAGCAAAACGTTATTGTAAGAATTAGTTTTTTAAAATGAATTTTTAAGTATCATTTTTTTTTTGTTTATCTTAATTTTAGCATCTAACTTGTAGATGCAAAGTTATGTCTTAATGTAGGGAACTAGAAAACCTTGATATAGAAAATGTCGCCGTCCAGTAAAAACCAACAGGAAGGTGAGTAGTTTTTGCCAGGAATATAATATAATTCTCATTAAAACGCCGTCATATGTTATGTTACATTACCTCAATTAAAATAAAACTTCTATTACAGTAAAAAAATTTAAATAATAATAAAAGAAATTCTCATAGTTTCGAGAAAAAAATGGTCACATGGTAACGGAGTCATCAGTAAAATCACTACTAGAATCATTCTCTATCTGAATAACAATAAGCTCTACGGGCGGCAAAATGGGATCTTTTTCTTTGTGTATACCGTGATTCACGGATCTTTTCTATATGTCGGTTTTGTTTAAATCGGATATTACGGTTCTTATAGTATCTAGAATTACAGTGCTTAAAGTCGGATTCTGATTGCAATTTCTCAACTCATGTTTTACACTGCCTCAAATAAATTCTATTGTATAAGTATGCAGTAACATGGCCGTGTGTTTCGCAGATATGGTCTACAACATATTCTCCTTTAAAATCATGTTCTTTGATACGTTTCAATAAATCTTTTTTTACTGGAATTTATTCAGGAATATTTATATTTATAGGTCTCATAGACTTTATTATGTCGTCCTTTTTCGTATTATTATTTGATACTTTATTTAACAGTCGCGAATGATAAGAAGCGTTATCCATGACGATAACTGAGTTTGGAGGAATATTAGATAATAGCTGTTAAGCGAACTATTTTTCAAACAAATCCGCGGTCATATCTTCGTGATAGTCAGCAGAACACTGTTTTATATTTTTGGCTGACAAGAGCAGTGCGTTGGGTATGAATCCATTTTTAATTCCGACATGTACAATTATCATAGGTTTCCCCCTTGAGCATGGCGCATTTAAAGTACAATTTTGAGTTGTGTGTACTGAACCGTAATTAACAGTATCATGCGTATCAATCCACGTCTCGTCAAGATATATTAACGTCCTATTTGATTCGGGGGATTGTTGTGAAAATTGGTAAACGCGGGTTTTTTGAGATGAAAAATTCAAAACTGCTCCCATTTTCTGTGTAGATCCTAGAGGGCGCCACATAAGCATTGTTTAAGGTGTAAATGTATTCTTAACTTTCTTATCCGTAACATTATCCCATTTTTTATTAAATATAATATATATAATTTTTAAATGTCAAAAGTATTGTTGACATCGACGTCTACTACGTTAATATTTCTTAAAATGATTTACGAGGGTGAATATTAAATGCGATTTTCTCAAAAACGATCAATTTCTAAGACTAATGACAAGTATACTTTTTTTCGCTAAAATTAAATAGATTTAGGATTTCTTAATAAAAAACGGGTACGTTACAGGTAAAAAAGTTAAGAGTACATTTACACCTTAAACAATGCTTATGTAGCGCCCTCTAGGGCCTACACAAAAAATGGGAGCCGAGTTGAATTTTTTATCTCAAAAAATCCCCATTTACCAATTTTCACAATAATATTTGAAAAACTTCAAAAGTTATATGAGAAAATTAAAAATATTATATTGACTTTAACATCCTGTATCTCTGTTAATATCAACTTTTGTACTAAGGTAAGTTTAGTTAAATTGTAATATTTTAATGTCAAAAACCCACTGTTGCTTTATAGACCATTAGTTACGGACCACCCTGTATAAAATTTATGAGGTATCGTAATCTATGCAGGAATATAAAATAGGCAAGAAAAGAATTTGCATAAAGAATTTTATGCCGCTTGTCACAAGAAGCCTATATATCATTTATAAATGTCCCAATTACAGGTTAAGATTTGCAATAAAGTTAGTCATAAATCCAATAATCTAAAATGTAGAACAATTTCCATTAAAAATTGTAATTTAACTAAAGTGTTAATTAATGACGAAAATAAAACAGAAAAATTAGCTAAAACTCTGGTAAATCAGTTAAATTCTAATGGCTGTGATATACATTGGCCAAACTGATTCAAATATAAGAAAGCGACTCGAGAGGCATAAAAAGTTTATGGCAACAGACTCTATAAAAAATAATCACTTCTTAAACTCTGATAACATTATTCAACTACCATTCAGAAAGGAAAGGCCAACAATGGATATATTAAAACGTAAAACAATTTGAAATAATGATAAAGGTACTATAACATAATACTGTTTAAATTCTAAGAAAGGTAATTATAATAAAACTAAAAGGTTTAGCATAATTTATTACTTGATAGCCGTTTTATTGTACCGATAATTATAATACTGATACGCAAGTAACGAATACAAATTTCTAATTTTATTTTGTCCGTAATTTTAACAAGAATCTAATAAACTCAAGTGCAGATAGATTTAATAAAGCTTTTTGAGACATTATAAAGCACATTTTTCTATATCTTGAAAATATTTTAAACTGTCAAAAGTGTTAAATTATTTTGTCATTAGGAATGTGATTGTATAACTGAAAGTTTAGAGAGTTCTTTTGTGATTTAGTCCATCGAAAACGAGGCTGTCTGAGTTGATTTGCAGAGTTGGTACTATACGAATAAAAATCAGAATTTGAAGAAAATGAGTTTATATTCTTAAGAATTTCTTGTAATGTAACATAAACATAAAGGGAAGGTACCGGCATATACCCAGAATTTTGAATATTGGTAGACAAGCCTCTGGCTTCTGGAATTGGGGGTTGTCTAAGTTCTGTGGTATGTTATTTATTTATTAATGATCTTTAAAGCCAGCATTAACAATTAATCTGACTGCTTTCTTCTGAAACGAAAGATTTTAACTGCATGATGTGACCCACCCCAAAGAAGAATTGCATAATTAATGTGAGCGTGGAGTGTCATCTGAAGCAACGCCAAGAATTTTAACGGTGTTACCTTTAATTAGTGCAGAATAACCAAGTTTCTGGGTGTTATCTTCATTTAATTTCAAATTATTTGAAGAGAATCAAGCAGCTGCTAGTTTGATAGAACTAATGCTATCATCACGTTATTTGCAAAACATAACCTCTGACTGTTCCTTTGACGTAAACGTCACGGGCGCAGAGGCTTTTTTCCAATAATTCTATTATTTTGTAGATTCGGTGATTTGTTTTTGAAGAGGATAATAATACATGTGGTAGAAAACCCAAATAATAGGAAAGAATAATGCTATCATCAGTTAAATTATAAAAGTTCAAGTTAAAGTCAATAATAGACGTATCATCAGCATAAGCGATGCACTTTTTAGGTGACATAAAGTGAAAAAGGTTATTAACATATAATCTAAAAAGTAGTGAAGCCAAGACAGAGCCTTGGAACACTCCATGCTTATCCGGAAGTGATTCTGAGTTTATATTATCACACACTGTTGTCTATTGTTCAGATAAGAATGGAAAAGATGTAATGGCAAACTTCTAATACCATAGAAACTAATCTTTTCCAGAAGAATTTCATGTGAGACAAGTAGAAGGCCTTGAAGAGATCACATAAGCTAACAGCCACATGCTCTCTCATTTCAAGGCCTCCAACCATATCACACACTAAATTAAAAACAGCCATAGCGGTGGAACATTTATTCCTAATATTTTATTACGGTTTAAGTAATTTGCAAACCTTTTTTAAGAATGATTTCCATATTTTTTCAAACTTGGGGATGATAGAAATGGGACGGCAGTTGTCAATAATATCTCCTTTCTTAAAAAGGGGTAAGATTTTGGTAACTTTCAAAAAGTCAAAATATCCTTCGGTAATGCAAGAATTGATAACAACTGTAAGTGGGTGTAAAATTATATCTATGGTTTCTTTAAGAACTAAACTATTCATACCATAAACATCAGTACAATAAGAATTTCTTAATCTATTAACTGCTTCTCTGACCTAATAAAGGTTACCTGTTCAAGGAAAAAAGAAGATTTTATATTAGGAAATTTTTCTAAATGGCCTGTGGCAGAGGCTTCAACTGAAGGTAAAAAATTAATAAGTTGTTCAGCAATTGAAGAGAAGTATGCATTAAAGGAATCTGATGGCAGAGGACCGGAAACTGAGCCTTTTTTATAGCTAAATTGAAACTATTATGCGTTCGGTCCCCTTTTACGTTTTTTGGGAGCTTTTTTTATATCGCTGTATTAACTAGGGTACTTACTATACCTTATTTGTGCATCTCTAAGAATTCTAAAATATTCTTTAACTTACTGCATTACAACTCAAGTGTTTAAAATCGTCCCTAAAGTTTCATCTCAAGCTCCCTGTCTAAATCGGTTTTCTAGGATCCTCTCAGCGAGTTGTTGAAGCTAAGCCTAATGTCTCCTTTTACGCCTAAATTATTTCTTTACTGGATTTTTCCGGTTTCTTAAACTTTGATTGCAATCCTGATAAGTTTATCAAAATAAGAGTATAATGATTATAAAATTAGAATACCTATAAAGATAATATTGTCTTAAGATTATTATAATTAATCCAGTACTTATCCGACAAAGTCCTTAAGCTTGCAACAACCAGAAAAAAATTATTCGAAACTGGTATCGTTATCGCCATAATCTAATAGATGTTTGTGTCTCTCTCTAACAAGTTGGTAAGTTAACCAACAAGACTAGTTGAAGGATTAGGGATTAAAAAAATATATGTCCTAAGAAATGTAATGCATGATAAAGTCGCATATTAAAACTGAGAAACATATGTCGAGAAAATAGTGACATATGGTTCTGTAGATGAAAGATAGTGAAAATTTGGATAAAACTGTCATAATTTATTTATTTATTTCATTAATTTCCAACAAGTAAAAAACACCCAATTACAGGAATCATATTATTATGTAAAAGTTGCCTAATATAAGTAACAAATAGTTATAACGATATACTGAAATAGAGAAACAGCTACAAATAATAAGTACATAAATCCAACGCATACATACGTGAATACACGCATAAACATAAATATTGTGTTGTTTTAATATTATTCAACTTAATAATTTGCAGTACTAATCAAACTTTAACTTGTTTATTTCCAATAGATAAACCAAAAAGATCAAATTAAAATCTCTTGCCTTTTGATCCGAAAGTATGTCAAATTTGTTTAATGGGCCGGCTAGCTTATCTTTTCCCTCAGGAGCAGGTTCAAATTCAGTTCCTGTTTAAAAATGAAATTTTATTAAAGTAAAATTTTTAATCTGATATAAGTAATTTATTTTCCTTGATATTTAGATAATTTAGCAGTTTTATAACAGGTTCGAAAGTCTAATACACTATTTAAATTTTAATATACAACCTTGTCCAAATTAAACACACAAAAACCTTCCTTCTTCGTAGCTACACTCTTCTCTTTCCAAATCCAACAATTCTCCTTTCATTAATTTCACCTTATCTCCTCTGCAATTCCTATCCACAATAACACCTCTTCCTTCTTATTTACAATCTATTTTTACTCTTCTTCGCTGATCTCCACAATTTCTGACTTTTTAATTCAATTTCAAATTACTAATTCCGTTTATTATTTTTCTTCTTCACTCCCTAATTTTCACTTGTTCTTTTTTTTCTTAAATTTGTTTTTCCAATTTTACAACCTCTCCTTTATCTGTTGTTTGTTGTTCTATATCACTAAATATCAAAGTACCCAAAAATAAACAAAAGAAAACACCATATGAATTTTGATTAATTTCATTCCAAATATAACCTAACTTAAACCTCCTTGTCTTTCTCCAGGAAAACATTTACCAACTATAAAAATAAAATTTCCTACTTAACAGAAATGTCATAATGACTTAAGTGTCAGAAATTATTTCAACTACAACTTAATAACCACTAACATAGATGTCAGTATCAAACTTACTGTTGACATCAAATAAAAACTTAAAAACTATTAAAACAACTCTAAACAAATATTAACATTCTAAAACACATACCTTTCGGATCTTTAGCTAATTTAAATAAATTTTGAAAACCATCTAAAGGAAACAAACAAATTCAAACCCTGATTCAGCAAATAACACAAAACATTCAATCTTCGTAATCGTCCAATATGCGAATACATAGCAATATACATACACATTCAGAATAAGAGTCAAGTTTATGGAAAGCAAAAACGTACAAATGCATACAAGATATAACAATCATACTATACTATAATTATTCCAATATAAAAATACATAATTAATTACAATTGAAAAAGCGAGATGACAATACATAATAATAGTAACAATAGTACAATAGACAAATAATATTGATAATTATATAACATATTAATTACATTACTTACTGTCACAGTGAATGTCACATAAATGCAAAATATTGTTGAGTAAGTTGCACATGTCACAGATCGGTGACTTTGTCGTAACGTTGATACGGACAATATTGCAGTAAAAAGTATAATTCTGATGGGACTCTGAGCTAGGAACAAAAAAGTTTAATTTATTCAAGAGAAAGGGCCAATCAATATTATACACGAACCTTCCAGCAGTGCAATCTCTTCTGATTTTAAAGAACTTAAATTAAACATATCAAGCAATAAACAATTATTCGTGCCTTGCTCAGGATATAAGCCGATGCTTTTGTATAACATATATTTAACAAATCTACGTTGTATTGATTCAATTACCACTATTGAGTTTTGATATATGGGGAACCAAATAAGTGATCCATATTCCAATTTGCTTCTAATAAAAGACACAAAAAACCCCTTCAGTTCCGAAAAAAGAAACCCAGTACTTTAGATGCCTGTCGAACCATTTCATCAATGTGATATGTGAAGGAGAGTTTAGTGTCAAAATAGATTCCTAAATCTTTAAATTTGTAGAGGGTTCGAGAATGATGTTATCAATCTTATAGTTGTAAGTTACAAGAACACATTTTCTAGTATATGACATTACCTTACATTTTGGAATATCCAATTTTAAAAAGTTATTTAAAGACCAGTTAAAAATTTTGTCAAATTCGATTTGTAAGAAAATACAATCATGCAGGGACTTTGCTTTCATGAAAATTTTTAAGTCATCTGCAAACAAATGATGCGAGTTAATTACAGCTGATATGTCATTGATGAGAATTAAAAATAGAAGGGGGCCCAAGGTTGATCCTTGTGGAACTCCAAAGCTTGCTATATAGGATTGTGATCTATATCCTCCGTATTCAACAAACTGATGCCTGCCTAGTAAATATCACTCGAATAATGCAATAAGATTGTTTTGGAAGCCAATAATTCTGAGCTTTCACAGTAATCAAAAGCTTTTTTATATTAGTATTAATAACATCAACTTGATGCTAAGAATTTTAAAGTTTCTGATACATACTGAGTGATATAAGCCAAGTTGGTAACTACTCGACCCGGAAGTGAACATCCATGGCCACCACGAAGTCTAGATAGATAGTCTAGCCCCTCGAAATTTTGATCGTTTGTACACTGGAAATAGACGAAAGTCAAAAATTTCGGGTACTGTTCATTATGATGACATCACGTATGAAACCCCGGCAACCCCGTAGTCTATAATTGCGCATGGGTTTCTAAACTGTTTTACCAATGTGTACACCGATTGGAGACCTACCTATACTTTCGATGATACGTTCCTAAATAATAATAACTGTTTTGTCCATTTAGTAGCAGTGAAAGTTCAAAACTACTCATTAGATAATCTCCTACCATTTCACACCAAATACTAATTTTGAATTTATGTTAAAAATGTATCACTCTTGCGGCTGTTCGATTTTCTTCAGCCCACAAATTATTGTTTATTGTGCTAAAGATTCCTCTTTGACTAAACGTTGACTCATCCGTGAAAAAAAAGTTGAATCTATTCTTTGTTTTCTTAACATAAATTCGCAAAATTGTATGCGACAAGGACAATCACCTGCCAACAAATTTTATACTGCTGAGTAATGGGTGTTCATGTAGAATGTTTGATAATGTAGTCTTCGATAAGATTTAATACTGCTTCCTATTTTGGATACTACGAGTTACAGAGCGTCCGTGGAAACGTCTAGGTCGAATAGCACCAGTTTCTCTTACTCTTGGAAATGGAATGGAATGTCTTGAGAATAATTTTCGATAAGGTTGTCTACAATTTGGATATGATTTGCATATATTTGTTGCTGTAGCACATCCATTATAATTTTCTTGAGCATAAATAGCAATCGTATCAAAACATTAGATCAAATCGAGTAAATAGTGATAGAGACATATCAAAAATAAATTTAAAAAATTTATTATTTTGAAATTTAAAAATATATTTGAATTTAATTTCATTCAATTTTTATTTTCAATGTTTGTTTTCTTGCACGCACAAATGTTTATAAATATAATATAATTGTTGGTCTTGCCATTATTATTCTAACTACATTACCATACTAATAACTAAACTTAGTTTATCTATTGATTAATTCTACATACTTACCTACTTTTCCATAACATATCTGTCAAGCTAAGCTATTTGAATTTCGGTAAATATTCTAGAACGTATGTGGTTATTTCACTTTCTAACGTGTCTTGTACCAATAATTGGTTACATAATGATATAACGTAATTAAATTCGTATTAAATTCATTATAACGAGTATGAAATAGAAGATGTAATCGGCCGTTGCCGAATAAATAAATAATAAATAAACACCACAGAAATTAGACAACCCCCAATTCCAGAAGCCAGGGCTTGTGCGGAAGGGGGTTACACATTGAAAAAACGCGGACATACAACCATTTCCTCCGACAGTGCCGGAGCCAGGATTCGAACCCGGTGGTGCGATGTCCGTGTGACTAATCGCGATTGCCACCTCGCGCCTTAACCCACTCGGCTGTCGACCAGAATGGGTATACTTATTTAATTTATATTTAACGAGAATATACTAGGTCTCCCTGAACTTATAATTCTGCTGAGTACATTCATTGATGGCATTATAGTTACAAAAACTGTAAAAACAGCATCAATTTTGCATCAATTTACCTTTGCATTTTGAAGAAAAAAGTATGTATGTTTAGTATTATTTAAAATTCTAAATTACAACTTTTTAATAACAACATTTTGTAACAAAATTAACTCAACATTAAAATATTTACAATTAACAAAAATTACAAATATATATATCACTGTCTTGCTCGATGTTCTCTCTCTCGAATGACGTTTTCCAACATTCAAGGTGTTATAGTACTGAATGCAGTTTTTATTCTATTTTCTAGATTTCTTAATGTCAAAACTGGTGTCCCGCACACTTTATCCTTGAGATATCATAACGTTATCTACACTTTGACTGCATAGACCATCCAACTTTACTGAAAAAAATAACTTTGTTCAGCATTAATGATTCCATTATTTTATTACTTAAGTCTTACCTTTACCACCGTAAACAGTACGTTTCTTATAATGGATATAGGTCTACTTATTTCATTGCTAGCTTAGGTGTTCCTCAGGGATCGAATTTGAAACTACTACTATTCTTACTTTTTATCAATGATTTAGCTGAGGAATTAACGTGTGGCAGACTACTTTTTGCCGATGATCTTAAAATTTATTGTAAAATCTCAAGCCTGAATGATTGTGGCAGTCTTCAGAGTGAACTAAATAAGGTGATTGAGTGGTCTGGTGTAAAAAGAATGGATCTATATGCTGCTAAGTGTAAAGTAGTTTATATATATACAGAGTGTCTCACCGGGAACCGAATCGATCGATATAGAGAAAAGTACGCATCAGAAAATTTTGAAAATTTAGATAATTACTAATGTCAGTATGGCCAATCTAACTAAAATAATTACAAGTAGCTGGCACTTCCACTTATACCGGAAGTCGATACCAACTTGCTTATTTCAAATAGAATACCTTATATATTTTAGAGTTTTCGAAAAGAGTATAAAATTCTGAGTCGCAAATATGTAGCATATCCTATACCTAAACCTAGCCGTTTCAGAGATATTTGACATTTTATATAAAATTTGACAGGTGCAACGGTTTGCAAGAACCGTTATAACTTTCTTCGTGTAAAAGATCCTCATTTGCTTCTTGTCACATAAAAAAAACACAAGGAGAACTACGTTCTACAACTGAAATAAATTCAATAATATCATACCAAGTGTTCCGTTTTTCGCGTTACATTTTGTCAACTTCAAACCGCGAAAAATTGTTTAGGTCAAATGGAACGCCCTATATTTTTTTACGTCAAGTTATGTAAAATTGAATTTCCTTTTTTCTGATATTAGCATTGTGGGATCTAAAGTTACAACTTTTTTAAATATTTGCGATTTTATTAGAAATTCATGAATTGTTGTAATCATTTCATCAAAATAGCCATGATTAGAAACAATCAGTCATTATCTTATGTCAAAAAATGCCGACACGTTTAAATTACACCCACGAAGACTTTTTAAATTTGTTTATTATTTATGGAGAATGTGAAGTAATATCAAGAACTTGCAGCACATTTGCTACTCGATATCCAGAAAAACGGAAACCGTCACCAAACACTGTAAAGCGCATACTGGAAAATTTTAAAAATTATGGCTCTGTCAAGGCAAAAATGCAAAGAAGGAAGCCTACTGTTGATGACGAAAACATTGGAATAGTCATTCTGGGATATTTTCATGCATTTCCAAGGATGTCATTAAGACAAGCTTCTCTGGAATCGGGACTATGCAAGAATTCAATTCATAGAATCTTATTAAAATATAAGTTTCACCCGTTTTCATTCCATATGGTTCAAGGATTAAAAGAAGCAGATTTCCTAAGAAGACAGAATTTTTATGCGTTTATTCTAATATGGTCTGAGGGTCACGATTCTTATTTGGGAAATATTATATGGACAGATGAAACAAAATTTACTAAAAATGGACTTTTTAATAGACGCAATTCACATTATTGAAGTGACTCAAATCCTCATATGTTCAGAGAGCAAAACTTTCAGGAAAATTGGCAGTTCAATGTTTACTGTGCCATAAGAAACGATAGAGTGGTGGCATTACAATTTTATCAGGAAAATTTAAACGGTAAATTAAATTTTCTCCTCTGCTAATATGTATAGGTAAATTTTTGTTTTTTTTTTAGGTGAAAGATATCTGAATATCTTACAAAATTTGAATAATAACTATTTAGAAAATTTACCTCTCACCGAACATAGAAACATTTTTTATCAGCACGACGGTGCTCCCCTACATAACGCATATTTAATTAATAATTATTTACAAGAAACTTTTTATGATCAATGGATTGCCAATAATGGACCTTTCTTATGGCCTCCTCGCTCGCCCGATTTATCAGTTCTGGATTATTTCATTTGGGGAACTATTAAAAATAAAGTTTATGAGAGCCCATTAACAACCATTGAAGATTATATGCAAAGAATAAGAAATGCATTTCAAAACATACCACAGGATTCAATTAGAAGAGCTGCCCATGAGGAACTAATCCGAAGGTGCGAAAAATGTGTCGAGGTTCGAGGGCGGAATTTTGAGCAATTATTAAATTAAAACGAAATCATATTTTTAAATTGATCTTATCTCTGCTATTTTAGTTCATGCCATATTTTCAATTCGATTAATACGCATGTTACAGTGTTAGTGTTATTTTGCGTTTTTGTGGATATCGAGTAGCAAATGTGCTGCAAGTTCTTGATATTACTTTATCATATTCTCCATAAATAATAAACAAATTTAAAAAAATTTTTTCGTTGGTATAATTTAAACGTGCTGGCATTTTTTGACATAAGATAATGCTTGATTGGTTCTAATCATGGCTATTTTGATGAAATGGTTACAATTCATGAATTTTTAATAAAATTGCAAATCTTTCAAAAAGTTGTAACTTTAACCCCCGCAATGCTAATCAAAAAAAATGGAATTCAATTTTACACAACTTGTCGTAAAAAAATACAGGATGTTCCATTTGACCTAAACAAGTTTTCGCTGTTTGAAGTTGAAAAAATGTAACGCGAAAAACGGAACACTTGGTATGATATTATTGAATTTATTTCAGTTGTAGAACGTAGTTGTCCTTGTGTTCTTTTTATGTGACAAGAAGCAAATGAGAATCTTTTTTTTACACGAAGAAAGTTATAACGGTTCTTGCAAACCGTTGCACCTGTCAAATTTTCTATAAAATGTCAAATATCTCTGAAACGGCTAGGTTTAATTATAGGATATGCTACATATTTTCGACTGAGAATTTTATGGTCTTTTCGAAAACTCTAAAATATATAGTGTGTTCTATTTGAAATAAGCAAGTAATATATATATATATATATATATATATATATATAATAATGTTGTTTCACTTGGCGCCAACCGCGAAATTGATTGAATTCATTAGTTTATAATTTATGAGGGCGAACTTATACTCAAATACTTAAGAAATGCAATTTTTATGAAGAGTATTTTAAAGTTAGTTCTTTGTAAGCTGTCATAAAATATAGTCACAAGAAAATGCTATACGTAAACTGGCGTCATTATTAAATAACCTAAATTTACAAAATGTTATGGGCCCAAGTATTACGCGAAAAAGTTGGGCGTGTGTGTGTGAATTAACGAATATTTATTTATAACATGCCAATGAAAATTTTTCAGATTTGTACCTCTCTCATATCCCTTCTTCATTTATCTTAGTTAAACACCTTATTTATATTAACGCCCTGGCGGAGTTTAGCTACAGATATTCCACGACCACCACTCATCCATCATTTCTCTTCCCAGCCATTAGATGTATAAAATCATAATCTCATATCAAAAATCATAAGTCAAACGGACTGGAATTCGCCTTATAGTGAATCATGTGTCTTGCTTAGTTTTTTCCCGTCCCTGCAGATCAGTGAACGGAATTTTTAATAGTATATACGTTTTATTATTCCTCTTGGAAATTTAATCATAATGTTCTTTTCAATTTCTGCTCTGACGAAAGAGTTCGGACTTTATATTTATATTCATGTTTATTAAGTTAATCTGCTAAAAAACTAAAGCGAGCCCTATCCTTTCTTCTCCATCTCTACCTTACTAGAGCAAACGCGGTATCGTTGAAGGTTTTTGCGTGATTTCCTACACCATTTAAATCCGTGTGGTGAACTATATCATTTTTACCCGAATGTGAAATCATTTATACATTCCAGTGAATGTCTCTTAAAACAATTCCGAGTAAATAGCCCCAGGAGATTGAATTGAGACACCTTGTATATTCATTATAAGCGGCAGTAAGCTTTTTACTTAAAAATTCTAATTTGATGACCTCATCAGGAACTACACACACTATTGATAAATAGTTGATTAACAATATTTTTTTTTTGGTGATATTTAAACACGCGTTAATTATCTTTACTTCAAGGCCTTCTTTATAAAAATATTAAACTACTACGTTTCACATTTCAAATTTTTGTACTCGGTATCGTAGATAAAATAAATGAAAAGAAAAACTAAACTTAGAACTAAGCCTCTTGTGCGCGTGCGTGCTTTTCTTGCAGTCGTACATTATTATTTTTTACTTTTTAGTACGACTTTTTACAGAAAAGCAAGTTTAAAAAAATTAACAAGCCAACACAAAGTGGATCAAATTAAGCAATAAGCCCCCAGCAGGCTGATTAATCCCAAAGAAATGACTGCAGTGCAGAGCCGTTGTGCATCGCCAGCCGTAGACTAGTTTCGAGCCTGTTCGCTCTCATCAGTACGACATAGGCAAATGCACAACAATACACTGTATCCTCTAGTCATCAAATCACAGACAAAAGGTGTCCGCAACTTGCGAATAGCATGCGTTTTCCGATTGAAAACGTAGTATGTTGCAAGTTATAGGACATTATTTTCAATTGATTTGAAAACGCACATTGATTGGTGCCAATGAATCGTTTTCCTTTCATAGTAGGTATTTTTACTTTACTACACATTTATTATTTTTGTTTAAAAAAAATTATTTTTTTGTCGGCAATTCTGAACGAGTACGTCACTGATTTTTACGCCTATAAAAAAATTCATAAGATTTACTGTCAAAAAAATACAATAGCAATCATGAGATACTTTCATACTTACAGATAGATACCATACGAGATATAACACCCGATAGGAGTATCACCTAAGTAAATATTTAATGGCAATGAGGAAAACTTAAAAATAATAAGTATTACAATTGTCTACAAAAAGTACACAGACAATGTCTGCGACTATGTGCTTATCTTGACAGCAAAAAATGTAAATTTTCCACTGAGCCTAATACAATAAAAGTCCAACTGCAGAACCTGACTACATTTGTGCGCACAGGTGCCGCTTTGCCCGCCTTGGTTCAGGGTAAGCTTTGCTGCTATAATTCAAATCACGAATGTTGCCATTCATGTCATCAATCTATGTACCTATCAACGACGTGAGATTTTACTATTTTTGTAAATATAAAGCGTATAGGATATAATTAAGAGAAAGTCACATCTGAAGCTACGAAAGATGTTCCAAGCGTAATGATGCGTTTTACAAATAAATAATACAACCACCAGTTGTAGCCGCAACTAATGTTCAGTATTCTGTCAATTCTCTGTCAATAGGGTACATACGCATGTCAGTTTTACACCCAAAACTGTTTCTACCATATAATTTTTGTCTGAAAATGTCTAAGCATGTCGTAATATAAATTGTTTAGACATTCAAAAATTAATAAATAATAACTGAAATTCAAATTATTTGAATCTTCACGAGGAACCGCCGGGTTTTGGCGAGTTTACCCGACCCGTGCGTGACGTATGATCCCTTATTTATTTCATTTTGGGTGTCCATATTCACTAGTTACTTTAAGCAACTGTGAACTTTTGTGATTGTTATAAGGTGTTTCAACGAATATGTAGGTACATTAAATAAAGCAACAATCATTAATTTAGAAGTGTTAATTTATCACGACATTGACGGCTCCGTCAAAAGTAAATAAATGATATGACATCACTGGCACGTCAACCGTCAAAATTAAATAGTGACGTCAAACCCGTTTTACAGCGGGAGTGAAATTTCACTCTTTCATTTAAATTTTATGCCAAATTCAGTATATTTCAATGAGTAATCAAAATTGTTGTTTTAATAAAAATAGAATCTAATTTTGTTGATATTAAAATTCTCGCGTGTTCCTTATTCAGTGGCGTGCAGTGGACGCATATTTATTTTCGGTTTTTATCGTTTCTTACTGCGATATTTTAAATTTCTTGTAATTAGGTAAATAGTTTAGCGCTTTAGTTTCACTGTTTGTAAACTAACCTCAAAACGCCCGGCAAAAGACTGAGTGCAGTAGACAGAGACTGGGTGGTGAAATTAGATGAGTACTTCAATCAGGAAGAACGTAACGGGGCGGGGGCTTTTACTTTTACAAGAACTCCATGAGACGAATTGTAAAATTAAATGCGGTAGCGGATATTAAAATTCATTGTATTGCATGGTATTTTCTGGAAAAATTATTAGCAGGCTTTCCATGCCATGAGATGTCACATAACCTCAAAAAAATATAGTAGCATAAATAATCTTTTATAGGCGATTCTACAGATTTCAGATGAGACTGAGAACATATGTATAACTGCTGGATGTCTTGAAATTCTTCGACAACTGAAGGGAATATTTTATTTTATTTCATTTATTAAATACATCGATGAGCGAGAGGTTATGTTCTTTTTATTTTACATTTTTAATAACTTAACTTGTAACAAATGTTTTATTTGTAATATGCCTTATCACACTCTAACTAAGGCTGGAAATACTACTATCTTTTTACAAGTTATCTTTTACCCCACTTACAGAAGCCTGTAGCACGCCCTCTTCAGTAGAAGCTTGTGTAGTTATCTCACACTGTTAGAGTGATCCGGCAATCGGCCCAGATATCGTGCTAGTGATTCTCTGCCTTTTGGTGTGAGATGAGAACTTTACAGAAGATCAAGTACGTTTCGGAGTGCCAGTTAATGAATATAAAGGAATAGAATTGGTAAACCCGAGTTAGTTGAATATTAACATGACAGAATCAGAAAAAAATAATGAGATCAAAGTGGTGAAATAAATATACAGCGGCTAAATAGTGAGTTATCTGCTAAATATTATTTTGTATGTTGCATTGCTTCGCCATAAATTAAAATTATATCCATATGGTCCAAGTTTCTGTACACACGTGGCATTTTGAAACGGAGCTTTTCCACTCATATAAACAACTCTTACCTAACAAAAAACGATAATATCACACTGCAATAGCCGATATAGTCGTAGATAACTACACAACAACCATTCTCTGCGACATTGGCATAGGTCTCAACGGGGACTCGAACTCGGGAGAGGAGAGTTACTAGCTGTGTTGTCTCTTACACAATCGGGGATCTAGGCCAGTACTACTAGAACTCTTACCCAACACAAAATGATAATATCACACTGCAATAGCCGATATAGTGCCCCGGCTCCGGCACTGTCGTAAGGTATGGTTGTATGTCCGCGTTTTCAATGTGTAAAACCCTTCCTCACAAACTTCTGGCTTCAGGAATTGGGGGTTGTCTAATTTCTGTTGTGCATATTTATTAATTTATTAATAAGGTATTAGAAGTAAGTGAGGTGAGGAATTTCAGTAATTTTTCACGGTTTTTCTTTTAGGATTTTATTATATTATTATATGGTATTAACTCTAATTTTAAGGGTGCGTGTTGAATAAGGAATAAGGTGCGCATCGCCCTGCAGATGTGTCTAAGCAGTATATTTTATTTTAATGGCGTTCGTTATTTGAATAAATATAAATCAAGCAGTACCAAATCTGTACTTTTATACACCCTGTACGTATTAGTAGGTGTATGTTAAATTTGTCCCAATACAAAACAATAAAAATAATTAAACTTTAAACTAATAGTGTTAATTCGTTGTGGTACACTCAGCAGTTTGACTAAAAAGCCAATTTTAAAACAGCGTTTGTCTCTCATCATTCCAACTTGGTACAAACTAATTTATTCTTGGTGTGTATCTACTGTGCTGTTTTAAAGGACTAATTGAATAAAAAATATACAGTCGTTTTGTGCAGCACCCTACTTGCCGTTTTTTCAATTTTAAAGTTGAGTGTACAAACGTAATCGTATGGGGAAGAAATGTCCTTGGACTTCCTAGGTCGAAAAGTGATGTAAATCCTGCTTGATTAATGTGTAACGTTCCTCTTCCTGGTTCTAATTCGTAGTACAGAGTGTATCGTTGAAAAGTGGTTTCGTATTTCGTGTTGCAACTAAATGTGATAATTTATTTGTGAGAATCTCTGATTTCAATTAATGGCGGAGTTTACAGATAACTACACAACACCATTCTCTGCGACATTGGCATAGATCTCAACGGGGGCTCGAACTCGGGAGAGGGGAGCGACTAGCTGTGATGTCTCTCACACAACCGAGGAACTAGGCCTCTAGGCCAATACTACTGGCTCGAGAACAAGTCGAAAACTCCACCAAACACCCATAACCTAGCCTAACCCTGGACACCTTGGTCTCAAGCCTGACACGTAAACACTGAGCCACCAGAGGGGCAGACTAAAAACTGAGTTTTTCATACACTTTATTAAGATTATAAATTATTATAAAGACATCACTTCTATGGCCAAGTGCGTAAATAGATTTTACTATGCACCGCAGACCGACTGTGTCTAAAAATATTTATAATATTGCCATAAATACATGCAATAAATTAGTATAATAATAAAAGCGATATAAAAATTAATCTGCAAGTGATTTTATAAATGTATCACAATGTATGTACGTGCACATCGATAATGAGAAAGGTGTAAAACGTAAAATCGATTTTTGATCTTCACGAATAAAACCATAAAGCTATTCTATATGTAATAATGCGCTTAAATGCTTATTGTCAATGTATTTTTATAATGTATGACGTAAGAAGATTTCGTTTCGTATATTAAAAACGCGTTTTTGAATTATAGGATGAATTTGCACCTTTAAGCACGATGAGATGGCATGAAACTATGTATCATTTTGCACACATCTAGCATTATTTGACCATCATTATTTTACTTGTGCATATTAAATCATTTAAAGCATTATACTATTCGTATCTCATCTGAGCAAAAAGTCTTCGCCTTATACTAACTACTAACTAACTAAATTATATACTAATATTTAAAGACATTCGGTATTTGTATAGAAATTAGCAAAGTATTTATAACAACTCGCAATCGGGGTCGGTTATCCAATTAGTGTGTAAGCTACCGTGTCAGAATTCCTTACTTAATTTGGAACACTCGTCATGATCTGACTAGCGAATACAATACCGTAATCCCGAAAAACCGAAAACACTGAGATCACGATCGATTTTGAATACCGAAAATATCGATAATAGAATGGGTGAATTTTGGTATTTTCGCGTAATAACCCTGACTATTGCCGGTTCAATTTACACAAAGGCGTACATATTTTTGGTAGATATTAAGATCGCAATTCATATAGTTGAAGGAGCTGGTGACATTTTTCAGTGATTATTTAGATAGGGCGTATTTTTTGAGAGAATGTCGAGGGAGGCATATTTATATGTCATCCCTGATAGCGGTATCAGAAGGAGGCCACCCCCAATTCGCAAAAAATATTGAACACAATTATCATTCAGCTAATGCTGTAAGATTTTACATCGTTTTCCTGTTGTCTTGTAAATCTTGCTATAATATTGGCAGAACGATTGGCTTGTATATATCTCATACGTCAATGAGAAAATAACAATTAAAACAATTTGAAATGTTCTAAAAATAATTAGAAAAATTATTAATAGAATATTGTTATGTGCCACCCTCTAATGGAGAGAGGCTTAATCAAACCCAGGTAGGAGAGTGAAAGGAGACCTGCCTAGTTGGCTACCGGTAAAGCGGCGCGGTCCCTGGGCCAACTGACGAACTACCATTACCACAGATACGAGAAAATGGTGAAATATGCTAGGCGGACTAGAAAGATCTCGAGTCACGGACTGGAAAGATCTAGAATAAAGCGCCACTGTTATATAAGGAGCATGGAGTACAGTTTTATATTAGATGAAGTAAACAGATAAAATAAAGAACAGTAATAAGTTGTGAATTATATTAGTGTCTATAGTAGATCAAAGTTATAATTAGCGTGTTATGAAAACGAATAATTATTGTAATTAAACATTAAATAAAATAGTGACTATTGAAAATTCTTGTTGCAATTATTTGAACCTAAGCTTGAAAGTGTTACTAGATATTGTAAACATGTAACAATATTCGAAAAAATATATATTCATTTATAGGTTAATTTAAGAATAATTGAATATTCTAAAAATAATATAGGGATATATATGTGCTGTCTGGGTTCATAGTTCCTAAAAACGTGTCGATTAAATATTTTTTTAAATGTCAATGAGAATGAACTTGGCCATTGTCAGGTCACCACTATGTGCTATTGGTAAAAAATATTGTTGATAATTTTAATTTATATTTTAACAATGTAATGTTTATATTTATTTTATGATTGATACATGTCTTTCTATTAGGTCTAAGTTATCGTGGTCTTTATACCTATATTATAATTTCCCAAATTGCCTTACCAGATTCAGAGCGCCATTAAAATTTAATTTATGGAAGAATTGAAATTGATGGAATTGTTTGTAATTCTTAAATAAAACATTAAAAGCAGTTTTTCGTCTATTTTAAAAAAAAGAGTTGGTGCGATTAGATCCAGTGTGTGAACAGCAGATAAACAAAAAAGACATCAAGGAAGTGCCAGCGACACATACTATATGCTAAGATAATGAGCGACTGAAAATTTTGTTCAAATCAAAACAGTAGTCTATATGGTTGTACCAGCTCACTTGCTATGCTATATAGCAGTTCACTCGCCCTGTCACCTCAAGTTCCTGTAATTACAACAATGTTTATAAGGGACCCGTGATGGTAACCATAGGAAGAAAAATAATAAAAAATCATGATGTATAATATTTTTGATTTTTTGATTTTAATTTGGCATTATAAATTTATAAAATAAATATGATAAAAACTTTGATGATTTATATAATTATACAGGGTGTCTCACTGGGAACTGAATTGATCTATATAGAGAAAAGTACACATCAGAAAATTTTGAAAATTTAGATAGTTACTAATATCGGTGACTGAGAATTTTATGCTCTTTTTGAAAGCCCTAAAATATA
Organism: Leptura quadrifasciata; assembly: GCA_963675555.1. Taxonomy (NCBI): domain Eukaryota; kingdom Metazoa; phylum Arthropoda; class Insecta; order Coleoptera; family Cerambycidae; genus Leptura; species Leptura quadrifasciata. The sequence continues at coordinate 15,649,549 of OY776680.1, read as the reverse complement.
TAGGATGTTCCATTTGAAATAAGCAAGTTGGTATCGACTTCCGGTATAAGCGGAAGTGCCAGCTGCTTGTAATTATTTTAGTTGGATTGGCCACATCGACATTAGTAACTATCTAAACTTTCAAAAATATCTATAAAAAAGTTGATGATTTATATAATTAATTGCTATCACGGCCACCATCCCTACCCTTTTATGTAATACGCAATTAAAAATCCTTATATTCACTGTATTTATAAATACCTTGTATACGATTCATTAATAAATGAAGAACTGAAATTGTGGGTTGCACTAAGCATTTTAGTTAAGATATACCCTACGTAATCATTTGTGGATAGAAATGTGGGGATAGCTTAACTTAAACTAATAATATAAAGAATTTTTATATTTTACGCATTTATTATTAATATAATGTGTTATCCTTGGTTTTTAGACAGCGTAGAAAATTATATCATTATTACCTAAGCACTTTTTTACAAAACAATTTTTTCATTAATGGTTTTTTAAGAAGTAGTTTAAACCACAAAAAATTACACTTTAGTTTATGACTGAGCAAATAATTAGCATGATTTAACGGGCGGCAGGACTTTAAAATCGGTTTGCTTAATGTCAACAGCGAACAAATTTCATACAGAAATTTTTTCACATAATTATTATAATTCAATGTTTCCTCTTATAGACTTGTAAGTCACCCATTATTGTAATAATTGTATTTTAATGACAATTTTAATAACCTGTCTAATGTTCAATTCGATGGCGCACGATTATATTTTTATAAGCTTTTATCTTCAGTTTTTCTTGTGTTTGCTGGCATGTTTAAGATAAATCTTGAAATACAATTTGTCATAAAATTCACGTGCTATGGGTATCTATGGAGAAGTCGCTGCAAGTACAGTCCAAACACTTAAATCTTCCCACAAACTTCTCCGTTCAGCACTTAATAATTTATGTAAAAAAAAGATTAAAACAAGTCGATGTATGGGGCGAGCGTAGGTGCATCTTTACTATGTACATACTTCGGTATCCGATGTAAAGCAACGACAGGCGCGGTTAGTACTTGGATTGGTGACCATTCCAACGGAAACCGCGTTCTCGCCTCACACATCTTCCAGCGGCTTGTATATCAGTGTATGCGCGGAAGCTATACAACCTTAGGCGAGGGTTGTATAGGAGATATACCATCCTTCGGAGGGGATGTAAAGCCGTCGGTCCCTTGTCTATTAAATGTTAGGCAAGTAAAAGATCCCTACTCTTCTTAAGGGAAGAGGTTCGGCTAAATTCCTGGTTGGGGGTAGCTTGTCTACAGGCGTCGGTGTTAGGCCTCAGTAGCGGAAATAGGCCGACGTTAAATAAATGTATAAAAAAAAAAAAAAAAGTCGATGTATTCAGGACTTAAAATAGTAAATTTGTTAAGTAACCTAGCTGATGTTAATAATCACAGCGAACAGAGAATAAACGTTTCACCATTCAATATTTCAAAAATATTATTGAAACATTCTTAATATTCAAATAACAATTTGATCGAGTCGTCGCCATGTTTTTATTGGAACAAAAAGGAAACTAGTAAATTTTTCAATATTTAATAATGCTTCTTGTGAAAGCGCATTTGGTTTTACGAGCTATCTTATCTATATTTACAATTGAGCTGCATTTGCAACTAAATTCTGAGTCTGCAATAAACTGTATCAATAAAAATGTACTGGCCGGTGCTGCACTTAGCGCTCCTCGCCCAGTAACTCATGAAATGATTAAGTGAAAGTCGAGTACTTTATTAATGATGGGCCAGGCATTGGTATTTGCTATATTAAGCTATAACATGCCTCTCAATATTTCTTAAGTATTTGAATATTTACAAAAAATGTTATAGAAATATATTTTTATTAAATATTCTTGATGTACAGGGTGATAAGTGTATGTCATTTAAATGCCCGTATTTTCTCTTTTCAGGTGAAGAAAACTTAAAAGTTAATAATAGTGAAAAACATGTATCTACAGAGAAAAATGGAAATACGCAATACCTTAATTTTGGCGAAGATGATCAAATGGTAAGAACAAGCTAAATCTATTTATAGTCAGGGGCGTTACTAGCACTGTATCAGCTGTAGCAATAATACAAGATCTACAAACTAATGGGATTCAGGGCGGTTTATCAAACAAGGTAACCAAGGTAACTCGTAACCAAAGGATAAATAAAAAAACGATAGATACCCATTCGTTTGACATTTATCCTATAGTTAAATGTTAACCCTGTATTGATAAACCGGCCCTCAGTCTGAGGCGACTCTGTTTCAATACACAAGTTCTGGGAAGCACTCACTTTTATAGGCCTACTTGTTTTGATACAGAGCCTATTCAGTGTTAGTTGCGCCACTGTCTATATAATACATAATTTCTTGCGTATTTAAAACGTTCAATAACTTGTAGTAGCCTTTCCATATTAAGTTCCAATATAGAGTAATCAAATATTGCATTTTTGATTACTCTTTCATGAACCAAAATATCTACTCCACAATTCAGGCCAAAATTTGTTTCAGAAGAACTGGAAAAGGGGAAGTGATATAAGAATTTTAGGGAAAAATTTAAAAGGTCTATGTCAAATTTTATGAAATTTCTAATCATGTGAAACTTGACTCGTTCATTTTATTTAAAAATTGACGAAGACACAACGTTTCGAAGTTAATACTCTTTTTCCTTCCACTTAAAAAAACTCAAATATTTATGATCTATTCTCGCTATTAAATTTTTTGGGTACTCCTGACCACCTCCCCAACAGGATCCAACCATAAAATTGCTTATGGAAAAAGTTCCTTTATATTGATTTTTTGTGCTATTTTTACTGCGCTATAAAGGCAATTTTAATGCTTCATCCTCTAGGACGTCGTTTCCATCTCCAGTTTGTGGTTTTCTAAATTATCTCAGGTAATAGGGTAACTGTCGTGTTCGATAGTTATTTGAAGAATGCAAACAGAACTAAGTGGTTAGCACGACAGGTGCGGGTAGTGCAAATAACCTGACCTGGGGTTATATTTGATAAAAACACTATTGTTTCTGAAACTCAGCAGAAGTTCCCTTGTAATTTGTATAACAAAGATTGCAGGACCTCTACTTTGTAATTATGGGGAGAGTGAGCATCGTGCGAAGCGAGAGCTCCCATCACACGCATCTCACCCGACCGAATAGTCTGTATTCTGTAAGTGCAGTGAATAGGTGGTGAACGTGAAGTGATTCAGCGAGAATAGCCGAATTTACAACCAATTGGGTTGACGCACAAGCATCAGCTGTTCAGTGTTCAGTTGTTGTTTTACAAGTATTTACTTTATGCTCTATGGTGAGTCCTGAAAGTCGATGGGGGTTTGCATGAAAGGACTTACCACTTCGGTTATATCACGGGTAAGTTCTTCGCTGAACATAAAAGATCCTGAAGTGGTGAAAAAAATTAGTAATGGAGAAATCGAGGTGTTCGCTGCTGCGGATGACGCCGATTTATTAGTAGTACAAACTGCTATCGAAAAATGTTATAAGTGCTACCTACATAGCTGTTGTGCTCTGACAAAGACATTAAAATTCTCAAAAGAAAAACAAGGTAATTCCAGCAAAAGGACTTGCAGTTCTCGAGATTTGCAATCCTCAACTTTTTAAAAAAACTGTAAAGAATCAATTCTATTTTTACACGCCACTAGCGGTTGCGACACAACCTCAGCGTTTTTTTCCAAAGGAAAGGTTAATACAACAATACTGTAATGTTATCAAAACTACCGCTGAGTACCACTAACTTCTGCTGCTGCTTGGCAACACTTATGTCGCGTTTTTTTACCAAATTCAAACACGGAGAAACATTACGATAGAAGCTACTGATTGGAGATGGAAAAAAGTCGGCGGTATATTAACCCCAACTATGACAACAAAAGAACCAGCTCCCGAATCTGTTTTAACACTAATTCTTGTTCATGCAAATTAGGGGGTGAAAACAGTACAATTGCAGAAGAGCAGGCTTACATTGCTCCACAATATGTTAGCATTGCCACGGACAAGCATACATCCATGCATGAATCTATGAAAGACGATGAAGATTAATTAACGTAGATAACCTTCTAATAATTAGTGGATTATGCCTATAGGCCGCGTAAAAAGGCGCGCCAAGTACTTTACCTCTGGGGTGACGTGGAAACAAGTATAACATTTAACATTATCGCTTCTTTAAAAGTCACGTTATTTTATAGGGGTGAGAGGATGGAAGCGGTACATTTATTATAATTTTAAGTGGAAACTGTTAAGTCGACGAAGAAAATTAATTCAAATAGTAGAAATTTCATATTTTACTCGATCAACACTTTAACTTTGTAATTGCTGCTGAATTAATTGTTCCTATGGAAAGTAAGTATGTCAAATCGACGTACCCAACTATCGGTCTGGGATTCACGAGATACTTATTCGAAAATACCAGCAATACACGTTGTAATGTAGAATTCCTGTTAACTCATGTACGCCGTACGCTTTTGTTTCTCTTTACCGAAATTTCGTTGTGTCTATGCTTCCAACCAACAATTTCTTTTTCTAGGAAATACAAGGATTCGTTCGGAATCAGATGAAAATCTACACATCACGTCTATTTTACGTACTGACTATTGGAATTTTGAGATTAATTTTTCATTGGTATCCCCAACTTCAAATACAGGCAACGCACAGCAGGTGTAGTTTAAGAGATGCAGAGAAAGTGCTTATAATTGTAAGTAAAATAAAATTGTGTATTGTACTGTGAGGCGCGAAGACTTACATTTTTAGTTACTTTCAGGATACTTACAAGAAATTTAGATCGTACTTCGTGAAGAAAGTTAAAATAATAAATGCGAATAGTTACAGGTAAAAAACTCAAATATAAATCTGGTGCATAATACACTTCCATTGTCATTTTCAGTAGTTATTTAAATAATACACAGAAGAATGAGAGTGAAAATGAAAAGAAGCTGCTGAAATTCAATCTAAGTGATGGCAGGAAAAAAGGTAAGCTTGTATTTTTTACATTCCTATTGGTATCTTAATTATGGGCGAGAATTTGTAATTTACAGAAACATGAATGTATGAAGAAATTTCTAATTACATAACTATTACAATTTTTAATCACTTCAATTTACTACTAAATACTGTACTTTTTACTAATCTGATCACTTGTTGTTTTTCTGACCTCTTCACTTTACTATACAATATCGGACTACTCTGAGTCCACGGATTAATTACAGAGACCTCTGCCTGTAAAAGACACATAACAATTTTTATTATTTACAATTCTCCTAATACTTTGCTGATCATATTTGATTATTTTTGTTCTTTTAACAATTTCAAAAGTTGACTTAATTACAAATTAGTGATTTCGGAAATTTTGGTTGGTCATAAGTACGGTCATGAGCAAAAAAAATAGGATAGAGGTATCTTGCTAAAATCTACTTGTGTATTGCGTACATCTAACTTTAATTTTTGAGGCATTGTCAGTTAGTTGTCATAATTTATTGCAAGTGTGCAAAAAACTAATATGCCTCATATAAGCGATTTAGTTAAATCTGGAGTTATTGTTAAAGTAGAAGATGGATGGTCAATGAGACAAATTGCACTGCGCAATTACATTGACAAAAATTCGGTGTGTAACATTTTAAGAAAGTGGAGAATAACCGGTACGATTAGTAGAAATCCTGGATCAGGGCGACGAAGGATATCAACTCAACAACAAGATTTGCAATTGGTAAATGCTTTAGTAGAAAATCCATTTTACTCAGTTATTCAGGCGGCTGAAGAAACGAATTTTCCTGGATCGATGATCGCCGGCGAGTAAGAGAATCGGAGCTACGCTGTCTTGCAGCAGCACAGAAATACTTGGTTAAAGCTGAACATAAAGAAGCTGGAGTAGGATTTGCGCTTGAATTTTTAGCGCATGATGTAATTTTTTGGAACAATGTATCTTTACAGACGAAAAAACTTTCCAGTCAACACACAGCCGTCGTATTCGTGTTTACCGCCCCCCGAATACTCGATTCGATGAGAAATATATATCTAACAATGATAAAAGTGGTAGATTGTCCGTCAATATGTGGGCTTGGATATCGGCACGTGGTCCTGGTGTTTTGTGGCATATTGAGGAACGATTTAATAGTGAAACGTATATTAGGATTTTAGACAATATCATGCTCCCTTCTGTGTCACAATTATTTCCTAATAATGAGTTCATATTTCAACAAGACAATTATTAAGATAACAACATCAATGTTCTTAGCTGGCCCAGTCATAGTCCACATCTCAACCCTGTGGAAGAAGTACTCTTAAAAAGTATCCAAAAACGAAATGTGAGACCACGGAATGCCGAAGAATTACTGGAAACAGTAAATAATGCATGGGAAAATATTATTACTAATGATTATTGTATAAGGTTATTTAATTCTATGCCAAACAGACTTATAGAAGTTATAAATAGAAATGGTGCAATAACGAAATATTAATAGTTAGTTTCTTGTTAAGTAGGATATCCTTTGTCCTTTGATCCAGGACTTCTACTAATCGTACCGTTTATTTTCCACTTTCTTAAAATGTTACACACCAAATTTTTGTTAATCTTATAACGCAGTGCAATTTGTCTCATTTACCATCCATCATTTACTATAGCAATAACTACATCATTAAAATAAAAAATAAATCAAAAGTGATATATATCTGTTTTATTTCGGCTACTCATTACATATTCAAATAGAGACAGATTTACATTAGAAAAAAAAAGTGGTCCTATTTTTTTCTGCTCACGACAGTAACCAATTCGAAAATTTTCAGCTGTACTTTTTGTTATTATTTTGGTCCACTTGATTGATTTGGGTGCATTCGCTGCACTCTAAATGCAAAAATAGAAATAGCCCTAAAAAACCAAGTAGTCACAGAAATGTTTTTAAAACTACGCAATCGTGCTTAAAATCATCTCCGGAATCCAAAAATGTAGAAGTTTAGAGGGTGTTCCTTTTAAAATTTCAAAGTTGGAGTCATTTCCGGGGAAATCGGAAGTGATGAACAAGTATCAAGTAATGATTAATTAGCCGATTTGGTATATGTTACCCCTGTCGAGCTTAAGAGTCATATCCTGAGAACTCTAGAAACTATGGCTCCGTTGACACCCAGTTTATTAATCTCATCCATGGTCTAGATAGGTTCAGAATCATCTAGGTACCAAAATTATCCTTGGGAGAACTAGTATCGCCGTCTCTGAGTCGATTGGCGAACTATCAATCTATTGGTAGCTAAGGGGAACAATCCAAGCCGGTTCCTAATATATCCAATAGATGGCGCCATGCGTACTCGGCTTAATGTCATTCTCAACTTTTATCGTATAACCTTTAAATAGTTTAAATTTCCCGATTTTCAAGAGTTTCCCTTATTCGTAGAAATGAGCCAAAAAGTTTTCATTTTACATCTTAATTAACTTTGTTTATTCAAAGACATATTTTTTCGTATTGACATTGATGGGCAAACAACCGAGTACAGCTGGTGCACTCTGGCTAACAAAATAAAAGGGAATGTTTCCCATTAACTAGGCTTCTCTTTACTAAAGGCCGGTTTATCAATACAGGGTTAATTCTTATCTAGAGGATAAATGTTAAATGAAACAATAGGTATATATTGTCTTGTTTGATATTTATCCTCTAGTTACAAGTTATCTCTGCATTGATAAACCGCACCTAAGACGGATTAATTATACAGACCTCTGCCTGTAAAAGACACATAACAATATTTATTATTTATCATTCTCCTAATAGCTCTGCTGATATTTGCAGCTCATAGTTGATTAATTTTTTTCTCTTAACTATTTACTTGACTGAATTTTTTGATCTTGGTGATATTAATACTATTGAATATTGTTCCTTTAATAATGATACGGCATCGCCTAGACGAAACACTCAAAATATCATGAATTTGAACCAGCATAATAAATAACGTGGTAAACATAAACAATCTCATCTAGATCTAGTATTATGTAATAAATATTGCTCAATAGAGAAAGCTGTTGATGTTACTGTTAACGAATGTGTATATCATCTGTAGTAAACTATTATATGCTGCAAAATTCGCAAGAAGAACTATCATCAATAATGAACTTGACATACCATTAGATGAATATAATTTTAGATTATTTTATTAAAGTTTACTTAAAACTGACGGGACTTTCTGGATGCTTGTGCAGATGTTAATCAGACTATATTTTACTATTGTACAATCAATTAGACCCATTTTTTAACATCTAGTGCCAAAATTAATTACATCTAGTAGTAGTTATCCACATTAACTCGGTTATTCCATAATAAAGGATATTATTAAAAACATTCACTATGGTAATAATACAATTCCTCTAATTACATTACTTGTTGCCATTTAAAAAACTTATATAAAGTCAAATCTGATTGCAAAGAATATTTTAAAAACTATACAGGGTTGCTGGTAATTCGATACATTCCTTTGGAGATGTGATGGGGCATGATCTAAGAAGTAAATTTAGCCCTAACATATATTATGCAAAACTCAATAGTTTTTGAGATATTTAATTTTTTTTGTTTTTCTCAAAAAGTAGATCTTAATGTCCTAAAAGTTAATTTTCGAAAAATCTATTTGACATTTTTAAATTTTTTTTTTACTGGATTACTTGTCCAATATTATAGATATCCGTTTGGAATGAAAAATATCTGGAAACATTTCGATCATGTGAACATCTGAAATAAAAACTTTAAAAATTTTTTTTTTTAAATCAGCTATGAAATTTACCTATTAGGTTTTTTCAAAAAAATATTAACGTAACACGCGTATAAATTATTATAAAAACTGCCTTATTTCAATAGCTATCTAACAAGGTACAAATATTCAATGTACCCTTAATAGTTCTAAGAAAATACTAGTAAAAATAACACAAGTAGTACGAATTTTATTTTTAGATAAACAGTAAAAAACATTTTAAAAGTAGAGTTTAATTCTTCATTAATTTCAAAGTTGTACTTTATTTTTTATATGTCTTGCTCAAAATGGGAGCCCCTATTCCGTATACAGACACGGCAGCGTCTTCTTATTTCCGTCCTTGTTACTCTGGTTGTCAGATTATGCCTTATGTGTCGGGCAGCATCGACTATCCTTTGTCTAAGGTTTTCTATAGTATTGACTGGTGTGGCATAGACCATCTCCTTCATATGACCCCATACGTAATAATCAAGGGGTGTTAAGTCAGGGCTTCGCGCTGGCCAAAGTATTGGGCCCGCTCTTCCAATCCAACGGTTAGGGAAACGTTGATCAAGTAACTGTGGTACTGTCAGCCGATAATGTGCTGGACAACCGTCGTTCTGAAACATCATGCGCTGTCTGACGGCGAGAGGAACATCTTCTAAAATCACCGCCAGATCATTTCTTAAAAAATTTTCAAAGATTTCCCAGTTTAAATTTTGAGGAAGAAAGTGTGGCCGTATTAAATAGTGGCCAATGACTCCCATCCACACATTAATAAAAAACTTCATTTGGAAACTATAGTTTCACGTGTTAACTTGGGATTTTTCTCTGCCCAATAATGTAGGTTGTGGAAATTTGTTATACCCTCGCGATTAAATTTCGACTCGTCCGTCCATAAAATACTTGTTAAAAAATTTGCACTTTCTGCATCTGAATTTAACATAAAACGGCAGAATTCCACTCTCCTTCCAGGATCATCTTCCTCCAAGCCTTGGTCAGGGGTATAGTGGTAAGGATGACATCCAACTCTACGTATCGTAGACCAAACTTTCCATTGTGACGCTCCGGTTAGTCTTGCGACTTTATTAGTTGAAATAGTTGGGTCTTCCTCAAAATACCTCAATATGTCTTCCTCATCATCTGGTTCATAAACGGGAGGAGCACCAGCGTCACTTCTTCTGCAATTCACGGAGTCAGCTTCAGCGATATTTCGATATGCCGTACTGAATACACGTGCATTTGGTAAGCGGCGGTTAGGGTACCAAAGACCATATTCTCGGCAGCTTCAGCAGCGTTGCCGCCACAGTATCCGCAGACAAACAAGATATCAGCGTATTCTGCGTTGGCATACGCGGCCATGGCACAGAAAATACAATAACAACAACTAATAACAACAACTGCGAGCAAAATCAAAATCTTCGATAACTAATTTAACAAGACCAACAAACTTAAGGGACACGGAGATAAGAATGTCAGTTAATGACATATATGCACAAACGTCAAAGTCAAGGACTGACTGACTTAAATGAAAATGAACGATTAGTCGTTTAATAAATTCCGCCACCAACATTATCTTTACTAATTTTTTATTAGAACTATTAAACATTTCTACCTAGTTAGATAGCTATTGAAATAATTTGTACGCATGCTACATTAATATTTTTTTGAAAAAACCTAATAGGTAAATTTCATAACGGATTTTAAAAAAAAAATTTTTACAAGTTTTTATTTTAAATGTTCGCATGATCGAAATGTTTCCGGATATTTTTCATTCCAAACGGATATCTATAATATTGGGCAAGTAATCCAGTAAAAAAAAATTTAAAAATGTCAAGTAGATTTTTCGGAAATTAACTTTTAAGACATTAAGATCCACTTTTTTGAGAAAAACAAAAAAATTGAAATATCTCAAAAACTACTGAGTTTTGCATAATGTATGTTAGGGCTAGATTTACTCCTTAGCTCATGCCCCATCACATCTCCAAAGGAATGTATCGAATTACCAGTAACCCTGTATATCTAACCTAGAAAACAGTATTGTACTCAATCCCTCTAGCTTCTGGAAAAAGCACACGAGCACTAGCAGGTATAATAAATACACACTACAGGTAATGACGACCCCCTTTATCCCAGAAGGCTCTAGAAGAGCCTTGTGTGGGAGGGGGCTACACATTTAGGGACAAGGGACACACACCCAATATCCGTGTATAGTGGAAAAATCCATCTCACAGTATTTTCCACTGCCACGGCCGGGGATCGAACCCGGAACTTTTGGGTGAGAGGCAAGTGCGCTCGCCTCTCGACCATCAGTCATATACCTAGCAATTTGAAAGTATAAATATGCCTGGTCCAGTAGAAATATGCAATAGCTTGGAAATTTTTTTCCAATAATTCTATAGCACACCTACCAACAATAATGAACACTTTGTTCAAAAATTCTGTTGTGAAAGCCGTTACCTTGTGATAGTCAATCATGACGATATATTAAAATATTTTCTCGTCTCTTTCACGTAAGTATAATATATTTCGATTGTTTATATTCGGAAAACTATGACTTGAACTATGACTTGAATCTGTTTTTTGAACTCTAAAAGGGCGTAAGTGTTCTTTGTCCCTGATTTCAAATTCACGACCAGTTTGACCTATATAGGGGATTACAATCCGGGCGTACTAGTTTATAAACTCCTGATTTTTTAAATTTGTTTTTTTCACCTTTGTCGTTATACCGGGTGGGGCAATAGTGCGTCGGATCTCGATATCTGGAGTTCTACGATAGTTAGAAATTTTTTTAAAAATTGCAACTAGATAAAAAAAGTCTATAACTGGAAATTATTTTCGAATATACAGGGCGAGCCAAGACGAAACTACAGGACCAAGTGCCTTTTTTTAAATGGAATGCTATGTATATCAGTACATTTTTTGAAGCCTCTTTCTAGGCTCTATTCATTCCTATATTATCATTGAATGTCTCCCAACCACTTGGATGTAATGATTTTTTTTGTTGAAATAATGCAATCTGCAGGTGGATATTTAAAAAAATCACCACAGTCACAATTATGCCTGACATCACATCACATCGTGGAAAAATATACAGTGTGTTCCATTTGAAAAAATCAAGAAAATTCAATTCAAAATGTTCTTAACTGAAAATTAATTCTTGGCCACCCTGTACATTTTTAGGAAATGAAAATGATTCAAATACATTAATTAGATGTCTCGTAACTGGTATTCACATAAGTTTTTCTTAAAACTCATAATTGTGACTGTGGTGATTATTTTAATATCCATCTGCAGATTGCATTATTCAAATATATAAACATGTAGTATATCCAACAAAAAGCCCAATATATTTTTGCGCAAAACAAGACCACAACATATCAATGCACCTTCGATTAACGCGGTTTACTCTTTCAGAAATTCATGAGCAATTCATTTGTTATAGAAATACACCAAACCCGTATTATTAGATGCATGAAGTTAACTTATATATGGGATAAAGAAACCAATAACTTTGTAAAATTGGCTGGATTCGACAAAGGAATCAGCAAAGCGGAATTACACAGCTTTAGTGGACAAAGTCGAGAGAAGCAAATTTTAAAGTAAGCAAGGAGAATATTGACTATTTTCATTATATACCCTAAAAATTAACTAGTATTGATATAAATATAATAAATAATAAAAAAATTCACGGAAGAATGGGCACATGCACCGTTTTCATGAGAATTTGTTACCTACACTTCTACTAATCTTCATAATTTTTTTTAGGAGGATAATCTACGGCAACAACGAAATAAATGTTCCAGTTCAAACGATATTGACCCTTCTAGTATTAGAGGCTCTAACGCCGTTTTATATGTTTCAACTTTTTAGTTTGATAGTGTGGCTGTGTGAACTCTACCTCTATTATACATTTGCTATTATCATAATGTCGGTGGCCGGTATAACAACATCCATCATACAGACTAGAAAGGTGAGGAATGAGTACTTTCATTTTCATTCAGTACTATTATTTGGAAAATATAACTTTGAAACATTGGCCTAAGCTACAGTTAGCCCTAGTAACGCTAGGCGTCACGATTATCTAGGATTTTCCTAAAAAAGTGTCTCGGGATTTTTTATAAATATTATTATTATTATTATTATTATTATTATTAGCCGTTACTCGAGTCCGAGTATAAAAATGTTACAGTCGATAGATTGTGTACAATAAAAAAACAAGTAAAAGGTGTAGTCTATTGTAATTCCCATTCATCTACGGTGCACACGACTATGGCTATAGAGGCCAATTCGGGAGAGTACATGTCGACCGCAGTCAGGACAAACATAGACCTGGTTAGGTCTTGGATTCGGCCTTCTTGCAGCAACATTTCCTTGATAGCTGGCCACAACCCCTCGCCATTCGGTTCTGTCCGCTGCAAGTTGTTCCCATTGCTCGTCTGCAATACCACAGGATTTTAGATTTTCATGGAGAGCGTCTTTGAACCTCTTTCGTTGACCGCCACGCCTTCTTCTACCGCTTAGCAATTCACCAAAAAGTGTACATTTAGGAAGGCGGTTATCATGCATACGATGAACATGACCTGCCCATCTTAGGCGTGCTCTTGAAATAAGCACCTCAATTGGAAGGCTGTTTGCTCTCCTGAGTACTTCCACGTTTGATATGTGATGGAACCAACGGATTTTCATCATACTTCTGAGGTGTCTGCTGAAAACGTTCTAATTCTTTCACATGACGACGGTAAGTGACCCAGCTTTCACATCCATATAGCAGTGTTGGAATGACAACTGCTCTGTAGACAGCCATTTTCGTTGACAAAGCAAGGTCGTGGTTGTCAAATACTCTCTCTCTAAGTCCCCAGAGTACTCTAGATGTAGCGTTAATTCTATAGCGAATCTCGCTGTCCATGTTTGCTTTGTCATTAACAACGTTGCCTAAGTAATTGAACTGATCCACCACTTCAAGAGAATTTCCGTTAAGTGTAATGTCTATTTGGTTCACTTGATGAGGAGTTGACATAATCTTTGTCTTTCCAATGTTGATTTTAAGTCCCAAGGAATCATAGCTCTGGGCATACACATCTAAAAGTTCTTGAAGCTCTTCCGGCGTAGAGGCTAAAAGTGCACAGTCATCCGCATACTGGAGATCACAAATGAATCGTGTGCGTGTCTTCGTGAAAGCTCTAAAGCGCCCTACGTTAAAGAGACCGCCATCAAAACGGTATCTGAGACCTATTCCTCTGACTTATAAATATGCACAATAATTGACATACTGAAATTATTTCATTTTGCTGTTCCACACTATGAATGTAGGCGAATTTTTGCTTTAATTGTGCAAATTATCTGTTAAATTTATAGAACCAGAAGAATTTGAAAGGCACAGTTCATTCATTAGACACAGCTATAGTATGTAGAGGAGAAAATAATTTTGAACAGATTCCTACCAGCGACCTTGTACCTGGCGATGTGATTTTAATACCATCTAATGGTTGTGAATTGCAGTGCGATGCCGTGTTGCTCTCAGGAAATTGTATAGTGAACGAGAGTATGCTAACAGGTATTTTTTATTTTATTTTTATTATTTTAATTACTGCCCAGACAGAAATTCATAAATACGACAGAGATTTTGAACATTGAAGATAAGATTATTCAAGTACAAATTAAGGGGCGAGCGTGGGTGCGTCTTTACTATATACATACTTCGATATGCGATGTAAAGCAACGCCAGGCGCAGTTAGTAGTTGGATGGGTGACCGTTCCAACGAAGACCGCGTCCTCGTCTCAAACATCTTCCAGCGGCTTGTATATCAGTGTATGCGCGGAAGCTATACAACCTTAGGCGAGGGTTGTATAGGGGATATACCATCCTTCGGAGGGGATGTAAAGCCGTCGGTCCCTTGTCTATTAAATGTTAGGCAAGTAAAAGATCCCTACTCTTCTTAAGGGAAGAGGTTCGGCAAAATTCCGGGTTGGGGGTAGCTCGTCTACAGGCGTCGGTGTTAGGCCTCAGTAGCGGAAATAGGCCGACGTTAAATAAATGTATAAAAAAAAAAGTACAAATTACAGTAGTACTAATTACACAAATAAAACTTTAACAGAAACAGATAATACAAACTGACGATAAACAAGTACTCTGCAGATTTTGCATTTTGGATATTTTTCTATTAAACAATAAACATGTTTATATTATTTTGCAATAAATCATAGATGGGACAGACACCATATAAGGAGGAAAACAACAAATTTGTTTTATATTCACAACTTTCATAATCAGTGAAACTTATCCTAGCTTTGATTTTAAAAATACTTACAAACAATGTTTATGTACTTTGGATTAATTCTGTGCAGTTACGGAAAATTGGCCTTATATAATATTTTGACTGCATTTCTCCAATTTTATTGTGATTTTTCCTAATTCTATATGTACCTTATTTGTTGTATATACATCTTTCAGGTGAGTCGGTACCCATAACGAAAAACCCGTTACCAAACAGCCCCAAACAGTACTCAGTGAAAGAAGATGTCAACCATACACTATTCTGTGGAACGAAGATCATACAAACCAGAGTGAAAGGTAAAATCTTATAAATAATTCTATTGTTTATAAACAATTTTCTTCAATAGGACAAGAAAAAGTCCTTGCTGTGGTGATAAGGACGGGATATTTAACGGCCAAGGGGGAGCTAGTCAGAAGTATTTTATATCCCCCTCCAGCTGACTTTAAATTTGAAACTGACAGTTATAAATTTATCGGAATCCTTGCTTTTATAGCCATTCTAGGAGTAATTTACACCGTCGTATCCAAGGTATGTGAAATGTATACAAGCTGTCCATTTTATCAGGGCCCTCGAGAATATCTCACTTAATATCGGTCATACAAAAAAAAATAATTTTACGAAAATTGTGCCGATTTATATAAACCTACAAAATGGTTTGAAGACATTTGAAATCCATGGCCTACTTTAAGAGTTATGACGGAAAATATCGAAAATGCGGAGAACGTCTAGGCCAAATATGTCCGTTATTTGAAGAGATACGAGAAAAATTCTAAGGCGAAAATTTTTGCAAAACAGTGTTTCAACGAGGTTTTATCTAATTTTTTTTAAAAAAAGGGTTTTTTGAGATTTACTCTTCGGGCTGTTAAAAAAATTATTTTGAAACGGGCGGAAAATGGCGCCATTAAGTAGAGTATTTTCCTCCCTTTTCAACGATATATTACATGCCATATTTATTCATTGGTACTACGTTAGTAATTATTAAAACATTTTTTTTAAACCCATAATTTTTTTTTTAACAAGCATTATACTCGCCGTGGAGAAGTATGATTAAATAAAACGATAAAATAATTCAATAAGTTGTTCAAATCTTTGCTATAATAAAACATTAACACAATTAAGAAGAATAAAGTAAATTCAGGTAACAAAAACAAATTAATAATAAAAAGAATATAGCACACAGAACATTCATATTTATCTAATCTTCAAAATAATTTTTAAGATATCATATCAAGTGTTCAAAGTATCCACCGCGATTTCTTATGCACAATCGAGCGTGGCGAGGCACTGCATTTAAAGCATTTCGGGGGTAACTATAATACATGGCTGTTGAATTCGAGCTTTTAGGTCCTCTACATTTTGCGGAAAACACCTTATCTTTAATATACCCCACAGAAAAAAAACCATTGGGGTTATATCTGGAGAACGAGGGGGCCATCGAATAAATCCATTGGTACCTGTCCAATGTTGTGGCAAAATTTCGTCTAAATAATCTAGGCAAATCTGGGAATTGTGGGGAGGAGCTCCATCTTGTTGAAAATATTGAAAGTTGTGTCGATTCTCTAAAGGTAGGTCATCTAAGAATTCATTAAATTCATTTCTCAAAAAGTTTAGGTACCTTTGACCACTGAGGTGACCATCATAAAAATAAGGACCTATTAAATTGGTGCCTAAAATACCTATCCACACATTTATTGAAAAACGATTTTAAAACCCAGTCGGTCTATGCCAGTGTGTATTTCCAGAAGTCCATTTGTAATAAATATTGCGATTAAAAAATCCATTATTGGAAAAATTTGCCTCGTTGGACCAAAGTATTTTACTACATATTAATGGATCAGCACGCTTCTTTTCCAACAACCACCTACAAAAAATCGTCCTCCTTGTTTTGTCCCCCGCTTGTAAATTGTGAACTTTTTTGGCTTTATAACACCGGTAACCATTTTTCTTTAAAATTTTTCTAGCACTTGTTTTATTTATATGACCAGCAATTTGAATTTCTCTTAATGATGTTTCCAAATTTTCTGTATTTTTATTTCTTACATAATTAATAACGCTGTTTACCTTATTTACATTATCCGTAACACTGTTCAACCTTGTCTTCTTCTTTAAAAATGAACCATTATTTTTGAGTTTCGTAGCTAATTTTCTGAACAGAGTTTTATTCGGCTGTAGTGATTGTGAAAATCTGTTTCTATATTCTACTTGAGCTAATCCAGAGTTAAAATTGCATTGGCAATATATAACGAATATATTTTAACGATCAATGTGAGTGAAAATCATTTTTGAAAATTCTAAATTCTTAAATGAGTGTGATTGAGTGAGAGTTTAAGTATTAACTGAGATGATCTGTCAAAAAATTAAAATTGTCAAGTTTGTTCATAGCCAACTATTTTAAAATAATTGAAATAATAGTGAAATCATGAAATACAAACAAATGGATATTATACTTAAATTAATTGGTAAAGACATTTTAACTTTCTGAGCAAGGAGTGACGCTTTTATGGAGGACCTCTATACATTGGCATAACTGCGAATACTCTTTCCATAATTGCTCCATGTTGCTTTCTTGATTATTATTTTGTTTTTGTTGCCTGAATTTACTTTATTCTTCTTAATTGTGTTAATGTTTTATTATAGCAAAGATTTGAACAACTTATTGAATTATTTTATCGTTTTATTTAATCATACTTCTCCACAGCAAGTATAATGCTTGTTAAAAAAAAATTTATTGGTTTTAAAAAAATGTTTCTATAATTACTAACGTAGTACCAATGAATAAATATGACATGTGATATATCATTGAAAAGGGAGGAAAATACTCTATTTAATGGCGTCATTTCCCACCCGTTTCAAAATAATTTTGTTAACAGCCTGAAGAGTAAATCTCAAAATACAGCGGTTTTGAAAAAAAATAGATAAAACCTCGTTGAAACACCCTATTTTGCAAAAAAAATTTCGCCTTACAATTTTTCTCGTATCTCTCGTATCTATTTTTCCTAGACTTTTTCCGCATTTTCGATATTTTCCGCCATAACCGTTAAAGTAGGCCATAGATTTCAAATGTCTTTAAATCATTTTGTAGGTTATATAAGTCGGCACAATTTTCGTAAAAATATTTTTTTTTGTACAACCGATATTAACCTGTATATTATGTATATAAATTTTGTCAGATCCTGTAAAATTTTGTTATGGTCTTTTAGAGTACGCGAAATATTAACGCCTTAGACATATTGATTAAGTCACTGGACCTGATAACAATCGCCGTTCCACCAGCTTTGCCTGCTGCGATGACTGTTGGAAAATTGTATGCTCTAAATCGGTTGAAGAACTCCAAAATCTTCTGCATGAACTCCAGAGTGATTAACGTGTCTGGGTCTGTCGACTGTATTTGCTTCGATAAGGTAAACTAAATACTTATTTTTCAACAATGATTTGCTTATAATGTCAACTTGATGGGCGAAATAAACGCCCGGTGCAACTTAATTAATGTTGATCGTCCTCTGTCTCAGACTGGCACATTAACTGAAGATGAGTTAGACATGTGGGGAATTGTTCCCGTTGAAGATAATAAGATTAAATCTTCATTGAAGAACGTTCAAATTCTGTCGAATAGTTCATCCCTCCTGAGAGGTATGGCGACTTGTCATTCCTTATCTATTATCAATAATGAACTTTGTGGGGACCCGCTTGATGTCAAGGTATTTTTTTTAAATACTTTGTGATATTTTTCAAATGCTTAATCTGCAAATTTTGCTTTCAACAAGTCACGTATATTCATTATATCGGGTGTTAGAAAAGTATGGGAATGGTGGAAAATCTCGAACAGTTTGCATCAAATCGAAAAATAAAAAAATACGTGTCAAAAATTTTTCAAAAAACTATCTACTGATACCAAAATGACCTCCCCACCCACACCCTGTGGGTGGAGCGAGGGGCAACTTTAAAATTTCAAATGGAAACCCCTATTTTTTATAGCGGATTCGGATTCTACGGCCAAAAATACGTGAATTTAATATCGGGCTTTTTTTCTATTCTCGCAAGGTGTCGCTGCAATCGCAAAAAATTGAGTGGAAACATGAAGGTTTTGAACGCATACTTAAAAAAATATGAAAAGCAAAACTACTGATCTCAGAGTGAATGATTTCCCGAGCTGTTTTGAGAACAGTGATTTTACACGGTCGTGCGGAAATTACAACCACTATTAACATTCTGTAAATTTATTAGCAGCTAGTAATTTTCAATTTACATTTTTTACAGGGCAATAAAAAACTCGATTTAAAAAAAAGAACAGTGGTTTTACCTCTTAATTCAGCCATTTCAGACAAGTTCTTGATTCCAGCCAGTGAAGGCAAATAGGTAACTCAGCCATTTAAGGCAAGGTGAGGATTTCGGCAAGTTGAGGCAATTAGTTTACAGCTTAACTGCTACACTAGCAAGTTTTAATTTCAAGATTATAGCAGGTATTCGAAATGGTGTCCATTGACTTCTTGGCATTGTCCGAGACGAACGTATTTTTTTTTTTATACATTTATTTAACGTCGGCCTATTTCCGCTACTGAGGCCTAACACCGACGCCTGTAGACGAGCTACCCCCAACCAGGAATTTTGCCGAACCTCTTCCCTTAAGAAGAGTAGGGATCTTTTACTTGCCTAACATTTAATAGACAAGGGACCGACGGCTTTACATCCCCTCCGAAGGATGGTATATCTCCTATACAACCCTCGTCTAAGGTTGTATAGCTTCCGCGCATACACTGATATACAAGCCGCTGGAAGATGTGTGAGGCGAGAACGCGGTTTCCGTTGGAATGGTCACCAATCCAAGTACTAACTGCGCCTGTCGTTGCTTTACATCGCATACCGAAGTATGTACATAGTAAAGACGCACCTACGCTCGCCCCGAGACGAACGTAAAAATTTTCAATAGCACTTCTTATCATTTGAGGTGGTATTTCTGCAAAAATGTTTATTATGCGTTGCCTCAGCTCTTCCAAATCACGAGGTTTAGTGAAATAAACCTTACCATTCACGTATCCCCAAATAAAATAATCAAGTGGCGCGAGGTCGGGAGATCTTGCTGTCCATTCAATAGTTCTTCTTCGACCTATCCATCGATTTTCCAAAGTACCATTCAAATAGTCCCTAACAATATCCCTATAGTGTGGAGGAGCCTCATCTTGCTGGAACCAAACATTATCGAACTCATCACCAGCAATCTCTTGTATTGTATGAACTATTTGATTTGTCAACATTTCCAGGTATTTTTCTCCATTCAAATTTCCATCTCTGAAAAACGGTCCTATGATTCGATCCCTGAAAACTCCTGCCCAAACATTTAATTTTTGTGGATACTGCGTGTGTGTTTCAAGCATCCAGTGAGGGTTTTCGTCACTCCAATATCTGAAATTATGGCGATTAACTTTTCCATTGAGTTCGAAAGTTGCTTCATCTGAGAAGATAAGTAGAGATGGCAAAAAATTTGGGTTTTGGTTACTCCTTTTTATCAATAATTCACTAAATTCAGGTCGCCGATCAAAATCATCTTCATTTAACTCTTGGTGAAGGTGAATTTTGTAAGGATGAAATTTCAAAAGTTTAAAATTCTTATGAACTGAAAATGCACTCATATCAACCTGTTGGCTGGCTTTTCTGATTGATAACCTTCGATTTTCAACAAATGCCTGGGCCACTTCCATTTGTCGAGCTTCCGATGTTTCAGATTTTGGTCTTCCAGATTTTCCAGGGTGATTTTTATTTGTCCTTGTGTCTAGGAATCGTTTGATGGTACGGGACACAGTAGATTTCGAAATTCCTACTTGATCTATACGGAAAGTTTCGTTGAATAAAATCACAACTTCATCATAGGACCTTTCTTTATCGCCCCACCCTCGCATCATTAAAAGAGAAACTCTCTCTTCCTCTGTTAAAGTAGCCATTATGCAGAAAAAAACGCGAGAACTAATGAAAAATTAAATAACTTTTTCCGTACAAAAGTGCGCTCCTGCCTCTACAAAAGTTAGAAGGAACTGAACGTTCTCGTAGAAATTTCACAAAACAAATACTGTTATTAAGAACACTTTTAAAAAAACATTCATAAAAACCAAGATATCACAGATATTGTTTTTTAAACTGAATGTTTTTTTGTCAACACGAGTAGCTAGATTTTGTAAATATTTACAAACTTGTGGACGCTTAAGGTTTATTTCAATTTTGTGCGATTGCAGCGACACCTTGCGGGAATCGAAAAATGAGCCCGATATAAAATCCGCTATAAAAAATAGGGATTTTCATTACAAATTTCAAAGTTGCCCCCGCCCCACCCACTGGGTTAGGGATGGGAGAGTCGAATCCAATGTCATTGGATAGATTTCGTAAAAATAACAATTACATGTCTTTTAGTTTTTGAATTGGACGTTTTTTTATGGGCACAAGACGCTACTCTTGAAACAGTAATGTTTTCTTTTCATTTTTTCCGATTACAGCGACACCATGCAAGAATCGAAAAGAATGTCTGGACTAAAATTTACGTATTTTTTGTCGTAGAATCCGATTCCGGAACAAAAAATAGGGGTTCCGATTTGAATTTTTAAAGTCGCCCCTCGCCCCACCCACAGGGTGGTGGGTGTGGAGGTCATTTTGGTATCAGTGGATAGTTTTTTGAAAAATTTTTGACGCGTATTTTTTATTTTTCGATTTGATGCAAACTGTTCGAGATTTTCCACCGTTCCCATACTTTTCTAACACCCGGTATGTTCAACAAAAATGTTTTGAAAGGTAGTCAAAAACTCACAACAAGAATATAAAAAATAAAGATAACTAGAATATTTAAGGTACTTATAAATGTTTATATTTATTCAATGCTGTATTTACTCTAGATGTTCGAGTCTACTGGATGGATACTAGACGACATATACGATAACACAAGCGGCGAAAATTTAATGAATAAACTTCATCACATAGTGGTTAAACCGAGAAGCTCCTCAAACGAGGTGAGAAGACACATACACAGTCTGACATGACATGAACCTTAAGTGACTTTTTCATTGATTTTTTTAAGGAGGAGCTCCAAATCGGAATAGTTCACCAATTTCAGTTCTCTTCCCATTTACAAAGGATGAGCGTTTTAACGAAATCGTCAGATGCAAATTTCTATAGCGTATATTGTAAGGGTTCCCCAGAGATGATCATTTCCCTTTCTTTGCCAAGTTCAGTACCTGATAATATATTATTAAGACTGAAAGAGTACACCTGTCAAGGTTACAGAGTTATAGCTCTTGGGAAAAGAGCTCTGGAAGGGATAACCTCGGAGGATATAGCAAAATTACACCGGGAAGATATTGAATGCAATTTAGAGTTCGTTGGATTGATTGTACTGGAAAATAAACTGAAACCTCAAACGTCTGGAGTCATCAAAACTTTGAAAGAGGCTAATTTAAAAGTAGTAATGATTACAGGTAGGTGTTAAAAGGCTATCAAATCGATCTACTTCAATTCATATCATGCATTTAATATTTCTTAGGGGATAACATACAGACAGCGCTACATGTCGCAAAAGAATGCCAAATAGTTGATCAAGACCAAATTATCATCGAAGTTGTAGCTGAAGAGCCAACCAGATTTGAAGCTGCACTCATAGAATACCACATAAGCAGTCAGCCATCAGTGTATGTAAGCAGATACATTTTTATTTGAAATATAACGTATATGAAAATTTCACTTTTCCGTAGGAAAAGAAAATGCAGCTCAACGGAAACGGCCTTGACGTCGAAAGGAGCCAAGCACGGAAATACTGTTTTGCAATTACAGGCAATTCCTGGGCAACAGTTGTGAAATATTTCCCTGAACTAGTGCCTAGAATCGTAGCTAAAGGGGTTGTCTTCGCTCGAATGTCTGGCATGCAGAAACAGCAGTTAATCGAGGAGTTCAAAAATTTAGGCTACTACGTAGGTAAGTTGGTAATATACGTGCTCTTGTTGACGACTAGGTAACCGTAAATCATTCACCGCATCAGGTTTTAAATTCATATTCACTTTATTTTTATGCATTTGATGAAGATCATCGAACTTAGTGAGAATTGGTATACGTCAATACGTTTAAGATGATCCATTAAAGCCCATAGCTTATTTGAAATAGAGAACATAATGGTTTGGCGGATCGATCAATAAATTTAGGAGCAGTATTTATTTCATTAAATAGTAGTGGGGGTGGGCCAAAATACCCGATATACTACTACTAAAAACTGTAGAAAAATGTTCAAGGTTTTTCATTTTTAAATGATGTTTGCCAGTTTTATTTCAGTGGAATTGGTTAGAGACTTGAACAATTTTTACTTTCTAGTATTACAAGACCCTAACACTCTATTTTTTTCAGCGATGTGCGGTGATGGAGCCAACGACTGCGGCGCACTCAAGGCAGCTCATGTTGGAATATCCCTATCAGAAGCCGAATCTAGCGTCGCGTCACCATTCACCTCGAAAGAACCCAACATCTCGTGCATGCCAAAAGTCATCAAAGAGGGCCGAGCAGCCCTAGTCACATCCTTCGGCGTATTCAAGCTGATGCTCTGCTACAGCCTGACAGAGTTTGCTTCCGTCATAATACTGTATAATATCGACGCCAACCTCACGTCTATGCAATTTCTGTTCATAGACGTCTGCCTGATATTGAACTTCGCATCGTTCTTCGGCATCACCAAGGCTTATGACACTCTGGACAAAGTACCTCCAATGACGTCGCTTATGGGTTTCATCCCGATTTCATCTATGAGTTTCTTCATGGTTCTCACAACCGCGTTTCAAATTTTAGCTTACTATTACATACAAACCTTCGACTGGTTCACTCCCTTTGTTTTTAACGAAGAAGATGACAAGAACTTTCTCTCCTACGAAAACTACGCCATATTCACCGCATCATTGTTTCAATATATAACTATGGCCGTGGTGTTTTCCAAAGGTAAACCTTATAGAAAACCATTGTACACCAATCTGTACTTCACGTTTTCCTTGCTGATATCAACGGCTGTCTGTGTGTACATGACGTTGAGTCCTGCTCAGTGGTTAAAAGATCTTATAGAACTGCTGATGCCTCCTACTTTTGCCGGTCGTTATTCTATACTTATAATATCTCTTATAAATTTCATGACCTGCATTGTAGTTGAAGATTTAGTCGTTGAATATATTCTGGCTAAAATCGTGGCTCCTAAATTTAGAAGTATCAACAGGTCGAAGCAAAAATTTTTGAGAGTTTTGAGAGATTTGAATGAGGACACGAGCTGGCCCAAAGTGGGAGACGGATCTGTGATTTTGACTAACCTTTGTGAGCATCCAAGTAATGGTCTTGTTAACAATGGTTTCGTGGGTTCGCAAGACATTTTAATTACAAGATTTTGATTCTTTTGTGATTGTGATTTTATTTATGTGTGTACAATGACATTAGCTTATTTATACTTATATATAGTTTACATAATGTAGGTATAGTCAACTAAATAAAATTATTAAGTACTATATGTTTCAATTTCATAGTTAGTGGAGTTGTATGATAATTAATATGGATGAACTGAAAAGTAATAGTATGCGAAAAGAAGTACTGGCATAAAATGAAGTGATTTTTAAGTTTTTCGTTTACCAGTTTCGTGTACATTAAATTATTAAAAGCTTTTATTAAACTATTTGTCAGTTTGTTTAGATCAAATCTTGCAATCAAAATTTCGATTAGTGCTAATTGAGCTAGAGCTTTGAAATTTTGCACATGTATATAAGTCCGGTGACAATACACTTTAACATATTCATATAAGAAAAAAACAATGGAGGCTTCAAGATGGCAGACGACTTTATGGTTTATGATCCGATTTGACTCAAAATCGATATGTGGGGGTTTTCGAAATCGCCAATTATGAATTCTTGGTCAAAATGTAGAAATTCAAAATGGCGA
The DNA here is from genome assembly GCA_963675555.1 of Leptura quadrifasciata. Taxonomy (NCBI): domain Eukaryota; kingdom Metazoa; phylum Arthropoda; class Insecta; order Coleoptera; family Cerambycidae; genus Leptura; species Leptura quadrifasciata. Next base: position 15,624,614 of record OY776680.1, on the reverse strand, counting down.
CTCCAATATGGTGGACAACTTTTGTCATTTATGGTCCAAATCGATCAAGAATTTAGTTCAAGATGGCGGAAAACTTTATCGTTTATGATCCGATTCGATTCAAAATTGATATCTGGGTGTTTTCAAGACCGCCAATTATGAATTCTTTGTCAAAATGTAGAAATTCAAAATGGCGGCGGCAATGTGGCTGACGACTTTTGTCATTTAGATCCAAATCGGTCAAAATCGATAACTGGAGGTTTTTGGGGTCACGGATTACGAATTTCTAATCAAAAATTTAGTTCAAGATGGCGGACGACTTTACCGTTTATGATCCGATTCGTCTCAAAATCAATATCTGGGGATTACAGCATATGAAAAGACCAAAAATTAAAAAATTAAATTATATAAAAAATATTTAAAAAGAAGCTTTTATTTAAAAAATGCTTTAAAAAGTCGAAAATAAACTTTGAAGCAAATCCAACCCATCATTTTGTTACATTATATAATTTTTTTATGATATAAAAGCTTGTCGCGAGCAATCTCCTTTATACAGGAAAATCTTGCGACAAGCTTTTAATCATAAAACAATTATATAATGTAACAAAATGATAGTTTGATTTACTTCAAAGTTTATTTTCTACTTTTTAGAGCATTTTTAAATTATTTTTTTTTGTTTAGAATGTTGTAAATCTGGTAATAGAATTGACCACAATCTATTATTGCATAAGGTACATCTCGTTGGGCTTTGTATACTACTGTTAAAATTATTTAAATCCTATCTTAACCAAAGAACAAAGTATGTTGAATGTCGGAGTGTATATAAAATCATTCGAAATATCAGTTACATCGGGGGTTCCCCAGGGCTCTGTTCTGGGGCCTCTCCTTTTAATGCTATTTATTAATGTTATTTTAGATAATTTAGATGTAGGTATCTTATTTACTTTATGCTGATGCCATGAAGTTGTTTTGCAATATTAGCTCTGAGGCAGATTGCGAAAAATTGCAAAGCGATTTGCAAAGGGCGAATGATTGGAGCTCATTGAATAATTTTTCACTAAATACTGAGACTAATGTGATGTCTTACTATAGATAATAAAGTCCACTACTAAAAGATTATCAATTAAATTCTAACTCATTACACCGCACTAAACATATGAGAGATCTTCAGTATGATAATGAATTAACTTTTAATATACATGTCAATAACGTAATGCAATCTTCTTTTATAAATTTGGGCTTTATAATAAGAAATTCAATCGGCTTTTACTGACGTGAAGATGTTAACATTGCTTTTTAATTATTTGGTCAGATTAAAACTTGAATATGCTTCACTAATATGATATCCCAGCTACAAGACCTATATCGACAGCTTAGAGGAAGTTTCTTAAGAATATCTCCTTTAAGGAAGATAGGTTATATCTCTTACTAACTCCAAAGCAAATACTACTCAAACCGTAACAGATTTACCTCTAAAATTATTGCCTATTCTCGTTAAATTCCTGCCACAGTCTTGCTACAAATGTTTTCAGATTTGCTGCGTGTCATCAGGTGTATTTCTCAGCAATTTTTGATTGAGATTTGGGAAAGGTCAAATAAAATAATCTAGCACGTAGATAAATAGTTTTATTTTAGTTGCTATCGATAATAGACATCAGCGCAATTATGAGATCACTTGAATTCCAAATTATCCATTAATCAGTCTTATTAGTGGAGTAAAAAGAATGTGAAAAACCGATACAAAGAAAGTGTCGAGTGTCGGGGAGAACAATTTTTTGTTAGAGACTAAAGTACTTATATAAAGAATAGATATAGAACTGGAGTAGTTCTAATATAAAATGAAGAGGAATGGAATATTATTTGAGTTACATTCAGAATCAAAATGATCGTAAGGAATACAATATTAGCCATCTTTGGAAATAATGATAAATCTGATGACGTAATCATACATTACATACAATATTTTATCATACCTCTTTATATGTGTGCTTCAGATTCCAGTAAAGAAATTTCTCTCCAGACACTTTTTTGAAAGAATCATTAACTCCAATAAGTACAAAGTTCGTGCAAAATTCAAATCATTGCGATGGAAATATAAGTAGTTTGAATTCCATCTTAAGTCTCGACTTCTCTCCAAAATTCTAGGCTTTGTTCGAACATTCAGTCAAATCGAGCGATACAGAGATATTTCTAACGCCTCAATGGCTCCAGATCCAGACGACCCCATTGATTTACACGACAATCATTTCTTCCTCTTCCGTACCTTTCGTCTTCTGCCCCCCAAAATATTCTTGGATTTCCTGCAGACTCTTGCCTCTAGTCTCGGGCAGGAAGGCGATGACAAATATCGTTCCAAGCAAAGCCATCCCTCCATAGAAGAAGAACACCCCATAGCTGCCCATGCTCTCGGCCATTTTAGGGTACACCTTCACAGTGACAAAGTTGAAAAAGTACCCACAACCTGACAGCATTCCCGTGGCCGTGCCGCGGATCTTCGTAGGAAAGACTTCTGCTGCCAACGCGAAGGGTATGGCCAAGAATCCTAAAGTGCTTGTCAGGAAGTACAAAAATAACAAAACCAATGGTAGAAATGTGAAAGCATCTCGAAGTTGTGGCGAGAGAATTTCTTGTTGCCCGAGCAAAATGTAGGTGGCTAATACCAGCATACAAGCAGACATACCAATTCCTGATAGTATAGACAGGGGCCTCCATCCAAGTTTCGTACTAATATAACTTAATATCATAGCTGTTATCATACGAATTAAACCAATTATCACGATGGTTAAGTACGGATCCACTGTGATTTCAGCCTCTTTAACGATGTCAATAGCGTAAAATACGATAACGAAAGTGCCTGAAAATTGCTGAAAGAAGAAATAAGTCAAAACTAAACCAAACGGCCGCAAGCAATGTGGTTTCGTTAAATATTTGATTTTGCTTATGAACTGTTGGAACATAGATTTCTTTCCTAGATTGAGTTTGACGCCTTTGGTCTTGACAAGTGAGTCTATCTCTGACTGAACTTGAGCTGAGTAGATTTTCGTGCCGAAAATATGGCACATATTAGTCTTGGCTTCTTCAAGGCGGTTTTTGCTTACTAACCACGTAGGAGACTCGGGAACAAGATACATAACCAGGAACATTCCAAAGCACGGTAGTGCAGCCGTTATGAGGGATATAGTGCCCCACGAATCCTAAAAAATAACAAGGTTATTGGTAAGTTTTAAAAAAATTTAACAAGGTATAGGTTTGGAGAGTAAATCACAGTTTAGATGGAGAGAATAGAGCTGATTAATAAAGGATCAATCGAATACCGTAATTATTATGCGGAAAATTAAACGTTTTTCAAACACCGATTCAAGAGAAACCATAAAATAGTACCAAAAAAGTCACTTTTTTCTGTTAATAACATTAGACTCATATACAGGGTGATTCATGGTGGATGGAGTATTAGAAGTATATGGGGAACGGGTAAACATATCGTTTTGAAAATTTGGGTGACAAGGTACCAAAGTATGTTCTGTCATCCTAAAATATTATCGACAGTGTGGCGTTGGCAAATGTAGGTAAAATTGGCAACACCTTCTTTATTTTAAATGAACCTATTTTTAAAATCCACACCTAATTCTGAGTAACTTCTGTTCATATATTCCTATGCTTGTCTCAAGCCGTTTCAGAGATATTAGTTAATATCCGCATTTATTGAGCAAAATTCAAATATACATATAATAATATAATGTATAATAATAATAATGTATATTTATAAATTATCAGGATACATTTCTGAGTTATAAATTATAAATGATTATATATATAGTTCAAGTAATAAATTCCCGAGACAGAAAAAAATCTAACAAAAACTTTACGGCATAATTATTATCGCCGCGGGCCATGGCGCCAAGTCTGACATGAAACATTCCCGACGCACATTAAAAACTTATAAAGGTAAGCGAGTCAATTTGCGAACAGTTCAAGCCCTACAGCCTCAAGATGGTCCACAGAGAATAGGATTTTGTGAAATGTTGTTGCTACTTAGGTGGATCCCAATTCCTTTAAAAAATGATATGGACCGAAAAATCCAAATTATTACGAGAAGGTATTTATCGAAATAAACATTTTTGGGCTGCTGAAAACCCTCATGTTACTAGAGAGTCCGGATTTCAACGTTTTTTGCATGTTAAAGGATAATAAAATAAGCTGCGTAATATATGACGAACGATTGACGTCTAGAAAATATTTAGAGATTATAAGGACAGCTGTTGAAGATTTCACTGACAATATGCCTCTTGAGGACTACAGAAGTTGTTGGTACCAGCTTGATTGGGCTCCGCCGCATTATACAGCAGCAGTTAGCTTATAATTAGACCCGATTTTCGATGACCGATGGATCAGACGTTTGGGCCCGTGGAACTGGCCTCCGGGATCGCCAGATATTACACCTCTAGATTTTTAAGTATGGGGTACGCTTAAATGAATTATTTATACTACGCCGATAAATACCAGGAATAAATAAACACCAAAATAAATAAACACCACAGAAATAAGACAACCCCCAATTCCAGAAGCCAGGGCTGGTGCGGAAGGGGGTTACACATTGAAAAAACGCGGACACACAACCATTTCCTCCGTCAGTGCCGGAAACAGGATTCGAACCCGGTGGTGCGATGTCCGTGTGATTAATCGCGATTGCCACCTCGCGCCTTAACCCACTCGGCTATCGACCAGAATGAATTAGAACATCGGATGAATCAAGCATTTCAAAACTTAGATCTTGCTGAAATTAGAATTACTGCAACGGATGGTTAGACACCACATATATAGTATATAAAAATACTAGGCTCGCGGGTTGAACTGCGTCTGAGATTATTGATGGCTCGACGTTTCGGCTCTCGTTTTAGAGCCATTTTCAAAACAAAAAGGGATTAAGAAAAATTGTTAAAGGAAATAATACTAGGAGTTCGTAGGACTGGTTCGATTCCGGGGCCTTAATCTGCCTACTCCCCAGATCTCACCACGATCCGTCTCTAAGGCATCTATCTGCCTACTCCTTAGAGAGAACCCGCTGGCAGTATCTGACGAAATGTTATTTATACGAATGGTGTCTGTGGGTGGGAGAGTGGTGGGGGGTTGAGGGTCTGTTGGGCTGCTATTAGGATTATGAGGTGTGGATGAAGATTGTGTGGCTAGTCTGGAGATGATTTCCAAGCGACTTGAAGACTATGACCGTCATCCCTTTTGTTTAGACAATTGGGACGTTTTTCGATCTCAGTTGCTTCGCGGTTTCTGGAAAAATGAGGGTGCTATGGTTTTGGTATTATCCAAGTCTATAATTATGACCTGTTAGGAGGCGGTGTTGGGCAAATGATGATGTGGGATCGGATTTTCTAACTGCAAGACGATGTTCATATGTTCTATTGTTAATTCGTCTATTGGTTTGCCCAATGTGCGTTTGGATACAGTCTGAGCAAGGTATTTCGTATACACTGTGGGAATCATTAGGTATTTGGTCTTTTGAGGTTCTGATTAAATTGGAAATTGTTTGTTGTGTTATGAATATGGTTTTTATGTTATGTGACTTTTGAAATTTTATCTGTGACACCTTTGATGTAGGGTAGGAAGGCTTTTTGCTGAGAAGGAGATTCTGTTTGTTGTATTTGGGGAGGATTTTGTGCATTGTGTATGGATCGCGTTATATGTTTTTTATCGTAACTGTTTTGTATATACTTAGTATATATTTTATTAAAATGCACAAAGACACGTTTCGTCGTATTCCTCCTCTTGCAACCTAATATTTTTATTGGGATGTGCGCTCTGAATGGTATTTTAGTTACCAATTACTAGAAACGCAATAAAGTGTTTATAACAAATACCTGTGAAGGTGCCCATTACTAAAACAAAGGAGTTCCGCCGCATTGGTAATGTCATATGCAGACAAGTTTCGAGCTTTTGGCTCTCATCAGTGCAGAGCAGACCAAGACACTGACCATGCTGCGGTCCCTTGATGTTATATACATTGCAAGTATCTGCCAAACACTTTAAGAAGCCTCGACTAAGGTAAATGTGACAAATAAAGTCAATTAGAGGAATGATAGTTAAAATGCACATAGGCACGTTTCGTCGTATTCCTCTTGAAACCTAATATTTTTATTAGGATGTGCGCTCTGAATGGTATTTTAATTACCAATTACTAGAAATGCAATATATGGTATATGGTATATGGAATATGGTATATGGTATATTGTCTATGGTATGTGGTATATGATATATGGTATATAGTATAGTTAAATGTCTGGATGTCAATGGCCAACACTTTGAACATTTATTAAAGTAATATATAGAATTAGTCTTTTTTATAATTTTGTTTTATTCATTCAATTAAGTAATAATTGCTTGCGGGTTTTATCGCATTTTCCTTATGTGTATTATTATGATTATAACACTATCCGTGCATGATAAATAGATTCATTAGAACTGTAGATGTGTAATTAGTATCTGCCATTAGTCACACTTACTGCACAAATCAGGAATAAATACACCATCTACACTATACATATCTGAATAGCAAAATGTGTCAACTTTCTGAATCAGTAATAATATACAGGACATTCCATTTTAAAAAATGTATCGGTCATTTTTATAAATCATTAAAAGGAAGTTCCTGCTAACCTACCCTGTATACTACTGCTAGATTTTGGCTACAGCATGAAAAGTCCTCAAGCCTTATCTAATGGTAACCGACAATTTAGTTTATGATTGTTTTTTGGTAGACAGATAACTTTTTTATTAGCCGTTACTCGAGTCCGAGTATAAAAATGTTACAGTCGATTAATTGTGTACAATAAAAAACAAGTAAAAGGTGTAGTCTATTGTAATTCCCATTCATCTACGGTGCACACGACTATGGCTATAGAGGCCAATTCGGGAGAGCACATGTCGACCGCAGTCAGGACAGACATAGACCTGGTTAGGTCTTGGATTCGGCCTTCTTGCAGCAACATTTCCTTGATAGCTGGCCACAACCCCTCGCCATTCGGTTCTGTCCGCTGCAAGTTGTTCCCATTGCTCGTCTGCAATACCGCAGGATTTTAGATTTTCATGGAGAGCGTCTTTGAACCTCTTTCGTTGACCGCCACGCCTTCTTCTACCGCTTAGCAATTCACCATAAAGTGTACATTTAGGAAGGCGGTTATCATGCATACGATGAACGTGACCTGCCCATCTTAGGCGTGCTCTTGAAATAAGCACCTCAATTGGAAAGCTGTTTGCTCTCCTGAGTACTTCCACGTTTGATATGTGATGGAACCAACGGATTTTCATCATACTTCTGAGGTGTCTTTGTTGAAAATGTTCTAATTCTTTCACATGACGACGGTAAGTGACCCAGCTTTCACATCCATATAGCAGTGTTGGAATGACAACTGCTCTGTAGACAGCCATTTTCGTTGACAAAGCAAGGTCGTGGTTGTCAAATACTCTCTCTCTAAGTCCCCAGAGCGCTCTAGATGCAGCGTTAATTCTATTGCGAATCTCGCTGTCCATGTTTGCTTTGTCATTAACAACGTTGCCTAAATAATTGAACTGATCCACCACTTCAAGAGAATTTCCGTTAAGTGTAATGTCTATTTGGTTCACTTGATGAGGAGTTGACATAATCTTAGTCTTTCCAATGTTGATTTTAAGTCCCAAGGAATCATAGCTCTGGGCATACACATCTAAAAGTTCTTGAAGCTCTCCCGGCATAGAGCCTAAAAGCGCACAGTCATCCGCATACTGGAGATCACAAATGAATCGTGTGCGTGTCTTCGTGAAAGCTCTAAAGCGCCCTATGTTAAAGAGACCGCCATCAAAACGGTATCTGAGACCTATTCCTCTGACTGTCAGTTTGTTGCCAACAATAATTGTTAGAGCAGTGGTAAACAAATTAAAGAGTAGGGGTGCCAGGACACATCCCTGCCTAACTCCAGTGAGGGTTTGGAAAGGTAGATTTACGATTACACGATTTATTAGAAGTCAGATTTTGTTCAATAAGTCTGGAAATTAATTAATATTTCTAAAACGAATATACTGACAAAAGTTACTCAGAATTGGATGTAGATTCTAAAAATAGAAAAATGTACAGGGTTGTTCCATTTAAAATAACGAAGGTGTTGTCAGTTTTACCTACATTTAGCAACGCCGCGCTATCGATAATATTTTAAGCTGACAGGGCATATTTTGTTAAATTGGTATTCAAATTTTCGAAAGGATGTTTACCCGTTCTCCATATACTTCTAATAGTCCATCTACCACGAATCACCCTCTAAATGTATATATAATTATTACTATTATAACGTGCTGCGGCTGAAATAGCTAGTAATCTGACAGGATCATGGAATTATCGCTTGGTTGAGGCCAAAATAAATTACAATAATATATTTCTTGTAAGAAGACTAACTTGAGTAGACCCAAAATGATTGTCTGAAAACAACAACAAAGTCCATCGGTCGCATTCTGAGCTATACTTAAATAGGAAGTATTGTTATCAGTTTGCCAGGTTTGTCTGTTCTCAGACTAAACAAATTCCAAAAGCAGTATAGTTATACAGAGTACTGAACTTGATTTAAATAAGGATTTAGGACAATTGTGATTCTAAAAAATTATAGTCTCCTGAAATTATCTAAATCTTGTTAAATAATACTGTTTAATTTTTTATTATTTTATTATAATTAACACGTCTATATTTATTAGTTTAGGAGTTATAATAAAGATATCCAATTTCGCATTCGGTTAAGTCTGCGAATAACAGGTTTTATCAGGTTATAATGGTATGTAATGGCTTAGTAAAAGCTTTTGTATAGTATTATTAGACACAACGTCACATAAGGCGACTACAGCCTACATTGTCATGTTTTTGAAAGCGAAGACATTGCTATTTAAAAATAACACTTTTAGGAATAAATATGAATTATTCATCACTAATGTGTTTTATTTTCACAGTCTATATAAACTAACAACAATTTCGTGGTGTTAGACAAGAAAAAATGTTTTGTAAAGAATATGTTTAGGTTCTAAATACATTACCTTTAAAAAGAATCCCAGCATATAAACCACCAGAACTCCCAAAGAAAAGGAAATCGAGCCCCAAGTGGTAAACACACTCCTTAAACCCGGGCTTGATATTTCAGCCATATAGATAGCAGCAGGGGCGCTACATAAGCCAGTTGAAAGCCCCGTGAGGAGTCTGCCAAGCAACAGGAGAGAATACTGGCCTTCCCTCAAATAATAAGCAGCTGCTATCACCAACCAACCGATGAAACAGGTAATGTTAACGGCAAAAATCGCCGTTCTTCTTCCGAAACGATCTGCTATGGGGCCGGAGAAGAAACAACCGAAAGGGGTAGCTAACGAGGCTATGCTAGCTAAAAAAGAAAAGAATGTGTCAAACTGCAAGACGTTATAAAGGTTTTGATGTATAACATACTGAAACCCACTAAACACAAATGATGAAATATCATCCCCATCCACGCGAGTTTTAGTGGTTTATTCAACTTCAAATAGATCAGATCACATTACGTTATTAGTTGTCATTGCTATCGAGCATTTGGAACTGTTTTGTGTTGGATACTACGTTATTTAAACACCCAAGAGTGTTAAATTTATCCACATATTTACCCCAGTCTGTATATATAAAAAACAGTTGTTTTAATTTATTACAGGTATCTGAAGGTTATAAGTCATGGGGGGGTTAGTAATTGATAAATACGTATAGACGTACAGCCAGATTTGCCCTATTTTTTTTATAAACAACGAACGGCAATAACTGCCTTGTCCTTGAATACTTTTTACAAAATATTTCAGTTGTTGAAGTGCTCGACTAAATAAAGTCCCGCCTTTTTTGTATTATTACATACACACATGTTAGGGAAATAAACTAACAGTGTGCACTAACTATTTATTATGGATTATGATGTATGTATAACGTTTGTAATATTAATATGTAATGGCGACCAAGGCGTGTGTCGAAGTGAATCCCCCGTCGTAGTCAGCACCTCGTTATGCTGCCGATGTCCGTCAGAGGGCTACCAGGGTCGGACGTCAGTGTTGGACTCCAACATTCGGCCATCCTGACAATGGTTCGTCCTCGAACGCAAAAGTACTGTGGAATGAGTATTATTTGATTTGATTCATATGAATTACAGCTGGAAGTTGTTCTAATGGTTGTAACGGACTCAGCATGTTGGAGTCTTCCTCCATTAGAACGTATTATGAATAAGAAAAATGCAAAATATCGTGAACGTGTAGTAATGCTCAGCATATGGAGCTCATCTCCGAGAAATACCGTTTCAGCAGTGTGTACCTTATAACTCAGCAATGTGGAGTTACCACTCTGAAATGTGCATTAAATTGTAAGAAGCAAAAATCTAATTGAAATGTGATTTCAGTAGTATGAATTTTATAACTCAGCAATATGGAGTTAACATTCTGAATGAATTATTAGTACTTACATTAGAAGTCTACTGAAGAAAGTATTCGAATTTCTTAATATTTTCAAGAGCAACCACGGCTTCGTAGGGAATTCTTGACCTAGTAGTGTGAATGTCCTCTTTTACCCTGAATCGGTCATTAGGCAATACATCCACAATTTTAAACGGGCCTTTGAATTTTGGCAACAATTTCTTACTCTTGTTATCGTTAGCTGGGAAACTTGAAATTCTAGTTAGAACTAAATCTCCAACCTTGAAGCATGTACCTGAACGTCTCTTTTTATTAAAGTATTCATTCTGCTTCTTGCGGTTTTCCTTTAACCTCCCGACAGCGTCTGCACGGATTTTTGTAACATCGATAATTTCATTGCCAACACTCTGATCATTGTCCATTCGAAGCTTTACGCCGAACATTAACTCTGCTGGAGATTGCTTGGTTGTTTTATTAATTGTACTGTTTATTCCTTGCTGAACAGCAGTCAATTTACTGTCCCAGTTGTCTGAATCGGTAGTAGAACCCATGGTCGCCAAAGCGTCTAGTACTGTGCGATTTGCTCTTTCCACCTGCCCGTTCCCACGTGGCATACCGACCGCTGTTGTAAATAAACGAATACCTTTTTCTTTGCAAAATTTTTTGAATTTCTTGGAAGTAAAGGCTGTCCCCGCGTCGGTTATTATTCGACAAGGGTTACCGAATATGGCAAGTATTTCCTTTAAGATTTTAATTGCACTTGAGGATTTAGTATTGGGTACGGCTCTTGGAAAAATGAACTTCGAAAAAGCGTCGATGACCACAAGTAGATAAGAATTTCCATTTTTTGTCTCTACAAAAGGTCCCAGATGGTCCAAATGTAACGTGTGGAAGGGAGTTGCATATTTTGGAATTGAATGTAACATACCAGGCTTTTTCCCACCGGTTAACTTATGATACAGGCATGGTAAACATGCACCTATATATTTTTTTACAAAATTTTTCATTTTACGGAACCAATATCTTTGTTTAATTCTTTCTAAGGTTTTTTCTAGGGCAAAATGTCCAGCATCATCATGGTTCATTTTTACTATTTGCCAGCGACATTTCTTTGGGACCACCCATCTTCTACCAAAATTTGTTAGTCGATAAACTCGGTTACCTCGTAGATCGTAATTGTTGAAAATTTGCCTATTATTGTCGATATCTCCTGATAGGAGAATATCCCTAATTTCCACAATTTTGTCATCTGTATTTTGAGCATGAAGTAACCAATCATCTTCAGAAATTAAGTTAACTTCAACATTCTCAATTTCACTCGAGTCTATAGGAGGGTTGCGGCTTAGAGCGTCTACATGTTTCATATTTGCAGCTGAGCGGTGTTTAGTTTCAAATTTAAAATCTTGTAATGTTAATACCCACCTTGCAATTCTTGGTACAATAGATTGTTTTGATAAAGCATTTTTGACGGCATTACAATCGGTTACGACGGTAAATTTTGTTCCAATCAACAAAAATCGATACCGATCTAAGGTGAAAACTACTGCCATGAGCTCTAGCTCAAAAGAATGATAGTTTTTCTGCTCCTTTGTAGTAGCTTTACTGTAATATGCAATTGGTCTTTCGCCCGTAGTCGTAATTTGACTGACTATTCCCCCAAAACCGTCCCAGCTGGCATCTGTATAAACAATTATATCTAGTTTGGGGTCATATATGGAAAGAACAGGACTTGAAGTGATGGCAACTTTAAGGGAATTTACAGTTTCAGAATGTTTATCGGCCCATTTCCACTTGGCGTCTTTCTTTAACAAGCTAGTCAGACTTGATGTCTTCGAGGCAAAATGGGGAATAAATTTTCGGAAGTATCCTACTAATCCCAAGAATTGTCGTAATTGATGGACATTCTTTGGATTAGGAAAATTTTTGACTGCGCGTATTTTTAGTTCACTGGGAGAAATTTTATTGTGTGAAATTTCATAGCCTAGATAAGTGATTTGGGTTTTTAAGAAAAAACATTTTGAAATTTTTATAGTTAACCCATATTCTTGGAGAATAGAAAGAACATGACGAAGTTTTATAAGTCCATCTTCGTTTCAGACGGGATCAGAATGTCATCTAAATATGTGACAATCTTATAATGACGAAGAGGTTCAAGAATGTCTGATATCATCCTTTGAAAAACAGATGGGGCATTACATAAACCAAATGGGGTTCGGAGAAACTCGTAATGTCCTTCTGGAGTTACTATTGCAGTTTTCTCGGTAGAATTTGGATGTACCGGAATTTGATGGTAGCTTGAAGCGAGGTCAAGCGTAGTGAAATACTTGTTGTTGGAAAGTTTATTAATTAAGTCTTCTATAATGGGCATGGGAAATTTATCTTTTACCGTAATTTTGTTGAGAGCAGTGTAATTTACTACCATACGTTTTTCTCCATCTTTTTTATCTACTAACATAACTGGACTTGCGTACGGAGATAGACTTTTTCGAATAATGTTTGCATCTAAGAGTTCTTTAATCGTGTTTCTTAAGATCTCTTTGTCTTTTTCTGCTACTCGGTAGGGTCGAAATGCAACGGGTTTTTCACAGGTTAACAAAATTTGTAACGATACAGAAGAAACTTTTCCTAAATGTATCATTTTTTGATACATGCAAGTATTAAATTCATTCAATAATTTATGTAATATATTTTTATCTAAATTATTCGTTAACTCATGATTGATGTGAAAATCAAAATCATATAAATTTTCTTTACTTTTAAAAGTCAAAGAATTATCCACTCTACTGTATACAACAGAATCATCCTCGGAGAAATTTCGACCAATTAGAACGTCATGTGTAAAGGATATATCATCCAAGACGTAGAGTTTACATAACAATTTTGCTTCATCTATTTGAATATATGCTTCTATGTACTCATATACTAACGTACCAACGCCAAGAAATCCCACAAGGTTAACCTCGGTATCCAAAGATTTAATTGGAATTTTTAATTCATTCACAACTCCTTTCTGTATGATGGAGCAATCGCTTCCAAAATCTACGAAAGCCGTGCAATTTTTATTATTAATTAAAATGGGTTTATAAAATTTTTCCTTTCCAGTTGAATTTATTAAATGTATATCTTTACTTTTTACCCCTGTTGATCTTTCTAAACCTTTATTTTGCGAGCAAACTGTTTGAATGTGGCCCAGTTTATTACACAATCTGCATATTTTTTTTCTGAAAAGACAATCTCTTCTAAAATGCGAAGATTTCCCACAAGAATGGCAATTCCCACTTAATTGCTTTGGATTATTATTACTATTATTATAACTGACCATATAATTTTCGCTTGTCGAATTTTTAAAACTACGGCCCTGACCGTTGTGATTTGGAACAAACGATAAATGTTTGTTTGTATTTATAACAATATCATTTCTTACGCTGGACGTTTTATTTTTTAAATAATTGCTCAGCATATTTATGTCTGTTATGTTAGCGGCCTCCACAGTAGACGCAATACTCTTATCACCTATATTCCCTATTATAAGCGAAATTTTATCCTCGTCACTGAAATTAACATGTAAATTCTCGATCTTGGCTAAATGCTTAAAGTGAAATTCATACAAGCTGTCACCAAATTTAGGTCTGTGGCACAAAAGATCTGTCAACAATTCATGAATATTTCGCTTTGTACTAAAAGTTTTCGCCAATAATTCTTGCCAGTATTTCCAACTATACTGCGTCCAACCTAATTCACGCCGAATAATGCTTTCGTACCATAATTGAGCCGTACATCGTAATTTTCCCAGTGCATGAAATTTTATTATTGATTCACTCCAACTATGTATATTCGCAAAATGCTTAATTATATCTAACCACTCTGTGACAGAATCCTTCATTGGATCGAATTCAGGTATTACGGTACTAGTTACAGCAAAATTGAAATTGTCACTTACCGAGGCTGTTGAATTTGTTTTGTGATTATTTAAAGGTGGTGTATACGACCTTGTACTATTCTTTTTTTCGTATTTTTGATGTCGATGTCGGGAGAAAGAGCGAGAAGAACTCGTACTGCTGTCGGTGGTGCTGGGAGAGGATGACGAAGAACTACGATTTCTCTTGGACCTTTTGCGACTCTTCCTTGATCGGGGCATCTTGAGTTCACGAACCACTTCTGATGTTAGGGAAATAAACTAACAGTGTGCACTAACTATTTATTATGGATTATGATGTATGTATAACGTTTGTAATATTAATATGTAATGGCGACCAAGGCGTGTGTCGAAGTGAATCCCCCGTCGTAGTCAGCACCTCGTTATGCTGCCGATGTCCGTCAGAGGGCTACCAGGGTCGGACGTCAGTGTTGGACTCCAACACACACATGCTGGAAACTGGCTTTGTTTCCAGCATGTGTGTACTATTATTTTAAATTAAAATGTAAAATTTTTCGTTTCCTTTTTTCAAATGCATTTAACATACAATTGATTTTTAAGACGATTGTAACAATTTAAAAATTATTACATTAAAAATAATAATAATGAATATCATTTATAACAAATTTAATGTAAAGTAAATCCATATAAATCGAAGAACACGAAAGATCAATCAGTTTTATATTTAATTCAAAAATTATGTGGATTTTTTTGTAATACATTTATTATTAATAATTTTTATTAACAATATTATTTAATAACAATTTGATGCGAATAAAATTAATATATAAAGAAAATAATGCACAAGAAAGATCAGTCATTTTTATGTTTCATTTGAAAATGTTTTATTACGTACAAACAAATGGCTGCTTCATTAATTTATCAAATATTTAGATTATAAAAAATAAATTGTTTAGAACAGTATTGAAGCAAAAGTAAAAGATTTATTGCGAAATTTTAGCATTCACGTTGAAAATAAAGCATGGTATAATAATATAATAATAATAATAATAATAATAATATCTTTATTTATAATTCTTTGATATACATGAATAAGACTGTTACAGAATAATGCACCTAAGGTCTAAAAGACCTTGTTTTGTGCGCTTTATATTTGATTCACATATCATAAGTTACAATACAGTCACAAAAAGAAGATATTATACTTTTATGGATTCACTATAGGTAGATATCCCTCTAAAGAAAGGTAGATAAATTATATTACGAGCCATTATAAAACTTTTATGTTATGTAAATATTTAAATTATCTAACACATTACAGTAATAGTTGAGTCAAACAGAAGGTTATATTATTTGTTAGTAATTAGTTGTATTTACATTTTTAATGTATTTTTAAAACTATCAATATTTTCAGAAACATATCTAATCATGTTCTTTTTAAACAGTTTGCAACTATTTGATTCTTTTATACAGGGTGGCAGTAGATTAAACAATTTTATTCCACTATAATCTATAAATTTAACATATGCAGTTTTAGAGGGTTTTGGTGTTAAGTAGTTTTTATTTGTTTGAGAGCGAGTGTTACAATTAGCTGTCCTTAAAATTTGTAATTTTTTATTTTTTTTATATAGTTTAATAACGAGATTATATATATAGTATCAATATCCTGCAATTTCGATTCTTTAAATAATAATTCAGTACTATATTGTTTAGGTTTTTTGAAAATGATCTTGATAAAATGTTTCTGAATTATTTTTAAATTTTTTAGTATCGTATCATACGCTGACCCCCAGATTTCTATTCCATATTTTATTAAAGATTCAATGAGCGCTTTGTAAACATTGACTAAGACTCTCACATCTAATATGTTCTGGAGTTGGTAGAATTTATATAATAATTTTCGTAATTTTCCACCTAACATTTCAACATGATTGTTCCATTTTAAATGTTGATCTACACAGATCCCCAGGTACTTTATTTGTTCAGTTCTATCTATAACCTTATTACAGGAACAAGTTGCTACATTATTACATTCATGATATTTAATATTTAGATCTGTTTGACCAACGACATTTAGGGAAAAGGTGATAAATTTAGTTTTTGATTGATTTAATGTTAATAGATTGGCGTCTAACCACTGTTTTATTTTAAAAAGTCCACATTTTGCCAACTAGAGTCTGAGAATATTAATACGGTCATCAGCATATGAAACGATTTTTCCAGATATTTCTAGTTGTAACATATCATTCGTGTATAATAGAAATAGGATAGGTCCTAACACAGTTCCTTGTGGAACTCCGTACTCGATAATTCTTTCTTCACTGTAGACCGAATCAATCGACACAACTTGTTTTCTGTTTGTTAGATAATTTCTGATCAGATCGTTACATATACCGCGTATACCATAATTATTTAATTTTTGAAGCAGTTTATTGTGTGAGACTGTGTCAAAAGCCTTTGCGAGATCCAAGAATATCGCCAAAGGCTTCTGATCAGTGTTTAGTGAATTGTATACTTCATGAGTCAAAGTATATGTTGCATCAACCGTGGACATTTTCTCTCTAAAGCCAAATTGAAGTGGTGATATTAAATTATGTTTATTGATATGTTCCAATAACCTAGACTTGATACACTTTTCTATGATTTTAGCAAAATTACTGATCAACGAAATTGGGCGATAATTTTTTACGTCAAGTGGATCTCCAGATTTTAGAATGGGTTTTTTAGTATTTCTGGAAATTTTCCAGTCTCAAAAACTAAATTAATTATATGTTTTAATGGTTTTAAAATATATTGATATGTTTTTTTTATATCACTTGCTTTAATATTATCTAGTCCTGGGGTTCCATTAGTTTTTAACTCATTTATGCAAGAGATTATTTCATTTTCTGAAACAGGGTACATAAATATTGAATTTAAGGTAGGGTTAGCATTTTGCTCACGGAAAGAATTTAGCGGATTATTGCTCATTATTTTTTCAGCCATCTTACGTCCAATTTCAGAAAAATATATATTATATGTGTTACATATCTCTGTTTTATCTACTGATACGGTGCCATTTTCAAGATTAATTTTATCAATTTTATTTTGGGTTTTATTTTCATTTGTTGACTCTTTAATTATTGTCCACATTTTCTTAATGTCGTTTTCAGCTTCTTGTATTTTTATTTTGTAGTAGTCATGTTTTGTTTTCTGTATTAATTTTGTCGTTAAGTTTCTAAATTTTTTATATTTTTGTTTTAATATAATATTATTTGGTTGTTTTATTAATCTTTGTTTTAGTTTATCTCTCTCTTGAATAGATACTATTAATCCTTGGGTGATCCAAGGTTTCAGTTTTTCTGTGTTTTTGGTTTTATTATAGAAAGTTTTTGTACAGGATCTTATTGTATGTTTAAATTTAGCTATAAATTTATTTGTGGCAGGTTGATTACATACATCATCCCATTTTTCTTTTTCTAACATTTTTATTAGCTTTTCATGATCTACTTTTTGGAATTCAAAAGAGTGGGTTTTAACGCGTTTATTAAATTCTATTTGATTTTGCACCAAAGTTAAAATAGTTGCATAGTGATCTGTGATACTGCATTTTAGAATACAAGGTAAGCTGATAAGATTAATATTTTTTTTGTTTTTAAAGAAAATGTGATCTAAACATGATGACGATATTTCTGTTTCCCTAGTCGATTTATTTATTTGGGGATAATATCCTGATCCACAAAGGTCGTTGAGATATTCTTGTACTAAATTATTATTTGTGTCATTTATGTCTACGTTAATATCCCCAATTATAAATTCTAGGTCATATTTGTCGTTTACTTTTATTATCTTATTTATATCTTCAAGAAACGTAAGTGTATTTGTGGATGGTGGTCGGTAAATTGCAGTAATATTAAATTTTATGTTACATTTTTCGCCAAGAATTTTAGTAAATGTTACCTCGTTATATTTAATATTTAATACATTTATTGTTGTTATAGAATTATGAACATATATAACAACTCCATCATTCTGATTAAAATTAGCATTATTATAATAAAAGGAGTAGTTAGGAATATGAAAGTTGTTAGTTGCCTGAAATTGCCAGGTTTCTGTTAGTATAATAATATCAAAATCCTTTTGACAGTTATCTATCAATATTAGCAGTTCTTCAAAGTTTTTCTGGATACTTCTTATATTCATTTGAAATATATTAATTAACGGCACACCCTGTATATTAGATTCATGTTCTGATAAATTATTAATATATTGTGTGTCTATAGAATTATATGGCTGTAAATCAGTTAACACTCTTTCTGTTGAATTCATATATCTACCTAATTTTTGAGAGAAAAGAAAAAAAAATAACAAAAAAGATCTATAAAATGAATACTGTTATCTATAAAAACTTATTAGAAGAAATATTTTAAAAAATACGCACTGTCGTATATATAATAATAATTTATTATCTGGCAAGTGAAACCTCTATTACATTAGTTAGTATAAGAAAGTATTTGAGATACTGATTTGTGTAATTTTGTTGTATTCAAGTCAAGATGGCTACTGTTTAGATTTTGAATCTCTGTTTAATTATTTACAATTTATTAGTAGGTGGCAATGAGCCATATATATTATTCACAGCATTGGCTGTGTGTTTAGGCGATATATTAATTTTTATCGAGATTTTCATCATATACTTTAAGAGCACCTTCTAGGGGGACAATACCGTTAAAAATCAATACAAAAGAAAATCGTAATCTTGTGGAACCCGATGTTAATACACAATGAATCTTCACAATCTCGTGAAAATATGATATTTAGGATTACTTATTTTTACTTACCAAACCATGATATTTGATCAGGATTCAGGGTTTGTTTGAGGGTAGGTATAGCAACTGCAGAAAATCCCAAACTCATGCTAGGTGCAATACTGGAAAAATTTGTAAACACTCCAAGAATGACCTAAAATAAATATGATTTTTGATTAAAAATACATGTAACTAATGGTATGTAGAAAATTCATATCTGTCAGCTTATCGTTGATACCTATATCTTCCATTAATTATACTATAAAATTTACCAGAAATTTAATCTGCGTAACTTGCAGATAGGAAAATTTTTCTGTAAGTAAGATGGTGAGGATTAATAAATCAGAACTGATCCGTGGATTTCTTTAAAACCCATTTATTAGACACCCAAAAACGTATGTTTCTTATTATAAAATTTAATTGGGCTAACCAATGAATTAAACCATGCTTAATTTATTAACACCTCTTAATAAAGAGCTAACGTTTTTTTTTTATACATTTATTTAACGTCAGCCTATTTCCGCTACTGAGGCCTAACACCGACGCCTGTAGACGAGCTACCCCCAACCAGGAATTTTGCCGAACCACTTCCCTTAAGAAGAGTAGGGATCTTTTACTTGCCTAACATTTAATAGACAAGGGACCGACGGCTTTACATCCCCTCCGAAGGATGGTATATCTCCTATACAACCCTCGCCTAAGGTTGTATAGCTTCCGCGCATACACTGATATACAAGCCGCTGGAAGATGTGTGAGGCGAGAACGCGGTTTCCGTTGGAATGGTCACCAATCCAAGTACTAACTGCGCCTGTCGTTGCTTTACATCGCATACCGAAGTATGCACATAGTAAAGACGCACCTACGCTCGCCCCTAAAAGCTAACGTTGAAACTAAGGAATTATAGTAATGAGAATAAAACGTACAAATGATCGAGTATGATCAAATAAAAGAAAATAAACAAGAACTACCTATATTTGGTTGTTAAATTGATAAAAGAAATAAAATGTTATACATGTTTTAACTGCCTTCCAGATCACTCGAATGGCCCTCTTAGGCTTGTGTGAGTAAAGGAGACGGGGCCCTAGGGTTTATAGTGAGAGCCGAACTACTTCTGATGACTGACTAATTCAATTAATTCGTTAAGAGATTTATTATTTACGTAGCAAATCTCGATAGAATTCAATTTATTGCCCATCACATACAAAGGTTATGGTCAACTTCATAGAATATTTTATTGATATCATTAATTGCAAAGATCTAATTCATCCATCAACTAGCATTATCCCAGCTTTTAACTTGCTATATTACCTTTGTATCATCAAACCTGACACAAATGTGTACATTCAGAAAGCTTCTATCAATATTCCATTCCAATTCTATCAAATATTATTTCAAATCTCGAATCTCAGTTATTTAAAAATATATACAATGGATATAAAACAATTACAAATATAAAATTTTTTAAAAACTTTTTAATTTTTTTGTTTTCTACTTTTTAGTCATACTTTATTTATAACGTATACAACACAACCAATTTACATAAATTGATTCATTGGATCTGGGTTCCAAGAAATAAACCTAACGACATTCCATTATGTCTCATCAGGCGAAAATCCTTTTGTATTCTACGTTTTGGCGGAGGCGCCGCTTGGATAGTATATTTAATTAATTTTCACACCCGCGCCCCCTACGTGCGGATATTTGCAAAAGTAACTGTGAAATACTGTATTGTCATCTGATCTTATAGCCCAATAAAATGGGACGAAAGGACCACGCACACATTACAGGGAAAAAACGGTTTCCGTCAAATTGGCCGAATTTTTTATATGACGTCGAGTCATCATCCCTATAATTTTTAGTAACATTGCCGCCCAAAAAGCTCTCGTTTTTAAACTGGGCCACAAGGAGTTGACTAAATCGGGATTTTTCGATTTCGCGTATGTCACGGGAGATCGGCGTATTTTTTTGCGCTATTCACATCGGCGCAGGCACTGTGGTGTTTCTTATATGCACATATGTAAGTTTATGTAATATGATCCACAATTGGTACGGTCGTGGACAAAAAAAAATATATATAACAGTATTTTGCTAAAATCTAGTTGGGTACATCTAACTTTAATTTTTGTGACATTGTCAGTTAGTTGTCATAATTTATTGCAAGTGTGCAAAAAAATGATGCCTCATATAAGCGATTTAGTTAAATCTGGAGTTATTGCTAAAGCAGAAGATGGATGGTCAATGAGACAAAAGGACAAAAATTCAGTGTGTAACATTTTAAGAAAGTGGTGAATAAACGGTACGATTAGTAGAAATCCTGGATCAGGGCGACGAAGGATATCAACTCGACAACAATATTTGCAATTGGTAAATGCTTTAGTAGAAAATCCATTTTACTCAGTTATTCAGGCTGCTGAAGAAACGGATTTTCCTGGATCGAGTAGTACTGATCGCCGACGAGTAAAAGAATCGGAGCTACGCTGTCATGCAGCAGCACAGAAATACTTACTTAAATCTGAACATAAAGAAGCTCGAGTAGGATTTGCGCTTGAATTTTTAGCACGATATAAATTTTTGGAACAATGTAATCTTTACAGACGAAAAAACTTTCCAGTAAACACACAGCGGTTGTGTTCGTGTTTACCGCCCTACGAATACTCGATTCGATGAGAAATATATATCTAACAATGATAAAAGTGGTAGATTTTCCGTCAATATGTGGGCTTGGATATCGGCACGTGGTCCTGGTGTTTTGTGGCATATTGAGGAACGATTTAATAGTGAAATGTATGTTAAGATTTTAGACAATATTATGTTCCCTTCTGTATCACAATTTCCTAATAATGAGTTCATATTTCAACAAGACAATTGTTCCAATAATTCTATTATTTTGTAGATTCGGTGATTTGTTTTTGAAGGTTTTTACATGTGGTACAAAACCCAAATAATAGGAAAGAATATAAGATCTCGACGAGTCGGAAATATTTGAATTTGACGAACATAGGGATGATCCAGAACTGCTTCGGATAAGAATATATTCCCGATTTAAAAACGCTACGAAGTACGGTCGTGAGCAAAAAAAATAGGACAAGTCTTATAACAGTATTTTGCTAAAATCTAGTTGTGTACATCTAACTTTAATTTTTGTGACATTGTCAGTTAGTTGTCATAATTTATTGCAAGTGTGCAAAAAACTAATTTACCTCATATAAGCGATTTAGTTAAATCTGGAGTTATTGCTAAAGCAGAAGATGGATGGTCAATGAGACAAATTGTACTGCGTTATAATATAGACAAAAATTCGGTGTGTAACATTTTAAGAAAGTGGAGAATAAACGGTACGAGAATCGGAGCTACGCTATCATGCAGCAGCACAGAAATCCTTACTTAAAGCTGAACATAAAGAAGCTCGAGTCGGATTTGCGCTTGAATTTTTAGCACATGATATGAATTATTGGAACAATGTAATCTTTACAGACGAAAATACTTTCCAGTAAACACACAGCGGTCGTGTTCGTGTTTACCGCCCTCCGAATACTCGATTCGATGAGAAATATATATCTAACAATGGTAAAAGTGGTAGATTTTCTGTCAATATGTGGGCTTGGATATCGGCACGTGGTCCTGGTGTTTTGTGGCATATTGAGGAACGATTTAATAGTGAAACGTATATTAGGATTTTAGACAATATTATGCTTCCTTCTGTGTCACAATTATTTCCTTATAATGAGTTCATATTTCAACAAGACAATTGTTCCCCTCATACTGCTCATACCGTAACTAACTGGTTTCAAGATAACATGTTGTTAACTGGCCCGGTCATAGTAAAGATCTTAACCCTGTGGAAGAAGTATGGGGACTACTCGTAAGAAGTATCCAAAAACGAAATGTGAGACCACGGAATGCCGAAGAATTACTGGAAATAGTAAATAATGCATGGGAAAATATTATTACTAATGATTATTGTATAAGGTTATTTAATTCTATGCCAAACAGACCTATAGAAGTTATAAATAGAAATGGTGCAATAACGAAATATTAATAGTTAGTTTCTTGTTAAGTGGGATATCCTTTGTCCTTTGATCCAGGATTTCTACTAACCGTACCGGTTATTCTCCACTTTTTTAAAATGTTATACACAAAATTTTTGTTAATGTTATAACGCAGTGCAAGTTGTCTCATTAACCATCCATCATTTACTATAGCAATAACTACAGCATTAAAATAAAAAATAAATTAAAAGTGATATCTGTTTTATTTCGGCTACTCATTACATATTCAAATAGAGACAGATTTACATTAGAAAAAAATCCTTTTTTTTTCTGCTCACGGCAGTACTAATTTGAGGGGGTTGCCGAAGTGTAAAAATTGCAGCACCTTCGAAAACGGAAGGGAGGGCATTGTCTAGTCCCATTCGCAAACATTCGGTAATTTCGTCATAAATCCCGACTCTTTAAATGGACTAACATTGTGAGTTAAAAAAAGCAAGTAAGAATCCTTAGAATATTTCGTTTTTGGATTTTCTTTTTATTTATATATAGTGTTGCTAACGTGCTCAAACCTTTTGGGACTGTTTAAAGTACTTTTTTAATAAATATCGTACTTTAAATCAAAGCAATATTTATCATTTAAAATACCCCAGGAAGTTTATCTACTGCATTCTTCTGCAAGCTATTTTTGTACATCTTCCTTAATCAAAATGTATACTGTTATATTAAATTATTTATGTAGTGATTAATTCGTTATATTTCCAATAATTTTCTATAATACTATCGCTAATGTTTATAAACATCAATTATAGCCACATACAAAATTATATTTCTGGTAACATTTTTTAAGGTCGTAGGTTCAAATTCATTATGAAAGATCGTTGAAAATTTATCTCGTTTTTGATGAACATTATTCGCTAAGCTATATATTATTTGTTCAATTTGTAAATTCTTATTTTTAACAATCTCACTTCACGTTTCTTGACGTATGGTTCACTTCAACTTAAGCAACCAAAGTACACTTTGGATGCAGACGTATTTTAGAAATCTCCAATTGATGTTAAAAACAGGATTATTAAATATTTATTACTCGCTGCATACTCACGCATAGATCATAAGATCATGGTATCATGTTCTGTGGTGGAGCTACGGAAAGGGACCACAATTTTATTAAAAGTATTATGACCACACGACCTACTTGATGAAATCATTTAAATTTTCATGTCATAGAATTAGAAAAAAATATAATGATGTTTAAACGTAGTGTAACAAAAACGTCTACCTCTTGCATTTATCTTTTTTTTTGTGATAAGACAATTTTTATTAAACAAAAAGGCACGTGATAACATTATTTTTGGTACTTTTTTAAACAGATTTAAAGGAGTCTCAATTGATAACGCAGTGACAACGTGATAGTAGAGATTGTTCATACTATTTGTTTTATTAGAACTTCACCATTATCCATTATCAACCTTTGTCACACGATAATATCATTTAAAAATATCTGCTATACCTCCCTAGCTATTAACTTAATTCAGCTTAATTACTTTGATATAATTTGATTTAATATAATGTAATTTAATTCAAACAAGCTAATTTAATTTCGATAACATTCGAGCATGGTTTAGGTGAATATAAAATTAATAAATCTTATTGTATATTATAATTGTATTAATTTTGTAATCTGTCAAGTAATAAAGGTATTTATTTATTTATTATGTTTAAGATTTATTCATAATACACGTTTTACTTTTATTATCATATATTAGGAACGAATTATTTTAAAATTCTGAAGTAGTATATAGACAAAAAGATTAAAAATCAATCTCTTTTTTTAATTAGGGAATAAAGAAATTGCAACTGATAAAATAGATTATATATCTTTAGTTGAAGTGTTTTTATGTTTTCATGCAAACAGATGTTTATTTATTTTTACGCAACAAAATTTCCTGAGATTAGTTTGAGATAGGATTGAAAAATATTTTAGTGTTTTAAACTGTAATAGTTATTTACGCTTTAATGGAGTCAAAGTAGGTTTTCACTTAGGAAAAATTCCGAGAAGCGATAACTTTTTACTGTACATTCGTGAGTATATTACGAATAACATATAAAAAGTTATCAACAAAAGAGGGCCTGCTTATTTTTTTATTTAACAAATTAGTTGCAAAATACCAATTTTTAAAAAAAAATTCTTAAAATACATTTTTTATAAAAAAAAAACTATTAACGCCATTCGAAAGAACGGAGAATTTTACATAAAAATGATATTATTGTAAAATCAAAACTGTAGGCTGTAGAATTTTTTTTTTTTAATCCGAACATATGCCACGGAGGCATACAAGTGCAGCGCGCGGGCTCAGGCGCGCTATAATAAATTTGCTATAACTTTTTAACTAATCCATGGAATTGTACAATCCAAAATTTAAATGAAAGTAGAAAATATTAGATATTAGATTCTTATATTTAAACTCTAAAATTTTTAAGATAAAGGTTTGAACCTTTCACAGTTTACTCGTAAACTAATAAACAAAAAGATGTATCAAATGTTAAAAATTAATTTTTTAATATACAGGACTTGAAAAATTGGAAAATTTGAAGAAGTACCAAATTTTAATTTTTAGGGCTAAACAGAGGACAAGAATCATGTCATGTTTATACATTATCAAAATTAAGTTGAGAAATGAGCATTAAACACTAATGTAAAATATCATAGTGTTGAGGAAATATCCTTTAATTATACACTGTTTATTGATTGAAATTAGAATAGGAACAATCGTTCAGATAATCATATTAATCTTGCTGAGGCGATAATTTACACCCACGTAAAATATTTTAGAATGCTGCTGGGGAAATCTCCCTATAGTAATTAAATAGAAAAGCAACCAGAAGATTGCCTATGAGTGTCAAACATACGAAGCCGCGAATCCGCGAAGGTAAGAAAGTGGTGTTGTATCACTCTTCAATCGAAATAAGTGACCAGACAACTGCCTGAAATATTGACATCCGTCGTTGTAACTGAACCCGATTGAGAACAGAACCAGTCAATTGGCCGTAGTCAATGTTTCAAACCTCTGTTAACGCAAAGCACGTCGAATTCATGTAACTATAAAATATTATTGTAGGTAAATGTTCAACAATTAGACAAACTTGTGGTTACAGTAGGAAAACATTCCTAGTGTACTTTAAATATAAAGCATTCTTGAAAAACCTTACGAGAGATGAGGTGGACATTAGAGTCAACTATTTGTTTTATAAAAACTGCAGAATAATTATTGACAAGAAGTTTGACGAGTCTATGAAAAGTATCTTGTTATTGCATAACTCTAAATATATAGTTCTTGAATATAAACTTGTTATTTTGCAAACGCAAACTTCCCTAGTAAAATATTCAGAAAATGAAATTTTATGAATTAAAATCGTGAATAAAATCATAACTGAATAACTGGTAATATAATATTATGATAGTTAAAAATCAAAGCTAATATTTCATTTAAAAAAAATCTAATATTCTTTTAGTACCACAAATGCGCCAATTTTCCCCATTACACTCCGACGAAACCAGAATATAAATGCAATTGCCAAAAAAAATAGAGTCTCGAAATAAGCAAGCGATCACCTCAAGAAATTTATGCCGTGCGCCCTGTATAGCGTTATATCGCCGGTGAATGCTCTTCCCCAGCTTCTTTATGTTTAACGTAGTATGCCAAAGGATGGTTGTCTACGAGATGAATAGCAAAATTAAATGTGGATTTTCTTGGATGGTTTGGCTTGTAGTTTAGATAATTAATCTCAATACTACCATAAGAACAGCTAGCCCAGAGGGTCCGCGATGTGACTTAGGTACAATATCTACACAATAATACCATAAGAACAGCGAGTCCGGAGGGTCAGCAATGTGACTTCGGTATATTGAAATGCAATTACTCAGGAGCACAGCGAATGATAGCATTCGACGATGTAACTCGGGAGTGATAGAAGTGGCATCTCCTTCGATAAACAAGCTGATCTTCTTTTATATGGTTCCTGATGTCACCCTTCTACCCGGATTATGCATCTCCGCTTGTTTCTTATTGGAATATGTTTATTTTAACGCTATTATAATATTCGACACGACGTAGCCCTGTGCAGAACTTTAGAGTGACGCTCAACTTTCTATCTTTTTCTGTGGTTAAGCTAGAAACGTGTAGCCGATTCCATACTATGGGAATACACGAAGTACTTGACGTTTATCTGAATATACGATAAACAAACCCTGCGACTCGACTGGATTTTATGTAAATTCTGTCTTAAAATTGTAGCGTTTAACTTTGCTTTAAAACATAACTTTAAAAGGCATTTCTGGTAAATTTAAAGTGTGCAATATTTAATGACTACATAAATGAAAAAAAATGAAATGAAATGAATTAAATGCATCAATTACTTAAATTTGGAAAATAACTAGGAAAAATCAAATTTGCATATGGGGTATATACGGGATGTTTCCTATGCTATTAAAACTTTAAAGGTGCGTCTTATTAAGCTTGAAATGTGTTCTTTAAAATACTTTGAGTCGTTATATCTTAAAAATTAAACTTAAGCTCTCTTTTATAAATGTACAAAATAAAAAATAATATTGCTCCACAATTAATAAAAATTGGGTTAATATAAATCTTTATAATTTATATTAAAAAAATTCTCGTTATCCCACCTAGCATATATTTATAGAAAAACCTTGAAAGAAGTAAATTCCGTGTAGAAATAATTTTTTTGATATATATAAGCATATACTTTTCACGAAAAATCGAAAAAATAACGTTTTTAACGTTTTAAATATTAAAAACAGAGTCAAAATATTGTCTCGGTGTATTACCATCACTCGATAAATATATCTGAGAGAGAAGAAGAATCTGATAGAAGAAGGTCTGTGCAGCTGTAGGCCTGCCGAATGTTGCTGTGTGCGTCTATATACAGATATGGGATAATTGTTAAAAAGTAGTGGGCTACGTTTTCATAGATGGCCCGTCATGATGGGCCATTGTGTAGAGGAGCCTTAAGGTATTTATTTATTTTCATTGTATATTTTTTTACAATTATTATGAAATTATGTTAAAATATTTTTTTTTTCAATTTATAGGGTTTACATATAAAAATATATTTATACATACAGTTGTGAAAAATTTTATTCTCAGAACATTATTGGTAAGTAAGTCCTGTTATCTATATTTTTTTCATATTGTCCCCGACGGAAATTTTAAAATGTAAATATCTGTATTTTAACATGTAAATAACTGTTAATATTATTAACAACAGTTATTTATAGTTTTTAATAATTTTTAACAATTTGTCGCAAAGCACATTTACACGAGGGATACGAAAATTGTTTATGCCAAGAAACGTCACAAAAATAACTGAAATTAATCGACAAAAGTTGTAAATAACTGGAAAAAACTGTAAACTACAGAAATTAATATTTATTTCGATTAGTAATTGATATACGAGAATACCGAAAATAACTGAAAAAATAGAAATTTTATGGTAAAAAACTTATTAATGAACCATATGTTCAATCGAACGACATTTATTTAAAATTCATTTTTTATGAAATATTGTACCAAAAGTCGGCCATATTGAATCAGCCATTTTGATTTTCTAATTTTCAAGATCATATTCTTTTGCAGTGGCCTCAAAATCACCCTCAATATTAATTTCAGCGAAATTTATTTGAAATTCTTCGAGTTACGTCATTTTTTAGAAAATATCAGCCATTTTGAATTTTTATTTTTCAGCATTTTATTCTTTTTCAGTGACCTCAAAAACCCCTAGAATATCAATTTGAATATAATTGCTTTAAAATTACAATTTTACATAAAAAATGTTTTCCTTTTTCTTAAACAAATAATAAACAATTAGCGGGCAAATATAACAGTATAACTTTTTATTTTAAACTATCTCAAGTGTCTATCAAAAAGTTTCACGGGAATCCAAGTTTCCCATAATATGGTTTTCCCAGAAAAAAAAATTATTGCTGAAATATTTAACTCACGTAAAACAATGATTTATGTCATATTTATTATCTTATTAATGTTACTAATAGTAACAAGAAAAAAACTGAAGTTTGAAAAATATTGGGTTCATTTTAAACAGCCATAAATTGGCGCGTTGTGACGTCAACACCCTGAAATCCAATCACAGAGGTTGTCTCTGTTCAAGATTGTTTATTAATTTTGATCTCTGTTAACATAACATAACCTCTATTTATTGACAGCACTCAGCACTTTTCTACTTTACGTAAATTATCAGCGGCACCTTTAACATATCCCTCTTCCACTTGATTCCATTTTGATTGTAGAATTAATAAAACATAAACCAGAAACTGATAAAATAATATTTTCACTCCAAACAACACAAACATAAAAATATAAATTTAACGTTTTAGATTAGTCATGTGATGTGTAATGTCGGTAAAGGTTAAACCTAAACTACAGTACAAAATATTAACGTCCGACACTTTCACGAATTGTGCGGCATTTATCTGGATTCTTATTGGCCAATATTTACACGTCCACTACTTTAGACCAATCACAGTACAAGCATTACAAATTGAAATTCTGAGAAGTTTTAGAGGAAAGCTTTCTTTAACACACAGTTAGAATCTATTACAAACTAATTATATCCATAATCTCATTGGTTTTTCGGATAGATACGTAATTCTGGCGCGTAAAATGCCCGTTTTAAAAAGCAGTGAAATTATCAGCAAGTTTTTTTTTATACATTTATTTAACGTCGGTCTATTTCCGCTACTGAGGCCTAACACCGACGCCTGTAGACGAGCTACCCCCAACCAGGAATTTTGCCGAACCTCTTCCCTTAAGACGAGTAGGGATCTTTTACTTGCCTAACATTTAATAGACAAGGGACCGACGGCTTTACATCCTCTCCGAAGAATGGTATATCTCCTATACAACCCTCGCCTAAGGTTGTATAGCTTCCGCGCATACACTGATATACAAGCCGCTGAAAGATGTGTGAGGCGAGAACGCGGTTTCCGTTGGAATGGTCACCCGTCCAAGTACTAACTGCGCCTGTCGTTGCTTTACATCGCCTACCGAAGTATGTACCTAGTAAAGACGCACCTACGCTCGCTCTTATCAGCAAGTTGTTTTAACGATATTTTCTTAGAAATAATTAAATAATTAATAATATTTAATAAAAGTAAATTGTTGTAAATTAATAAAATGTTTTATTATATCATTTTCACAACACAAATTGTTAAAATAAAATTAGTGGGAAAACCCTATTATTCCGAAACATAGCGCAATTTCTGAGCTAATTTGACTCCACTACTTGTCTTGTACAGGAAGTCTTAAATTTACACACACACAAAAGTACTACCAACTCTTGATGTCAAAATAAGTCAGTGACAGTTAAATTACAGAGTGAGTAAATTGACATGTTTTATAAAACTAATATACTTGTCTCCTAGTACAGTAAAAATGTACCAAAAATTCTCATGACCTGGAAAAAATTGCAGACTCGGATTTATCATGCTGTGTTATCAGGATCACTTAGAAGGTCTAAAACCAAAAAGGTAACCTCCTCCCTTTTGCTTCAGCCACCATCTTGTAAAATTTTTGAATCGTTTTATCCCGTGTTCTATTGGTTGCACGAAAAAAGTTATTCAACAAAAAATGTTGGAAATAAAATTTTACATATTTTCGGTAATTGCCGCGAAGTTAATATTTCGAGCGGTAGAGGGCGCCAAAGTTTCCAGCTGCTTGCTGTCGTAAACAATGCCTCAAAATATTAGTGACTATTTGAATACAAATACATCAATCGCTTGAAAATTTTATGCTCTATAAAAAGGGTCTCTAGTGTATTTGCCAAGGAATGCAAAATTTCTGAAAAAATTTTAAAAAATGGAAAGACTGTGTTACGGGGTGGTTTTGCGGTAGTTAGGCCATTGAGATTCTAAGGGATTTTTAATCAGTTACAGGAGATCCGCTTAGAAATTAAATCCCGCTAAAATCAACTTGTGCCAAATTTACTTTAGATCAAATATTAATTTTACTGTACTAATAAGTGTAGCTTATCAAACCCCTGAACCTAAAGTGCCTGGTGTATTAATAGAAAAACACTTACCTGCTTGACAGCAGATCTTTTAAATTCATTTTTTTCTCTTCTCTCAAAGTTGAAACTATCTGCAGTCTCCGAATTTACCATTTTCCGCACAAAAATTACCTGTATATGTATAACACTACAAAACAGGTACTGGTGTAGGTAAGTATTTAAATAAAAATACTTATTCGCGTACTACTTTACTCATCAATAAGATTTAAACAAATAACCAATTTCAACAACAAACTGTTTCATAAGTGTGTATTAATTAATAGATATTCTCCAGGGAAGGGTAAACGTTAGCTAATTTTATAATTATAGAAAATAGGAATTTCCAAGGCAGGAAGCTGTTTTCATAGATGTGTTTAATTAAAGATGATTTATGAATTATTTATCACTAATTATTATACACCTAACAATACACATGTTAGTGAAACATGTTTTTAAAAGTTACATAAGCGTGCTAAATGAGCATTGTTTTAATTAATAATATTAACGCCCCCCCCACCCCGATATTTCCTGGAATTTAAGTCACAATCAACAAAATCTTGCGCATTGCCACCGCATATTAACCTCACCACAATAAAATCGACAGAGGTTACTAAAATGGGTCCAAAATCGAAAATTGAGATTAACATCAAGTCGTTAGGTACTGTTATTTCTGAGGCGCGTTATCTCATTGTTTACTTTAACATCATTAACTCGAGCTGATTTGATTTGGCTCTTACGTTAAAATGTAACTTTTCTAGCAATGCCTAAATTTATCTATGCTGTAGAAAATAAAATTATTAAACATTATGTAAATGAGTCGCTTAAAATTGAAAATTGATTTAAAACTTGTTTGTTTGTTATTATGCCGTAATTAAGGATGGTTATTAGTAATTTATATGTCAAAAAATTAGGAATGAGATTTAGAAAAATAACTGGCCTATCTGAAGGATGTTTTAATACTAATAACTGAAGGAGCATATTGGTGCAACGCGGCTATATTATGGCCTCCAAGTCATAAATTAGTTTTATTATAATAGCTTTTCGCACAATATTTTCGTGGAAGAGGAATGGCTTGATTAATACCTATTAATCAAGCCATCTCTTACAGCTGTAAGAATATTCTCAGATTAATATTATAAAACCGTTATACCATTTATTTTACGAAGGCCACATCAAATATATCGCTAAATATCTATTGTTGAAGAATAAAGTTTTAGATACAGTTATCCCATTTTTGTGAGCTATATTTCAATAAAAATAAATTTGAAATCCAAATGTTATAAATTGTTTCCTGTTTTAACTTCTTTACATATATTACTTAATATAGTACCGTATTTTTAAATTATACCGACTAAACTGCCTTGGCAAACTGTATTATGTTATCAATATCAGTGTGAGGAAGGGGCCATTAGTGATAAATTTAGAACTACAAGAATTTGGAGATATTCTCGATTATTTCTATTATTTAGCACTTAACTTAAATTTTACTAACGTTTATGGATTTTGAAGCACAAACACCTGTTACATTTTTATATGCTACGACTATGCTTATTTTTTCCCATAATTTTTTATCTTTCTATAACTAAAATGGTATTATCGCGGTTGTTCGTGGCGTAATAAATAATATATTTCACAAGATTAATATTTGTCAAGAACAAAATTTAAAAATATATAAATTAATACCGCGTTGACTCATGAGGTTACCCGCTCAGCTGATGCATGTGTATTACAGAATTGTTATTAATAAACAAATAATAATGGATTTGGTTTTAAAATAGGATATTTAACTAACGCGTGGCTTATCAGGGAACAACAATTTTGTTATTATGTAAATGGTGATTTAAATGCAATAATTTTAAGTAAGTATACTTATAAATTTTAATGGTCTCCTATGTAGAAATGAATTATTATGATTCATATATTTCTTTAATGAGCAAGTAGTAGGTAGTTTATAATTGTAAAAATAATTGCGATGTTCTCAAACCTTCAAACCTTCTTGGTTATGTTAAGACTGCGTTTGCACGCACTAGTCAATCGCCAGTATAGTTATTTAATAAAGAGGAAGTAGTGAGCCATGTAGAAACTTTTCTGTACACCCTTAATAAGAATCTGTACCACAATGGAAAATAATTTCGAGCATTCCCCATCTCAAAAACAATGTTTTAGTATTTTGTGATCTAATAGTGCTATTTTAATTGTCATTTTCGAGGAGTAAAGTGTAGAAAGTGGGTTTCATCCCTCGATGAGTAAAAGAGATCTGTACTTTACTCCTTGAAAATGATTATTACAATAGCAATAGCGCACTGTTAGACTGCGGAGTGCAAAACGTGTGAACAAAAATGAATTAGAACTATTTTGCAGACATCAGTTTTACTAAATTCGATAAACGTACATAATTTATAACCTTAATTCCTTCCTAGATTTAATATATTGCACATATTAATTCGGCAGTAAGTTTGAATAAAATTGTAGTGTTCTAATATAATGAATACAACTGGCAGTGGCGGCCCGTCAGGGATGGCGTTTAGGCAGTGCCCATCCAATTACATAAGCGGTAGTTATAAAGGTATATTTATATTTTTATATAGTTTTGTAGTTAAATTATCAAGTAAAATTTTGCGGTTAATTAATTCTAGTATTAAAATTAAAAAGTTAGTTTTATTTATAATATTATTTTTACTACATGTTAATCTGTCTCATATAGGTACACTTATGAATCCATTTAGAAGGCATAATACCGAAAGTTTCATGCGCGAAGCCAGGGCGGACAAGCATCACTCAGAAATCGTGAATTCAATCATAATACGTCTACGTGCATGTTAGTTATTCACTTCGATCTTACGCCTGTAATGCATATCAAAACGAGACGTACGTTTTGCATGCTTAGGCTATTTACAACCTAGAGTGGGCAAGGTGGGCATGCCATCCCTGAGCAAAACTTGTAATAAACAATCTGATGAATATTGAATAGAATATGTTCACAATTGAAAAGACATCAAACAGGAAAAATAACTAATGTGTTAAAATTGATTAATCAACCCCTTATGAATGTCAAATATGATAGTAATTTCTAATTTCATAAATAGGGACAAAAAGAAGTTAAAATACATATCAGTGGTGCCATATAGTCAAGTTACCTATATAACTATAATTTTATTTTTCTTTTCCTTTTAAGGTATTAGAACACATATGCCCCTATATTGTCCAAAAAGTACTAAAATAATGTTTCATTTTATTTTAGCAGTTTTAGATGTGAAATTAATATAATGTGTAAATGAAATAAATGTATAATGTTCAAGTATAGAACTTCGCGCTCAGTGGGATGTGGACACTGCCACCCTCATCCCTTCCATTTTCTTTTACAGTGTCGTGATGTTTCGCCGAGAATCGTTTCATTTTCGGACGTGTGGAGTCAAGTCAAGTCAGTATTCGCGAATCTCAAACGTTGGAAGTTGCTGCTACTGTTTTAGAATTGGAAGATTTTGGTTTTTGGTTAGGTTTGTGTAATATTTTATTCTCTCAATGTTATGTTTTTTTAATTTGTAATCTGTGATCGTTGTTGGTATTTAGTAAATAGTAAGTGTCTAGTTTAGCAGAAAAAGTGTGGTGAATGGACAACTGACAAATTATTAATATTAAAATATTTGCCATGGCCGACGTAAGACAAACGGTAAAGCGATAATTCTGATATTACACATTTTTTATTAGAAAATAGTTTTGCGTCCCTAACATACGACGACAAAATTTTTGTAACTAAATTAGAGCGACCTTGCACCACTATGGGAAATCTCAATGTAAATTCAAATTCGTCCAATAGGAAATTTTGTGTCACAGAGTATCAGAAATGTTTATGGCTTTCTGGCAGTGAAATAAAAAAATAAACTTTATTGCTGGCCTTGCATGTTATTCAGTAAAAATAGTAAAAGTCCGTGGAATTCAACAGGGATAGATAATTTAAAAACGTTATACAAGGCGATTGAAATGGGCAGAGGCATCATTGAATGTTTTTTGCATGATTTTTACACCCACTAAATTTCTGTGGAGAAGTGTCATTATTATTTGGCTCTATCCCCCCATCCTCCCCACCCAGAGCTAAAAGCCACGGGCCACCATTGACAACTGGTGCATATTTTGCAATTTTTTTTTATTATAAAATGTTTTAATCATAAAAAAACATAGTAATAATAATAATAATTTATTGATCGCGATAAATACATATTGTACATGTGACAAGTCAGGAACGGAACATAGAGATATAGATAATTAAATAAATAATTAAGCGAATAAAAAACAAACGGAGTGACTATTCGTACATGCAGGATGTATGAATAGCGTCAGGACTATTCGTACATGTAATATGTGATGTAGTGATATAGTTAGAAGTATATAGGTTTCTCATCAGCAGTCCGTGATCATGGTGTAGTATATTAGATGGTCCGACACACGGCACTTGCCATGTTAATCCACGGCTTCATAAGTGCTTGGTTTCTATTTAATTCAGTAGATGGCGCCCGGAATATACCCCTGCAATTACCTAGGAATAGATGATGGCATAGATGGACTAAGACAAAAAGAACGAACTAAAAGGTTCTTTAAATATAAATAAAACAAATCTACAGAGCATTAACTACACACAGAATCTGTAAAACTGTATTTCTAATATATCCATGCGTAATTAATGACGAGACTTTATTTGTCCTGCCATCTATTGCATTACACACAACTAAACTAAACACTTATGAAGCCATTCGTACGGGTCTTGTCGCATCACCTAATATACTACACCGTTTACGTGATGCAGGGGTTAGGTTGTCCCACCAACTATACCTTTCTCTAATCCTATTCACCTTTCACTAGTTTTTCATACCTTTGAATCACCTTTAATCCTTTCCTGTCCCCCGCTTCTTTTCTGTTTGCGTATTTTTGTAGCGTTTGTTTTTCCTTCGTTTCTTTTTGAAAATTTTGTCTCTAAATTCATTTTTGCCATCATTAATCTCGTAGCCAGCCCCTCGTTGGAACATTTCGCGGAAGGCACTTTGTTCATTGTTCAGTTGTGTTAAGCTTATTTTTTTTGTATACTAAATCGTATTACCTATTTTATTTTTAAGTTTTAAAAAAGGAGTTCAGGTTTTTATATTGTTTTAATTGTCGTTTTCGCTGAACCGGACCTGTTCCGCCCGATTATGGAATCCGCCACCGCGTCAAAGCGGTGGTTGCACGATCGGTCCCAGTTCATACTCTGGGGAGGCAACTCTTGTACCTTTTAAAATATTAATAAAGCTATTTTAAATTGAATTGAATTGAATTGAATTGGCTAGGTTGTCCGATTCTCACACGTGAGGTCGAGGGTTCGAATTAACTTTTTTTTTACTACATTTTTTTAACAACTAAAATACGTATCACGAATATTTTTAGGGAGAGCATTGTATAGGGTGATACAGATCGTTTAAATGAGCTCGTATGGTGACTCGGTACACTTAAGAGATCACCGTCTCTCAATGGATAATTGCGATAGGCCTTTTTTTAAAGAGAGCTAAGTTATTTTTTGTAAAAGTTAAGCATTTTAGGATATAGATCGAAGGTGTTGTAAGAATGCGTTTTTCTATAAATATTTCTCTGCAACTTTCGTTTCTTTTTAGGTCAAAAATAAGCCTGATAATCCTTTTTTGACAAATTAACACTCTTTCACACTCAGACGCTTTACCCAATGCAAGAATATTAAATGAGATGTGACTATACGACATAGCATAATATGTTGATTAAGCCTTCTTTGTCTAGAGTGGATTTTAACTGTAATATTGCAAGGAGTGCATTATTTAACTGACAACATACATGATCTATATGTCTACACCAGGATAACTTGGAATCAAGTAAGGTACCAAGTCATTTGGCAGAATCCGATAGCACAGTATCATTGGCCGTGAAGTTTTCCGGTAAAGGTTTTTGAAGGTGAAAGTTTATGCAAACTGTCTTTTTTTCATTTAGAATCAGCTTGTTTCTTTGACACCATGCACTTACAGAATTTGTTATATTGTTGATCTTAATGTGAAGCTCCTCGAGTGTATCAGCTGACACGGTGATTGTTGTATCATCCACAAACATTGTTACATGGTCATGCTCCATGTAAGTGGGCAAATCATTTACATAGAGCATGAACAGTAATGGGTCTAGCACTCAGCCTTGAAGAACCCCAAGTGCAACTAAATGTATCCGATTCCTGGTCATTTAGCCTCACCCTGAGCGATCTATTTTCCATATAGGAGATCAGCCACAGCAGAATGTTACCCCTAATGCCGACACTGTATAATTTACTATTCAGTATTTCTTTATTGACAGTATCAAATGCTTTGGAAAGATCAAACAACAATGACACAACATACATACCCTCATCCAAGCATTTGTAAACATACTCCAGAAGATACGTAGCTGTCTCAATCAATTAGTTTGACCTAAACCCATGCTGAGAGAAAATTAATATTTCATTCTTTTCAACATACTCAAAAATTCTGTTGTAGGTACACTACTCTTTCGGGTATTTTTGAAAGAACACTTAAGAGGGAAATTTGTCGATAATTATCCAAATCGGTGGGATCACCTTTTTTAGTAGTGGAATGACAGTAATTATTTTAGGTGCAGCATCAGTGAAGTGATGTGCAAATTCTGTAGCAACTTCCGTAAAATTATTTACCTTGAGTAACTACCTATTTTTCTTCAGAGAAACTATGAAAAAATAAAAAGGATATAAATACCCATTACTTCATTTGGACAGGTTCTTTCGTATTGTGGTAGAGATCAAAGTACTGTCATTCTTAATACATAAAAAGTAATTAATCCCAAAAGTATATAATCAGCAATACTTTTAATGACAGTGTCATTTCTTAACATTAATATGAGCAAATAATTAAACCAAGTTTTAAACGCTATTTCAAACACTAAAAATGACAAATTATGTGCCCGGCCCTGCTTTATCGTACACGAAGCAATGTCATCTATTTTGCACGAAATTTAACATATTCGTATTTGACACAATACTTTAATAGGAGTAAATATTATGCAGACTTTTCACTTTTTTCATGTTATTTTATTTTATACTACATCGTGTTATATTTTATTTGAATATTTAAGTTTCTTTGTAGAATATAAAACAATTTATGGCGATTTTGGGACGAATGAGAGGTACGTTCGCGTTGAATAATCAAGGAGGAAAAAATTTTGGAAACTAAATTTTAACTAGGATCACAATATAAAATATAATAGGCTAGTTTACATAATGAAATCAATTCTGGATACTCTTGGTTCGTTTTTAAGATGAGTGTAAAATAAGATTGAAGATATTTTACACACTATTTGCCTTTGGTAACGCACCCTCAAGATTTTTGAATATTTTGTAAAACAACGGCTATAAATGCCCGAAGAAAATGTAACAAAATATAAATATTACCGTTGCTACTATTAAAAGTATTGATTAGACATTACAAGTATGTGTATATCTCAAAGACGATTAAAGATAAAGAGAAAAGATAAAGACATATCAAATATTAAATATTTACTGCACACGAAAAGTCTGGACCCCCCACAGGGAATCGACCGCTCTTAACAATTGATAAGAGTAATTGTTTTACTTTTGGGATTGAAAGTATACTTAAAACCTTAACTTAAATTGCCTTAACTATAAAAATTTAAAAGCATGTTGTCATGTTACTTATTTATGAAAAATCTAAAAGAAATGCATATCACATATCAAGCTGAAAGGTTATAATATGCAGAGCGGTATCATGGTAGGGATCACCCTTGTAGAAAATATTTCAAGATAATAAAAGAAAAATTTAGGGCCCAGCCAAATGAAAACGGACAAAATACATTTATTATTGATGAGACCACAGTGATTAATGTTTTAGCATCCGTGGAAATTAATAAAAATGCAAGTACTGTCGTGAGCAGTAAAAAAATAGGACAACTTTTTTTTTTCTAATGTAAATCTGTCTCTATGAGTAGCCGAAATAAAACAGATATCACTTTTAATTTATTTTTTACTTTAATACTGTAGTTATTGCTATAGTAAATGATGGATGGTTAATGAGACAAATTGCACTGCGTTATAACATTAACAAAAATTTGGTGTGTAACATTTTAAGAAAGTGGAGAATAAACGGTACGATTAGTAGAAATCCTGGATCAAAGGACAAAGGATATCCCACTTAAGAAACTAATTATTAATATTTCGTTATTGCACCATTTCTATTTATAACTTCTATAAGTCTGTTTGGCATAGAATTAAATAACCTTATACAATAATCATTAGTAATATTGTCTGAAAGTTACTTATGGCATTCTACGAATAATCTTTCTTATTTGGGTTTTCTACCACATGTATTATTGTCCTCTTCAAAAACAAGTCACCGAATCTACAAAATAATAGAATTATTGGAAAAAAGCCTCTGCGCCCGTGACGTTTACGCCAAAGGAATAGTCAGAGGTTATGTTTTGCAAATAATATAAATCGGAATAAACACAGAAATAAAGAAAGAAACTTCAGCAAAATACATTATTTCTGTGTTTATTCCGATTTATATTATTTGCAAAACATAACCTCTGACTATTCCTTTGGCGTAAACCTCGCGGGCGCAGAGGCTTCTTTCCAATAATTTTATTATTTTGTAGATTCGGTGACTTGTTTTTGAAGAGGACAATAATACATTAGTAATAATATTTTCCCATGCATTATTTACTATTTCCAGTAATTCTTCGGCATTCCGTGGTCTCACATTTCGTTTTTGGATGCTTCTTGCGAGTAATCCCCATACTTCTTCCACAGGGTTAAGATCTGGACTATGATTGGGCCCGTAAGAACATTGATGTTGTTATTTTGAAATCACTTAGTTACGGTATGAGCAGTATGAACGGAACAATTATCTTGTTGAAATATGAACTCATTATTAGGAAATAATTGTGACACAGAAGAGAATATTGTCAAAAATCCTAATATACGTTTCACTATTAAATCCTTCCTCAATATGCCACAAAACACAAGGACCACGTGCCGATATCCAAGCCCACATATTGACGGAAAATCTACCACTTTTATCATTGTTAGATATATATTTCTCATCGAATCGAGTATTCGGAGGACGGTAAACTCGAATACGACCGTTGTGTGTTGACTGGAAACTTTTTTCGTCTGTAAGGATTACATTGTTCCAAAAATTTACATCATGCGCTAAAAATTCAAGCGCAAATCCTACTCGAGCTTCTTTATGTTCAGCTTTAAGTAAGTATTTCTGTGCTGCTGCATGACAGCGTAACTCCGATTCTCTTACTCGCCGGCGACCAGTACTACTCGATCCAGGAAAATTCGTTTCTTCAGCAGCCTGAATAACTGGGTAAAATGGATTTTCTACTAAAGCATTTACCAATTGCAAATCTTGTTGTTGAGTTGATATCCTTCGTCGTCCTGATCCAGGATTTCTACTAATCGTACCGTTTATTCTCTACTTTCTTAAAATGTTATACACCGAATATGTGTCAATATTATAATGCAGTGCAATTTGTCTCATTGACCATCCATCTTCTGCTTTAGCAATAACTCCAGATTTAACTAAACCGCTTATATGAGGCATATTAGTTTTTTGCACACTTGCAATAAATTATGACAACTAACTGACAATATCACAAAAATTAAAGTTAGATGTACCAACTAGATTTTAGCAAAATACCGTTATAAGACTTGTCCTATTTTTTTTGCTCACGACCGTACATGAGAGATGCTCATGCTCTTGATATTAGCCGAGAATCTGAGAAATTGAGAAAACATGGATATAAATCATATAAATATCAACTTCATCAGCATTTATACGAAGCTGATGCAGATAGGAGAGTTCATTATTCCAATTGGTTACTAGAAGATAGAAACATAATTCCCAGAATTCTGTTCACAGATAAAAGTCGGTTGACTAACAATGGCATGTTTAACCGAAATAATTTGAGTTACTGATCTCAGGAAAATTTACATGAATTTAGAGAACGAAATCACCAAAAAGTGGTTAGGGTAAATGTTTGGGCAGGAATTGTGGGTACTAGGATCATAGGTCCTATTTTATTTCAGGGGACTTTAAAGGAAATTAGGTACCTGAACTTTTTGGAAAATGAAATTAAGGGCTTTTTAGGAAAATTACCTGTGAATTTGAGAAGAAGCATTTATTACCAACAAGATGGAGCTTCGGCACATAACCTTCGAGATGACTCTAATTATTTAGAAAACAGATTTCAAAATATAGTCATATCAACATATGAGCGCACAAGATGGCCTGCCAGATCACCTAACCTAGCCCCTATGGATTTTTTCCTGTGGGCTTATGTCAAAAAACGAGTTTATTGATCATCTTCAAGAAACCTCCAGAAGTTGGAAACCAAAAATTCGTCAAGCTCTTGCAACAGTAACTGCGCAAATTTTAGAACGAGTGGTAAGGGAAACGATCAGTAGAGCTCTAAAATGTACTGAAGTTGAAGTAATACATTTTGAACAATTGCTATAATTTTATTTTCCCCTATCTTATAAATAATTATTAATAAATTCTGTAAATGTTGTTTAATCTCTGTATTTTTTAACAATAGCAATTGGTAAATGTAAAAATGTAATGTAAATTAGCACCGAAACTAGACATATTATACAATGAAAGGTTAATGTTTTGGGCCTTGTTGGTGCAACTAAAAAAATAGGTATCTATCTCGTTGTCACCCGATATATACTCTTGTTTCTATAAAAAATGTCTAATACTTTAATAGTCCTAAAGACCAGAAACATATTTTTGGTTGGGCGAAAATCTATTTGCCTTGGTCCAAAACGAATAGAAAGTAAAACGTATAAGTAATGGCATTCAGAAATAAATTTGAAAAAAAAAATACATAAGTAAATGTACCTGTGTTGAAAAGGATCTTTTCAATTCCTCCTTCTCTTCCTTCTCCTCCTCTATCGCATTGTATTTTATTAACTGTCCATCCATTGCTAGTTTGCTTTTTAGAATTACCAAACACACTCAAACTAGAATTTTAATTAGTGAGATAGCTCACTTCTTACTTGCACTTTTTTTAATCAAATAAAGACAGAATCCAGACGACTGTTAGATCATTGTGTAATCTTTATATTTTAGACCATAAATTTTTTTATCTCGTTTATTAAGGCTACTCAAAATAAAAGTGAACTTGATTTAATATCTGCTCGCAATTTAATTTGTTGTTACTTTATCAGACTAATACATCAGGACAGACTAACGATTAGTCAGGAAAAATGCTAGTCGTGTCATTAAGCAATTATATTAAGCATATAAACTTCTAAATTCCCACATAGCATTTGAGGCAATTCTAGAAA
This sequence comes from Leptura quadrifasciata, assembly GCA_963675555.1. Taxonomy (NCBI): domain Eukaryota; kingdom Metazoa; phylum Arthropoda; class Insecta; order Coleoptera; family Cerambycidae; genus Leptura; species Leptura quadrifasciata. Next base: position 15,582,101 of record OY776680.1, on the reverse strand, counting down.
ACCTGGGATCTAATAAATGAAATATCAAATAACACAACAATAAAATCAGTAAAAATACAGCTATTGAAAATAAAAATGGTAATATAATATCGGATAATAAGGATAAAGTTAATGTTATATATGATTTCTTAAACAAAAAAAAAACAAACAATTAAAATAAAAAATGGAAAAAAAAGGGAAAAAAGAAAACATGTAGAAAAAAAAAGATAGCACATAAAAAAGTTTAAATATCTATAGGTTAAGAGAATATACATGTCTGTCTGTCTGTCTGTCACTTGTTGTATAATTGGTATACAAAATAACATTGAAATAAAATTTAATACAATATATAGTACCCAAGGAATAATCTAAAGAAATAAAAAAAAGGAACTTTGGCGAATGGTCTTTGTAACCGTAGTCCTTAACCCGAGGCACACACACACATATATGATTTCTTTACAAGCATAGGGCCTGAAATGCTACAAAAATATGTGATAAACTACCTGATAACTTGCTAAATTACATATCTGTAGCACCCACATTGTTTTTAGAGCCCGTAACAGATACTGAAATAATTAATATAATTTCAAATCTCAAAATAAATGTTCGTCCGGTCCAGATGGAATAAAAACAGACCTAATAAAAAATATACATACACAGATTGACAAACCGCTGGCGCTGGTTAAGATTATTAATTTAACACATATAAACGTAACCGATATTTCCGCTAAAAGTTATTAATATTTTTACATGCAATTTTTAGAGTATGTAGGTACCAACAAAAGCTACAATTTAAGCCCCGAAACAACGTCCTACGATAATTACAGTCCCTGTAATTAAATGACAAAAAATGACTATATTTAGCGGTTTTTAATTTTTTGTGCAATAAGTTATTGATCAATTGCAATTGTTAAAAACTAATCTTTTTCGTACTTTTACAAGCTATGTCGTATTTTTTGTATAAAAAAAATTTTTTTCGCATCGAAAACGTGAAAAAATCTGTTTTCGACACTTTCATGCCCTTTTTTCAACAAGTTCCAAATAAAATTTGCTGTCCAAAACATATATATCTAATTCCCACTATTTTTCTCCTAATTATCACGTTCACAAAATGCACTGATGAATGCATTCTCCTTTGCTATCTGACCTAGATTATAGTTTATGAAAGATAAGTGACAAAAGATCGCAGTAAACCTATTTATACTACCTCATTATATCCATCTCACTCGTACTCGCTTTATATGCCTTTGCGCTCGCACCTACAGCTGGTCTTCAACTATGTCTGGCAGGGGGTTGGAACCTTCGAAACTGTCTGGCTGCTTGGGAAACACCTTCAAATAGTTGCCCAAGTAACATATATAAAATTCAGATTTTATAAAATAACTTAAGTACAATTACAATTTATTATAATTTAGAGGGGTCTGCGTCTGATGGGGGGTTGCCACCTTACAAAGTGTGTGCAGTGGAGAGGACGTGAATTATCATAGTATCCCGTAAACAATATAAAAAAATCACGCTTTATAGTATGATGATTTTGAGCAGCAATTCTATACACCTTTGCTACCTGTTACCTGTCAAAAACACCGCGTCCGACTGTTCATAGTAACCAATCGTTCTTACTTGGAGTAGTGTACTTATTAGAAAAATTTTGAGCGTTTATAAAATGACGTTCATGGGATCTTGGACTATAAGAGAAATTTACAACTGAGATCGATGACGATATCGTAAATGGTAAAAAGTAAAGGGCCTAAGACCGACCCTTGTGGAACTCTTAATTGAGATATAAATTCGATAGACCTATGACCATGATATTGTACAAAATGAGTCGGACGAACTAGCAAATCTTTGCGACTGGGACTAGACAATGTCCCCCTCCCTATTTTTGAGGGTGCGGAATCGATTCCCGGGGTCAAACCAATTCTTCCATCTCGGCAACCCCCTCAAATTGACCAAAAACCACCCTCAAAGTCCCTTTTTCCGTATTTTCCTCAGTTTTACTTCCACGTCCAGTAGAAGTATAATTACGCAAAAAAAATTCATTTTTTTTTGTTGAAATAGGCTTAACATGTCATGAAACGTCGAGATTTTAAATTTGAGCGCAAAAAATTTCCTGTCTGTCGGTCTGTCTGTCTGTAACTTTTTTTGTGCGCACGTTTACTCTGTAACTGTTTATGATATTGACTTGAAATTTGATACACTTATGTATTGTAACGAGATCTGGAACTAGATTATATTTTGATCTAATTCCGTTGAAGGGTTCGGGGTAAATGGGGTAAATAAGGGTAAATAGGCAAAGCAAGCAGGTAAGAGTCCATAAAATTACAATTAAGGCATGTATGAAAAGTCAAGGTCTTAAAATTTGTTTTGGCATCAGCCACCCCCCCCCCCCCCTCCACTATCACCTCCAATGCCCCCACCGTATTATTATGAAAGGGAGTAAAAAAAAAATGTGATTTAGTGTATATACAAGAAAGAAACGTCTCAAAAAATTATTTTGGCGTCAGCCACCCCCCCACTATTACCCCCAATACCACCTCCACATTATTATAAAAGGGATTAAAAAAAATAAAATGTGATTTAGTGTGTATACAAGAACGAAACGTCAAAATTTTTTCGGCGTTAGCTTTCCGGTAAAAAAGTTTAGGGTTTATTTGTTTGGATGTTGACATGCTCATATTACTGGGTACTGGGTTGTTAAATTTGAATTGTTTAATGTTTCAGCTTTCCTTTAAATAAAGAAAGTTTTTTTCTTGTCTATACAAGAAAAAACTTTCTCTATAGAAAGGTTTTAGTAAGCAGCCTAATTCTTGTATAAAAAGTTATCTGATAATTCTATATTCAGGCTTGTTATATTTTGGATAGTGTTGATGCACTTATGACATTTCTTAGTTTATTCCATTTCACACAGTATATTCATATACTATGTTATTATGCTACTATTATTATCATTACCTGCACATACAATCACTGCCATTCTTTAAGGTAAATAACTCTATTTTATGATAATAAAATAAAATAAAAATTATTTCACTGTGGCATTTTACAATTTTTTTTTCTGTACGCCTACTACTTATTTCTCGACAAATCCAGCAAAATTAAACACGTTTAGCAAATAGATACATTTATTGTAAATTCAAATTTTAGATTATGATGAAAATGGAAGTTTTGAAACCAAAGAATAGCAAATATATTCGAACCGATATGTCGTCTCTATATTGACGAAATCAGTGCACCAGGGACAGGTCAAGCTGTTCCAAATAAAACAACTAAAATAGGCTGTATCACTCCATACACTACTTAAACGCGCGTTTCACTAAGCATATCAACATTATTGGGAGACGAGTAAGCCTAGTTTTCAGTTTTAATCATCTCCCGATGATGCCAACATGATTAACGAAACGTGCGTCTAATATAGCGTATTCGAGCGTAGGGTTCAAATGTTTTGACGTTTTGTAAAAGTGTATTTTTAAACACCAAAGATATTGATTTGTGAAAAATAGCCTCCAACTAGCGTAGGGTTGCCTCCTTAAATAAGACTCGTACCATGAAAGACCGAAGGAGGTTAACACAGGCTTCCTCATTGAAAAATTCGGCAGCTCTTGGTCTGATTTTAAATTTTAACCAATTTAAACATACGCCCTCTAACGGTTCCCCTTATCTCCTTATTAAAATTTTGAAATTTTTCTCAGAAGAAACAGTTTCTTAGTTTGAAAGGTTTCTACAGTTGCACCATCTTCAGCGCCCTCTAGTGGTTGGTAGATAAACTAGTGAAGTGTCTAAGTAAGTATAGGCATCTGGCATTTCACTTTCTGTGCTCTTTCTTAGTCCGAGTGGTTTACAGCCAGATGTGCAACTCAATGTACGCAAATGAGAAAGACAACACTTTTCCTCTCTATATGATATAAAATGGGTTTCAGATGGCGCCCAAGCAGCTCTTACCAGTAAGCCGCGAAATTCAAAGAATTTATGATTGATTACACATGCACACAAAAAGAATGTGATATGGCCGGCAGATAAGAACACCACACCCTTATGTATTTTGATGCCCTGAATTCGAATCTGACGTCAAATTTATTCCATTCCACAGTTTTATTTTAACCTCAAAAAGGTGGAATTTGAGAGGTTTTTTGCTATTTCTTGGGGCCAGAAAAACTGTGAACCAATGTAACAAATCTGACGTCAGATTCGAATACAGAGCATCAAAATACATAAATGCATGATGGTCTAATCTGCCGGACTTGACTTTTGTGTGCGTGTATGTTATTAGCTGCTCATGTTCAGTACGAAATATTCAGTGTTAATTTTTTGTAAAGCAAAGGATATAATGAAGACAGAAAGAGCGTCACACTATTTAATTGACCGTTTTGAACAGAAAAGAATCATAAACATTCTCTGAATTTTCTTAAATGAAAAAGAACAAAACACAATTATATGAGGCTGTATTATATTATTGAAAAAAAAAACACAAACAATAGAAGACAAATTGATTAATATTAAAACTATAATAATTAAGAAAGGCATCTTCTACCATGGGGCCGACGCTTGCTACAACTAAGTTGCGCAATCATGAATTGTGTTGTTGTTGAAGGTCTAGCCGATAGCCATGTTGGTTAAGGCGCAATGTGGCAATCACGATTAATCGAATAGGTTCGGAGGATATGGGATATGGTTGTATGTCCGAGTTTTTCAATACATAACCCCCTTCCGCACAAGCCTCTGGCTTCTGGAATTGGGAATTGTCTAATTTCTGTGATGTTTATTTATTTATTTTTAAACCTGTAAAACATGAACATAAACAAATAAAGAAATGTACATTTCTAGTGTTAAAGTTGGTGTTAATTACCTTTAAAAAGATTATTCATATAAACGAACTTCTCATCAATATTTGCCAACTTTTTTATTGTTATATTATACAGTAAAATAGACATAATAATTGAAAAATTGTAAATTATATAATTATATGCAGTTTTGTACTTGATATTATAATAAATTAATAAAGTAATATAATATTCACTTACTTTTCGATATTCCGAGGACAGCAAAACAATTTCTTCACCTCGTCTTTCAATACTGCTAGCTTCCTATATCCCCATTGCAGTAAAATTAGGCCAAGACTTAGTGTACGGCGAACCTTCTACTCATGCGCCAAACTTTTGACGGTTTGTTCTTATGGATGGTATATGCGTATTATCAAATTACAGACAAGACAAGATTACTCTGACATACATTATTAAAAGTTCATTAGCACTAATTGCAAGTTTCCTAGGCTTGTAATGTGCCTCTGAAGATGTGGGCTTTCCAATACAGCATTAAGGATTTTATAGAGGAGTTTGCGACTAAAAATATTATGTTTAATATTCCGCCCTCTAAAAGCACATTTGAACTATGCTAGCCCAGTCAGGCTATTTATTTTTCGATTGCAACAGACACTGGACCGCTAGATGGCGCCTGCTGACCATTTTACATATCGCTATTGTAAAAATACTGGGATGTACCAAATAGTCAAAGGATCCTCGTGCCGGCCGCCACATGCCTACCTTGCACTGACGAGAGCCAACAGCTCGAAACTGCAGTCTGCAAGTGGTGTGTGATGGCTGGCAAGAGAGCTCCTTTAAGTAGGATCAGTCTTTCGGCTGGTGTTTGTTGCAATCGAAGCATTAGCGTTTTGATGGTAATATGCAATTATTACACTTAACGTGCCAGACTTGTAACTTGTAATTCAGCGCTCGGCGAGGCACATAGCCCGGAGAGTAGCTGTTGGTTGCAGTCTGGTTGTTCCTTATAGTAAAATAAGGATTTTATAGAGGAGTTTTTGACTAAAACTATTATGTTTAACATATAAACTAGCAGTATTGGTCTAATAAGTATATGATTGGAAGACAGAAATTATGGATTTAGATCTATTTTTTGGCCATTTTTAATTTGTGTACTCAAATTTGTAAATGATGGCGAGTATTTCATGCAAATAACATTAAAATGGATGTATAGAATTGTATATGCCATGTTGTTTTCGATAAAAGCACATTCAAATGAACAATTTTCGACAAGTTTGGTCAAGTAGCTCAGTGATTTCTTTTTGCCCTTTATTTGATCAGGAGTTAGTTAAAAAATGTTTGCCTACACTTTCAGGCAACCGAACAGAAGACAGGACTCACTACCTTACCAAATTAATGCCACCTCTTAGGAATTATCAGTTGACCTACATCACAAATAGGTCAATTCATAGAACTGCCAGTGAAGTACAATTAAACTAAAAAACACTACTGTAAACGCCACAAGTGTCGGCGACGAAAGGGGAAGCTGTATGTAGAGAGTAGTATAGACCTAACATACGCACTGCTATCCTAATTGGTGTAGTATAAATTCTAAATGGTGCCAGAGGTCTGTGCCGTTCTATGATCGGTCGACTATATTCCCCTACAGTCCACACCACTTGCCAACACTCGTGGCGTTTACTGTACTAAATATTTTTAATGCACGAAATGAAAGGGAAAAATATTGTTTGATTTAAGAACGCAAATTTGGGCTGCTGAATTGTGAAATTTTATAATTTGTACCATATTTTAGAGAAAATGTTATTAAAATCAGAAAATATGTCTAATATGACGTCGACCTATTTTCCAAAGTTAAAATATTAATTGCAGTTAATTAATTCGAATTTGAGACAATTACCTAACCTCACAATAATTGATCCTGCCAGTATACATATATTGAAAAATATGTGTATTTTTGAAGTTCTCAAAAATAACCGGAGAAATAAATTTTTAAAATTACAATTATCCAGTATGTTCAAGCTACTTGTTTTGATCTTGTGTTCACCCTAACCTTGCTTCCTAATATGCACACAGCACATTATAAAAAGAGGATAAAGTGTATGCGAACTTAATTGAAACCGTATAAAAACTAAAAGCCGGCATTTCTTTATTGTACATGGGCGGAGGTAAATAGAAATGCTTGTCATAAGAAAATGATAAGATTTCAAATGGTCTCCAGGAAGCCATGGTAAATTAGTAAATAATTAAAATATTTTACCTTTTTACCTTTTATATAGTAGTAAATATTTATAAATATGAATAACTAACTAACTCCTACGCTTGATATTAACAGGTATTTATGCACTGCACTGGCACATTGACAGCACATCTCATAAGTCCACCGTTGACTACTGAGAAACGATTTACGAGTTTTTTAATACTAGTAGGCCTGTCCGTTTTATTAGCTTTAAACCAGTGCAGTCGTAGATGGTTCATTCAGGCTGATTACATTGCCAGTCTCGGACTCGCCTGCACAGTTTCAACTACCGTTCGAATCTCAATACCATTGCTAAATATATAGGACAAAATATCAAGTTCAGTGCACACGGTCCTGTGCTTTAACACTGACCAGTTTCAATTGTCCTCGTATAAAGTATACAACAGGTAATATGTGTTTTCAAAAGGGCATGATTCCATGCTGAAAAGAACTCAAGTATGTATTGATAATGGACGATTACACTGCACTAAATAAAATATCAACTCTGTATGTGTTCATTGATGACACTATCTTATAATTTAACCATGTTGTGCAAATTTTTCAACAACATAATAAAAGTGAATAACCTACACTCCGAGAGTAGACTGGCGCATTAAAGAAATTTTTTTTTTTTAATTTACAAGGTAGCGTTGGTCTTTACATTACATATAAGGATCCACAAATCAAAATATCACAACATTATATTTTTAGCAATTCCCATAATGTAAGGTTATATTTTGTTGATTTTTATAGCTAATACATAAAAACTACTTGCCAACCCCAAATAAAACATTGAACTGTAATGTATAAAACTATTTTATTTTCTCACTTTTATACATTTAAAAAAAATGTATTATCACCAACTAGTTCCGAATTTTTTACAATACTCTTACTAATTAGACTTTACAAAATTAGAATCTATATTCTTAATTTTGCATTAAGAAATTAATTATTTTTGTAAACAAATAAATAACTACTTATCTTACTTTACACAACAAACTTACTTAATAAAAATTTACAGCCACGGGTGCCAAGCTGGGTCCATTCGACAAAGATTGTCATTACTATTAGCTGCCGCCACCAAGGTCCCTACCTATATATAAAAACAAAAAACAACATTACATGAGACACTGTTTGGTTATTTTGATCATCACCAGATGATGAGAACTTGGCCGACGTATCCCCATGTTTAGCAGAGTACACACTGGTGATTATGTGAGCTATTAAAAATTTACACAACTTACCTTACTGTCAGTTCCGTCAAAATGAGCTAAACTGTTCAGTCTATTTGAGATTGAGGATACCGCCTTATTGACCATATTGATAATTTGCTCGGCATCGGTCATTTTCTCCTGGCTAGTTCCTGATGCCTCTTCCGGTTTCTTTGCTCTAGACAATATCATTTCGTCACGCAAAATGGGTTTCAGAATTGACAAAATCTAGGAAAAAGAACAATTTTAATGGACCAGATCTTATGCAGGCTATTATCCTTTTAAGCCATTCTTACCTTAAAATTCGGATAGACGAAGCATCTTGCAGTTGCGATCATAGAGGCAGTCAGCGGTCCGTTCACTCCTATCGTCGATAAGTATTCTATAATATTGGGAGTCAATCTGAATGGCACGGGCCTCGTCGTATCTAATTCACCTAGAAAGTAGTATACATTCTTCAAAAGGATTTACACCATCATGCTTTTAACAGCGACTCAAAAAAATCTAGGAAAGCTAAAGCTATTTATAGAGAAAGGGCATGCGACATCACAAATAACCTCGAAAATATATATCTAGTCCTTTAAACAACATTGATTTCATGTATTCAAGAGAACATTACACATTAGAGAACAGTGTCATAATAAAAAATGAGAAAACGTTGATGTTATAGGAATCCTCCGATCAATGAACCTTAGATCTGTAACCAGTTTATTTCGTGTCGCAGTCGAAGGTCCGAATTAAAGGTGGCAAATGTCAACTATTCGCTAGTCAAATTAGTGTTTTTATACTTCCCTCACTTACTTAAGGGAAGTATTTGTAATCGTGAAAAATCTGTCGTTATGATATCGGATTTCTGTATGTTAAGATTATATGTAGATTACAAAAATTAAAATATTTCAGTTCTATCAGTCTGTCTATCAAATCATATTTAGTAGGTAGTAACTGGCAAAAAAGAAACTGGAAACTTTCAGTGATAAATATACAGCATAGCCACCTTAAAACAAAAAATGGAAAAAATGTAACAGAAGACAAAAATATTTGGCATGTACGGTGTGAGCAAAAAAAATAGGACAAGTCTTATAACGATATTTTGCTAAAATCTAGTTGAGTACATCTAACTTTAATTTTTGTGACATTGTCAGTTAGTTGTCATAATTTACTGCAAGTGTGCAAAAAACTAATATGCCTCATATAAGCGATTTAGTTAAATCCGGAGTTATTGCTAAAGCAGGAGATGGATGGTCAATGAACAAATTGCACTGCGTTATAATATTGATGAAAATTCGGTGTGTAACATTTTAAGAGAGTGGAGAATAAACGGTACAATTAGTACAAATCCTGGATCAGGGCGACGAAGGATATCAACTCAACAACAAGATTTGCAATTGGTAAATGCTTTTGTAGAAAATCCATTTTACTCAGTTATTCAGGCTGCTGAAGAAACGAATTTTTCTGGATCGAGTAGTACTGGTCGCCGGCGAGTAAAAGAGCAGCACAGAAATACTTAAAGCTGAACATAAAGAAGCTCGAGTAGGATTTGCGCTTGAATTTTTAGCACATGATGTAAATTTTTGGAACAATGTAATTTTTAGACGAAAAAACTTTCCAGTCAACACACAGCGATCGTATTCGTGTTTACCGCCCTCCGAATACTCGATTCGATATATATCTAACAATGATAAAAGTAGTAGATTTTCGGTCAATATGTGGACTTGGATATCGGCACGTGGTCCTGGTGTTTTGTGGCATATTGAGGAACGATTTAATAGTGAAACATATATTAGAATTTTAGACAATATTATGCTCCCTTCTGTGTCATAATTATTTCCTAATAATGAGTTCATATTTCAACAAGACAATTGTTCCGTTCATACTGCTCATACCGTAACTAACTGGTTTCAAGATAACAACATCAATGTTCTTAACTGGCGCAGTCATAGTCCAGAACTTAACCCTGTGGAAGAAGTATGAGGATTACTCGTAATAAGTATCCAAAAACGAAATGTGAGACCACGGAATGCCGAAGAATTACTGGAAATAGTAAATAATGCATGGGAAAATGTTATTACTAATGATTATTGTATAAGGTTATTTAATTCTATGCCAAACAGACTTATAGAAGTTATAAATAGAAATGGTGCAAGCATGAATAGTTAATTTCTTTTTAAGTAGGATATACTTTGTCCTTTGATCCAGGATTTCTACTAATCGTACCGTTTATTCTCCATTTTCTTAAAATGTTACACACCAAATTTTTGTTAATGTTATAACACAGTGCAATTTGTCTCATTAACCATCCTTCATTTACTATAGCAATAACTACAGCATTAAAATAAAAAATAAATTAAAAGTGATATCTGTTTTATTTCGGCTACCCATTACATATTCAAATAGAGACAGATTTACATTAGAAAAAAAAAGTTGCCCTATTTTTTTCTGCTCACGACAGTACAATTACCAAGAAAGAAAACTGCTATACTTTTATTGAAGTGTCCACCCTAAAAAAATATTGGAGGAAAAAATCTAACGAAGGACAATAATATCTGACATGTAAATATCGCAACAAAGAACCTACTGCGAAAAATATATATGGTGGTCACCCCAAATATATTTAAAAAAAGAAAACAAAATCTGGAATGTAATTAACAATCTTGCCAAGGAAGAAAATGTGTTAAGGTACCAATTTTTCTCATAGTCATAATACTCAGACATCTAAAAATGATTTATTGTTGTTCAATAGTCATATTTCAAAAACACTTTTAACTCGCTGAATAAAGACAAATACTACCTTGAGGTATATTTGTACCTCACATATGTCTCAGGAGTAGAGTCTAATGGCTAATCAAGACAATGGCTTCTGCTAAATGAATTTTAAAAATTCTCCTTCCCGTTTGGGTGCTTACTTGTTTGCAGTAGTCCAGTTTTATAAAAACGCTTTGTATTATGTAATAAATTTATTTGATACTAAAAATATTGACATTGTGTGAATTATATAGTGGAAGAGCTGGTGAACGTTTTGTTCAATTGGATTTATACCTCCCGGAGCATTTTAAAAAGTTAGTTTCATATGTCTACAAAAATGTGCAAACTAACTATTTAAAAAGTTCCAGGAGGCACAACTCTAATTATACGCTATCTCTTAGTCTATATAGTGGCTATTTCTCCACAAATCTTGACGATTCCAATAGTGTAATATATCGTCGAGGATTTCTTCATTAAATAAATTGACTTTAAGTTTCTCATTGATACTCTCCAGTGCAACTCTCGAAATTTTTATTAAATATAGGCGAAAATCAGCCGTCAATAGATGGCCCTGCTAATTTCTGAATTGACAAATTGAATAGTGAACAACAAAGTTTTGACATTAGCTATATAAGTATTTAAAACATTAAAGAAAATAGTTTATTGAATAAAAGTGTTATTTTGTGATATGTACATAACTTCCTAAAATATTGAAAACGACAAACAAGTATGAAATTATGCCTACCATATTTTTAATAAATGGAATTTCTGAGTTTTGTATAGTAGTGCCAGACAGTATCTGAAAAGTAAAAATGTCGATTTTGGATATTTTGATGAATGTGTGCAGTACTAATCGCGAGAGGCTTTTAAAATAAGAAGAGGCCGTTTCCAAAGGTGGGCATATAATTTTATTACGTTATTAGATTTATTAGATCAAATTTAAAGAATATTAAAGAGCCACACGTGCACCGACAAAGTATAAGTTTCCAGGCCATTTTTAAAGAATATTTACTAGGTGGGCATCTATTTTTTTAGTAGTTACATTACACATATTGGTGGGTATACATTGTGCAATAAACAGCAGCCACTTTTTATGGACGATCCAAAAGACCTTTTCCGTATGGGGAACGAGACTGTAAAGAAGTTTTTTAAAGACACAAAAAATATATATATATATTTTTTAATAGATTTATTTAACGTCGGCCTATTTCCGCTACTGAGGCCTAACACCGACGCCTGTAGACGAGCTACCCCCAACCAGGAATTTTGCCGAACCTCTTCCCTTAAGAAGAGTAGGGATCTTTTACTTGCCTAACATTTAATAGACAAGGGACCGACGGCTTTACATCCCCTCCGAAGGATGGTATATCTCCTATACAACCCTCGCCTAAGGTTGTATAGCTTCCGCGCATACACTGATATACAAGCCGCTGGAAGATGTGTGAGGCGAGAACGCGGTTTCCATTGGAATGGTCATCCATCCAAGTACTAACTGCGCCTGTCGTTGCTTTACATCACATACCGAAGTATGTACATAGTAAAGACGCACCTACGCTCGCCCCCTCAAAAAATATTTAAAACAATTTTTATGTTGTATGCAAGTTGTACGTTTATCATGGTTCATGTTATTTGTCTTTAAAATTTAATAAAATGAATTAACTAGCTGTTTTATTTTTAAATTTACGGTGTTGTTTATATTTTTGTAAATAAATATAAAATGAATTGGACACATTTTCCTAACATTTTTCAATATTTTTCATAAACTAAATGAATTGTATCCTCGTTTATGTCGGCTACTGCTTCTGATATTTCTTCTTTTAAAAGGTTTAAATTATCTTTTAAATCATGGGCATAAACTTCATGCTGCAGGTATTCCCATAAAAAGAAACCAAGAGGGGTTATGTCTGGGGAGCGTGGAGGCCATCTTATAGGACCAAACTGTCCTATCCATTTATTGTGGAAATACTGATCTAACCAGTTTCTTACACTAATTGCACTGTGTGCAGGACAACCGTCATGTTGATAATACAGTTTTCTTCTGTCCTGTAAATTTATATCATCCAGAGCAAGCATTAAAAAAAGTTTTCCAACATCTCTATGTAAGTGTTCTGATTTAAGATTGTGTCGCAAAAATATGGCCCATTAATTTTTTATAACGCATCGCACACCAAACATTTACTTTTTTATATCGTTGACTTTTAGTGATAATACGGAAAATTAGATTTTCTTCCGACCAGTACCTACAATTTTGGTAACTAACAACTCCATTCGTAGTAAATGTTGCCTCGTCAGAAAATAAAATCCTTCTGTAGAAAAATCTATCTAATTTGTTCCCCCATTAACATGTAAAATTCTAAACGAAAGGCGTCATCCCCTTTTTTTTCGCAAAAATTTCAATTTTGAGATACGACGTTCAAATTTTATATCTGGATTACTATTAACATAAGAAACAACTTCTTTTAGTAACATTTTTATATCCCTCTTAAAAATCTAAAACTTTACTCTTGGCACAAGTTCACGTTTCCTTATTTGCTAACCAGCCTGTATGTTATTTTGAAAGTCTGAGTATGGCTAATGACTTTTCACGATAAGCAAAACTTTTTATGAAGAATGACTTTTTCTCTTGAAACGCGAAATAAGGAAAATTACAAATATAGTTACGTCCATCCAGGGACACACTGTATACACATAACATATATAAATTTACTAATAGACTTTCAAGTTTTCAGTATGTATTTCCATCTTAACATAATTTTGGATCTGCAGGGAAGATTACTAGCTCAGCTGAAACACTGAAAAATGTTCTCGATTTCACAGAAATCATTTTGTTATACGCATTTGCATTATTTTACCTATAAAACTATTTAGACAAAATATTACCTTAATGCACTTTTTATTTGAAAAATCGTAGAAGTTACTTAATTATCATGTCAACAAAATTAGGCTCCACTTAACGTCAATAGTAAATTGATTTGTTGTTCACTACACATAAGGTTATGTGGCCCAATCTGTGATTTTCGCCTATAAGCAGTTAAAAGTATTAATATAAAACAATCATGCAATCGATAAAGCTGCCTGAAGCTATTGATTTTCAATTTGCCAATAATGCATTACTATAGTCAAGGCAAGAATTCAAGCGATGCACGTCACAGATCGATTCTATAAATAAGACAATACTGCTAAGAATCATGAAGCCCCATTTAACTGTACCTATTTCTGAAAAAAGCTTAATAACTGGATGTCAAGAATTACTCTTTTTAACGTAATTAATGATTAAAATTATGTTAGTATTAAAAATTCTTTAATGAGATCACTCGTGACGTGCATCGCTTGAATTCTTGCCTCGACTATACATTAAAAGAGTTATATGAACAAGGTTGAGCATGTAGGTACCATGACGGATTTAAAAAACGAGATGTTTACAGGTGATTAGCAACTTAGCCAACCACTGATTGTTTTAATACACAACGAAAACAAATATTTGTAGATCAAGAGCTACCATATTTTTCAATGAGCATATGACAACCTGGTTGAACTTTTATGATGTGTAATCCTGTTTTCACATGAGGACATTTTTCACAAATCAACATCTTTGAACACTACACCTGAATACACTACTCGACCATGTCAACACCATCATGAGACGGACAAGACAGGTTTCAGTTTCAATCATATGCCTGATAATGTTAACATGGTTAGCGAAACGCGCATCGAGTAATGCATTCGTGTGTTGTATGATTCAAGATTTTTGGCGCTTTTCAAAAGTATTTTCTAGACACCAAAGAAAAATAGCCCTCATAGGAAAACACCTCCAGCTCCCAGAGTCAGATCAGGATTGTCTCCTTAAACAGGACTAAGCACAGTGAAAATTGTAGGAGGCCCTTGTACGCTTATTGAGAGTTCAGTAGCTCTTGGTCTATTCCACCATATGACATTTGGTAAAATAGAGCATCTGCACTTCAAGTAGTTACATGGAGGGAAACAAATAATAACTTCACTTTAGTTGCTTAGAATGTGAAATATCATAAACTGCAACCAAGCACTTTGACATTAGGATACTTGATTAGAGCTACTTACAAGCAATCAATCAACTAAAGTGAGGTTATGTGTTACTTTCCCCTCAAGAAACGACCTTGAAAGTTATGCAGATGCCCTATTACATCTGGATGGCAAACTGAGATTTACTTGAACCATTTGTCAGTTGATAAATAAAAAATTATGTGTTCAAAAGCTATTTGTAAGAAACCATATAATTATATCTTGCAAAAAGAATTTACTAAATGTTAGGTTAAAATTAGCACAAAATGTTCATGTTGCAATCAACTAGCTCACCGGTTGTAAAACACCTAATAAAAATGAGAATAACCCACAAAAACTGTTATTTGAGGTTATGTCTGGTAAAGTACCAACCCGAATGCTCATTCAAAAAGGCTGGGATTGAAAACGTGTTGTTCCGTTTACAAAATGACAGAGTTCAACAATGATATACACTCATATCTGATATTTAAAAAAAAAAGTGTAGTAAATTGCTTTAAGTTTGAATCTAATAGAAAGAGTTCCAAATTGATAATAAGACCCTTTTAAACAAACCCGCCACTGCTGCCTTTGGGAGGCATCTTTATAAGCCCCCGGTGGAAGTTCCTATGCGGTTATATGTCGGAGGCGGAAAAGCATGTATCGAGCAATAGCACGTATATCTAGAACTTCACTGATCGGAGTCAAAGTCAGATTATCAACAGACGGTATGTAAGCACAATTATATACTTGTACATATTAAATAAAATAATGTGTAAAAGCAAATGTCATGTAAACAGTGACCCATGCGGTCAATTTTAATATGTTGTAAATATTGTGTCACTTACATTTGATTTTCAGCTTGACGCCAGTACTTTCTTTAAAAATCCTCTTCAAGGCGACAGTGGCGGCTCGTGGTCTTAAAAGTTGGTGAAGATAAATTTCTAAAAAGTTCAGTAGTCAAGTGAAGATTTGGGAAAAAAAATGCAAGAAACGAATAATTTCAATAAGATATGTCAATTTATACATAACCTACGTCTTAAAAATTACGTAAATCGTGAACCCCTCACAGCGCACATGTTTGAGGGAACGGACCCTTAAATCGCTCTATTTACATAATTTTCAAGTCCCGACTGTTCCCAAACATCTTGTTTTTACTGTCGTTAGGTATAAGGAGTAAATAGTAAGTAGTTTGCTCACATAAAAACCTGAACCTCCAAAATTGACCTTACCAGATTGCTTAAAGTCTCGTGTAAAAAATCTTAACTCTCATTTAAAAATAAAATGACTTCTTTGTAAAGTCAACTCGCCTCAAGTCAACTGGAGAAATTGTTTGTCATTAAATTTAAACAAAGTCATTGAACGAATGTATTACACTGGCAAATTTACCCAGCAAAGTGATGAGATATACTAAAAATGTAACATGAACAATATGAACAAACCTTTTGGAGAACCAACACTTTATAAGTGATGTTGGGACAATTAAGATCTGCGAGGACCCTTTGTCTTTTGTGGCTGTTACATAAGTTGCATACGCTAACATATTTTAAGTCTACACACTTGTATAAACGGTCATACAATATCATATGGAACAGTTAAAGTGTTGCCATTTGCTACGTGTATATCTTCTACTGTATGACGTCCAAGTACTGGCAGGTCGCCCGTTTATTCAATAATCTATTACTCCTTGCCAGTACTCCCTAATGATGAAATGAAAGCAAATAGTTAGTAATGACGGGCCAATTATCGGCGTTTGCTGGGCATTTTTAATGAATATTTAGTGTCGTATTTGTTACAATTTATTAAGGACACACTGTTGCAGACAAATAAACAATATGTTACCAAAAACATGCACTTTTATGACTAAAACAAGTTAGCGTTCATGTTTTGCAATAACTACAAAACAGAGTTTGCTGGGCACGATTCTGCTCACTTAAAGCTTCACTGCTGCTATTACCGGAATCTGTGAATTGTACACAGAGATAGTTCAATTTCACAAGTCGTGTCCTATTTTCAGATAAAAAACTGCTGAGTCATCTATCACAATCTCAAAAATCTGTCAAATGTCAAACACAAGTGGTCTTATGAATTTTTTCGATGATATGCTCATTATTCAGCTTGTCGATGTTGATAATTTAATTGTTCAATGTTGATAAAGTATTAACTTATTTATGAAAGAGTAGCTTTGAGGTTAAGAAATAGCAGAAAACAAACATCACTACACAACAATGCGGGAAATCTTGTTTAAGGGAGCTTACAAACTAGAAACTAAAAAGTGAGGTTAGAAGGAGTCGATCAACATATAACTGCCAAAAATTGGCTGGTTGAAATTGACAGTGCAATATATCAGCGGATATTGTTGATTAGAAAAACATTGCGGTATTAAACAAATTTTATTTTTATCCAATACTTTTTAAGGTTTTAACTTACTTATGATGTTTTTTCTAATCAACCACAAACAGCAAGCAAATAAAAATAATTTTAAAAAAATTGTAGGGTGTTTGCTGGAATATTGGTGCAATACAAATTTTAAATAAAATATGAAGAAAATCAAATATTATACAGGTACAGCACCCTGGTTATGTTAAACTTTGTTATATTTTTAAATTTATATTAAAATCTCCTTTTAAAAAAATGGTGAAAAGGGTGTAAAAAAATATTATGGTTACAGTTTACTAGGTGGCGTATCGGACCAACGGGAACGAAAAAGTGCTGTATAGATGTCGAAAAATGAATTATTCCAATCCAAAGCCAAAATTGGAAAACTCTGAGATGAAACAATATCGGCATTTTATTTTACACTTCCAACATTTCGCACAACCCTAGTTGCCATATGTCTTTTTCATCACCGTCAAATAACTTTTCACGTCAAATTTACACTACCTACCACTAATAGACTGTCATTTTTATAGGTTATGTTTCTGACAGTTCAGTAATCCAACGGCCTGTCGAAACAAGATTCAATATGGTGGCTGAGTAAACAAAGAAACATCACTTAAGACCACCGCTTCTTTTTGACACTTTCCATATGTTTCGAGCTGCTTTTATAGCTGTCTGTGATGTATTTGTGTTACTGAAAGTATAACCCCTCTGATTTGCATTGCAGTTAATTATAGAAGTCTGTTCAATAGGGATAAAGTATAATTTTACTCAGTAACTACGATTTCAAACTACAAAGAAGCGTAGTGCCCTAGAGCTACAATGAATAGAGAGATGATCGCATCAAATCAAAAAACAAGTCTCACCCACAAAACATTTTAAAAGATGTAAATTCTTCAATATATCACACCTTTATTGAAAATTTAAAATTATTTAGAAACAGCCTTTTGTGGAAATAGGACCTTGTCGTGTTTTTTCAGACAAACCTGCTTCTTCAGAAGACGACTGATGAGTTCCCTGATAGAATACCCAAACATTTCTGAATGAGCATAATGAGAAAAAAAGACTGGGCAAGAGCAGAGTAAGCCTCTAAGCAAGTCAAAACAGTAGTTAAAGATAAAGTGAGGTTATGTGTACCCTAGAAATGGGACGTCTTCAAAAACTGAATAAAATGTGTGGAATTGCCCCAATTTTATGAAAACATGGTTTCGCTTTAGATCATTTTTGATATGACAGTCTCTTATCATAGCAAAGAGAGGTGAGAGCCAGTTTTTTGAATGTGTCAATTTTTATTAGTACGTCATATTTAATTGCAGTTGTTTTGAAACCTCACAATTCACAATACTGGACAATGTGCATTTGATAATGTTCTTCAAACGTTATTGGTTCCCAAACTAGAAAATACATTAAAAAATTAGAAAATGAGAACAACGTTAGAGGTTATTTGCGCTTATGTCCCAACTCTAATAACTAATTGCAAATTAATATAAAAATTACATAGCAACTAAATATTTCACAGAATAGTTACGGGCCATCCCAATAAAAATCTATATAACTCATAATCCACGACAACAAAACTTTCTTTGATAAAAAAATGCAAATTTCTTAAAGATGCATGACATTTTTTTTATTGCACATAAAAGTTAACCAGATTCTGTTTAAATGTATTTGGCACTTACAATTAGTTAATTCGACCCTCCTTCTCAACACTTCAATCAAAATGAAAACCTCACCTGTGCCATCGTCAACATCAAATTTAAAGTACGAAATATTCATCAGTCCGGAGTCCTGATGCAGGTACATCATGTCGGGGTTAAGTCGCGTTAAATGAAAGACGTATTCGGCAAAGCAAGCCAAGGCCAACTGCAGCGTAAACTGGAAAAAAAATTGGGAATAGCTTAAGCAATCACAAAACGGCTAGTGTGTTTACCATTTTCCTGAACTGCCAATAGTCGGTAGCCGAGGGGAACGTCTGTAACGCCCACTGTTTGAGGATGCTCCTCGGCACCATATTCTGCTGCACACCCTTCAGTATGTCCCTGTACACCTGGTGGCTCGCTTTGAGGCCTCTGCTTTGCACTGTCGCCAACCGTTCATAGTAATATTGAATGGCATCGTCATGTTCAATACCTAATTGAAGAAAAAAATCATAACTGTGATATCTTGTTCATGGCAACTTTGCCTGTTTGATGCCTACCTAATTTTGTACATCCTTTTTTGAATATATCGAGTAAAGAAATCGAGGCTGGGTTGTCTTCTACTAGTCTAATCTGTTGAGATACGGCCACTACTCGAGGCACTGTGTAGTGCAAAAACCGTCGGGCAGTTTCCTGAAATTTAATTCAAATACAAACACTTGCAAGAAATGTTGCAGAAGTATACATGTTTAACTTTTCGAATTCCTCTATGAACAATTTAAGTGAATTTCATCATAAAGTAGCAATTGGCTGGTACAATCAAAATTTGATGGGATACGACATCTGGTGTCAAAAAATTGAAGTTCTCTGAGGCTGTATGTGCTTATAGATACACCATGTTCAGCAAAAAAATTATTGAATTTTTAAACAGTAATGACCAAAATAAAGTCATTTTATAAAAATAAGCCTTAAATAAATTTACTCACCTTTTGTTTCCCCAAGTACAAATTCAACATCCTCAAAAGTTGTAAAACTCTTTCCTCTCTCCTGGCATCGGCTAGGCCAGAATCGTTAACAACCAAGTAGGGATAAATCTTACCATTGTGACCTCTTATATACAATCTCCTAGCTGCCGCATTGTGTTTTTGCACCACGTCCACCCTCGGCATGAACCGAGTTATGCGAACAAAGTAGTGATTGTGCTTCGGCAACAGAAATTCACCGGGTAGCTCCACCTCGGCCGTTTTCAAGGTGAAGTTCGACAAGAACCTGCATTTCTCCTCGATCAGGAAGGATCTAAAATAAAGAAAAGTACAATTCCCATATTCGTAAAATAATCATTCATCACGAATTCTTATGGACAGGTACTTACTGCAGAAGCATTTTAGAACGGTTGTCCAATATCTTTATCCACTTCTTAAGCTTAAAGATAAGTGTATGCAACCTCATAGAATTCGACTGTGAAAAATCAAAGTCTTTAGTAAACTCCTTTTTCATCTCTATGAAAACGGGGTCTTGGTAGGTCGCTTCCGCTCTCCTAGCCAAACTCTCCGAGGCAGCAGAGTTGAAAGTCATGTTTGCAGAACTGGAGATATTCTCCACCCCGATGCCAAATGTGGACATTAGTTTTTTCACAAAGTTTAGGATGTGAGGAGTTATTTTGGCTTCGTTAACAGCTTCGCGATTCTCAAAAGCGATCGCATAACACTTCGTCAAGCCCTGCCGCAGCTGCCTAAGTACTTCTTCATACCAGTTTTCCCTAAACCACTCCATCTGAAAACATGATTAAGGAATGAAGAAATGTTACTACAATACCCGCAAGCCTAGCAGACCTAAGTCGTATTGATAAATCTATGTATGACATTTACAAAATTAAATGCTATAAGAGAATCAGAGAAATGTGAAATTAAAAGATCAAGCAAGCAGTGGTGAACTTTTAACATCATTAAATAGACATAAAGCAATTACCATTACCTGAGCAGCTATGCCTTCGAGGCTTGACAGCACAGTTGGGTGGATATCTCTCTGCATCTTCATTATTTTCGAACATCTGTACATTGGCGGAGAGGCCTTAATGGATGATGCCTCAACGGTAGGAGTCGCCGAGGCTGTTGTTGTGCTCGTACTGCTCTCGGACGAGGACGACTGGCTTCCTTGGCTGCTATTTTGCATGTCCTCACTTTTTTGCGCCTCCTGGGTAACTTGCTGTTGCAAGAACAGCTGAAACGTAATTTTCGTTAGTATGGACCGGCAAAATCTAATGGCAACTTTTGCCTTACCGTACTAGTTTTCCTAGCATTGGCCGTTCGGAGGGTGAAATACAATGTCCTTATAGGAAAGTACACTGCTTGCGGGAACATTCGTCCGACCTAGAAACAAACCAATGTTCAAAGATGATTATATTGTCACACTGGCATGTACAAACCTGGCAAAGCAAATTTAATATTACGCTGCCTTCGTATTGCACTAGGCAGTTTAGGAGTTGCGGGGTCCAGGGCAACCATAATATTGGTGGAACGCCAACCGAATATTTGTCCAGTGCTGACATTAAGCTAAAAAAAAAAAAGTACATTGGAATACATCCTTTGAGGAACTTGATGTAGACTAGTCTTCAAACCGAATAAGAAAATTCTCCTTTTAAATATCTGGCGACTGAGTTAGCAGAAGAAATTATATGTAAAGATCCTTACAAACAACACTTTGTTTTTCTTCTTAATCAACTCACCTGGAATTTTCATCATCATAGCTAAGCAGCCACAAAACTTTAGCCAGGTACTTCCTAGCCTTTGATTCGTTCTGATGCCTGCAGGCATGCAAGAAGCATGCCATGGCGTTCACGCCCAAATTAATCTGTCTTGGATCACGAGTGAACACTTGCTCTAGATAATCCCCGTACAGAGCCCAGGCTTTAATTGATGTATCGTGCATCTGCACTGCTGCCGAGAACGCCTTATTCGCCTCATCTGACTTATCTACAAAAAAAAAAATTAATTTTAAACGTATACAAACTCCAAAGCTCTTCCGTTCCGACTTACTGCTCAAATGATACATCATTCCTTTCAGTGCATAAAACTCTGCCGTCATTTCCTTGCCAAAGTACTGCATCTTCGTGTGACTGATCACCTCCAGTCCTTCCGCCAACTCATTTTTGTTGTTCATCGACGCTAGCTGCAGGTAGCACTTTACTTGCTGCCTTACCTTTTGGAAACAATCGACAATCGGCACGCTCGATATGCTGTAGATCCTATTCAAAGAATCCAAACAAACGTTGGTCAGCTTGTGCTTCCTCGCTATTTTTCCAAAATGAATGATGGACTGAAAACAACAAACATAAGTACTACAAGTCTAGTGAGAAAACATTCTGAACGTACCTGAGCTGACGCATGCACCCCCAACATAGAATTGGCAGTGGTAGTGTCTCTGTTGCTCTCGTAATGGTTGACGATCACTTGATAGTGGTGCTGTCGCCAAGTAAAAATGTCGTTCCAATGCACCAAGTCGTCTGCTATGACAGGCAGCCTGTTGCGCCACGTTTTAACTATCGCCTTCATGTCGTGCAGAGAATTCTGATGGCCCTGCATTAGGCCTTTGTGGATTTGATAGGCCTCTTGTAACTCCATAATCTAAAAAAGGAAGTATATCTGGGATTCCACGAGGTACACATTTGCGGCCACAATAAAATTAAATTTATAACTACTAAAAGTAGTTGACGCTGGATAATTTGTTTAAAATTTGGCAATGACAAATGTTGGTCAATAAAGCATTATAGTACACTTACCTGCTGTGCTGCTTGCAGATATTGCAGGTGAATGTGGCTGACAATATGCGGCAGCCTCCTCCATTCATTCAAGCACAAGGCGCTGGCACTCTCCACGTATCTTTCGACGAATTTCAGTTGCTTGGTCTCGTCTGGCTGACAAATTAAGAGATATCCACCATACATGGTGATTTTCCAACCCATCTCTTTAGGACAGCTGTATTCGACGTTTGACAGCGCCTCTTTCATTACATCCCAATTGGGTATCCGCCAGGCACTCTCGAGGAGCAGATAGGAATCGTATACGCCATTTTTGGCGTACTCCATAAGAATCTCCCACTGGTTCAGTTCTTTGGCACATCTAAAATGAAAGATAATTTAGACCACGAGGTACTATGCTAAAAGTGACATTTTTTCCAACTCGTCTTTTTGCCTATACCTTATCCAGTGGTCGTGCCACAGCAGTATCTCTCGCTGGGTATGGGTGGGTACTGGCCCCATGCTGTTGTCTGCCTTGTGCTTAGCCATCGCCGCCTCGTAAGCACCTTGGGCTTGTTCAAAGAATCCGTGTTGTTCGTAAGCGATCGCCACTCCCGTCTCTTTATAGTGGCCATGCCTTTGCCACAGTCCTGCCCAAAGATCCTCTTCGCAGAGGAGGGAATAGAGCTCACCCAGGGAATCCAGTAACTCCTTAAATTTGATTTTAATATACTTGAGTGGAAAAAAGTAATTATATATTTACCGTTTTTGTTTGATCTCCCTCAAACTCATAGCAGCTAGCGGGATTGCTAGATTTGGATATGGAATTGGGGTCGAATGCCATTTGCTCCAGTCCTAAAGCCATCCTGTGCCACAGATTGTGCGACTTTCCGATATATTTCATTAGGGGTCTAGAAAAAAAAAATTGCTGTTATATTATTTGGGAAAACATTGAAGAAAAACACACAAAAGTATAAGATACTTACGGTGCCATCTGTATAGGTGGATCGCATCTGCACAAGGCTTCGACGAAAGTGTTAATGGCACTCGGATGGCAGTCTTTTTGTATGATATGGGTGCCAGAAGTAATAAATGGCAAAATTTCTTGCACCAAAGTCTGAAACATTAGAAAAATCTAGTGATGTGAGACAGTTTTCAATGATCACATTAAATAATAGTCCTAGTCAATCAAATCTAATTACACATTTTTAACTATTTTCAATTTTTATCCATATTTTCTTACTGTGAAAAACATGGTATAGTGCTAAAGGACCTCAGTCAATTGCTAATCAATAATGATCATTGTTATTATTATTATTATTATTATCATTACCTAATTTAATTAGAAAACATTTGTAATCATATTAGGAATAAATCGATCCCAGAATTTGAATTAAGATACTGGATGTACGTACATTCTGCTGATCTTCCTGTAAAATGGCCCACAGTTTGGGAAACAGCGATAACCACACATGCTCCGCCAGGCCAGTGTCCATATGACACAACTGAGCTGCGGCTACCAAAAACTGATCCGTAGTAACATTCCTCGAAACCTGTATAAACTCATAATGTTTCTTTATCATCTTGATCGTCTCCTCTCTAATTATGGGCTTTTCTTCAACAGTAGGATTCGCCTCCACATTGGCCAGGTCCACATCGAGGACCTCGTCCCTGTTCTCCATCGATTCGCAGAGATTAGGCTTCTGGAATTGGTGACGGCTGAACTCATCTTTCTTTTGTTTATCGGCGGAGCTTATGACCGAGGTTATGCTAGGTAAGATGCTGCTTTCGTGGGACATTTCGATGCCGCCATCTGAACAAAAGGACAAATAAAAAAAATGCAGAGACAAAGTATACACCAAATTATTCATACCTGGTGTTGAGGTGATGAGCAGAAGTTCGATGCACTGCTTGATCCAGTAGTGGGGTCCGATAGCATCCCAATTTTGAGAACAAACTATGTAGAGCAACCTATCGTGCAGTCTTCTGTGCATTGATTCATCGAACACCTTAAAGAATTTCGCTCTTATGTGTGGTTGAGTGCACCTCAAGCCAGCCAAAAAAGCAGGTTCTAATTTTGACGTTAATTCTGTTGTTTTCAGGTGTTTGTCACTGGAAAATAATAGAATATTCACAGGAAAATGAATAACATGTTCATTTGAGGATTTATTAGAATTAGAATGATTGATGTGCTCAGACTTTTTTAAGGTTCATGATTAGCAGTTTTGAATTTTTCTCAGGAATATTCTTCAGTATTTGTTTGACTGTAGAAACGACGAGTTTCTGTAGATCCGGCAGAAGCTAAATTTCTCTAACCCAACTGGAAAAACGATAAGTAAACATAAACAAGTTTATTTGTCACATTATTATTTAAAACTGATAGTCTCAACATGGTCCTTCGAGCCGGATATTTATTTTCAAGGGCATTGATAATAAATTTGCAGATCAGTAGGCATTTTTAAAATAAATATCCATTATCATGTTTGGTTACATATTTCAGAAAATAATCAGTTTAACATTGGGGCGTCAATGACATGACTTTGTCGGTTAAAGTTTGCAGTTTATAATAATGATAATAGTAATACACCACAGATAATGACGACCCCTTTTATCTCGGAAGGCTCTAGAAGAGCCTTGTGTGGGAGGGGGCTACACATTTAGAGGCAAGGGACACACACTCAATATCCGTGTATAGTGGATAAATCCCTCTCACAGTATTTTCCACTGCCACGACCAGGGATCGAACCCAGAATTTTTGGATGAGAGGCAAGTGCCCTTATCTCTCGACCATCAGTCATATATTTCAATTAATGCTTTTAGTGTAGTATTTCTTTGCAGAGTGAAATGTGTCCCACGAAATATTCTAATCAATTTAATAATAAGTAAAACAGTTCAATTTCGAACTTGACTCTACACGAAGATATTTTGTTACGAATTAGAAGAGGTGGTCAACGTTGTTTAATCCGCTTCAGAGAACAATATATGAATGGGGTACAATAAACTTCACGTACTTTTTTATTAACGAGATCGATTTTGACGTTTACAAAGTATGCCATCGATAAGACATTGGGAGAAATACCACTTGAAATATGGGATAGTAGATAGAGGATTGCATAGCTTCTGCGCATACACTGATGTACAAGCCGCTAGAAGATGTGGGGTGAGGACACGTATTTCCTTGAAACGGTCTCCCACCTAAGTAGTAACCGTGTTTGACCTTGCTTTACATTACATATCGAAATATGTATGTTGAATAGTTGATACGTTTCTTAAAATATAGCCTTCAACATGGTCCTTCGAGCCGGATATTCATTTTAAAGGGCATTTGCAATGGTATTAATAACAAAGTTACAAATCCGTAGGTACTAATCAATTTAACATTGGAACGTAAACGTCGCTTCATGTAATTCCGATGGGTAGTTCAAATGAAATTATGACATTTACATCTGCTTCACAGACAAACATATGAACACTTACGTATAAACATAATTGACCAGTTCCAAAAACTGGGCATTCAACTCATTATCATCTGGAAAACGCTTCTCCACGTACTGCATCATTTTCACAAGCAAAATTGATTTCTCTCGCAAACTCGGCGCTTGATTAAGCGTCACCACATTCTTACACTTCATCCATTCTTCTAGCATCTAAAAAAAAAAACAATAAAAGTTACATAAGTAGAGAATAAACGTGAAGAGTGAATCACTTACCCTCGTAATGGCCTTCATAATCTTAATATCCTGGGTTTTCTCGATTAGCCCCACTAAAATAGCTCCGATGAACGTTTTACGCATCTCCACGCCCATTACAACTACTCTGGTCTTAACGAGATCCAGACTCAGTATCAGCAGCTCGCTTGTTAAAGCCGAGTATTCAGTCGACGTCGGCTGCAAGTGCTCCTTCGCCAACTTGTGCAAAACTCGCATGAAAGGGGTTATCAACAAGTCAATGTAGGAGTGGTTGTTGGTGCAAGCCGCTTTCAGGATCATCACCGTACCAAAGAGATTCGACGGGTTTTCCTTCTTCTCATAGCTGCTGAGTCCCTCAAAGATCACCTTTCCCACGTGTGAATATAAAGTATCTAGCGCATCGTCCTTGCTGGACAAGTTTGCATTTGCCCTTTCCATGGGGAAGATCGCCATCAGTTTCATCAACAGATTGTGCACCAACTTGATTATCTTGCTATTATTGGCAGTTATGCAAGCTCCTATGCCCCTTTGTAGCGACTTGAAACTGGCCAAAATCTGATTCTTGTCGAGAACCGTTAGTAAGTACGTCAGCAATTCCAGGGCGGTGCAAATGTTACCGATGTTTGGGTTCGGTGTTTCCGCCGTCAAAAGAATCTTATCGAAAAATGCCAGTTTTAAATCAACCGGCTGAGGCCAAATGTCGGGCTTTAGGGCGGTTTTGAGGAGTATTACACAGCGTCTTGACAGAACCTCTCCCGGGCTGTTTGCTACAGGATTAGCCGGATTAGTTGGAGCAGGTTCGTTGACCTAGAAAAAAAATATGTTACCAATTCATCTCGTAGTTTTATCAAAAATTTGTGCTAACCTGACAGGCCAATCTTAATAAAAAGTTAAGTACTGTGTCCGTGTGAGCTCTATCAATGGGTTTATTCACGCCAGGCTCCATCTTTACAACCGGCACCGGAACGTTACCCGAGCCAGACGGGCCCATAATCGCCATCTTCTTACGACTGCTCTCGCCACTTTCATCAAACATCGGCCTCTTCATTGGAATATTCTCTACAAACTAAACAAGCCGAACTTGTTATAAATAATTTTTAGTCACGTTTCAAATCCTACCTCTGAACCTTTCGATTCCTCCTTGATCCCATAAATTTCCCATTTTATAATAACCTCTGCTAGCTCTACAGCCAGCTTTCTATGTTCCAGAGTTGCTGTCGGACTGAAACCCAACCTCTGGATGGAGCTCACCATGTGCTGCACCAAATCGTGACGTACCGGATAGTAAACCTAAAAATATTTTAATTAAGTAGGTCAAAGCACAGCTCTTAGGCCTCTTTCGAGAACAAGTAAAATAATTACCTTGTAATGTTTAACAACCAACTGTAAAATATGAAAGAGCTGCTGCATTGAATGGCCTTCGTCTACGATTATCTTCTTAGTCCAGTGTGTCAGCATAGTGTGGCCCTCTTCCATCCTCAGAGGCATGGACGGCGTCAGGATTTCAAGCGCCTGTCTAACAACGTTCCTAGCTTCGAGAGCGTGGGCCTTTAGAAGACTATGAAACACTGCAAAATTTTGAAATAAAAATCGATTTTTATTGGTTGTCTTTGACTCACCTTGCAAAACTATTTTCCTGTGTATGGCGAACTTGTCGATAATGTGGGAGAGTAGCAAGTGGCCGTGATAACGCGTGGCCGGATCTACGCAATTTTCCACGAGCAGACAAGGCCAAGCGAATGTCATGAGCCGCCTCAATTTGAAGCCCTGCGCCTTATTGTTAGCATCGTGGTCGTGTATGTGAGGACTGGCTTGTTCAACGAGAAGGCAGGAAAATTGCAAAAGAGATATGCGGACGCAGTCTGCAGAAGGGAACGGATTATCCGGGTCGATCAACTGAAAAATGTGTCTTTTGTAATACTTTTCAGTTCATTGTTTCTTACCATTGTTGGTTTTGCAAGAATACTTAAACCATCAGCTCATCAATGAAAGAAACTTTCTGAATGTCATAAATGTATAGGGATATTTTTATATTTAAATAAAGCTTTCCACTTGGTATAGAACACTTTTATACATAACATACGTAAATGCCTTAATAGTTTAATAATTCTACAATGTATGGTGGCGGTACTACATCTCTGATACTTTTTAAACATAAAATCGAGGATATAACTAAAATTCCAATATCTAATTTAATATCTCTTCTAATAAGAAAGTAGACAAAAGCTTACTAATATATCCCGATATCTGAATTGTAAAAAATAGATAAAAATAAAACTCGAATATATGAGCGTGAAAAGTGCCACAAGGAAGTATTCTGGGGACACTTTAGCCGTAGTTAGTTTTATTAACGATAAATACATACCTTGTTTATAAAAACTGAGACGACGTTGTCACTGCTATCCTGATAAGGCATCGGTGGTCCTCCAACCAACTTATTCGTCTCGCCTCTCTCAAAACTGACCGCAAAGCAGGGAATCAAGATGAGCTGCAACACCTTGGACTTCAGTTCCTGCGACATATCGTTTAGTGGGAACAGTTCGACGAATCTGAAGAAGGCGGATCTCTTCCACTCCACCGTATAATTTTGGGCTACAGTATTCTCCAGGAAGTCCCTTAAAAACTGAAATTCCGGGATGAACCTGTCCACCGTGGCCCTGAGCAGTTGAAATAGCAAGTCGATGTCCGTGGGATGATGGCAAAAGTAATGGAGCAGTATTTTAACCAGTAGTTTCGGCTCCTTCCAGTGAGTATACTCGAGATGTTCGACATTCCTATGCCTCTCTTGGTAGGCGTCGTCGCACCAAATCTGCTTCAGGGCATCCACGAGCTCCTGCTGGGTGGACAACCACTGATCGTCGTACTTTATCAGCAACGAAATAATCCTTATACTTTGATATTGCAGTTCGTTTCTCTCATGCATCTCTAAGTTGAGGTTAATGTAGTTCGATAGCACCATCGTTATCAGACGTTTAACCATGTTATTCTGCATGAAGTCGCGGAACGGTTTCCCATCTTTATGTTTGATGAGATACTCGAGGTACCTACTAAACTGTTTATCTTTTATATAGTTGTCGTTCAGGAACATTTCTAATGTTTCCGCCGAGTATCTCAACAGGAACTTCATTAGAACATCCCGGAAGGGACTACTGGCCTCGATCATCATAGCCTGCTCTGTCTGGAGAATCAGTTGACACAACTGGTTGATAAACTTGGAAGATGCTGCCGGCGTTTGATGGAAAATGCTGATTATTGTCACTATTTTTTGTTCTTCATCGCCTTTCTTAGAGATACTGTTATTAGTAGCACCAAGAGAGCCGTCCATTTCTGTAAAACATTAAATATAAAAGCTGTTTTCTACAATGTGGTCAAAGTTACCAACCTTGGTTTGGCTTGTGGGTAATCGTCAGATTCTTCATCAACTGTTTCAAGATTTCAAGCAGCTGTTCACAAAGCTTTTCATTGAAAACATTCGGAAATAGTTGTGTCAAGTATGACAGCATTTTCACCCCGTTCAGAGATAAGTTTTTGACATCTCCTAATGTCATTAGCAGAGGGCGAACCGTCTGGTGCACCTAAGAACAATACTTGTAAGGGACAAGTACCAAACAAACTTTGGACATTTGGATTTTCTTTTATTATTTAATAATAAAAGAAAATCCGCCTCGAAGGACCAAAATGCAAAAACAAACTGCGTTATGTTTAGGTAAATTACACATTACCTACCAATTCTTTTTCAACTGTATAGCCCGCTATAAATTTCTTCATGCATTCGAAGGCAGTTTCTTGAAGTTCGGCGTTTGGTTTCTCTAGTGCCTCATACAAAACCTGGAAAATCTGCTCTCTGAAGTCCGTGAGGTAATAACATGCCGCCAAAACTCTCAGCGCACTAGTACGTAAAGGAATAAAGTTTTTAATAGACTTGTAACAAGAGAAAGTGTTTAACTTCGAATCTTCTGTGTTACACAATGACAGCAGGTCTTGGATGAACATATTGTCTTCTTTTTTATCTGTATCTAAAAGAGCAATAAATAAATAAAGATCAATTTTTTAATTTGAAACACATATCTATTGTGTCGGGTTTCATACAAGTTACTTACCAATAGTGAACAACCGTGGCTCCAAGGTCGTGCAAAACATGTTCCCGTCCATAAGACCCATCTGGGCGATGGCAGGTTGATGTTTTAATAGATGCTTTTTGGGAGGCACCATGTCCGCCAAGACGTCTTTGAACGGTTCCATCACAGCGGTTACAGTTTTATTTTGTTTCTCGGCCAACAATCGCAAGGAGGCCATAGACTGAAAAAAGTTGCTTTTTTTTTACAAAT
This sequence comes from Leptura quadrifasciata, assembly GCA_963675555.1. Classification (NCBI taxonomy): domain Eukaryota; kingdom Metazoa; phylum Arthropoda; class Insecta; order Coleoptera; family Cerambycidae; genus Leptura; species Leptura quadrifasciata. The sequence continues at coordinate 15,551,375 of OY776680.1, read as the reverse complement.
TTCAAAATATATTAACCATTTACTTACTTGTTCCCTAACCATTGTGTGAGGACTGGTTACCTGCCTCACCAACTCGTGAGTGACCTCGCGCAAAGCAGAATTTTGTAAATCTCTCGTTTGTTCATCGGAGCCCTCCGGAGGGGGCGTCACGCAGACGATCAGCATTTTCTGAAGATTATCCTTGGCCATGTCGAGAGCCCCGCTGGAAACCTCCCCAGTAAGATCCATCATTACGAATAGCAACGCCTTCAAGAATGTGAACATATGCTTGTACACCCACTTTAGCGCACATCGCTCAAACATAAACTTGATTGCTATGCAGCCCCCTAGTTTGGCGTACCACGCCCGTTCGTAGCACAACGCACACATTTTTTCTGATAGGTATTCTATGAGTGGTAAACGACATGCCTACAAGAATTATTTATATTACAACAAGCAGAGATTTTAAAACGACAGCTATTACCATCTCTCGACTGCCTAAAAGTGTGGAGGCCGTGTCCACAATCAAAACTAGCCCCAAGTGGCCCGGCTTGCACAATTCTCTTTCTTCATGTCCCATAATGATGGCCAAGGCATCCACCAATACGAGTGGATCCAACGTAACCTGCTTGTTTGGTCTGAAATAGGAAAGTTGCTAGAAAAGAGTTTGTGTAAAAGGTAAAAACACTCACTTTGGACTGTAGGCGAAGGCGCCGGATTGCTGTGCTACAGCAACCATGGTGTAATGGCGTACCACAGAGACTAGGGCCGGCACAACAGGTTCTCGGAGCTCCTTTATGGCGGCACCAACAAACATACCTAGAAAAAGCACAAAGTAATTAATTTGATCGGTGCTTGGATTGTTTGACAAAATGTTTCCTACCAGTAAGGGCCGTTTGATGCGTTTCCCTTGCTTGTGCGTATATGGACTTGTACGTGGACCCTTTGATGTTCGGTATGGTTTTCGGGTCCTGGAAGCTCGGGTGTAAGAATAATTTTATAAGGGTGTTCTCGTCATCGTTTAAGTTTCTTGAGGCGGTTAGATAACAATTAATAACAGCCCACGCTTGCTTTCTATAGAACGGATCTGTGTTGCTCTGCTTCAGAGCGTTAAACGCAGTGTCGATTATCTAAAGATACAATCACATTTACTTGTATGGAATTTGTTAAAAACATATCAGATATATACAGAATAAACTTTAGACAATAGGTCACCGGAAATTTTCACATTACTCCTAATGTTAGGTAAAAACCTGGAAAAAATTATAAGGAAAAAAACTCCAATTATTATTAAATGATAAAATTTCAGTATCAAATTTGATTTCGTGAACACTGTTCAGCCAATATTCTGGTGGCAATTCTAAAGTCGAAGAATTTGATACCGTTTGGCAGTATGGACTTTTATATAAGCTCCAAATTCTTTATTATTAATTTTTATTTGAAAATATTTTCTCGTTTCGGTATTTTTATATTGGACGTTCCAGTCTGGTATCTGGAATTTATCACAGCAACCCGTGTTCTAAATTATAAAGAAGTGACGGAATAAATACTTTACCTTAGAAACTGGGAACTGTATGGACTGCTCCTGGTCATGGAACCTAGCTAAGACCGAGGGAGGGTCAAAATCGGACGAAACGTATTCCAATTTCTGTGGCTCTATCATCATCTTCCTATTGCCACCTCCAAATTTGCCCAAAACTCTATAGGGGAAAGAATCGATGACAAAAACAAAAAATATATGGATTTACAAATAGACAAGGTAACATTAGAAACAATATTGGCAAATTAGATTGATGCAGATTATTTTAAGTTTCAATAACTATCATATATTCATCTCTGATAAGCAGATTGCAAATTATAGAAAAATAATGTGACTCCACTTAAGTCCTAAACTTACTTGAAGGCAACTTGAGCCACCTGATCGTTGTTCCTAAGGGTGCGCCAAAGCGCCTGCATCAGTTCCGCTCGGACAGGTTGGATATGCTCATACAAATAGACATGTTGGAGATTGTCTACGCACAATTCCAGAGTCCTCAGGCCCTAGATAGACAAAGAACATACATAGTGATGTAAAACTACCATTTGATATATAATTATTAATCTTTACCCAATGAATCCTATCATATATGAAGCTATAAATCCAATCTAAAACCCCCTTGCCTACCCCAAGTGCCTGAAGTTTATTTATTAGTAAATTGTGATTGAGTTTATCAAACGCCTTTGACAAATCAGTATATATATATATATATATATATATATATATATATATAGACAGACAGACAGACAGACATTTATTCACCAATAATAGATACATTTTGTACATTTGGCATGTCAATATAAACAACAAACAAGGGAGCAATGTATATACATATAAAAAAGAAAACACACACATATAAATGTATACATAAATAAATATACCATAAGTACATAAAAAAGAAGAACAGCGACAATATTATATTTATGAAATGTCCATTATAGGAGCAATGTCAGAAATAATTAGAAAATTAACATAGTCAGTGAAATAAATATATGAAATACAATGTGTATGAAATGAGTCCTAATCATTTATACATATCCTTAAATAAGGAAGAGGGGAAATCAGAAAAACCACTTAATAAAAACAAGTCTAGTGATTGTTTTGCTTGTCTAAAAATTCTTTCATTGAATAGAAACCATTTCTTAGTAAGATTGCCCTTATTTCCTTCTTAAATGTGTTTGGTGGGAGGTCCCGTATGCTATGTGGCAGACTATTGAATAATATTATGCAGTTGTAATAAGGGGAATCTTTAAATGTTTTCGTTTTATGGCTAGAGATCAGCAGTGTCTTACCTTGTCTTGTATTATATAAGTGTCCACTATTTAGACTAGTGAAATTTTGGGGATTATTTTTAACAAATGACAAGCATTATATATATATATATATATATATATATATACAAGGGGTGGTGAGAATCTCCTTTTCAATGAAAATATTTCAACAACTCTCTCTATAGTTCATGTTAAATAATAACCGCAGTATTCTTTTTTGTATAATAAAAACTCTACTACAATGCTTCCCCCATGCTTGTATATTAAAAGAGATATGCGAGAAAGCCATAGCATAATATATATCTAACAGACCAGATTCATTGAGGGTACCTTTCATTTGTAACAGTGCATAATAACATTTATTTAATAGTTTACATACATGTTCAACCTGGGATACCCAAGTTAATTTGTTATCAGCGTAGGTCCCTAGAAATTTAGGGATCTCTGAAAGTGGATTACTTTTTAAGGCTATAGGTCTTCTCATATTAAAGTTTATAAACACTGTCTTAGTATCATTTAACATGAATTTATTTCAATCACACCATGCCTTCATACTATCAATCACAGAGTCTACTTTTCTTTCCAGTTCATTCATTGACATGGCAGATACAGTTATTGTTGTATCGTCGGCATATATTATAGTGAAACTGTCTCTTAAATATACTGGCAAGTCATTAATATAGAGTGTGAATAACAGTGGACCTAATATTGAGCCTTGGAGGACTCCTAAATTTACATCGCATATTTCTGAGAGTGTATTGCTACATTTAACTGCAAGTTTCCGCCCCTCCATATATGAATTTATCCATTTCAATAGGTTTCCCCTTATACCGATATTGGATAGCTTGGTTGAGAGTGTATCTTTGTCAACAGTATCGAAGGCCTTTGTTAGGTCAAAAAATATAGACACAACATATTTGCCTTCATCTAACTTCTGGTAAACATAATTTAAAAATTGACAAGATGCCGTTTCAATAGATTTTCCTGTCCTGAAACCATGCTGATATGTTGACAGTATATTTGTCTTCTCAACAAAAGACACTATTCTAACCGATACAATTTTTTCAATTAATTTAGATATTAAATTTAAGAGAGAAATCTGTCTGTAATTGTCAATATCGTTTAAACTGCCTTTTTTATGAATCGGTATGACGCAAGCCTTTTTTAATATATTAGGGAACGCACCTTGTTCCAACGATAAATTAATTAGGTATAATAAGGGATCAGCTACTACATGAATAATATTTTTAAGGACATGGGTAGTTAGCTCATCAAAACCGGATGATTTTTTGTTTTTTAGGTTAGTAACAGTACTAATGACTCATTTACAGTGACTGGAGGAATAAATATTGACTCCTGTGCAAGGCAGGAACATATTATAACAAAAGTATTCATTTATTTTCTCACTGGCAACAGACGCAAAATGCTCCGCAAAGTAGTTAGCAACATTACTTCCAAATATATTATTATTAATATTTAGAGTTACTTCCTTATTTTGATTATTTTTATTTCTACCTAAATTATTATTGATAATCTTCCAGGTTTCTTTAGATTTGCTTTCGGCAGAACTAATTTTATTACCGTAATAATTTTTCTTCGCAATTTTAATGTTACTTTTATATTCTTCTTTTCTGTTTGTGTATATTTTAACCGAATCAGGAGCATTTGAATGTATCATTTCTGAGAACAAGATTTTCAGAGCCGTGCCCTCAGCCACTAGTTCTTGTGTTAACCAGCCTTTGTCCAATTTATTCGTTTTATTTTTCACAAGTTTATAAGGGCAACTAACATTAAAGCTCCACGTTAATATCTCGACAAAGAGATCAAAGGCTATATTTATTTCTAAATAATATATATCATTCCAATTTGTGGAGGTTAAGTGGTATTTTAGGTCTCTTAAATTATCTTCATTTATGGTGCGTCTATGATATGTCGGTATATTAGTGTCCATATTACCATTTGTAGCTGTAAACGTATATGTTAGTATGAGGGCGTAGTGATCTTCAAGCGCAGGGTTTACAACACTAACGTTATATGTACGAAGGGGTAAATTAGTTACCATATAATCAATACATGTTGAGCTAATGTGCCCCCTTATATCTTTAAATACCCTGGTTGGTTCATTTACAGTTTGAATTAATTCAAAAGCCTCGAGTAAGTCACATAATAGTTTCTTTTTCTCATCATGATCAGATAAATAATCAATATTAAAATCGCCACAAAGAACAATATTTGGACATATTCTGGATGCTAGTTTTAGAGCTTCATTTAAATTTTTTAAGAAAAAATTTAGATAACTATTTGTGGGTCTATATACATTAATTATTATAATTTTTTATCAGAGATATTGATAGATATAGCACACATTTCTATGTGGCATTCAATAGATAGTTCATTGATTTTGTAACTGTCACATGAGCGGAAATAGTTTTTAATCAGTATTAAGGCGCCACCGTGAATATGGTCCGTATGGGAGAAATGCAATATTTAAACATAATTGGGCAAGAATATATTGCCAGTGTTGTTACCCACTATCCAGTGTTCTGTGATACTATCAACATGAGTTTGATTTTCAAAGGCGTAACTCCGATAGCAAAGACGGTTTGTTGCTGATTTCCCCAATGAGAAACCATGCTCCTCTGGAACAATTATATGCTTCGATGACCCAGCGAAACACCTTGAAATCAACTTATCAAGAAGTTTAGGTATTTCAGATTGAATTGAAACTCCACTATAATTCTTTACATCCTCCTTTTCGTCAGATTTATAAATAGAATTTATGAAACCATTTTTCCAATAATTTGGAAAAGTTGAAGTCCTCAGAGACAAGTTAAAATAAAAGATGCAAAGGGTTAGCCAGAGTACTAAAGATAGAAGCCGAGATATTTAAAAAATGACCATGGAAAACGGCAGAGTTCAGACATATTGTCAAAAAAATTTACGTGGGAGTACGCACGGAACATTCTGGAACCTGAAAAGCCATCTTCTACCTTGTCTTTGAAGCTTACAAATGAAAAAGGATATAAGCTGCCCTAAAAATTTCACTCATTTATTATAGAAATCTGGTAGATTTACAATATACATGAATGATTAGACCTAATAACACAACAAATACGTTTTCCTACCTGACTGATCAGAACGTGCGACCCATTCAGCGCAGACACCAGTGGGTCCATCAACATAGGCAAGTACGGCAGAAGGGAGCTCAGCCTCACTGGCACCGTAAGACACAACTCCACGAACAAATCTTTCATGTGTTGCTTGTGCAAACCACTTTGCAACCTATTCAAACCTAATTCATAAAAAAACTAATATAAAGTCTGCTAGAAAAACGTTTGCTTTTTTTACCTTCTAGTAAATTCGGCAAAAGGGGCAAGAATTCCTGGTACAACAAATCATGGCTGCCACCACCTATAGACCTAAAGAGAGCCCTCAGCAACAAAAAGTAGTTGTAGGGTTCCATGGCGCTCATCGCTAATTCCATTGACCTAACAAAACGTTTAACAAGTCAAGATGAGCCGATCACCACAGCTTTCGACTTACCTGTTAACAATTTGATGCAGGTGCGGCCTAAGCATGTTCTCGTTCTCCTGCGGGAACAACGAGACGCTCCCGAAAACCAGCTTGAAGAGTCTCAAATACAAATTACTCCTCTCCACGTTCGAGCCCATTTCTTCCATTCTTTCTAAGAGATACTCGACGAGGACCGTGGCAAAAATGGGACTCGTCGTCGGATTTGCCAGCAAGGTGTTGGGCACGGTTTGCAAAGTGGGATTCTTATAGACCCTCTCCACAAGGTACTCGATGGTCGTGGAGAAAATTTCGTGGAAGGTTTGAGAGTTCATCATGGTAAACTATTCAAAATAATCGTCAGGTATACCATATCGATGTCAAAATTGATGAACTTACCACACCGCTGAAGTGTTCCAAGACTTCTTTCTCCTCCTTGGTTCGGACGCTCTGCTGGTTCATTCTTTGCGGTGCGCCGCCCTGCAGACCCACATTAAGGGTGTAGATATCCAATGCTTTCAACGCCCACTTGACTAGCCTCACAAAAACCAAGGTCTCGTGGGGCTGGAAATGTTTCGACTGCACGAGAGACTGACCTGTAGTCGTCTAAAAACAAAAATAAATTAGTAAGTGACAATTACCTCAAGTGGAAGGCTTACTTTGCAAGCCGAACAACCCCAAGTGATAGTTTTCACCCCACAAACTAATGTTTTAACTAAGCTCCTGTAATCAGCTACGTTGTAGTTGTTATTTTGTGGAAAGCCGAACTTTGATTTCTCCTCTTTCGGCTGCGGCCCCTGCGCCGAGGCCAAAGCGTTTTCCAACATCTCGGCGGGGTTCGGCTTCACGTCTTGCTCCATCTTTTCCTGATTACTCTGTTGCTGAGCTTGTAGTAAAGTTTGGGCCTCCTGCTTGCGTTGCTCACTGGAACGACGAAAATATTATTATTTGCACTGTAATGGCGCATATCGTTACTTACCACCTGCTAACTAAAATCGGCAGCTGTATTTTCGCTATGGTTTTAAATTTCAGCACAAACACCTCTAGCATACGCATCAGCAGTTCCCTGCCCTCGTTGCTCTTCTCGGCTTCCGATCTAATCCTTATACAGTCTACCAAGTTTAGCAGTAGCTTACACGACATCGTCTGGATGCTAAAATAAGCGTTATAATTTTAACATAGGAATCAAACAGATTATGAGATAATTACGTGGTTGCCAAGCTGTCGTCGTGGACATTTTTACTAAATAGATGCACCGCTCTGGTGAGATCTACCAGTGGCAATTGTTGCCGCACGTGATGGACAAGATCAGCTAGCGTAGAATAAGCCAAAGGCCTTAAGGATTCATGTGTCGTCCAACCACGACCCAGCAAGACGTCCTCATCGAATAGTCTCTCCATATGTGGCACAAATTCTAAAAAATATATATACTGCATCAAATACCAGTAAAATATTTAGAACTTACTGTTCCTCAAGTCAGTGGCTAGGATATGCCTTGCAGCAATCAATAATTCCCTCCTCAAATGGGCCACTTCCATGGGGCATAATGTTAACAGCCCCAGCATGCCCTGTACCATCATCGCCGAGTGATTTTGGACGACTTCTTGGTAAATTTTAATAATGTAAGCTAAAAACGACAAGGTCTTAATTTGCGCCCCCATAAAGTCCACGAAAATTTCTTTGTTGAACGTCTCGGCCTGTCTCTGCTCTAGGGTAGGCTGTAACGTTATCGTATTCATTATCAATGGTATAAAATCGCTGACATCTTGGTGAACGCTTTGTTTATACAGTTGGTACATTAGAACTACTATGATTGGGAGCTCTTGGAGCACCTTCAAGGATAGAACTGCCTTTGGGATTAAGTAGTACTGAAAAAAATATACATTTACAATGAAGAAACTCAAACTTTAATCGACATAATTTTACCGTGATCAACGTGCCATCTTTGTTTCGTTTCTCAGTCTGTATGATTGTCATCGTAAAAGTCTCCTTCAGCAACTCTTCTACGTTCACCTCTGTCAGATCTTTGACCTTTATAGGAGGTCTAGGCTCAAAAATTTTGTCCATATGGTTCGGCAAGTTTGAATATATAGATTTTACGAAGTGCAAAAATCTTTGAATCTAAAAATAGAAATTTTAGAAGTTGTGAAAAGAGAAGCAGAAAATTTTTGACCTACCTCGGCGCTAAACTGAGGCCTGTACTGTTTGTGGAGCTCGATTATAATCTTCAAACAAACGAGGACGTTCTCCTCATTATCGATTTCCAATAGTTTCAACATGAGCAATAGAATGGGTCTTACGTACGGCCTCAAGGTCTCGTTTGTAGGCAGCCTGTACAACATCTCCAAAATTAACTTCCTCACCTAAAACAATTCACATTTAAAAAAGAAAACAAAGTATGAGGAAAAGTATCTTTACTTGTTGTATATTGTACTCAGCTATGAAGTGCGGCTCGCCGTCTTCCAAAATCTTGAGGAAAATTTTAACTGAATGATCTAAAAAGCTTGGGTAGAGGGCTGAATTTAATATCATCTGGAACAAACAATAATCGATGTAGATATGTAGAGAGAGAGGTGTCAAAGAGTGTAATTTATTGCAATATTAGTCTTCTATGTACCAAGCGGGGTATAAAATTATAATTTTCTGATACGTTTTTTTAAATGTGAGATTTTGTACTCCCACAATTTTATTTACTGTCAGCTAATGTTTATAAAATACTATACCCCTCTTGGTACAGAAAGCCATATATTTCTAATACTTGTGACATGAACTGCATGTGACGTCACATTTTTCAAGGTCGTTGCTTGGAGGGAAAACAAATGAGGCATAACCTCACTTTATTACCTTAAAGCCAACTATCACAAACCACAACTTAACGTTTTCATGTAAGGATCCTTGATTTGCTTTAGCTGCAATCAATCAACTAACCAAACCCAAGCTATGTGTTACTTGTTTTCCTCCAAGTAATAATAATTGTACACTACAAGAAAGTCCTAGGCATGTGCATCCCAAGAGATTGTTTTCCATTTCAACTTCTATAATGACGAAGATAAATATGTTATGTTGACTCTACCTCAAAATTTTTGCTGATTTCCTGTGTGGCCTTCAACTTCAGTACATCCTTACAACCTGGATCTCCCAGCATTGTAACGTAACTCCTGAACTGGTTCATTTGGGTGGTGTGGGAGTCCACCACCCCCATGTTGGACGACTGAGCCTGCATCTTGATTTATTGTCTCTTGAGTTGGATTACATTCTGTAAAATTAAATTATATTAATAATAATAATAATCATTTATTGGTGTCAGATACATAAAAATGTTTACACAGGTCAACAAAAAAAAAAAAGAATAGTATAAAATGATAAAATGAATTTTAAAAAAAATCAATACGTAAATACTTAAATCTAATTATTAATAAATAATAAACAAATAATCATTAACATAAATAAAGAGCAGATTTAAGAGTACTACTATAATTAAAAAATATTAGTTCACGAGTACCTTACAACTCAGATAAATTATCCTCAAGGAAATCATCTACAGAGTAAAAAGTATTCTTTGATTGTCTGTTTAAACTTGTTTGGCTCGAGGGACTTTATTTTGTTGGGTAATTTATTATAAAATTTTATGCAATAGTAACTTGTGCCGTCTCTGGATTTTGTGAGTCGAAGAAAGTTTTGTTTTATATTGTGCCCGGTTTTTGTGTGATGTGAGTGTATCTCGCCTTGCTCATCAAAAGCATGCAGGTTACGTCTGATATACAGCAGACACTCTAGTATATATGCAGAGGGCATCGTGAGGATGTTGAAGATCTTAAAATATTGGCGGCAATCGTCTCTATAATTTAGATCAGCAAGGACTCTGGTACACTTTCTTTGAAGACCAAAGATTTTTGCACTGTGAGATGAATGCCTCCAATTAAGGATAGCATAGGTCATATTTGAGTGAAAAACCGCATGGTATGCTGTTATAAGAACTTGCTTTGAAACAGTAGATACTAGATTTCTTAGTAAAAAGATTTTTTTTGACAAGGTTGTTGATAAATTTACTATGTCTTCCCAGGTTAGCTTGGGGTCGATGGACACGCCAAGGAATTTTACATTATCGTAATTGATATTGGTGTCATGGCGAAGAGTAAAAGTTTGTATTTGGGTCTTGCCATGATTCAAGTTCAATTTGTTTGCAATAAACAATTGCTTTATATTAGCTTGTGTATTCACAACACTCTCGGATAAACAATTGAAATCCTTGTCAGAGTGAAGAGCCGTAGTGTCATCAGCAAATAGTATAAATGTAGTGTTGTCGACACAGTTCGCAAGATCATTAATGTAGATAATGAATAGAATAGGGCCAAGAATGGATCCCTGTGGTACCCCATGCTATATCATTGTGTGCTATTATCATCGAAACTGTATAGTCTTAGTTTCTCCAAGAGAATGCTATGAGATACACAATCAAAGGCCTTAGTTTAGTCATAAAATGTTCCATTGGTAAAGTTACCATGTTCAAAATTTTGTAGCACAGTTTGTGTTAAGCTATTTATGGCCAAGGTTGTTGATAGCTTGGTTCTGAACCCGAATTGACTTCAATGGAATAATTGATATTCTTCGAAAAAATTTGAATTTGAATCTGGATCTTTAGTATCGCTTCAAAAATCTTAGCCAGTATGGGAACAAGCAAAATAGGCCTGTAATTGGCTACATCAGCCGTACAACCCTTTTTATAAATAGGTATGACTTTTGATAGTTTAAGTACGTCTACGTCAGGAAAGATATTCTGCCTGATACCTGATATTACCTCACATATAACTTTTCTTTAATTATTTATACAACATGTTGATGATTGATTTCCCCTTTTGAACTGAGAGAAGTGGGCAATCATTGGAGAGAGTGGCATCAGACTGTCTGAGTTGGGGGGAGACATACTGTTTAGTGGCCACGGAGTGTAGGTCAGTTCGCCAGTTGAGAATTGGGTACCTCACAGTATATTTGTACAAGGTTATTCATTATACAGGGTGTGGCAATCGGATCTCGATACCTCGAGTTCTACGATAGCTAGAAATTTTTGAAAAAATTGCAAGTGAACTAAATAAAAAAGTCTATAACTGGAAATTATTTCCCTACATACAGGGTGAGCCAAAACGAAATTACAGGAGCAAGTGCCTTTTTTAAAAATGGAATGCTATGTATATCAGTACATTTTTTGGAGCCTCTTTCTAGGTTCTATTCATTCCTATGTTAGCATTGGATATCTCCCAACCACTTGGATGTAATGAATTTTTTTGTTAAAATAATGCAATCTGCAGATGGATATTAGAAAAATCACCACAGTCACAATTATACGTTTTAAGAAAAACTTATGTGAATACCAGTTACAAGACATCTAGCTAATGTTTTTGAACCATTTTCATTAACTAAAAATATACAGGGTGGCCAAAATTATTTTTCAATTAAGAACATTTTAAATTGAATTTTCTCAACTGGAACAACCTGTATATTTTTCGACGATGTGATGTAGCAATGAAAAACGAACATTTTTTGTAAGTACTTCCCTAGGGCTAATTGCTACCAATTTCTCAGTAGAAAAAATTATAATAAATGTTCCACATGTTGCCCATTTTGATTGACACACATCTCTATGCGCTTTTGAAATGAGGTTCCCACTGTTCCTAACACTGCCGGTGTGATAGATGTAAAGGCAGTTATTATTCTTTCCTTCATATTTTGTACTGTTATTGATGTGTCTCTATAAACAATTTCTTTCACGTACCCCCATAAAAAGAAATCCATTTTTGTAAGTTATGGGGATCTAGCAGGCCATTTAGTGGGTCCATTTCTTCAAATCCATTGATTAGGGTAGGTATTATTTAAGTGGTCTCTAACTGCACTTCAATAATGTGGTGGAGCACCATCTTGCTGAAACCACATCCTATTTCGAATTCTTTCAGGGATATTTACCAATAATTGTGCCAGATAGTTTTCCAAAAAATGAAGATAAATAGCTCCAGTTAATGTACTGTTACGTGCTTACAATTTTCAGTAAACACTCCGTGGGTTTAAATAACTTGCAACAAGAATTTTCACTAACCACTATTTTATTTATCACTAAAATTACACTAGTAAATACTTAACAATCACACAACTAATAATCACTTAATCTAATATAAATTCACAACTTTTAAAACACTATGTACTTTACTGTTCTTCTTAAACTAGTCAACTCTTGTCTAACCTAAGAACTCTCTGTTTGTTTACTGAACTGAACTCTTCTTTATATTTTACTAAACTGTACTGTTCCCCCATCTGCTGGATTCATCTCCTTATATACACCCATAGAAATGTACCACAGTATTCTACAATTTTCTGGAATTCTACAGAATTTTCTACCATGTAATAGATGATTGTTCGTCAATTGGCTCATAGACGGCGCCACCCTACTAGTCAGGGAAGTAACTAAGCTTCTGAGGAAAACTTTGAACATGAACTTAATCACATCTTTCCTTGTTAGAGGGCAGCACATAACACTGCCCCCTCCTTAAGCCTGAACGTCCCGGTCAGGCAATTCAGATTCCCCAACATACTTCATACTTCGCCAACCTATCCAAGTGCACGATCTTCATCTTGGATTTCTTACTACGTTGAATTCGGTAAACAACGTCATTGATCCGAGTGATGACTGAATACGGTCCTTCCCAGGGTGGGTGAAGCTTCGGAGATTTTCCCTTCTTTCGTTGTGGGTTATATAGCCAAACCAGATCGCCCTCCTTGAATCCTGCTGACGTTCCCTTCCGGTCATAGCGAGCCTTCATTCTGTCACTAGCTATGCTAACTTGGTTTCGAACCAATTCGTGGACATTCCTCAGCTGTTGACTAACTTCGTCTGCGTAGTCATCCACGGACAGTGGCTTCTTATCTGGTGTACCAAACATCAAATCACATGGCAGTCTGATCTCGTGCCCAAATATTACACGAGCCGGTGTCTGTTTAGTCGTCTCATGAATGGCAGCCCTGTATGCCATTAAGAAAAATGGTATATGTCGATCCCAATCTCGCTGGTTCTTGTGAACTACCTTAGAAAGATGTTCCTTCATGGTTTTATTATGTCGTTCCACCATTCCATCTGACTGGGGATGGAGAGGGGTTGTCCGAGTCTTGTGAATGCCCAGCAACTCACAAATTTTCTGAAATACCCCCGACTCAAAGTTTCTCCCTTGATCGGAATGTAGCTCCAGGGGTACACCAAATCGGCATACAAGGTTATCCACCAAAACTCGAGCAACAGTAACTGCTTCCTGATTCGGAATGGCATAGGCTTCCGGCCATTTACTAAAATAGTCCATAGCGACCAGGATGTATTTATTCCCATCATCTGTCACTGGGAATGGGCCCGCTACATCTATAGCAATCCTCTCAAAAGGAGCTCCGACGTTATATTGCTTCATTTGGCCCCTGCTCTTCGTCTGTGGCCCTTTGGTAGCTGCACAAGCCTTGCATTTGCGGCACCAAGCTTCCACATCTTGACGGCTATTTATCCAATAAAATCGTTCCCGAACTTTAGCCAATGTCTTATTCATACCAAAATGTCCCCCGGACACTCCATCATGTATTTCCTGAAGTACTTTTGGGATTCGACAGCTAGGTATCACCAGACGCATGGTAACTTCCTTCCCATCTGGACTTTCCCAAGCTCTCTTTAATAGTCCATCTACAACCTTAAGGGAGTCCCATTGTGCCCACAATGCCTTCAGCTCCACACTTTTGTCCGAAACATCCTTCCATTCCGGTCGCGTTCCTTTTTCTTTTGCCCTTAATATAGGACCAATTACGCTGTCATCCATTTGTTCTCGTCTTAGAACTTCCTTTGTCCAATCATCTGGAACATCTACCTGAACTGTGTTTACTATCACCGTGCCCTGTGCTTTTTCAACCCGATAGCAGTGCTTGCAGTCATCTTTGCACGGTCTTCTTGACAGAGCATCTGCATTTTTATGAGACTTTCCAGGTCGGTGTTCGATTGTGAGGTCATATTGCTGCAGTCTTTCTATCCAGCGAGCCAGTTGACCTTCTGGGGTTTTCAGCTGCAGTAGCCATTTTAATGCAGCATGGTCGGTCCTGATTTTGAAATGTTGACCATAGAGGTACTTGTGAAAATGGTCCACGGACTTAACAATGGCCAATAGTTCCTTCCTTGTTACACAATAATTCCTCTCTGGTTTGGACAGTACCTTACTGAAATACTCGATTACTTTTTCCTCTCCATTTTGGACTTGAGATAGTACACATCCAATTGCGGAGTTGCTAGCATCCGTGTCAAGAATATAGAGGCCCTTTTGTTGGGGATATGCTAGCACAGGACTACTGCATAACGCTGCTTTCAGCTTCTTCCATGATGTTTCACACTCCGGTGTCCACTGATATTTAACTTTCTCCTCCGTTAGCTGGTGTAGTGGCTTTGCTATATCCGCAAATCCTTCCACAAAACGTCTATAGTAAGTGCAGAGGCCAAGAAAGCTTCGTAATTCGTGTACATTTGAAGGTCTTGGCCAATCACGCACGGCAGAGATCTTGTCCGGGTCTGTCTGTATTCCCTCCGAAGATACGACATGTCCAAGAAATTTCACTTCTTTTTGGAAAAGTAGACACTTCTTTGGATTCAACTTTAGATGTGCATTTCTGATTCTCCCAAATACTTCTTGAAGATTTTCCAAATGTTCCCTGAAGTTTCGTCCCTTAACCATTACGTCATCAAGATAAACTAAGCATGTCTTCCAAGTTAGTCCTCGGAGTACAAATTCCATCAATCTTTCAAAAGTAGCTGGCGCATTGCAAAGTCCAAAAGGCATCACGGTGAATTGATATAAACCACTACCTGTTGAGAAGGCAGTCTTTTCCTTGTCGTCAGGGTGAAGTCCCACCTGCCAATACCCACTTCGAAGGTCTAGAGTTGAAAACCATCGTGACCCTGCCAGCGTACTTAATGTATCGTCAATTCGTGGTAGTGGATAGCTGTCTTTCTTCGTAACATCATTCAGCTTCCGGTAGTCGACACAAAATCTCAAAGTTCCGTCCTTCTTGGCAACTAAAACTACCGGTGATGACCAGGGACTGGTTGATTCCTCAATTACTCCATCTTGTAGCATCTTTTGAACCATCGCAGCAGCTTCTTCCTGTTTAGCTAGTGGCAACCTCCTAGGTTGTTGGCGGATTGCGGCTGAATCACCAGTATCTATCCGATGCTGTACTATATCAGTTTTCGTGAGGATGTCTGTGTTTTTGGCAAATACCGCACTTTCTTTCTCCAAAAACTTGATTGCCTCTCTACGTTCATCCTCAGATAGGTGTTCAAACTGGGAACTCAACAAAGTCACAACTTCCCTGTCTACGCTGGTTGACAAACATTTCTCCCCTTGTTCCTCGCACCTTGCTATCCACTGGACTGGTTCGTAGGATCCTATTGCCTCGCCTTCCTTGAAAGTCACTGAGTGGGAATTTAAATTAGCCACTCTAATTGGAATTTTGTCTTTTGTCTGGGTTAGAGTTCTTGCTAAGATTACGTTTTCTGTCTTAATTGAATCATCTTTTTCAACAAGGCCAACACGGTATCCACCAGAGTTTCCTTCCAGAATGGCCTCGATTATTTGTTCAGAACGAGCAGGAATCTTGATTGTCTGAGCCGTCAGTAGCCTCACTTTTTGAAATCGGTCATTTGCTGTTGACAAAATAAATTCTTCATTTCCAATCTTTAGGACTCGTTCTACCACGTCAAGTACAAATTGATCTTGTACTCCCATAACATCCAGCCCCAAAATGAAATCATCAGTGATGTCAGCCACAATAACCCTATGACTAAAGCACAGGCGTCCAAACTGCAGATCTAGGTCAACTTCTCCATGAACCCTTACCCTGTCTCCTGTGGCTGTTCGAACGACCAATCTATTTTGACTTTTATCAACTTTTATTCCTGATAAAAATCCGGACCGCACTATTGACGACGTGGCACCTGTGTCGATAGTGAAGATACATCTCCTTTTGTTTACATAGCCATCCAAAAGCAGACTACTCGGGACTCTTCTAATCTGGGAAACCCGTATCTCTCTGGGGGCACCGTGTTCACCAGCCAGCACAGCCCCCAAGGTGCTGGCCATCTTTAGTTTTCCTGCGGCTCTTCAGTCATTGCGGCATTTACTCGTTCAGGGCTCCGCTGCCGACAGTTTCGCTTAATATGCCCTGGTTTGCCGCACTTATAACAACGAATCACCTTCCTTGGCTGTTCATCGTTCTGCTCTCTTTCCTGCTTCCTTGGAGCATCTGGTTTGGTCATCAACTGGCTTATCATTTTGTGTATGTCGGCCATCAAAGATTCCATATTTGATTTTTCTAAATGGCCCTCTTCTTCTACCTTCATGGCTCGTACTCTCGGACGTGCAGTCTCTTTATAAGCGGCTTCAACTTCGAGGGCATGGATCAAGGCTTCGCTACCAGTCTTATCTCGAGATAATCTAAGCACTCGCCTGATCTCCTCATCTCTTATGCCATCGATGAAAGTACCAACTGTTAATTGTTCCTGGAATTCTTTGGGTGCATCCGGGTAAGCCAGGTACGTCAGTCGCTCAACAGCTGCCTCAAAATCTTGTAAACTTTCCCCAGCCTTTTGTGTGCGTGTTTTGAGCTGAGTCCGGTATACCTGGGCGAGGTGTTGGTCGCCATATCTTAGATCTAGTGCAGCCTCCAAAACTTTAAAATCCCGTTGCTGCGTTACTGGGATAGTCTGAAGCAACTCTGAGGCTTGACCTCTTAATGCTAGCACCAATGCCATAGCTTTGTCTTCGTTACTCCAATTGTTTGCGTATGCCGCTGCCTCAAATTGTCTTTTATAGGTTGACCAAGAAGTTTGACCATCAAAGGAAGGCGGTTGTAATCGAGGACCTGATGATGATAATACCAGCTGACCTCCTTGTTCTCTTAACAGTCGCTTAAGTCGCTCTACCTCTCCTTCAACTGCACGAAATTTTTCTTCCATATCAGTAACTTTCCCTTTAACTCCACTAACTTCCCCTTCGACACCAGTAACTTTTCCTTTGACTTCAGTTACTTCCTCTTCAACCTTATTTACTTTTCCTTTGACATCACCTACTTCTTCTTCGACTGCGGTCACTTTTCCTTCCACGCCAGTCACTTTTTGTTCAACTTTATCTACTTTTTCCTTGACCTCATTAGTGGCTGACAGGATAGCATCTTGTTGCACCTGTATAATTTTTCTCAATTCTTCTTGACGTCTCTCTTGTTCTTCTTTTTCTTCTTGGCGTCGTTTCTCTTGCTCTTCCTTTTCTTCTTGGCGTCGTTTCTCTTGCTCTTCCTTTTCTTCTTGACGTCGTTTCTCTTGTTCTTCTTTTTCCTCTAGCATCATTTTTCTAAATGCGGCGAACATGTCTTGCATTTGTTTTTCAGCGGCCATGCTTCTTGTTTCCATTCAAAAACTAACAAACAACACTAACAAGTCTTATTTAAAGTCTATATCTGGTATACGTCAAATATGTCCACAAAATCCTCGCACTAGCACAAATAAGTCTTGTCCAATATCGATATCACTTTCCAGTTCGACTCACTTCACTATCTCCAGTGGTTTCCAAATAGAACACTATGGAACTTTGTCGAATTCTTCAAAAATTCTGTTGCAATTCCGCTTCTGACACCAATTGTTACGTGCTTACAATTTTCAGTAAACACTCCGTGGGTTTAAATAACTTGCAACAAGAATTTTCACTAACCACTATTTTATTTATCACTAAAATTACACTAGTAAATACTTAACAATCACACAACTAATAATCACTTAATCTAATATAAATTCACAACTTTTAAAACACTATGTACTTTACTGTTCTTCTTAAACTAGTCAACTCTTGTCTAACCTAAGAACTCTCTGTTTGTTTACTGAACTGAACTCTTCTTTATATTTTACTAAACTGTACTGTTCCCCCGTCTGCTGGATTCATCTCCTTATATACACCCATAGAAATGTACCACAGTATTCTACAATTTTCTGGAATTCTACAGAATTTTCTACCATGTAATAGATGATTGTTCGTCAATTGGCTCATAGACGGCGCCACCCTACTAGTCAGGGAAGTAACTAAGCTTCTGAGGAAAACTTTGAACATGAACTTAATCACATCTTTCCTTGTTAGAGGGCAGCACATAACAGTACCATCAAAGAAATGTGGCCCTATTACATGTTCTCCAATAATTCCTCCTCAAACGTTTATATACCATCTGTGTTAGTTATCAACTTGCATAAAAAAGTGAGGATTTTCCGAAGCATAATAATGGAAATTGTGCCTATTAACAAATCCATTTTTATGAAAAGTTGCCTCATCACTGAATAAAACAGTATTGAAGAAGTTGACATCATATTGTATTTCAGCTCTGGCCCAATTACAAAATTGTAGGCGCTTTTGAAAATCATCATCAGATAATTCCTGGTGCATTTGAATATGATATGCATGCAACTTATTTGTTTTTAAGATTCGACCCACAGTACTAATTCCTACTAATGAGCTAACATGGGGATTCTCAACCGTTGCCAGCACCACAGAAAACTTATTTTCTTCGTTCACAACACGTTTTATTCTTTCATTTTTTTTATATTCAACATTTCCAGTTTCCAGAAATTTATCAAGAAGGTTTTGGAAGCTGCTAACATCAGGAATCCTTCTTTCAGGATAAAGTTGATGATAAATTCTATTGGCAAGTAAACAATTTCTGTCTGACTCGCCCAAAACAAAAAGTCATGTCTACAAGTTCCGCTTTATGAAAATTCATATTGTAAAATTTCAAATATTTTAAATTCAATACAAATTGTAATGACCGATAAGTGTGATAAATGCCCTTTGTACACGACAATTTATACCAAGCTAAGGTTTTATTGCTTGTCGAATAACGAAAACAGCAAAAAAATGTATAAAAAAACATTACAGTAAAAGACCGGTTAAATACTATTTACTCATGTCGATGGATTGGAAGAAATGGTCCCACTAAATGGCATCATTTCAAAATTGCATAAAGACGTATGTCATTCAAAATGGGCAACACGTCGAAGACCTATTATAAATTTTTCTAACGAATTATTTGAGGGAACCTCTTTTTTTAGGTTTATTCTTGAATTTGACACTTATTTATTTACAAAATGAAAATGGTTGCAATTAGCCATAGGGAAGTACTTACAAAAAATATTCGTTTGTACATCACATCGTCGAAAAATATACAGTGAAAAAATTGAGAAAATTAAATTTAAAATTTTTTTAATTAAAAAATTATTTTTGGTCACCCTGTACATTTTTAGGAAATGAAAATGATTCAAAAACATTAATTAGATGTCTCGTAACTGGTATTCACATCAGCTTTCCTTAAAACCCATAATTGTGACTATGATGATTTTTTTTAATATCCATCTGCAGATTGCATTAGTTCAACAAAAAAATTCATTACATCCAAGTGGTTGGGAGATATTCAATGCCAATATAGGAATGAATAGGGCCTAGAAAAAGGCTACGCTATTGTATTTTGATAGCATTTTAACAAAATTCAGTTATAACCACACAACTTTTATTTCAAACTTTCTTTTCTAGAGGCAATAATAATGATGATAAGGGGTGGGTAATTTATTATAATCATGTACCAATATGGAAAACGTTTTGAAAAGGGATTTGCAAAATGACTTTATAAATAGGGGAAATTTTGAGAAATCCAAGTTATGGTCTAGTGTGCAATTTCATCAAAAATGTGCGCAGCATATTACAGTTAAGAGAGTTCATAGTGTTGTCGTTATTGGTAAATTTATCACCAACAAATTGCAGAAACTCGATGGCTTTAAAAGTTGAACAGAATGCGACTCATGATCACACCACTGGAATGTACATGCTGTAAGAGCATTATTACACCTCAACAAGTATCATATGCAGGTTTAGCAACACTAAATGGCCAGCCAGGTCGCCTGACCTTGGTCCTATTGATTTTTTTTGTGTGAGGTCATCCAAGCAGCAAACAGCACCCCCTCACTCGCCTCTCTGAGCGAGTTAAAGGACGAAAGACGAAATCAATAGCACATCAGTCAAGTTAAAGTTCCGATTAAAAAAATTAAAGTGGTGTCTTTTTTAATTACTGCCTAATATTTAAATCACATATCAATAGTTTTTTCAAATGGAAACCATTACAGGAAATCAAATATTTAAAAAAGTCAATAAAACTTATTGCTACAAATTTTGTTTTTATTTTTAACCCTTAAAGAACAAACGAGTACGTTACTGATCCGCCATATTGATCATCAATTCCGAAACTCTTTTAATATTCATTTCCAATTCCTTATAAATTTATTTAGAAGAAAACAATATGTTTTTTGTGGATTACTACATAGTACCTAAAAAAAATTCCAAAAGCAGCGAATATTTGGGCTCCATCTATATAAGCAAATTGTCGATGAAGTGCCCCGAAATTAAATGACCCTGTACAAGACACTTGAAAATTGTTTCTCTGGAAACATGTTTTCCCATATCCACACTTACATTCAAAATAAAATCCAAGTCGTAAACGAAAGTTAATATCTAAATTCCTAAATTAACAAAATCTCACCTAGTAATAATGCATTTTTTATTTGTTTGGGTAGTTTGTATTTACCATAAAAACCAGCAGCAAAGGCACATCTCAGAAGGAAGGGCAGAAGATAAGTATTTCCAATGTGCAGATAAATTAATTTTTTAATCAAAAATACACCCACTCCTCGATAGCGGCAATATACACTTAAAAAATCGCTGAGAACGTTCTTCGCACTGTTCGCCCGAAAACTGCTACAACAAATATCGATTATTTCTTGAAATTTTCCCGCATTTCAGTACGCGCGTGAATGCCACCACGTTCGAATGTGGAAACAATCTTTGGAAAGGTGGCCGTGATAAAATTTAAACCCGACGCAAATTTACGTACAAAACTGGCGTTAAATTATTAATACGGGGTATTAAAACCGATCCACTTTTTTTTTTAAATCATACTGGACGGAAAGTATGGATGACAAAACGATAGATTTAATTTTTGCAGGCTCGCTAGAGAGTTTGCCGCCTGTGAGCTCGAAAATTGTACGAATATTTACAAGTTCTACTTTTACAGGTGGGTGTTTTGCAAACAAATAAATAGGATATAAAAGATTGCCTGTGTGCGTCGGAAATTGTCTTTTGTTATTTCCTTTCAGATACAACAATGGAAAGAAACACTTTGATGGCAAAATGTTATCCCAAAATCAAGGATTATTGCCGAGAAAAACACGGTTTGGAATTTCAGGTAAGGTCTACTTCGATATTAGAGGTCAAACGTTAAAGTGCACATGATTTTTTTTTATACAAGGTTTCTGCGAAAATTTTTATATTTGCTTGAATATGACTATACAGGGTGTGCCAATGGAAACTACCAGGTAAAATATTAAAAGTACAATAAAATTTATCTATCGTTTGGATTTTACCTCTCAGGGAATAATTTTATGATCAATCGATGGGGAAAAATGTCAGGAATGATATATTAAAATGTTTAGGTGTTGTAGCGTTTGTAAATAAATAAAAACTATCAACAATTTGGCCTTGTTCGATTTTTACGCGATACGACCGACATAAAGTACTTCTAATACTTAAAAATATATAGGGGGTCTCACCGGAAACTGAATCGATCGATATAGAGAAAAGTACGTATCAGAAAATTTTGAAAATTTAGATAAGTACTAATGTCGGTGTGGCCAATCCAACTAAAATAATTACAAGCAGCTGGCACTTCCGCTTATACCGGAAGTCGATACCAACTTGCTTATTTCAAATGGAACACCCTATATATTTTAGGGTTTTCGAACAGAGCATAAAATTCTGAGTCGAAAATATGTAGCATATCCTATACCTAAACCTAGCCGTTTCAGAGATATTTGACATTTTATAGAAAATTTGACAGGTGCAACGGTTTGCAAGAACCGTTATAACTTTCTTCGTGTAAAAGATCCTCATTTGCTTCTTGTCACGTAAAAAGAACACAAGGAGAACTACGTTCTACAACTGAAATAAATTCAATAATATCATACCAAGTGTACCGTTTTTCGCGTTATATTTTGTCAACTTCAAACCGCGAAAACTTGTTTAGGTCAAATGGAACACCCTATATTTTTTTACGTCAAGTTGTGTAAAATTGAATTCCCTTTTTTCTGATATTAACATTGTGGGGGTTAAAGTTACAACTTTTTGAAATATTTGCGATTTTATTAAAAATTCATGAATTGTTGTAATCATTTATCAAAATAGCCATGATTAGAAACGACCAGTCATTATCTTATGTCAAAAAATGCCAGCACGTTTATATTACACCCACGAAGACTTTTTAAATTTGTTTATTATTTATGGAGTATGTGATAAAGTAATATCAAGAACTTGCAAGGATGTCATTAAGACAAGCTGCTCTGGAATCGGGACTATGCAAGGATTCAATTCACAGAATCTTATTAAAACATAAGTTTCACCCGTTTTCATTTCATATGGTTCAAGGATTAAAAGAAACAGATTTCGTAAGAAGACAGAATTTTTGTGAGTTTATTCTAATACGGTCTGAGGGTCACGATTCTTATTTGGGAAATATTATATAGACAGATGAAGCAAAATTTACTAAAAATGGACTTTTTAATAGACACAATTCGCATATGTTCAGAGAGCGAAACTTTCAGGAAAGTTGGCAAGTTCAATGTTTACTGTGCCATAAGAAACGATAGAGTGGTGGCATTACAATTTTATCAGGAAAATTTAAACGGTAAATTAAATTTTCTCTTCTGCTAATATGTATAGATAAATTTTTGTTTTTTTTTTTAGGTGAAAGATAATAACTATTTAGAAAATTTACCTCTCGCCGAACATAGAAACAGTTTTTATCAGCACGACGGTGCTCCCCCATATAACGCATATTTAATTAATAATTATTTACAAGAAACTTTTTATGATCAATGGATTGCCAATAATGGACCTTTCTTATGGCCTCCTCGCTCGCCCGATTTATCAGTTCTGGATTATTTCATTTGGGGAACTATTAAAAATAAAGTTTATGAGAGCCTATTAACAACAATTGAAGATTGTATGCAAAGAGTAAGAAATGCATGTCAAAACATATCATAGGATTCAATTAGAAGAACTACCCATGAGGAACTAATCCGAAGGTGCGAAAAATGTGTCGAGGTTCGAGGGCGGAATTTTGAGCAATCGTGAAATTAAAATGAAATCATATTTTAAATTGATCTTATCTCTGCTATTTTAGTTCATGCCATATCTTCAATTCAATTAATACGCATGTTACAGTGTTAGTGTTATTTTGTGTTTTTGTGGATATCGAGTAGCAAATGTGCTGCAAGTTCTTGATTTTACTTTATCACATTCTCCACAAATAATAAATAAATTTAAAAAGTCTTCATGGGTGTAATGTAAACGTGCTGGCATTTTTTGACATAAGATAATGACTGATCGTTTCTAATCATGGCTATTTTGATGAAATGATTACAACAATTCATGAATTTCTAATAAAATCGAATATTTCAAAAAGTTGTAACTTTAACCCCCACAATGCTAAATATCTGAAAAAAGGGAATTCAATTTTACACAACTTGACGTAAAAAATACAGGGTGTTCCATTTGACCTAAACAAGTTTTGGCGGTTTGAAGTTGACATAATGCAACGCGAAAAACGGAACACTTGGTATGATATTATTGAATTTATTTCAGTTGTAGAACGTAGTTCTCCTTGTGTTCTTTTTATGTGACAAGAAGCAAATGAGGATCTTTTACACGAAGAAAGTTATAACGGTTCTTGCAAACCGTTGTACCTGTAAAATTTTTTATAAAATGTCAAATATCTCTGAAACGGCTAGGTTTAGGTATAGGATATGCTACATATTTTCGACTCAGAATTTTATGCTCGTTTCGAAAATCCTAAAATATATAGGGTGTTCCATTTGAAATAAGCAAGTTGGTATCGACTTCCGGTATACGCGGAAGTGCCAGCTGCTTGTAATTATTTTAGTTGGATTGGCCACACCGACATTAGTAATTATCTAAATTTTCAAAATTTTCTGATGCGTAGTTTTCTCTATATCGATCGATTCAGTTCTCGGTGAGACACCCTGTATATCACGTTGTAGAGAAAGAATATTTTGATACGGGAAATACCACTCTACGATGCTTAATTTTTCTTTTTATCAATTTTTAAAAAAAAATTTGCCAAGTTGTTTTCGTTTCGGCTATCTCTTTCCCCATACGTTTTTACAACCCTCAAAATGAATTTGCGTCGCTCTTGATGTGTACGCGGGCGGATTTCGGTAAACGTCAAAAATTTCCGTTTTTCCTTCGTTCCTGGCGCCTTTAAATTTCGATTTCGCCCGCCGAATTTACGACGCGCTTTCATTGCCATTCTCGCCCTTTCCATATCGACACGGTACGGCGTTCCGCGAAGAGCTTTTCGCGAGATATGAGCGTTTAAAGATAGCATGTTTCGCGTTTTTTTGCGATCCCGGCGAAAAAAAGCCAAGTTTCTGGATGCGCGTGCAGCACGCGCCGTTCAGCCATGTCGTGACTATGGTCAGCTGACCAAACGAAAACATCTTGGCAAAAAATCTTAAAAAATTGGTAAAAAAAAACTAAGCATCGTAGAGGAGTATTTACCGTATCAAAATTATAGAGAATTTCTTTCTCTACAACGTGATATTCTCTTTTTAATTATTAGAATCATTTTATGGCCGTCGTACCGTGTTAAAGTCGAGTAAGGCCAATTTCTTGATAGTTTTTATTTATTACTACAACGCTCAAGTCTTAAACATTTTAATATTGTTGTGTGCACGCCTACGCCACTGGAATATATAGAAAATACGCGAAGGGCGGGACAACGCTGGATTATTCTAGAATATTCAGGTACATTCGACGCGGGTATATATGGTGACTGGATCGGCGCGCTAAAACAGTTTGATATGAGACAAGCAAGTGTTAAGATGAAATAAGGCACAATATCAAGTTGTAAATTAAAGTAGTGAATTTATAGTAGATCAAGAGTATAATTAGTGTGTTTTAGTATAAGGAATAATTATTGTAATTAAGAGATAAATAAATCAGTGGTTTGTGAAGATTCTTATTGCGATTTATTGAACCTACATACAGGGTGTTTACTGGAGATTATAGATACTTATGTAACAATATGTTATTCCTGACTTTTTTCCCCGTTGATTGATCATAAAATTATCCTCTGAGAGGTAAAATCCAAAAGATGTGAAAAATTGGTCTAGATTTATTGTACTATTAGTGATTGCTAAAATAATAATAATACTTCATATACAGCATGTCGCTCTTAGGAGTGCAATGCCCTTAATTTTTTCTTTTTTTTCCGACTTGAGCCAAATTTTACTCAGATATAGAACAAATTAGGATCTGCCTTTGGCAAAAAAAAAAATATTCGTCCTCTACAAATGCAAAATGAAAAAACTACCTACGATATCAAAATTAACGGAAACAAATCAGAAAATCTTATTAGACATTTCTTATCGGAAATTTTTATTATTGAGAGTTGTTCGGACTGACATTATTTTAAGTAATTTTTTTTTTAATTTTGATGAAATTTTGGGCTAAAGGTTTATTATTCAGACAATTCTGAACAACTTTCACATATAAATTTTTTCGATAAAAATTAAATAAAACCACGCTCAATGTACTTTGCAGACTTCGGTCGGCTGTACTTAGTAAATAAAATTAAACCACGCTCAAGGTACCTTGCAGACTTCGGTCGGCTGTACTTGGGAAATAAAGTTCTAATACACCATTGCATCGCGCTACTTCGTGTTCGTTGTACTTACATCAAAGACAATCACTGCTTAACGTACACTTTAAGAATTGTCGTTTTAACATCTCTACGATGCCCTACGAGGACGTTAAACATGTAGAACCTGGGGGGAGAGCATTCACGGGCGATATAACGCTATACAGAGCGCAGAGAAATTCATCTGGCATAAATTTCTAAAGGTGATTACTTTTTTATTTCGAGACTCTACTTTATTATTTGCAATTGCATTCATATTCTGGTTACGGGGTGTTTAAAAAAGGTTTAACTGACGCATTTGCGGTACTAAAAGAATATTAGTTTTTTTTATGAAATACTAGCTTTGATTTTTAACTATAAAGAATATTATATTACAGTTTATTCAGTTATGATTTTTATTCGCGATTTTAATTCATAAAATTTCATTTTCTGAATGTTTTACTAGGGAAGTTTGCGTTTGCAAAATAACAAGTTTATATTCAAGAACTATAGCTTTTGACCATACACTACAAGTTTACAAATACTTTTTCTTAGGCGCTTTACGCTGATATAAGAGCTGTTATAAGAGTCGTTGTTGACTTCAACCAATTTTATTTCTTTAACTACTAAATTGTCAACGATGTAAAATTCTCGTGACTACGAGAACGTAATTGTTTGTGAACTGTGTTTGCACAACATAACAGTAAAATGGGTGGCATTACAGACTATCGGGGTTCGATCTAAATCTAAAATTAACAGTCCGCGGTTTTTAAGGACACTTGTCTACACCAATCTGTAAGGTCGTCGATCTTTTCGGCCACCCCATATTAACATCTGTTCGGTGCTAAACACTTACTACTGCTGTTTAGATTATCAGTCAAATGACACAAAATCAAATTTCCAGCGTTGTTTAGATTGTTCTTTCTAACACTATTTAAGCCGATTGGTTAGGTGCAGTCGGTAATTGCCATATACTGTATCCTACTATCTTTCTTATCAGTAGACGAGAGCACAACTATAAGAAAACTGGAGATTTCCACAACCATTAATTACTTGCAAAAGGGAGTTTTATTTCCCACAGCTGGTGAGTGTTTTCACTGAAACCTGGCGCCGTAGCCAACTACTACAGAAAATATCAAATAACTTTTGTTAGGTTGAAACACTTATTCTCTGTTATGTTAGTAAACGTTGACACTGCAGTTGCGTTCTCTTTGTTTCGAAGTAACATCTTTGACGTTTGTTCACTCATGTTATTATCATTCCCAGACTATTGTCACAACTGTTCAAAATAAGTATTGTCTGGACGATAGCCGTGTTGTTTGAGATGCGAGGTGGCAATCACTATTAATCACACGAGTATCGCGCCACTGGGTTCGAATCCCGGCTCCGGCCTTGGCAGCGTCGGAGGAAATGGTTGTCTAATTTCTGTGTAGTTTAATTATTAATTATCATGTACATAGACTATTGTCACTGCTCTTATTCTTATCTATATTAATTTCTCAGTGTAGACATGTGATATGTTTATTCAGGCATTTGCCACAACTCGAATTACTATTAAAATAACACAGCATACTTTTGTATCTCAGCTCTTGTTATTGCATCAAAACACTCAGTATATCTATAGTATGGTCATTACTATAGCAGCGCAGATTTTCCGATTATAATATTTAGACAATTGTCTCAAATATTTGGATTATTTTGATTTCATGCTCGACTATTGTTGCACCAATTTATATAAAATAAAATGGTTTTTTTTTACTATTTTTTCCCATCAATTATTGTCTTATTCTTTCACCTTTACCTTTTTCGCCATATAAATAATAAACTAAATAAATATTTTAATTTCAAAAGCAAAATAGAAAACAGACTTTAACTATAAAGGTACAGTGCAACCTTGAAAAATAAAATACTACATAAATAATATATCAAATTAACTAGGTCTCTCAATTAATAGACAGTGTGTTCAAGTTTACCAGGTATTAAAATTAACAAAGTGATTAATTTTCTAAGGTATATCATATCAGACAGAAACAAATAATATTAAACTTTATATAAAAGAACCTGGGGTAATTATAAAGGGTTACTACACACACACAACGTAATTAAGGTCCTACACTAATAAGACTAGACGATCACGCAAATGGCCAATCTTATTTGTTTATCCTTCAGATAAATAAATAGTAATGAATTTACTGGTGACATGATTACCAGGATTTCATTTGTAATTAAACAGGGTACCCCTTAACCGTTACAAGACACTGGACCGCTAGATGGCACCTGCTGACTATTTTACATGCCGCTATCCCAAAGATACCGAAATATACTAGATAGTCAAATGGTCCTCGTGTCGATCGTCACATGCCTACCTTGCACTGACGAGAGCCAACAGCTCGAAACTGCAGTCTGCAAGTGGTGTGTGACGACTGGCACGAGAGCTCCTTTAAGTAGGATCAGTATTTCGGCTGGTGTTTGTTGTAATCGAAGCATTAGCGTTTTGTTGGTAATATACGATTATTATACTTAACGCGCCAGGTTTGTAATGTGTAATTCAGCGCTCGGCGGGGCACATAGCCCGGAGAGTAGCTGTTGGTTGCAGTCTGGTTACGTTCCTTATAGTAAAATAAGGATATTATAGAGGAGTTTGCGACTAAAAATATTATGTCTTAATATTCCGCCCTCTAAAAGCACAATTGAACTAATATAAAGCAAGTTCTTTTACGCGTTTAAAATACTTTTTAGAAAATGTTCCACCTCCGTTACCATCTGCCATTTTTAAATTTCTTCATTTTGACTTCAAATCCAGGGATTTACGTTCCATTAAAATACCGACGTAGTAAACACATCGTAGAACAGCAAAGTATCGTGCGATTTGCGCATTATCATTTAAAATTACATATGGTAGAAATATAACAAAGAATTCGATGAGTACCTCGTTCTCTAGTGGTAACGTACGATGCAATTACTACTTTTTAAACAATAATATGGCCATTTTCTAATATCTACCAGCAAAATTAAAGTTCTATCGTAATTTTCATGTTTCAAATTACATATGCGTATGACTCCACTTGCCCCCAAGGTGTGATAGACGGTTTTTTGCACCCGCTAAATTGCTGTGGAGAACTCTACTGTACTACATAGATATACTATAATATGAAAGCTGATTTTTATTCACTCAACTTTTCAAACTACAAAAACTAGAAGTGGGGC
Organism: Leptura quadrifasciata; assembly: GCA_963675555.1. Lineage (NCBI taxonomy): Eukaryota > Metazoa > Arthropoda > Insecta > Coleoptera > Cerambycidae > Leptura > Leptura quadrifasciata. The sequence continues at coordinate 15,522,032 of OY776680.1, read as the reverse complement.
GTGATGGCGTGAATATTGACCGCCCTGTACGTATATAAAAGAAAATAGTTATATATCACAAAGACTTATTTTGTGCGTGTGCCTTGTCCAATTTGGATACATTCAATTTTAAGAATAGGCATATTTCAAACAAAGACACACATGGCTTTCTTGACGCAATTGGAACACCCCCGTCACGATAAGGTGTTTTTCTTTTTCCACGTGCATCCACTCATGGCATGCTTAATCAAACGCTCTCTCAAAAAAAATGCCCTTGGCACTGGTAATGTCTTGGGGCCTAGCACCAAGCGGTACAGAAGTGACCTACAGCAGAGGTTCGTCATCGAATCAATACTGCCAACTACTTAGAAGAGTTCGTTTAAAATGTTTACCACGTGGAGTTCACCCAAGGTGTTAGACCTTTTGTGAACTTTGTTGATTGCAGAAAGGCAGAGAGAAAAATTAGCTTTCTTAAATTGTTCGCCCAGGAAAAAACTAATTAATAATAATAATAATACTTTATTTATGGACAAATGTCCATTAGATCCCTTGTCTAAAAGATCCGTGATGGCAGTTATTTATTTTCGATTTCGCATTTAAATACTGCCATCGAGGCCCATATTTTCTGCCCTTAATGCTTGCTGTTCTTTGGTTGGAAAAAGGTATTCGTAAAAATGTATTTAACGCCGGTTTTACAGAAATTTTATTAAATTTGGTATCTTTGTTGAAACCAACGTGCGAAGTTGGAAGTTGGCCAATTATCTACTGCCCTTAATTACGGAATCTAATGGTTTAAACTACGAATATTATATAGAAAGGAAGAAAGGTGTAATGCCTTTAACTTTTCAGCAATGTGTCCCTAGATTTTATTACTTTACAAGTGCGTAGTGGTGGAGTTTTGTCTAAATTATTTGTACACAAACTTTTACAATGTCTGGCTCATACCAAAGTTTGTAAAGTAAGATAGGTAGCATGGTAACTTTCGACCAATCAGAGATCACTATTTAAACTGCGGGAACGCGTCACTCTGCCTGCTCATTCGAATTTCTGGCATTCAAACCATAAGTATAGAAGTATAATTAGTTATGAATTTGAATTCCGTATTTTGTATTTTTTAATGTACAAGCACAAATTAATAAATTGACTTTTTTGATTAATGATTATTAACATCGATAACGTTTTCCTTGGAATTTAAAATTGACATTACTATATATCAAATTTATAACTAATTAATGTATGCGGTTAAAGTACATTTTATATCAAGGGACTGAAGTAGGTTCTTTTAATCTCTGTGTGCAATTTCTTGCCCGATACTTCAGTCTTGATTTCTTTGCTTTCTATAATTCTTAGCGAATTTAATAAGTTATAAGATAGATGAAGAAACATACATGATACTAATTTTTTGCACTAACGAAAAGAGTTACTTAGAAAAGTTTCTTATTTTATGACGTACTGAGTAGAAATTTTTCCCCAGGCCAACCTTTACAATTATGTAGTATTAAAAAATTTTAATGCAAATTTTTTATTAGAATTAGATGTGCATACAACAATTTATTAATAAAACTTAACAAGAGGGCCATTAAATTTGTCATATTAGACACAGCAATTAATAAGAAAAAATCACTCATTGGTTTTTTCTAATATTTCTTTGTATTATATGAAAATAAATTTTTTCTACTCCCTTATGTAAATTTGCTTTTTTCCGTACAGTCTGTTGAATGGATAAGTGGGCCATTCCAGTTAACTGAACGGATATATTTCATATACGTTCTAGGATGGATATGAAATCGACCAATCACAGTTCGCGTATTAAGTACATAGGCAACTATTCGTTTTAAAAAATTCAAGTTGGTGCGTAAACTGTCAAAGTAATTGTCAGTAGTTGTCAGTGTGTATATTCGTGCAGTTTGGGCTAGAAAATAATTTAAAATGAGTGATTCCAGTGAAGAATCGATAAACGGTATACCACCTAAAATTTTATTGAAATTATTATATACAGACAATATTTTAGAGGTATATTATGATTAAAAAAAAGTAGCTATATGGGGGGATTGAACCAATTCAATTCAAAACAACTTCATTAAAATTAATATACAGTAAATGTGCCTCCCCAGAGCCCATCGAGACCGACCCTGCGACCACTGCGTTAACGCGGTGGTGTATCGCAAAGTCGGGCCGATGCGGGACTGGTTTGGCTAGGTAAAAATGAAAACGATAAAAACTCAAACTCCTTTTACAAAAGTAAATAAAATTAAGTGCTGTGACAAAAAAATGCTTAAAAAAGAAAGCTGAACTTAAAACTGGTTAAAACGATCACTTGGCTTTCGCCGTTCGTGCACTTCACTGAATTTAGTTTGGGGACTGACGCTGACTCCGTAACTTGGGGTGCCATCCGCGAATTGCTCCAACTACGGGTTGCGCAAGGCAGGCCTAAACTGGGATTCTAAAAATTTTGATTGTTCTGACATAAAATTTGGATTCTGTTACGAGTTTAATGAAGGAAGGATGAATTTACAGACAAAAATGTACAAACAGAAACGAAGAACAAACAAACGCGACACACACATAAATACACAAAAACAAAAGAAGAAGGGGACAGGAAAGAATTAAAGTGGATGAAAGGTATGAAATATCAGTGAAAGGTGGATAGTATTAGAGAAGGTATAGTAGGTGAAAGTGTCGCTAGAGTGGCTGCCGGAAGATTGGCAACGTCTGGTAAGGTAAGGGGTGTTTAATCCGAAATAGGGCATTATGCTGTCTAATTTGTGTAATGTGTATTGTTAGCGGACTATCGCCCAGCTTGAACGAATAGAAGTTTTGGGAGATATGCTGGACGTAGTCGGCTATCGGGGTTATGTCGTTGCAGCGTTCGTAGAGGTCTCTGAGGGAGGTGTATCTTCCAGAATTTGATATGAGGCGCATATATTTGTGTTCTAGCACTTTTAGTTTTTTCATTGTCTTGGCCGATATGCTGCACCACACCGGCGCCGCGAATGTGATAGACGGCCTGACCACCGTCGTGTACAACAATTTTTTATTTTGTCTGTTAAGTCTGCTACCCCTGACCATGAGCGGATACAGACTCCTGGATAGGGAGTAGACCGTCCGTATAGTTTCATTAATGTGCGTATTAAACGTCAGTCTTTGGTCGAGTCTCACCCCCAAATACTTCACGCATCTTTTAGTGGGAATTTGGTTACCCCTGATCGAAATTGGAGTGATAATGCGGTTCTCTGTGAAGCGACGCGTGAAGCATATCGCCTCAGACTTCTCAGCGTTGACCCGAATCTTCCACTGGTCGTAATAAGCCGTGGCACGAGCCATGTGCGCCTTCAGCAGTACGTTTGCCGCCTGTGCGTTGTGCGAATGCGCGTACATGGCCAGGAGGATTGAACCTATGATCTCTTGCTTTTCGAAGCGTAGATATAATCACTAGACTACTGCCGCTTTTATAAAATGTTTTCACCTAGAGCATAAGATTAAGCAGTAGCTAAGTTTGTATATTAAAATTTGATTAAAACTATTATTTGTAGTTTTTTCTCAATCCGGTCGTAGAAAAAGTGTACTGTACAACTCGAGTGGATTATCCATACCGCACTCGAAAGATTGAGGCACTCCGCCTACGGCGTCGTGCTCAATTTTATTTCCCGTGCGATATGGCTATCATATCCACTCTTGTTGCACAAACTACTATTATTTCCTGTATTAAGTATTTTTTTTAGAGAAGGAAAAAAACATCAACATCTCACCACTCTCTTTTGCCTTTTTTGAGTTGTTTTTGCAAACAGCTACACTACAAACCTTTCCTCCAGTCATTTAATAATTGTATGTAACATTGTTATTTGTTATTATTATGAACGGAAAATAATAAAAACTGTTTACCTTAAAATTATTTCTGTAAATACACAGGTTACAAACTTCTATATACTATGAGTCTTTTCTCTTTAACAGTAATTGTCAATTAGATTATACACTAAATAACTATAACTGCACGATTATAAACACAAAAACAACAAATATTTCGAAATAACTTAACAAATAAGCGCAACGTCTCAAAAAATGCATACGTACAATTAAGTTTCAGCAGGCACGATGACGCGCAAGATGGCCGCCTTCATCGTAACCCCTCCATTCCGTTCAAGTTACCATGCTACTTATCTTACTTTACAAACCTTGGGCTCATACCTTCAGCAAACATGTGTTTAAATGGTGTTTAAACGTGACCATTTTGTTGAGTTCTTCACACTTGCATCTTTAACGAGATCTGGTTGGGCCAACAATATACAGGTTTAAGGTTGTTCTAAACAAAAAAACTCCATATACACCCATTTAACAGTTTTTTTGGAAGAGCTTTATCTGCATAAGCCAAAAAGTATACTCATTTTTATAAAAATTAGGTGCATTTTTTCAATAATTTCTAAAAAATATCAACATTTTGCTTGTTTGTTTTATTTTACTTTTACATACACGAACCCAACAGGATGTACATTACAGTTAGGTCATTTGTGCAATGCCGTCATGCGCGGATTGCAGCACTGTACAATCCATGTGTGAGGCAACTATTATTTACTCTGATTTAATTAAATTTACACTTTAAAGGTAGTGGACATGCGATGGGGCGTGAGAGACGAGGCTACAGACGATCACATGACCACTGAATTGTGCATGAAGGAAATTCAGAACTGTCAACGGCTTTCCATGGGCCCAAATTTTGTCGTAAGTAAAATACAGCAAAATACATACATTTTAATAACCAACTTCACTAAAAATTGCAATCGATTTTGTACTGTTTGCACCTTCACATTGTTACGTTCCTATTTACGGCCAGTTCTGAATAAATAGTTAGTTATTTATTTTTCGGTGTTACATATGGACATAGTTCAATTTCTTTGGAAACTTAAAATATGTTCACGTAGCCAGTTTTGCTGTAAAATTACACAATATAGCCCCATAAAACACACGGGCCTCACAAATAATCAGCAATTTAAAAAATAATTTTACTAGCTCTACATATTTCAGATGAAATATTTAACCACTTTCAGGTATTCCTCGGACAAAAATACGGTTACAGGCCCATACCCACATACATCTTATCCTCAGAACTACAGATGATCCGGGACGAATTAGCGGCAACTGGACACGATCCTATTTTGATAGACACTTGGTACAGGAAGGATAGTAACGCCGTCCCGCCTATTTCCGTTTTGCAACCCATCTCTTCCATTTTAATAAACTTCAACAACAAGGTAAATATATATATAGCGATCTAAAACTAAACAAAATTACTTAATACCCTCAAAAAATTTATCAAAGAAACTTTTGACGTTTCGGAGGAACTGTTCCTTATTTAGTACATCATACTTCGAAGTTTTTACAATTATCAGTTTTCTATTTTTGGCGATGCTCTGTAGAGAATACCAAAGCTGCAGGCAGAAGATCAAGCAAAATGGTGGGACACCTTGGGAAAATTTCAAAAAATGTTCAGAAAAGCTGCGTCGGCTCTATTCCAACAAGGAAAAATGGACCAAGACGCCATGCACAATTACTTTATGTCAGGTACGCAGCACTCAATGAAATAATAATATGCGTTATTAAATTTCTTGGACTTAATAAGTACGAAATTTCAGTCACGGAACGAGAAGTAATCAACGGCATTCTAAGCGTAAAGAACACGAAGAATCACTGCTTGGCATACATCAGATACATCAACAACATCAACCTACAGAATCTGAAGAAAGCCTCGTTATTCGTGGATATTATAAACAGGAGTTTAGATACCGAATCCGTCAAGCTACTGGCTAATTTGAGAGACGAGAGGTTGCCCGCCAAAATAGAGACGAGCAATTTCCAAAAGTAAGAATTTCTAGAGCATAAATAAATTTCCGCAAAAAGTAAAGGTAAACAATCAATCCGGTTTTCGTAAAAAATATTCGTGTGAAGCAGCATTACAAATTACATTATGCAATATCAAAACTAGTTTAGATGACAATGAATATGTTGCTGTTGCTGTGTTTTTGGACTTAAAGAGAGCCTTTGAAACAATCGACCGAAGGATATTGCTTCTAAGTTAGATCAATATGGTATTGGTGGTAAGGTGCTCGATTGGATTAGTGACTACTTGCAAAATCGCAAACAGAGAGTATTAATGGTAAAATATCAAATTAGCTCGATAATAATATTGGGATTCCGCAAGGTAGTGTGTTAGGCCCCCTTCTGTTTTTATTATATATAAATGATATTGAACTTTTTGTAGAATATGAATTCATTAATCTCTTTGCCGATGCCATCTTAATAGCTTGTCATGATGTTAACCTGGAGATAGCTATCCAAAAAATTAATACTATCTTAGTAAATATGAATAGATATTTAAGTGCTAATAAACTAAAGTTAAATGTTGCCAAAACAAAGGCGATGATATTTACCACAAAGTATAAATGTGGTTTTATAATCCACCGCATTTAGTTAAAAATGAGCCGAATCTTCAGACCAATTCATACAAAAGCCAGTGATTGGTTTTGCAGGTATGTTGTGGTGTCCTGAATAAGTTATCAAAAGTCCCCGAAGTGGGAGTGTAAAAATCGTGCTCTGATTGCCTTTTGAAGATGATTTTCTGCAACTGTACGAAAGGCTGTGGACCATTATGTGGCTGTTGGAGGTTGGGACTTAATTGTTCACCAGTTTGCGGCAGCTGCCATGGACCATCTTGCTTGAATGCTGAACCGATTGAAGACTCGTTAGAAATAGACGCCGTCACTGAAGCAGAAACTCAAAGTTCTCAGATTGGCTCGGATTTCCTCGAACACTGAATCGATAAATTTATAGGAGAAAACGGACAAGAAGAAAATTATTAATTTGACAACATATCAATAAGTATGACAGCCGTGGAAACCACATAAAAACGCACCTAGTACTCAACCTCGAGGGTGGTGTGGAATAGAGTACTTAAATTATTCATAATATCACATAAATTCAAATTCCATGCGATTTTGAAAAAAAAAATTGCGTATACGAAAAAAAGACCCTCTATCTTTTTTATAAAGAATTTCCATAGCTTTCTTTTTGGCCTGATGTATTTTTGTCGTAGAGGCAATGAAAACCGAGATATCTCGAAAAATTCATTTCAGAGCAAGATTTTAGCCCTTTACAGCGTTGCTAAATTTTATCCTTCCACTCCCACTTCGGGGACTTTTGAGACCTTATTCAGGACACCAGAACCTACCTGAAAAACCATAATTGGCTTTTGTATGAATTGGTCTGTAGAAAAATCCTAAATGCAGTGGATTATTATTGAGATAACATAAATTTTAATATTAATGAGGAACAAATTGAGATTGTCTCTACAGTAAAATATTTGGGATTTCAACTAGATAATTTATTGAACTTCGACAGCCACTTTGATTATATATTTTTTTAAATATCAAAAAACTTTATTTCTTTAGCCGAATACCGCAAAATTTATCAATTGGTTTTCACAAATTTAATGAATTGCCGGAATCTATAAAAAATTCTATAACTTTAAACGTTTAAAAGCAAATTAAAAGAATTCATTAAGAGTAGCTGGAATGTAATTAAATGAAAGAAAATATACACCGCTAATCATGTACCTTTTAAAATATCTAACTATTTAGATTAAGCATTTATACACTTTAACACTTGTTGTTGTATTTAATATTATTGTATACCATTAGGTTTCCTAATTCTAATAAAGATCTATCTATCATTTTCACTATGTACACAATTTTTTCTTGTACTCGCCCGACGCTAAGTGTCTTGAGGGTTGCCGGTCACACTTTTATTTTGTTATGGATAATTCATTCAATACAGTAATTTTTAGGTATACTGTAGAATGGATAGGCCGGGAGGGTTTGGATACCGAAACTCACGAGGAATATTTAAAACATTTCATAACGCACTTCTACAAAAACATAGTAAAGCTAGTGGACAGGGCCATGAGAAAAGAGGATTCCAGCGCTCAGGGACAAATCGTCACCGAAATTTTACAACATTTGCACGCCTGCAACAACTCTGTAAAGGTATACTAAAACATCAACTCATCTTTAAAGGTTCATTAAGAAATTTAGGGCTGGTTTATCAATGCAAGGTTAACTCGTAACCAAAGGATAACTGTCAAACAAAACAATAGATACCCATTGTTTCGTTTGACATTTATCTTATAGTGAAGTGAGGTACCGTCATCGGTTTAAGCGCCGAGACCTCGATCAGCGAAGTTAAGCAGCGTTGGTCGAGTCCGTCACTTGGATGGGTGAATGGCATTGTTGTAGGGTATGTCTCCTACAAGTCCAAAATAGAAAATTCCAAAAAATTCAGATCACCCCATGCAGTGTGGCAAACCACATAGAAAAAGTCAACCAGACGCCATTCACATAAAAAAACCGCAGTCAAACTTCCTGACCACCCCTCGTATACGTAACTACGTACAAACTTAACCTTCGAGCTCGTTTCCCAACTTTCTTGCAACCACTTCGCATTTTATCCTTGGTACTTTTCGATCACCCCCTGTATATTTCAAATCACGTTCCGTGCCTCGAGTCTTAAAAGTTCAAACTTCATTTCATCAAATTTCCGCAACCCGATTGCTATTTTAAATTTCACCCATTTTGATCACGCCTCGTATAATAGCATACAAGCATACAATATCTCGGTTCAACTCGACTCGTACCCGTTAGGAACATTTTAATATCTTATCTTCAGACACTACGCACCTATCGGGAACATTATCATTTCATTTCAACTTTTAACATCGGACCTCCGTTAATACTTTACGGAGTCGCGTCAGATTTTGCTAATAAAAACTCAAATAACTTCTAAACCGAAATAGATCCGACTTTCATTCTAATTTTAATAAATTCCTATTTTCATTGCCGATTTTTCTATATAACTTTCATCTTATAAATCTTAAAATTTCCAGTATTGCGCATGCGCAACATGTCGTAATCGATGACTCATCCTCGCACGCACGGAGCGATTCCAAGCCTTTCCATATCTTTATAACGGGATGCGAGACTCGATGGAGCGCGACAAACGAAACTTTCCCATACACTATAAATACCGGCGTGCAACAAGCCGAAGTTAAGTTCAGTTTTGGCAGTGACTCCTAAGTTTAGTACTCGCGACGTGATTTAGTGGAACAAGTTATTTAAAAGTGATTTTAAGTGTAATAAGCTTATTTGCTAGTGCTTCCGGTCCGGTTACTATTTAACTAAAGTTGTAGATACCCACCGTCTAGTTAGGCTTTCTTAAACCCCTGTCCACGCATACTTGTCGTGACTAATTGTCCAGGACTAGCTTCCCAGGCCGAAACCTGGTTAAAAAGAGTAGTTTTAAGTATTCGCCTTAAGTGGCCCCTTTTCTTTTTTAAATAAAATATTTATATTTCGTCCTAAGTGACTACATTTATTCTCGCCTTTACGGCCCATTCATTCTTAAACCAAGTGAATTTTTTCAGATTTATTCAAATAAAAATATTTTCATAAATAATTTTTTCTAAATTCTACTGTCAGAATTTATGCTGTCGAATAGTTTCATTGTACAAAAGAAACTTTGTTTGTAAAATCTACACTATAATTTTTCAACTCTGTTCAAAGTGAAAGCTTAAAATAAATAATTGTTCGTTCCGATTTAAAAAGCAGTGTTATAATTTTTTTTTTCTACCATATACAGGGTGCAGTCATTGACCCTGTCATAAACTCACAGAACTATAGTGTGTAAACAAAAATAAAATTGAAACCACAGTGCTTCAGCAGATCCAGACTACGAGATACAGGGTGTAGTATTTGACCCTAACCATCATCACAGAATTAGAACAAAAAGGCTTCTCACATAAAAATAAAGTGCACGATCGCCCTCCAGGGTCTCAGCTCTAAACCCCCACTACACCAAACTTTAATTTTCTCAAAAAGAGGTTCCGATTCGTGTTCAGCATCTCATGTTATAGTATATTCCTCATATTAACAAAATGGCCGAGACCAAAATTGCTATAATTCTCAAAATAATTCCATCCTTTAGGCCAACTTGTCAAAATCCATAAAAAAGTCATTAAGACCCTCGCAATACTCAAAAATCACAATATTCAAAAAATAATTCTGAGAAAATTCACGCAGCATCGATAATTCACAAATAACCCGAATATATCAACAAAATCCTTCCAATATCAAAATTCACCAAAATACTCACAAAACCTTACAAAATACTGCCCTAAAAAATACAGCCCCCCCCCCTCCTCATCATCTCTAATCACTTCTAAATTACCCCCCAAACATCAAGTCAAAATATTTTAATTCACTTTCAAACAATGTCTACAAGCTCATTTCTCTTCCATTTATCTCCAAACTAAACTTTCTATTAATATATATCAAAACATCTTTCATTCACCTTTCCAACCAGCCTATCTATCAAACATTCGTAGCAAAATAAGTCCAGTTTACATTTTCCCCATGGAGTGCCAGCCACTCGCCGTTATCTTCATTTCGATTACCCTAAAATTGGTTTCCACTCCGTTCAAAAATCATAAGTCCAATTTACATGTTCCCCATCGAGTGCTGGCCACTCGCCGTTATCTTCATTCTGTTTACCCTAAAATTGGCTTTCGCTCCGTTCAACACCGGCGATGCAATACCCTCAATATGACTTAATATAACATCACATATGGATTAATATGACTTAATATAACATCAAATATGGATTAAAGTACAGCTCTCAACGTTACTGGACCAATTCTATTTAACATGTTATTCAGACAGTTATCGTTCATAATTCTAAAACAAAAATAGATTCCACTGACATTTTTATATCATAATGTTCAATTTTTCATGGTCGTTTTAGTGATGTAATTTTCGACCCGAAATTATTGCGCAATATTTCGCAATTCGAGCCCCATAGAGCGACTGGCGACCGATTCGGCTCTCATCCAGACTTCCGCAACCCAAGCCCCCATCGTCAGTATAAATAAGGGAGCACGCCAAGTCCCCGGCAAGTCAACTGCTCCGGTGTATCTCGCGATAACAATTCCAGTGCCCGTGCAATCTTCCTAGGCAGATCCTAGAAAAAAAGTACTTTCATTTAATCGCCCCAGTGCATTAATTAAATACAATCAAATCGCCGTCGCGCATAATAATACCAGTGAATTTTCTGTTTTATAAAATAATTTTATTCAACAATTCAAACCGAACCCGACTTAAGGCAAAATTTCAAGTGTCAATAAGTTAAAATAATATTTATATCGTATAATAAAAAAAAATAATTTTAAGTGAAGGGAATACTTAATTGTGTTTTGAACGTAAATAAATATCTTGTTAATTTTCGTTCTAAATCAAAGTGTTTAATTTAAAATCTAGTGCAAAAATACTATACAGGGTGTAGCCTTTGACCCTGCCAGCTGAAATATAAATCATAAAAGTGCAAAATAAATTAAATAAAATTAATTTCTAGTGAAATTCAGCTTTGAAAGTATACAGGTAGAAGCATTTGGCCCGTTCCAGCCTTTCAAATAATAACCACTCCAACTTCGAATCAAACAAAATAAAGTGCACCAAATGCCCCTAGAGTCTCTCATAAAGCTCTCCAGCCCAAAATATTTTATTTTTTCCAAACCAAAGGACCCGTTCGTGTTCATCTCATTTCAGCGTCCTGGTTGAGTGGAAGAGTAGCTGTAGCTAAACTCCACCAAGACGTAAATATAAAACAAGGCATTAAAAATTTTTTTTTAACCATGTATTGATAAACCGGTCCTTAATTAGATGAACCATACTTTTCAAAAGAAACTTGGCAACTTGGGAGATCTGAAGTTTTAATCTTTAGTACTTGTTTATCCAATGTCAGTTTAAAATATTATTAATCTCTACCAGGGATGCCCGTTGCTATGCCTCTCTACAATGTATACAGCAGGCAGCGCCGTGTTATAGATATATTTATCCCCTCGTATTTGGGATGTAGTCGAGCAAATGTACAATCACATTGATGCGGGCGGCCGGTAAAGAATTCAAGCTGATGTTCGGAACGACCAGTTCTAAAACAAGTAAATGCGGGCGGTGCCGTACGTTTATTTAAGTTTGCGCGCGGTAGTTTTCTCCTAATAAAAACCGTACAGGTCTGTATATCTTTCAAACAGGTCATAACACCCCTATGAACCATCTGACACCCCATACCCACCCATGAACCCACCCCATGAACTATTCATGACACTCCCATAACCGCTAACATTTCCCGCCAATTCGCGAACTGCGCGCGCAAGTTGTGAAGTTAGCTACAGGTGGGCGGAGCCTGGCGAAAAGTGACCTTAAAAACCAAAATGAACCTCCATAAGAAATAACTTGGGATTTTGGCGCAGAACGCCTGTAGCTTATATACTAATGTCATGGACTAAGTGTTGTTTGTTGTTAGTGTATATAAAAGTATATAGGTATTAATGTCTAATTTCTGTGGTGTTTATTTATTATTATATTATAATCCTTTATACAAACGAACATACAATATACATATACCTACCTATCATTTCCCCACAGTCATAATTTATTAGTTAATAAGTCTGCAAAACAGTGTTACGTGTATAATACACGATTTTAAAAATATTGCAGGGTATATATTGCCTTGAAAATTAAGTTGCGCGCGCTTATGGATGGCACGCCATCGAGGTCAGTTTTCAAAGGAATATAGTTTTAAACCGACATTGGATAAACTCTGACGGACAGTAATACTTTTCTGGTGATATTTCTTTATTTTGACATGTTCAAGGTTTTTTATGGGCGAGAGGATAGCCTGGATCACATCCACGGCTATATGATAGGCGACTCTGACAAATGCCTCATCTTATACGGCGAAGGAGGATGCGGTAAAACTTCTCTTTTGGCCAAGTCGGCCGGAATGTCGACGAGTAAGGAATGGTTCTTGGGCGCTAAACCTATCAGCATTGTAAGGTTCTTGGGGACGACACCGGATTCCTCTGCTCTAACCCCTACGTTGATTTCCATCTGTCAACAGGTAAGGCGCAAAACGACTGCAACAAAACAATATTTATTATATGCCCAAGGGACCCGGCGCATTCGCCCTTTTCTCGACACTCAAGATACAAATTTGATTTTTATTTCAATCTATCAGAACCACAAATATATTTCCAGTCTAACCGGAAGTACTAGTAACTTTAGTCTAAATAGCAACCTGTATATTTTTTAATCTTAATTTAAATATCTGATAAAGGTTTTGTTGTCAGAGGTTCCCAAACTTTTTTAAGGCAACATAATTCTCTGCAATTTTGTTTTACTCTGGTCGCAGCCTTCTGGGTTGAAAATTAAAAATTTCACAACTATTTTCGAGAAAAGTGAAGATTTCGTAAAGTGATCACATATAATTTAGTCCGTAGAATTTGATGTCATCTCCTTTAAAACCGGACGTCGGCCATTTTGAATATAAATGTCACTAAATTGAGAAATGAGTTCCAAATTTTCCAAATAATAAAGGGTTACATATTCGTTCTTTCAGATCTCTTACAACTTTATGCTACCTTTCGAGGGCATTCCCGACGATTTGGTTCCATTGACGGCGCACTTTAAACAACTTTTAACAATGGCGACAAAGGAGCAGCCTTTCCTGCTGTTTCTCGACTCTGTCGATCAACTCACGGGGACTCAGGACGCCAATAAAGTGTCCTGGCTGCCCACTAGGCTTCCGCCTTATTGCAAGGTAAGACAATACTAACCGATCTGAATAGGACCATTTAATCTAATACATGGTGAAAACTTAGAGGCTCTAGTTAATAAATACGCTGAAAAATATATCGTCTATAGTAAATACGGCCAAAATTGAAACTGGTCAGTTTTAAAGCACAGGACCGTGCGCACTGAACTTGATATTTTGTCCTATATATTTGGCAATGATATCGAGATTCGAACGGTAGTTGAAACTGTGCAGGCGAGTCCGAGACTGGCAATGTAATAAGCCTGAATGAACCATCTACGACTGCACTGGTTTAAAGGTAATAAAACGGACAGGCCTACTAGCACAAAAAAAAAACTCGTAAATCGTTTCTTATCAGTCAACGTGGAAGTCTAACAACGTGCTGTCTATGTGCCAGTGCAGTGCATAAATACCTATTATAATATCAAGCGTAGGAGTTTAGTTAGTTACTGTTCATATTTATAAATATTTACTACTGTATAAAAGGTAAAATATTTTAATTATTTACTAATTTACCATGGCTTTCTGGAGACCATTTAAAACAGAGGATAATATAATAACGCCCGAAAATCCCGAAATAGTTGAACCGGTTGTCAAAAAAGCCGAAATAAATTTAGAGTTAAAAATTGAGCGATTATCCTGATTATAATTATAGGTCTTTAGATACACTACGAAGTCTTATTAGAATGCGGTTTTAAACATAAAAAACTTGACAATCGTATGGTAATTATGGAATCGCGACGTAGAGTTTCACTTCGAGTAGATTATTTGGAAAAAATAGAGAATATCGTAAACTAAACAGGCAAATAGTGTAACTAGACGAGACGTGGTTTGACACGCATGATGTTGTTCAATATGGTTGGGTAGATAGTTCGCACAATTGTGTTTTAAATACTCCGTGTTCTAGAGGAAAACGCGTTATCATACTTCATGCGGGAAGTGAAAATGGGTTTGTACCCAATGCGTTGCTCTTTTCGGCCAAAAAAATATCGCAGTCTTCTGCAGACTATCACGAAGACATGACAGCCGATCTATGGTTTTCTCAACAGCTTCTACCAAATATTCCGCCAAATTCGGTAATTGCATTAGATAATGCTTCTTATCACTCTCGTATATTAAATAAAATACCAAATAACAGCACAAAAAAGGAAGACATTTTAAAATTCATGAGAAAAAAAATATGGAAATTCCTGTAAAAGTTCCAATAAAACGCGAATTACTGAAAAGAATAAAAGAACAGAATTTCAAAAAGGAATATATTATTGATAACTTATCCAATATACACGGTCATACACTTTTGCGGTTACCTCCATACTTTGCATATTTAATTCTATGGAGATGGTTTGGGGAACACTAAAAGTACGTTTACGAAAATGTAATAACTCTCCAACGTTAAGCGCGATAGTAGTTGATCATAAAAAAGAAGTAATAAATGACATTGACAATAATACTGATTTATGGAAAAATTGCGTTAGGCATGTAATTGGAGAAGAAAATCGATATCCAACGGTACCCCCTAGTGCGCCGATTTTAATTCAACTGGATAATGATTCCTCATCAGAAAGTGAAGATTCGGATGCGTCAATTAACATTTAACTTTTCTTCATTTTTTCATTCACTTTTTTATTGTTACATTTCGTGGAATATATTTTATTTAGTTGACAAGAAATTTTAATTTAAGTTACTTCATTCTAGAGAAATATTTTAATTTTGTTTTTATTTATGTTTTATATATACAAATATTTATTTTTGTTTTCATATATTTCATGTTTTCATATTCTTTGCTTTGTCCAAGAAACTTACGTTTTTATTTTAGAAGAAACTTAAATTTTTATTTTATTTTTGACTAAAATCGTTGCCCCTCGTTAATCTAACCTGTCCCATCCCCTCGTGGCAAGATATGTTCATGCCTTCTCGTTGGTCCTTGCTGAACAATAATATATTTCAATATAATATGGGTTAACTTTAAAACTAAAACTAATAAATTTAAATATTTAGACTTTATATCTAAAACTGATATAATACCTAAATAATAAAAAAATTATAAAAATGAATACAATTTTAACATTTTATTATGACAATCATTTCTATTTACCTCCGCCCATGTGCAATAAAGAGATACCGACTGTTTTTGCCGGCTTTTAGTTTTTATACGGTTTCAATTAAGTTCTTATATACTTTACCATCTCGGCGTCAAAATTGCACTGACAATAAATGCTAATCATATCGAATTTGTTATTATTGGTGTGTACACTATAATTACCAATGCTTTCAATAAGCCGTGGCAAGGCGAGTATGAATTGGACTTATCCAAAGTAAGAAGCTCTCTCAAATAAAAGCCTCCTTAGCTCGAAAACTAAAACTCTTATCAAAAAAATCTTCTTTACACTCCCGGCTACATTTTTGTGCAATGTTATAAAGTAATTAAAGTCGTTCCTCGCAGGATCAAAAATTGTCTCCGTAATTTGTTTTACCGTAAGCCTTGTCAATTTTTAAAATTTCGTAATTGTTACCTTAAAAAAATCAAACGTAAGGGGGTCACGACCATAGAACAATCTATAAAGTTGTTTGTTAATATATCTTTCAGATTATAGTGTCTTGCGCTTGCGAGGAATCCAATCCCGAAGTATCCAAGGACTATCACGTCTTGAGAAGGATGATCGACGTCGAAGAGAATTTCATCGAAGTTAAAGCGTTGGGAGAGGAACTAGCTATGAAGGTTATAAAGTACGTACACATAATATTATTTCGCTTTCACTGACTATTCTTTAATCCATTCAAATTTGCAGAATGTGGATGAACACCGCACACAGGGACCTTACCAACTACCAGTGGCGCTTGGTTTCCAATGCCATAGATAAATGCAGCCTACCGATTTTCGTAAAGCTGGTCTTCGCCGAGATATGCAGGTGGAGGAGTTACACAAAGTCACAAGACACGTATTTGGCGTCCACAGTCATGGACTCTATTATGATGCTATTCGAAAGAATAGAGAAACAGGTACAAGTTCGAAAAATATGAAAAATCAGTACTTTCGGTGTGACAGATCTAAAAGCAGTTATTATTCCTTCATATCTGGAGTTGCTGTTGGTCTATCTTTAAAAAAATTCTTTTCATGTATCCCCATAAAAGGAAATCCATTTTTGTAAGATCTGGAGATCTAGCATGCCATTTAGTGAGATCATTTCTTCCAATTCATTGAAGTGGGTAGATATTATTTAGGTCCACGTCCTATTTCAGATTTATCAATAATTATGGCAGATAGCTCTCCAAAAAATGAAGATAAACAGTTCGGGTGAATGTTTCATCAAAGAAATGTGTTCCAATTCTCCAATAATTCCTCCCCAAACGAGTATAGACCATCTGTGCTGGTTCTCAACTTGCCTGGAAAAGTGAAGATTTTCCGAAGGATAATCACGGAAATTGTACCTGTTAACAAATCCATTTCTATGAAGTCTTGCCTCGTCAGTGAATAACATCACTGAAGAAATAGACCGGGGCCAATCCTGTTTAAGGCAATAAAAATTCTTAGCAGTATACGAATGGTCGGAAAATGTAGTTAATGGTATAAATAATTAAGAAAAAATCGTCCAGACTGAGTAAAAGTTCGGGAAGGGGGGTTGGGGTGGTAATATATACATTTTTAGGGGTTGGTACTCGTTCTTTGCGATTTGCGGCTAAACTATGCATCCTATCGAAAAATGTTGAATGTAAAAGTTGTAGATAATGAAAAAATCTAAAACTTTCTAATTGATCATTATTGACCATAACCTCAAAATTATCGAGAAAAATGCAAAAAACCGTTTTTTCGGTTTTTAATTTATAACTATCGCAAAAATGTTTATATTTTCATGAAAATTGGTGAAAATGTTCTCTTTTGTGTTTCAAACAAGCCCAAATTTTTTCAAAGTGAAATATTTAATTTTCGATGTTTTATGAAGAAAATAAAGAAAAAAGACCTAATTTTCAATCGAAAAATTTGGTTAGCAAATTTTCCATTAATGAACTTTACTAGTGCTCATTTTTTTCGTTGAAATCTCAACTTTAATATAGAATTAAAATATAATATTGTTCATATACAAAAATATCGTTAAAAAAGCGAAAAACTGAAAAACTACTTTTCAAAAATCGAGTTTTCCGTGAAAATCATGAATTTCTTTTTCTTTATTGTAAATAAATGTTTACATTCATAAAAAGCGTTAATTCTCATACAATACTATGTTATACAAGTAATGTACATGTACCTAACTATTCTCGGCTTTCAAAGTTCCGAAAACATTATTTAAACTGCAATTAAATAGGTAAAAATTCAAAAAACACAAAGCCTGTGAACTAAGAAAATTTGTTAATTATTTCTTGCGATTCATAAGTATTTACAAATTATCATGTCAAAGTCTTATATTTGATTATAAAATACAAAAATTAAAAGTAAAATAATTTTATTGAAATCTTTTTTTCTTCGTGGGCAATTCTTCATCGCCAGAATTCAGTATCATTATTTTTATTATTATTTATTAGACAGTGGGTACTGTCTCCTCGAGACTACAATTTTATTCGTACAACGATTTTTCGGCATTAGAACATTTATCAGAACCGTGACAATTTGAGCACAAATTTGTGCACTTCAAGCCATGCTTGGGACACCCACATTTGCTATTACCGCATCCTGTTTCGCAGTTGCAGCAGATAATTTTCAATAAATTTTCAGGAATTAAATCTTGTTCTGTAAATATAGGTACGATGCCATTAACGTGATGTTTCCATCCCCAATCTGTAGCTGTCAATTGATTACCAAAACAACTTTGTATTTGAAAATACAGCCTGTAACAATGTTGCTTAGCTGCCCCTTCAGTTGGAGGTAATTTTTTCAAATGAAATGAGGATTTAACAGTAGCCGTTCGGTAGAGTTCAAATCTTTTGTAAATAGAAGCTATTATTTTTAATCCATTTTCGGTAATCGTTTGTTTGTCTGCATTTGTATTGTGAAAAATTCCTGCAAGATTAGGTAAATGTTTATCGGCCAATAATGATTTTATAATTGTTTTTTTTTTACTTTCCCAGCAAAACTGGAAGTTGTATCGCAGCCAGAAAAGCAATGCAAAAATGCTACAAAATGTTTATGTGATTTATGTTTAAAACTATTAGAGGTGTAATAAGTATCATTAATATTTCCTGCATCAGGTTTGTGGAAATAGATATTCATTCAATTCATGTGAACTGAATTGATTTAAAAGAACTAAAAGATCTATGTCTTTACTAACAACTACCACTATTTTATCGGAGTTTTTTGCTACTTCAAGGGATGCATTGATAATTAGGGAATCTGCATCTTCTTCATATAACTATTTTTTGCGTAGTTGTTTTGTACATAATGTAAATATTTTTGTGTTATTTCATTAATTGTATCGTTTTTTTGCCAGATTACTTTGTGTAAGAGAAACCCGCCATCAACAACGTGTACAATATTGCTCGAAGTTGGTCGATGCTCGCAAATTCTGTATATAAATGTGACTTAACATTTTTTCTGAAGCCATTCTCTGTAAACAACGACACAGGAAATGGAGCAAGCTCGTACTGTAAATAATTTTTCATATAATCTGTGCTGCTGATATTTCGCGAAATTCTCTGAAATAATAGTAATGGATCAATTGTAACAGTCTCGCCTCAGTTAGGTACATGTACATTACTTGTATAACATAGTATTGTATGAGAATTAACGCTTTTTATGAATGTAAACGTTTATTTACAATAAAGAAAAAGAAATTCATGATTTTCACCGAAAACTCGATTTTTAAAAAGTAGTTTTTCAGTTTTTCGCTTTTTTAACGATATTTTTGTATATAAACAATACTATATTTTAATTCTATATTAAAGTTGAGATTTCAACGAAAAAAATGAGCACTAGTAAAGTTCATTCATCGAAAATTTTCTAAACAAATTTTTCGATTGAAAATTAGATCTTTTTTTTTTATTTTCTTCATAAAACATCGAAAATTAAATATTTCGCTTTGAAAAAATTTG
Organism: Leptura quadrifasciata; assembly: GCA_963675555.1. Taxonomy (NCBI): domain Eukaryota; kingdom Metazoa; phylum Arthropoda; class Insecta; order Coleoptera; family Cerambycidae; genus Leptura; species Leptura quadrifasciata. Next base: position 15,502,343 of record OY776680.1, on the reverse strand, counting down.
GGCTTGTTTGAAACACAAAAGAGAACATTTTCACCATATAAATATTTTTGCGATAGTTATAAATTAAAAACCGAGAAAACGGTTTTTTGCATTTTTCTCGATAATTTTGAGGTTATGGTCAATAATGATTAATTAGAAAGTTTTAGATTTTTTCATTATCTGCAACTTTTATATTCAACATTTTTCGATAGGATGCATAGTTTAGCCGCAAATCGCAAAAAACGAGTACCAACCCCTAAAAATGTATATATTACCACCCCAACCCCCCTTCCCGAACTTTTACTCAGTCTGGACGATTTTTCCTTAATTATTTACACCATTAACTACATTTTCCGACCATTCGTATACTGCTAAGAATTTATCGTCTATTACGATATATTAAACGGTTTGGCCCTGGTCTAAAAGTAGCACCTTGCTGCATTTTTCCTCTGGTCTTTGAAAATCATCATTTAGTTCCTGGTGCATTTGTATGTGATATGCATGAAACATATCGCATTTTCATCGTTCACTTTTCTATATTCCCAGCTCTATTTAACGTACAAGATTCTTAAAGTGGGGGAGGGGGTGGGGGTTCATTTAGCTATCTAAAAGGAACACAAAAAATGTTTCTCAGATGTTTATGAATGTTTTGTGTACATATGAACATTAACGCAAAGATAAAAAAGTAACTGATATAATGCGCTATGACAAGTTATCGAGCATTAACTCAGGACTATATGAAGGAAGATAAAATTTCATTTTCAGCACGGTCGGATTTTAGTTTTCCACGCTCTGGCCTACATAACGGCCGCCAAGAGCGGTCTATCTGAATCCGAACTGGAAGACTTAATATCCTTGGACGACAAAGTGCTAGACGACGTCTACCAGTACCATTTGCCCCCCGTCAGACGAATCCCTCCATTACTTTGGACCAGAATAAGGAACGATTTGCCGAATTATTTATCGGAGCGGGAAGCCGACGGTGTCAGCGTAATGAACTGGTACCACAGGTAATTTGTTTTTCTAAATAGGATACAGAACGGTGTTAGGGGGTGAATGAGCGGGATGAAAGTAAGTTTTGTCGAGACGTGTCAGATAATAGCCATTTTCTTTTTCCATTCGATTATAAATGTCAAAACGAACATACAAATAAATTTTGGAAAGCATCTGCTCAAGATTTTTTTCGTGGAACCGGGCAGTGCCGTACGTTTATTTAACTTTGCGCAGTGGTTTTCTCCCAATAAAAAAAAGTCAGTTGTTTGTGTTAATAATAACTATTATTAACTGTAATATTTGTTTCAAAAAATATTTTTAAGATGGCTTTTTGGAGACCACCCCGACATATGGAGCAACCCGCGAATCACATTATAAACAAAGAAAAACAGTATCCCATTTAAAAACAATAATTTTTAACCGCAATTTTGTATCTTTTACAGACAGTTTCGGGATACGGCCAAAGAACGTTACTTTAAAAACATGAACATGGCGACGTACTTTCACTCTATGATAGCAGACTACTTTTTAGGCATATGGGGCGGCGGTAAGCCCAAACCCTTTAAATACACCGAGATACAAAGACACAGGTAAACAAATAACCAAAAAAGAAGTATCCCATTTCTTAATAGGTATCATGTTAGTGTAAGTATGTTAGATCACTTGTTTTAGGTTTAACTTGACAGACAAAGAGGGCATTGCTGACAGGAAGGTCCCGGTACAACCCTTGGTGTTTTACTCCAAAGATGGAAAGGTGTCTAGGTACAATTTAAGAAAGGTAAACGATGATCTCAATAGAAAGTCTATCACTGGTTACTCTGGCTACTTTTAGTTCGGAGAACTGCCCTTCCATCTAGTCAGATCCAGGAGATTTAAAGATTTGTACGAGAATGTCCTCTTCAACTATGAGTGGCTACACGCTAAATTGTCCAGCTGCCCTTTGCAGGCCGTCTTGGCAGATTACGAGGACGCTTGCGCTAATATCGATAATAAAGACTCCAAAAGGTGAGTACCTAATGACTCATGGCTAATAGATAGAATCTCTGGCAAGGAAGTGTGGAAAACCTAATTGGATCAAACAGAATTTTCTTCACAAGAACCAGATTTTTTTGTGGGGAATGAAAGATACGCACTTAAAATATCGGTGCAATTACTCATAATTTTTTTAGGGAGCTAATGCTAGTGGCAGACGCTTTGAGATTGGGTGGTGCCGTTCTAGGCCAATACCCAAACATGTTAGCCCCGCAGCTTATAGGGCGGCTATTGCCCGAAGTCGGGCACAACCCCAACATAAAAATGTTACTGAATGATTGCGACACCAAAGGACCTATGCATTGCGCACTGTTGCCTCTCTACCACTGCCTGCATACTCCAGGAGGCCCTTTAAAGGTATACAAATCAATATCTACAAATGGTAGGTACACGTTATTTAGTGAAGTCGAATTGGAACTTAAAAAAAAACGAAATATGAATTCTCTAAGTAGGGCAGTTTTGTATTTTAACGTGTTCAATGAGTCAAGTTGAGTTCACGGTTCAGGTTTGCAGTTTCGGCGAGGTTGGCGTATTGTGTATTTAAACAATTACATTTTTTAGAGCGTGTTCTCTTTCTGTGTTTTTAAACCAATCTTTTTTTTAAGAAAATGGGTAAACTTCAACCATACACAGCACAAATGTTATAGTTTATCGAATCTCAATTTGAAATATAAATTCATCGTCTCTACCAGGAATGTCCGTTGCTATACCTTTGTAAAATGGTATACAGCATACAGCGCCGCGTTATCGATATAACTTATTCTCTCGTATATAAGATGTAGTCGGCCTATGGGGGCGGTATTATAGTACATCTCGTATACTACTATATGTAGCGTACTTTCCCACAATTAAGCACGGAATCATAATAATCGTAAAACTAACAAAGGTTATACCTTTAAGGCAAAAATGCCGACAGGCTGGAGGCAGTAACGGCCAACTACAATAGCCTACCGTAAAACCGTAATTTGGAAATTACGCTCATTTACCCATCCCTCGAGAGGTATACGAGAGACCGCCGAAATGCAGGCAAAACAGGTCAGTCTTATTTCTGTTCTCAAACAATTCACTTCGTATATTTAAACTTAAGATTCGTAACCACTTTTTGTTAAGTTTTGTTTAATGAATAATTCCTTCTGAAGAACATTTATTTAGTTGTACCCACACAACACTATAAAAAAAATTTCGATCTAATCTTTAATCCTAAATAGTCAAACTCTGGAAAAAAGTAATGTTCAATTTTATTTTTACAAAAAACTACATTTTCCTAAAACAAATTCTGAAATTTTTTCTCGATAATTCTCAAACAGTCATATCCGTCAGCAAATTCACAAAAAAGTTTCAAACATAAATTCTACAGCCAAGTTATAAAATAATCATCTAAAAAATATCGCTCCTGCATACTCAAAGATCACCTTCAATATACTCTCCAAATAGACGGTCAGAATATTTTCAAAAAGTTTTAACTTTCTTGTCGCCCCCCGTATACGACATTCGCCGCCCCTCTCATTTCTCAGCTAAATTCTATTATTCTTACTTTCTCGTCGCCCCCGTATATGACATTCGTAACTTTTATCAATTCTTAGTTAATTTTTATTATCATTGCTTTCTCATTGCCCCCCGAATACAATATTGCAGCCTTTCTAAAATTCTTGTCAAATACTTATGACCCTTACTATTCTCATCGCCCCCGTATACAACATCTGTAACCTTCTTAATTCTTAAAACATAGTTTCCGCTCGCTTCGTTCAGCCTGCCGGCATCGGTATTCGAATTGTATACACTTTAATAGTACGTGCGTAGCTTTAAAGCTGCATTACGGGGTAATCCGAAATGTTCTCAACTTATCGATATAAAAACCTTCAATAACTTTTTAATCCAAATCGATTCGAACATAAATCTTATATCAAAAAATTCGTCTTTTTATGCCCAACATGTTCATGTAGGTTTCCATTCAAAATTCCAACTTGTTTACAGTATTGCACAATATTGCGCAATATTACGCAATGATGAGTCATCCTCGCCCGCACGGAGCGATATCCAGACTTTTCCAGACCTAAAATGGGGGTAAAACTTTCATGCGAGACTCGCGGGGCGCGAAAAACTCAACAGGTCCAACCCTCACAGCAAACGAATGCAAGTTCTGTTCCGAAAGTGATTCAAGTGTTGTGAAGTATCGTGAGTGAAATAGTTTCCTTTTTAACTAAATAGTGTTTAAAATTGTAATTAGTAATCATACTAGAATCTCCGGAGATTTCTGAAATTAGTTTTTCGGTTTTGCTAGTTAGCTTTCTATTTCGCGCTTTATTTTATTTCCGGAAAAACTCCGCGACGGCTTCCTTGGTGACCCCAAGTTAAAAACGTCTATTCGCACCTAGTGCCTAGCTTTAAGAACATTTCAACAAATCTATTCTGCCCCGCGCTCAATAGTATTTTTCCACTTCATCCTTGAAATTCTGGTTCCTAACATACTGAACCCATCTGTTTCAGTATTCCCTGGAGGGTCATCAATTCGCAGTCTTTTCAATATGCCTAACGTCAGATCTAAGGTATGTGGTATCGATTTCCAACAGATTTATAACGTGGGACTTGTCTACTAGCGACCTGACTAGAGATGTCAACCCGAATATCGAAGGAATCATGCAACATTTAGTGCTCAGCCCTGATAACAAGTGGGCGGCGGCATATACCAACAATAACCAGGTAATAGAACAGTCATTGTCTTGTACTATTTTCAGGACGTTTTGGAATATTTCCTGGGACAATCTGAGCATAAAGTTAAAGCACTTTGTGACAACATAGGCCGACCATTTTATCAAGGATCAATTTACTATAATGCAATACTTAAAAGCTACTTTTCAATTTCAACAGCATTACTCTTTGACATTTCAGCATTATATTCTATTCGGAAAATGTGTCTTTTCAGTCGTTTATTTATCTGTGATAGAAAAATAATTCACCTCCCACGTTGAAAGAAGATCAATTGTGATAGAGTAGCTTCGATTCATCCTTACATTCAATACATTTGCAATATAATTAACGAATCACCGCGTACAAGAGGCCCTAGAATTGAGCCCTGAAGCATTCCATGGCATTGCGTTAAATATGATTTATTAACAGCAATCGAACTACTATTAGGACTAATAGACTGGTGACATTTTTCAGTGATTATTTACTTAAGCCCTATTTTTTTTAAAGAATGTTAAGGGATGTAATATAGTTCAATAAAATTTTTATACAATCAAGTCCAGATTTAGAAATTAGAAAAATAAAGGACCTTTATTTTTCTAATTCCCAACCTATTAAACATTGTTTTGTAGACTGTTCTACTGAATATGCTTTCAAGCGAGTTTGTTATTATCGACAATCCTCTATTGGATGGTAAGGCAGTTACAGGGATTTTTGTGTTAAACCAGAACCTTTATATTTATGGAGACGATGAGTGGGTAAAGTTTGATATGAGAGGCAATCGGGAAGAAGATTACAAACCTCCATTGGATAAGGTCGACTGGCCAATACTATGTAAGTATTCAGAACCCATCAATAACTTCAAAACTAACTGATCACTTAATAATGACTATTGAACTATCGATTAAGACATAAATGAAACATACGAACATGTAGAAAGGACTATTAATAACCGAATTATTGGTACATTGATTTTTTTTTAAGTAGTGAACATGTTTTAATTGAAACCGTGTAATAAACTCTTAGAATATTGACGATGATAATTTGTTTCATAATATTTTCAAACTAAATCGCATATAACTTTCCAGACATGGAATTTGACAATAAAAACGAGTACCGAATCATATTCTGGACGGGAAATTTGGACGATGACAGAATGATTCTCCATCTACATTCTAAAGAGGGCGACTTTGAGGACTTAGAATTTCACAGGTAAAAGTTAGTCCTTCTTACCGTGCAATTTCTTAAATTGCCAATTTTTTAGTGCACTTGTTTTAACTAAAAACAAGAACGCCCTGTATACGTGCACAACGTCAGGTTGCAGTGCCATCTCAAAGTACGTCAAAGTAGACGAAACAAGAAAATGGGAAAAAGTTGTGGATCTTCCGAGATCAGACAATGATGATACAGAAATCATTTTACAACTAAAATTGGATATGCATGACAATGTACTTTTTGGTAAGTAAGAAGGCAATTAGTGATGAATGAGACAATCTTTAGAAATATGTACCCTATATCGTGGACAAGCCAGGTGGATTCCATTTGAAAAAATTGAGTTTTGTCCCAAAAACAGCAGAAATATGTGTTAGTTTTAGCATTTAGATTAGAAAATTTGGTTTTTTAATATTTGCTGAAGAGTATACTCTGCCTAATTTTTACATCAAATTCAATGTAAAATTAAATAATGTCTTCGGAAGAAGCATCACTAAAAATGGAGTAAAAATTTCTAAAAATCACTTAGACATAAATTGGACTATCTTTAAAAATTCAGATTACTTACAACATAAATTATTTATCTCATTTCTTAGTAAATATCTATAGCTCAAATGTGCATAAACTTTTTCCCCTTCAGAGTTTTATTCAGCATGTTGATAAACCCCCCGTTTATTTTTTCACTGATGAATTAAAGGAAATGAGGGACACATCTGCCATGAAAACTGTATATGAAGTTACCAAAGAATCAAGGGACAAAACTGCCTTTAAGTCTTACAAAAATGTTTACAAACATGCAATAACTGAATCAAAAAGAGCTGCCAATGATTCTTATACCGGATGTTAGAAAAGTATGGGAACGGTGGAAAATCTTGAACAGTTTGCATCAAATCGAAAAATAAAAAAATATGTGTCAAAAATTTTTCAAAAAACTATCTACTGATACCAAAATGACCTACCCACCCTCCACCCTGTGGGTGGGGCGAGGGGCAACTTTAAAATTTCAAATGGAAACCCCTATTTCTTATTGCGGAATCGGATTCTACGGTAAAAAACACTAATTAAAAAATAATTTTACTACGGACATTTTTTTCGATTCTTGCATGGTGTCGCTGTAATCGCAAAAAATGAAAAGAAAACATTACTATTTCAAGAGTAGCGTCTTGTGCCCATAAAAAAACGTCCAATTCAAAAACTGAAAAACACGTATTTGTTATTTTTACGAAATCTATCCAATGACATTGGATTCGACTCTCCCATCCCTAATTCAGTGGGTGGGGCGGGGGGCAACTTTGAAATTTGTAATGAAAATCTCTATTTTTTATAGCGGATTCGGATTCTACGGTCAAAAATACGTGAATTTTATTCGATTCTCGTAAGGTGTTGCTGCAATCTCACAAAATTGAAATAAACCTTAAGCGTCCATAAGTTTGTAAATATTTACAAACTCTAGCTACTCCTGTTGACAAAAAAACATTCAGTTTAAAAAACAATATCTGTGATATCTTGGTTTTTATGGATGTTTTTTTTAAAGTATTCTTAATAACAGTATTTGTTTTGTGAAATTTCTACGAGAACGTTCAGTTCCTTTCAACTTTTGTAGAGGCAGGAGCGCACTTTTGTATGGAAAAAGTTATTTCATTTTTCATTAGTTCTCGCGTTTTTTTCTGCATAATGGCTACTTTAACAGAGGAAGAGAGAGTTTCTTTTTTAATGATGCGAGTGTGGGGCGATAAAGAAAGGTCCTATGATGAGGTTGTGATTTTATTCAAGGAAACTTTCCATGTAAATCAAGTGGGAATTTCGAAATCTACTGTGTCCTGTACCATCAAACGATTCTTAGACAAATAAAAATAGCCCAAAATCTGGAAGACCAAAATCTGAAACATCGGAAGCTCGACAAGTGGAAGTGGCTCAGGCATTTGTTGAAAATCGAAGGTTATCAATCAGAAAAGCCAGTCAACAGCTTGATATGAGTGCATTTTCAGTTCATAAGAATTTGAAACTTTTGAAATTTCATCCTTACAATATTCACTTTCACCAAGATTTAAATGAAGATGATTTTGATCGGCGACTTGAATTTAGTGAATTAATGATAGAAAGGAGTAACCAAAACCCAAATTTTTTGTCATCTCTACTTGTCTTCTCAGATGAAGCAACTTTCGAAGTCAGTGGAAAAGTTAATCGCCACAATTTCAGATATTGGAGTGACGAAAACCCTCACTGGATGCTTGAAACACAAACGCAGTATCCACAAAAATTAAATGTTTGGGCAGGAGTTTTCAGGGATCGAATCATAGGACCGTTTTTCATAGATGGAAATTTAATTGGAGAAAAATATCTGGAAATGTTGACAAATCAAATAGTTCCCGCAATACAAGAGATTGTTGGTGATGGCCTCGATAATGTTTGGTTCCAGCAAGATGGGGCTCCTCCACACTATCGGGATATTGTTAGGGACTATTTGAATGGTACTTTCGAAAATCGATGGATAGGTCGAAGAGGAACTATTGAATGGCCAGCAAGATCTCCCGACTTCGCGCTACTTGATTATTTTGTTTGGGGCTACGTGAAGGGTAAGGTTTATTTCACTAAACCTCGTGATTTGGAAGAGCTGAGGCAACGCATAATAAACATTTTTGCAGAAATACCACCTCAAATGATAAGAAGTGCTATTGAAAATTTTTACGTTCTCGGACAATGCCAAGAAGTCAATGGGCACCATTTTGAACACCTGCTATAATCTTGAAATTAAAACCTGCTAGTGTAGCAGTTAAGCTGTAAACTAATTGCCTCAACTGGCCGAAATCTTCACCTTGCCTTAAATGGCTGAGTTACCTCCTTGCCTTGACTGGCTGGGATCAAGAACTTGTCTGAAGTGGCTGAATTAAGAGGTAAAACCACTGTTAGTTTTTTTTTAAAATCGAGTTTCTTATTGCCCTGTAAAAAATGTAAATTGAAAATTACTAGCTGCTAATAAATTTACAGAATGTTAATAGTTGTAATTTCCGCACGACCGTGTAAAATCACTGTTCTCAAAACAGCTCGGGAAATCATTCACTCTGAGATCAGTAATTTTACTTTTCGTATTTTTTTAACCTGACAACTATCGTCCTATTTCAGTAGTACTAATTTTTGGCAAAATAATTGACATCATCTTTAAACATAGATTAATGAAATTTTTCAAAAACAATAAATTGTTGGATAGTTTTCAATTAGGTTTCTGCAGGAACTGTTCCACGGTCCAAGCCGTTGGCAGGGTGGTGCGTGACGTAGTGGAGGGCCTTGAGGAGGGAAAGTTCACAGCACTTACACTGTGTGACCTCACCAAGGCCTTCGACTGTGTTTCGCATGACATACTGCTAAGTAAATTAAATTTTTATGGTGTGAGAGGCATGCGTCTAAACTTCATTAAATCCTATCTGCAAAACAGAACACAGAAAGTCGTACTAAATGGCATATCATCTAATCATCTAAGTCATGCATGGCGTGCCCCAGGGATCGCTCCTGGGACCACTGTTATTTATTATTTATCTTAACGATATATTTCGTTCATTACTTCCTGTAACATGAATATGCTTTGCTGACAATTCTTCCTTACATGTTTCTCATGACGATATTTCTAAATTACAGCAAATGCAAACTAAAGAATGTCCTCAGTCCTCATATAGTTTTAACAGCCTATCACTCCATCTTTCACTCTCACTTGTGCTACGGAGTGCCCCTGTGGGGGAACTCTGGCCAGTCAATTAGAGTTTTTCGTCTACAGAACCGCGCTATAGACTGCTAGATAACGCTGGTTTCGATGCCCATGACAATCCCGTCATTGTATATTTTCTATTCAGTATTAGAATTACAAAAAATAAGCACTTGTACTCTATTCAGTCTGAGTTGCATAACTATCCTACAAGGTCAGGTGATATCTTGAGGGCACCTAGATTTAGGGTCGCAATTTCTGAACGAAACTCGCTAAATTAAAACCTATGCAATAAACTACCTGCATATGTAAAGTTTTTAAATTACAATATCTAACAAGAATAAAAGTTTTTATCGTCGCATTGTTTTTACTCCTCTCCAGAGTATATAGAGAAGCTGACCAGCTGTTCGGCTAACATGTGATGTGTTGACCAATTGGCCAATGGTCTATTTTACATTATTCTCATCTTTTACACTACTGTTTGTGCTATAAGTGTAATGTGTTGTACATATGCTTTTATTTTGCTATGTTGACTTGCTGCAAATATGTTTTCATATTAATACTTCATTTGGATCGGATAGCAGAGTGTGTGCAAGCCTAACAGATTTATTATTAACTTATAACTTCCAACAGATGATAACTTCAAATACACGACAAAATAAATGTATTGATAATATTTTCATCAGCTTCAATAGTAATTTATGCTCATCATTATGTATAGATTTAGGTATTTCAGATCATTATGGCCAGTTTTTAAATTTTCAGTTTGGTAAAATTCATAAAATATCTAAAATAAGAAAAACCTGTAGGCCAATAACTGAACAAGGTAAACAAATATTTTTCACTAATGTAGAAAATATACCTTGGGAATTTATTGATGATGCCAAGCTGGATTGTAATGAAAAATTTTAAATATTCATAGAGAAAATAAAGAACGCAATGGTTGATGCATTCCCTGAAAAGTTGCTATTACATGACCCAAATTCAACTGACTCAAATTGGTTCAACCAAGACCTGCGAGTATAAAAATGTTATAGTCGATAAATTGTGTACAATAAAAAAACAAGTAACAGGTGTAGTTTATTGTAATTCCCATTCATCTACGGTGCACACGACTATGGCTATAGAGGCCAATTCGGGAGAGCACATGTCGACCGCAGTCAGGACAAACATAGACCTGGTTAGGTCTTGGATTCGGCCTTCTTGCAGCAACATTTCCTTGATAGCTGGCCACAACCCCTCGCCATTCGGTTCTGTCCGCTGCAAGTTGTTCCCATTGCTCGTCTGCAATACCGCAGGATTTTAGATTTTCATGGAGAGCGTCTTTGAACCTCTTTCGTTGACCGCCACGCCTTCTTCTACCGCTTAGCAATTCACCATAAAGTGTACATTTAGGAAGGCGGTTATCATGCATACGATGAACGTGACCTGCCCATCTTAGGCGTGCTCTTGAAATAAGCACCTCAATTGGAAGGCTGTTTGCTCTCCCGACTACTTCCACGTTTGATATGTGATGAAACCAACGGATTTTCATCATACTTCTGAGGTGTCTTTGCTGAAAACGTTCTAATTCTTTCACATGACGACGGTAAGTGACCCAGCTTTCACATCCATATAGCAGTGTTGGAATGACAACTGCTCTGTAGACAGCCATTTTCGTTGACAAAGCAAGGTCATGGTTGTCAAATACTCTCTCTCTAAGACCCCAGAGTGCTCTAGATGCAGCGTTAATTCTATTGCGAATCTCGCTGTCCATGTTTGCTTTGTCATTAACAACGTTGCCTAAGTAATTGAACTGATCCACCACTTCAAGAGAATTTCCGTTAAGTGTAATGTCTATTTGGTTCACTTGATGAGGAGTTGACATAATCTTAGTCTTTCCAATGTTGATTTTAAGTCCCAAGGAATCATAGCTCTGGGCATACACATCTAAAAGTTCTTGAAGCTCTTCCGGCGTAGAGGCTAAAAGTGCACAGTCATCCGCGTACTGGAGATCACAAATGAATCGTGTGCGTGTCTTCGTGAAAGCTCTAAAGCGCCCTATGTTAAAGAGACCGCCATCAAAACGGTATCTGAGACCTATTCCTCTGACTGTCAGTTTGTTGTCAACAATAATTGTTAGAGCAGTGGTAAACAAATTAAAGAGTAGGGGTGCCAGGACACATCCCTGCCTAACTCCAGTGAGGGTTTGGAAAGGTTCGGTTGCCTCATTATTATACATAACCTGGGCGTTGTTGTTTGTATGTAGACTGCGACATACTTCCACAAATTTTCTAGGGATACCTAAGCGGAACATAATTTTCCAGAGCACTTCCCTGTCCACCGAGTTAAACGCCTTGGTTAAATCAATGAAGGCCATGTGAATTTCTCCTTGATGTTCGAGTGCTTTTTCTTGAAGCTGTTTAAGTGTGAAGATTAAATCCGATGTGCCTCGGTTTGGTCTAAAGCCACTCTGTGTTTCAGGAAGTAACTTTTCCATAACAGGTGTTAGCCTATTTGCCATCGCTTTAGTGAGTATCTTCCCTCCAACAGCCAGGAGAGCTATACCCCTGTAATTTCCACAGTCCGCAGCGCTGCCTTTGTTTTTGAAGAGGTTGATTAAAAGTGTATCACGAAACTCCTGCGGAGCTTGACCACTTTCCCACACGACATCAAACAGTTTTTTGAGGTAGGGTATGAGCTCTGACGACACAGCTTTAAAGATCTCAGCTGGGAGTGAGTCGGCGCCGGGAGATTTGTTATTTTTTAGCTGCCCAATGGCGGTTAAGATCTCTTCCGTTGTTAGTGGCTTATCTAAGTCTTCGAAGGTGTCGTATTGAGGGATAAGATTTATAATATCGTGATCGGCTTGACTTTGCTGGTTAAGAATGTTAGAGTAGTGTTCTTTCCATCGAGCTCTTATTTCCTGGTCTTCTTTGAGGAGATTTCCATTTAAATCTTTAATAGGGCACATATTTTTCCGACTGGGGCCGTACACTGCTTTTACTCCTTGAAAGAAATTCCTGTAGTCGTGTGAATCGGCGTACCTTTGAATTTCTCTGGCCTTGCTTGCCCACCACTCGTTCTTTATTCTTCTGATTTCGCGTTGCGTTTCATACTTAGATTGGGTAAAAGCTTCTGCTTTTGATGAGTCGTTGGGGTGGTTGATAGCGTTTTGGAAGGCAATATGTTTGCGGCCAAGAAGTTCTTGTATAAAAGCTTCATTATCATTGAACCAGTCCTCCTGTTTTTTACTTGCTACAGTGCCAAGAATTTCCTCACTCGCACTTTTTAAACTGTCTTTAATTTGTGTCCAGGTAGCAGCGACATCTACAGAATTGGTTTCTTCTAGTGCACTCAAATTCTCTTGAACTTTTTGCTTTAGCTGTTCGACGGTTTGTTGGTCACGCAATTTACTAATACAGAGACGGGGTCTACGTTTTACTTGAGTTCTTCGGTGTTTGGGTCTCATAACAATTTTCATTTTAGAGACAACAGGACGATGATCGGTCCAACATTCGCTATCAATGCGCGCCTTTGTAATTTGGACGTCCTTGAGATGCTTCCTACGTACGATAACATAGTCCAGTAGATGCCAGTGACCTGATCTGGGGTGACGCCAAGTGCCTTTAAATTTATCCTTTTGTCGGAAAATGGTGTTTGTTATAACTAGATCATGTTCGGCGCATTTAGTTAGGAGTAGTTGACCGTTAGCGTTCATGTTGCCCAAACCGTTCTTGCCTATGATGCCTGGCCAGGTGTCTGCATCTCTCCCTACTCTAGCGTTAAAATCGCCAAGAATAACGAGTCGTTCCGTTTTAGGTATTCTACAGAGGGTTTCTTCCAGCTGTTGATAGAAGCTTTCCTTGGTTTCGTGACTTGCATCCAGAGTGGGAGCGTAGGCGCTTATTAGATTTACCGCGTTGCCATCTGATAGCTCATAGCGTAGCAGCATTAGACGCTCGGATAGGCCTTGTGGTACTTGTGTTAAGTTGGATACAAGTTGATTCCGAACGGCAAATCCTACTCCATGTTGTCTTCTTGAATTGGTGGGAAGACCTTTCCAATAGAAGGTGTAGTACTTTTCTGTGAGAGAGCCTTCCTCCAAAAATCGAGTTTCGCTGAGAGCTGCAACGTCAACATTGAGTCGGTGAAGTTCTCTATCTATTAGAGCAGTTCTTCTTTCAGGCCGATCGGTGCGAGTGCTGTCGTTCAAAGTACGAACATTCCAAGCGCCGTAGATGAAAGAATTCGTTTTGTTGGATTTAACTTGTCGGTGTTTTTTCGACATTCGATGAGGTGTCCCTGTGGGCACCCTCCCCCGGAGATCCGTAAATATTGACTTGTGCAAATACTACTTTTGTATATAGCATAAATAAAGTGATTTGATTTGATTTCATATGTATGTAGTTAAATAAAGATATTATTACTATTATTATTATTATTATAAGTTGCTTTTATCGTAAAGTTATATCAAATTAATTGCAATATGTATGTACAATAAAATTACATTATGCTACATCTCAACATCTAGAGAATGATAATTTTTCAGGCACCACTAGCAACGGTTTCGTGATATGGGATCTCAACGAAGAAAACAAAATCGATGATAAAGCCATCGTCTTGACGTTGCCTTACGGAACCAGAAATATAACGACTAGGATGTTACAGTCAAATTCGATAATGCTCAGCGCCCACATGAATTATGCGATAGCAGGAGTCCGGTAACTACTAAAGCATATAATAAATGTCATAGCAACTAAAACAACCATCCCTAGGAAAAATTTGTACGTTTGGAGCATCGAAAAAAGAAAATTAGTCAAAGTCCTAGACGCTCACTTCGGAAGAATCATCCAACTAGAACCGCTCACCATCGGAAATTGGAACTGCATGATCACGTCTTCGATAGACAGAACGGCGAAGGTGTGGAATATTAACAATATTTTCGAAACTGTACACGTCATCGATAGGCACGAATTGCAAGTCGATGCTATAAGGTAACAATTTAAAACAAATGATTAGGTTAAACAAGAACATACTTTGCTTGTAGCCTCTCTGACAACCTAAGTTTAGCAGTTACAGCTACCAGGAATTGCGTAGGGGTGTGGGACTTGACAATAGGAAAATTGGTGGCCAAATTGGCGGACAGTCCTTTAGGAGCCATTGTAACACATGCCATTATAACCCCAGACGGGAAGTAAGTAACAAGAAACAATGATTTAAATGTAAAAGTGTAAGTATACAGTGCTGGTCACTGTATTCGAGAGTGTTTATAATGCAGATACGAAACGGGAAAAAGCTATTTTCGAGGCTATCTTTAATGTTATTGGGCAGAGAAGTGTTAATTGGTATCCCAGACAGCTGAAAAAGTTGTTTTGCAAATTACGTTTACATCCGAAAATCGATCAACACTGACTAAAAAAACATTAAATACTTTTCAGATTTCCAAACTCAGGGTATGCCACAGGATGTAAAAAGTGTTGCCCAAATCATCTCAAGGAGAAACCACTGCCAAAGATTAGAAAAAGTGACAGGTTGTGCTTTTGTGGAAGCAAGTGAACGTTGTTGCAGTAGACAAATAGGGCATCCACACGTGACGTCACATTTTCAAGGTCATTGCTTGAAGGGGACACGAATAATATGCAACCTCACTTTAGATCACTACAATGTCAAATGACAAACCACAACGAAATGTCTTGACGCTAGGATCCTTGATTTGTTTCAGCTGTAAGCAATCAACTAAAGTGAGGTTATGTGTCATTTGTTTTTCTCCAAGGAACGGCCTTGAAAAACGTGCATATGCCTTATTGTGCAACAGTATACTATTCGCCTGTTCTGTCTATGGAGTTGGTTATTTCTATTCTCAACATTTCTTTCAGTGTCTTATATTCATTGAATTGTCATCAGCAAATATATTTAACAGAGGCTAGATCATATGTGTAAAATAAAAGTAATATCGGTCTGAGTACTGATCCTTGTGGTTCACCTTTCTTAGATGTTATGCAATCCGGTTCACATAAATATGTGAGACTTAACTACAAAATTGTAAATAAGATGTAAATCTTCACTTAGCAAAAACATACTGATGACGATTACACAACTGGACATATACATCCACACTTTACACTCAAATGTGTACGCCAAGGCGGTCTTACCTCTGCCCTTTATCCCAACGCTATGATTTTAGCATCAATGCAAAATCTGTCTTAATTAAATGCTAAGTATTTTTAAATGATGACATTTTTAGGTACATTATATCGGCGGAAACTGGTAACATACTGATATGGCTAAGGCTAACCCAACAAGTAATATTTAAAGACGAACAACCGGGTATACGACAACTGACCCTCATTGATGACGGCACAAAAATACTATCCATATCTAAGCCTAGCAATCCGCCTGGAACGGATTTTGTGCGAACCACGGCAACTGTGTGCGTTAGAGAAATACCGAGTAGGTTACAAAGCAAAAAAATTTCGGTTTCTAAAACCAGCATGAAAATAAACATATTGCCTCGTTTTCAACGCCTGACATAAAATACTACTTTTAGGCGGAGAAATGATCTACAGCTTCGAATACCCAGTTCGAAGTACAACTGGGGTACCCTTTAGGCCGGCGGTGGTGACCTCGGACAACCAACACCTAATAATAGCGGCGGCCGATAAAACAAACAGAGACTGTGTCATAGTACATAACACGCATAATGGAAATCTTGTACATCGTATCCCTTTAAAAACTTCTGGCATCAAGGATATTCTACAGCTTGTAGCAATGCCTCATAAAGGACACTTGATAGCAGTACTGACTACCGACAAAGGTGCCATCATAGACATCAGAACTAAGAAATACCTGCGTACAGTACCAAAATGGGGAGGTAGCATTACGAAGGAGGGAAAATCCGGCTTATATGCCCCTCAAAGGTGAAATGACAACTGCAATGTTTCTTTACATTTCAAAAACAAATTTTCTTTCAGAGGTGGTTTAGAACTGATAGAACTAAAAAAGGGGCAAACCATAAGAACGTTCATCCCGAAAGTGGCAGAAGGTGTGTTTACAATAATCTGTCTCTTTAATAAGACAGACGAATACGTATTATACTATCACAGTGGGAAAAAAACACTACGTGTTTTCCGGTAAGTCTAATATACGCATCTACATTTAAATAGAACTGAATAAAAAAACTCACACCAGCCGCAGACTAATTTCGAGCTTGTTAGCTCTCACTAGTACGGCATAGGAAAATACATGACAACTCTACACCATTCTCCTGTCTATCAAATTACAAACGATGACGTCCGCAATTTGTAAATTGCTCCATCTGGTGGCAACTTATTGCAATCTGAGTCGGCGACATGCTTGGACTGTTATATTTAACAAAAATAAAGCCAACTTAACGCACATTGTGCACCTTGATGGGTTGCAATTAATTAAGTTCCTTTTATAGGAATTAGTGGTATTTTAGGTCTACCATGGTATTTAATTTACTACAATTTTATTTTTTATAAAAAAACTCAATTTCAGCACATCTGACGCGGAAATGATAGCAAACTTTAGAGTTCAAGCGGAACTAACTGCAGTTGAAAGTACTCCGGACGGAAAGGCACTGGTTTTAGGTACTGTAGACGGATGTGTGTCCGTCTTAGCAATCGTTGATACTAATAAAAATGATATGAGCCAATACCTATCGGAAATGCCATCAAGAGATGAAGAGGTAAGCAATTTATCTTTAATACGTGCACATCATACACAGCTGATAAAATATATTTATTTTTTCAAAACAAATACTTTCGCGCACAGATCAGTCAACATAACCTATATTCATACATGAAAATTATTCAAAACGGCTCAATTTTTTTCCTTCCGCTTACGACACTTCAGCAATTTTTTCAGTAATTACTTTCCTATAAGGACAATTGCTTATATCATAAGTTGCAGAACTTTATTTTGGGAGTTAACGCCCTGCGGTAACACCTTTATTTGAAAATCGTTTCGCATTTTGTATTAAAAAGTTTTAAACCCAAAAACTAAATACAGATCAGTTTACTTTTTAATAATGGTTATTATAAAAACATTCTTACATGTTTTTAACTTCTTCATGGCTCTAAATCACTTTCAAAAAGTTCAAATTCACAATTTTCGCACTTCACTATTTGCAAACAAAACCGTGAATGGGAAGTGAATGAGATCTGTCAAATGTCAAAAGTTGTGAAGTAGTTCCAAAGATACCGACAGACGCAAGGCTGGTAGTGTCTCTATAATAGCTGCTTTCGTTCGTCTTGAACAAAGTGATTGTGATTAGTCAGCAACCAATAGAAATCAAGAATTCGAAAAATATCTCAACTCAATTGGCTGTTTAGAGATTGTGTTTTCAGTTTGTTCAAGACGAATGAAAGTACCTCATGTCTCTATTATCATAATAGAGACATGGGGGAACATAATAGTATTATGTTCCCCCGCTGATCTATGTATAAACTGGGTAGCGCTTAGGCCCGAAAAGGCTGTGCGCTGATCCCGCCATATTGTTTGGCAGTTTGGTGCCAGTTTTTCGAAATGTCGGTAAGGTAAAGCTACTTCATTTACATAATTATAATAATATGAATAAAATAATGACAAAATTAAAGAACTGTCGCAGAAAATGCGCTTATGTTTAATTAGAAATAATATTTATCTGCGGCTTTTAAATTTATAAATTGCGCGCCTCTGTTTTACCGACAGTCTGGAATTTTGGCACCAACAGCAAGGAACAACATGGACACTTCACCACAAAGCGAAAGTACGGTGGAGAGAGCCTATGCACTATTCAGTGCATAATACAGATCAATGATACTGACACACAAGAAGGTTGCTGGTGTTCACCAATCTTGATATTATCCCAAAAATTTAACTAAAGTATAACTATTTCATTG
Source organism: Leptura quadrifasciata (assembly GCA_963675555.1). NCBI lineage: Eukaryota > Metazoa > Arthropoda > Insecta > Coleoptera > Cerambycidae > Leptura > Leptura quadrifasciata. The sequence continues at coordinate 15,483,860 of OY776680.1, read as the reverse complement.
ATAAACAGGTTAACCTTCAGGCAGGCGTTATCTTTGGGATAAGCGTCACTGAACTCTATTTTTACTGTAATAGAGTTCAGTGATAAGCGTTAACTTAACCCATCATTCATTACTGGCCTTAAGTGTTAACTGAGGTACTCTATAATGACAAGGATTGTTTCAACAGCCCTTGCTCTATGTTTGAACGAACCCCATAGCAAACAGAGTATACTTGGTTAACCAATCATTCGGCAGATAACTTGTATAGATAGGTCGCGTGCGTTGACGTCAGAGCTTTTGAGAGCTTAGGAGAAATAAATGGATGTCATTGAGCGATCCGTTGAAAACGTGTTGTTTTAAAACGATGTTTTTCTGCTTTTGTATTGTTTAAAAACGTAATGTTGAATTATTTAACATCTACAACTATGGTTAATTCGTATTTATCGTTAATTTTGTTCGTTAAGATTGTAATTCGTCTGTTTTATCGAAATTGGTTCACGATGCAATATTTAAAACTACAATATATGAAGATTTCCACTCTTTTTTAATTTAAACTGAAATTATTGACTGAAAATTCATATCACTACACCTGTAGTTCTACTTAGGTAGTATATATACTTTTATAAACAATTTACAGAAAGTTTTGGCTAGAAATAAAAATTTCCTCATCAGACTTCCCTCTCTCGGATATGCCCACCTTAAGGAACTTTCGGTCAAAGATTGTTAACAATCCTTGACTTTCGGTTTGCTTTTCTCTGAGATCTGTCAAACGTTGTGACGTCATATGCACGCGGTAAATGCTGCTTTCGTTCGTGCTGATCATGGTAATCATGATTAACCAAAAGGGCCAATGAAAAATGGGTATTTTAAAAAATTTATTTCTATTGGCATATTCTGTAATCATGATTACCATGTTCAGCACGAACGAAAGCAGCTTTATACACTTTATCAGTATAGTCGAGGCAAGAATTCAAGCGATGCACGTCACAGATCGATTCTGTAAATAAGACAATACTGCTAAGAATCATGAAGCTCCATTAAACTGTACCTATTTCTGGTAAAAGCTTAATAAGTGGGTGTCAAGAATTATTCTTTTTAACGTAATTAATGATTAAAAATTATATTAGTATTAAAATGTCTTTAATGAGATCACTCGTGACGTGCATCGCTTGAATTCTTGCCTCGACTTTATATGACTTTATCCGAGTTCACTGTCAGTATATTTGAGAAATAGTTATAAATTTTAACGATAGATGGCAAATCGGTTGATGTCGATAACGTATGGATTAATAAAATGTATTACATCCTATTTTATTAATATACAGTGCATTTCACTGAAATCTATCCAGCCTAAATAAATTTGGATATATTGAATTTTGCAGAAAATAAAAAATATGTCCCGTTTCGATATCTTAGTTTTACTTTAAAGTTTTATTAAGCTGTTTTAAATAAAACTATTACTAATCGAGTGAAAGTTGTGGTTGAGTGTTGCCAATTACAGAATGTCTATTTAATCAATAAAATAACATTACCCGAGTATTTAATCTTACAGTGGCACTGGCAGTACACGTTAGAATTGTACCGCAATTGATCAAAGTGACAAATGAGCATTAGTAATCGGCTACGCTTGAATGCAATATTTATTTCTTTTAAATTTGTGCTGAAAACAAAATGTAGATATATGAATTTAATGCAAATAGCCACAATTATTTACATTTTTAGTGGAAGAAAAAGGTTGATAAAATGAAAGCACATACTAGATTTAAAGCTGTGGCAGCAATAGCAAAATTATCTACACTATTTGCAAATGACACCAATGCTATCAACAACAACACAGAAGAATCAGTCGAAGATTAATAATTTAATTAGAAATACCTATTTAGTGCTCAAATCTAGTATTTATTGATTGCTATATGTATCAAATATTCGAGATTAATAAATATATTTTCTTGGCAGTTCAATATATTTTTTTTATATTAATGGCATTTTAAAAAATGTATCTGCTTCCATTATGGTAAGTAGACTGTTGTCACATTGCTTTCAAGCAGGTAAGTTGATTGTACTAGTAAAGTGCTAGTTGCTATTGATGACGGGAGGTAGGTGAGTAGAGGCATACTTTAAAATTTGACGCCTTGGGCCTGTAAAGCTTACCGCCTCATAAATTGACGTTTTTCCCAAACAATACATCGATTTTTTTCTTCTTTAAAATAAGACTGTGCGCACTTGATACTCTTACCACCCGTGCTAAATAAGTTTTCATTGATCTGTTCTTGCTACCTTCCCAAAGCAACACATGATGGTTTAATAAACGTTTATTATATGAAATTATGGTTTAAATTTTGTTATCGTATATTTAATCAATGTCTATGAACAGCGTTTATTTCATAAACGAGATTTTTCTATGTGTATTATAAATGTATTTCTCCGAAATTTTTTGGAGTAACGCAAAATATTTGAGAAATAATTAATTGAGAGTTGAGACTACACTTCCGTCAAATATTTAAATTGTAAATTGGTGAAATTGACAATACTTGCATTTTTCAGCCATATTATAGTTTTTAATATACAATTTTTAAATGTATACGATAAATATGTACTTGCGCTACATTTTTTATAAGTATGTCATAAACAATTGCAACTAAGAGTTTGAAGATTACAACAATATCTGGAAATATGAGTAAAATATTTACATTAATCAAAATTTGTTATAGATAGATGATGAAAATATTTGTTCAGTAATATTGCAGTTTATAATATACAGTTTTTAAACGTATATCAATCTGCATCGATTGCGCAGTCGCCAGCAACCGAAATAGTATTGTTGTCTTTGTTGCAGAATACATAAGCATTTCTCATAAATATATGCATCTCTCTCATTGTCTCAACAGTATAGCTGATGAGCAACCGCGGATCTTCCTGTTAATTGCTGTTTCATGTGGTAGTAGTCAACTTTAGTAGTGTGGCCTTGTGATCGAAACGCATATTAGTATCCATCGCATATTGTGTTGGCTCTGTGCGACGACGATAACAAACCCAAGGAATTACAGAATGTCCAACAAGCTTTAGAGAAGAACGGATACAGTCAAAGCAATATACGAGTAGTAAATAACCAGAGGAGAAATACAGAAGAAGAACAGCAACAACCAACAACGTATGCATGCCTACCCTACGTCGCGGGAGTCACAGATAGGCTGAAGAAGATTTTATTCAAAAAGAAAGTAGGTGTAGGGTTTCGAACAGTGAAGGAAATACAGAAGATGCTTCCCTCAGTCAAAGACCCTGTCCCCAAACTGTTATCAAAAGGTGTTTACCAGTTGAAGTGCACACGTGGTAAGAGCTACATCGGACAAACAGGACAGAGTATCCAGTGCAGAATTAAAGAACACCAGGGAAATACCAGATTTGGATACACAGATAGGTCGGCGATAACAGAACATGTCCATAATAACGAGAACCATAAAATCGACTACAAGGACGTCAATATATTAGACAGGAATATGCGCTATTAACCCCGAATCATTAGGGAATCACTGGAAATTATGAAAAACGTGAACAACTTTAACAGAGAGGATGGGTATCGACTTAGTAACACGTGGAGACTGGTATTGCCAAGTACCAGCACAGTAGTAAGTAGGTATATAACGAGGAGTGTAACACAACAAATTCAGTCTTTAGAATACTTCTGAAGAAGCTGACAGGATGATCAGCGAAACGTCGAGTCAAGTTCGACGACCACAGCAAGACTCGGAAGAAACTACTTCATTAGACAACGGCCGTGAAAACCTGCATTCTACTAGTTTTAAGCTTGTTTAAAGCCCATGCGAAGCGCGCTATACAAAGGAAATTTTCTGAAAATATTGAAGTCATAATGTTCGAAAACTATAACTACAAAATTAATAATTCATGATATTAGGAAGTGGCTTCCGTTTATTTTCAGATTTATGCATTCGAGACAAAACAGTCATAAATATGAATAAATTAAAAAATCAATAATAATTCTTAAAGTAATACTGCTGTGCATAGCACAATTTGGTGTATAAACATTTAAAATCACAACAACGTTTGGAAACTTTATATTTAAATTAAAGCAAAATAATTACCCTACGGAGGTAAATGCGATCATTTCATTAATATATTTATAAAAAAACTAGTTTGCGTTATTTAAAAATAGAGATAAATATTTTGCTTTAATTAGAAAAATACTATAAATATACAATACTTTTAACACCTAAAGCTTGATTAGATTATATTTTATCTTTATAAAAATAATAAATTAAATAAAATTACCTAAAAAGCTAGGAGTGTTTTCTGTTACAATTTTTTTTAAGCTCGATATTCATACGGGTCATTAAAAATTATACACCGACAAACGAACATCAATGAACTTACATAATGGAATATCAGTTTTTATTTCAAGAACACGTTTACTCTTAACACGGACAAACGGAAAAACCTTTTTTAATGACCCCAACATTAATTAATTTTAATTACACTTATGGTCCAGTACCGGTCTATTTCATCTTCACATTTCTCAGGTTATTGTTATTAGAAACTGACTTCTTCAGCACCTTTGTGGCGCCGCTCACCATAAGATAAAACCAGTACACTTGAGGTAACAACAATATAGCTATACTTATTAGACAGCCTCTCGGTAAAGTATACACAGCCTGAAACAAAAAAAAATAAACCAGTAAAATGCACCGTAATAGTATTAGTCCTTTCCCTGGCACAGTTTTCATTAATAAATAAATAACACTACAGGTAATTACGACCCCCTTTTATCCCGGAAGGTTCTAGAAGGGCCTTGTGTGGGAGGGGGCTACACATTTAGAGACAAGGGACATACACCCAATATCCTTGTATACTGGAAAAATCCCTCTCACAGTATTTTCCACTGCCACAACCGGGAATCGAACCCAGAACTTTTGGGTGAGAGGCAAGTGCGCTCACCTCTCGACCACCAGTCATTGAAGCATTATGTGTTACAAAAATGTTTAATCAGATTGATATATAAACTTAAGTATAGAGAAAGCTGTAAAAACACTTGTTTTCAGGAAAATATTAACTGTACCATGTGTCTATATGTATAAGTGTCTGATTCACTCTGCATTATTTTCATATACTGTCTGAAAATCACAGATATAATACAAGACATGAGAACTTATTATCTATTCTCATCAGCGAGCTCATCAATAATATTCTTAGCAATATCTGCAAAGAAATTATTGAAATCATCTGGACTTACGCTGCTCTCTGCACCTTGATTTTTTGACTGCGTATTCGTATTTGCTCGTACAACCTGCCAGATCGCTTTAGATTCATTAGAATGACGTTTGATGTACATATCATATAAATATCGATAGAATCAGTAATACTGTACCCGTTGTAAACTCCAGCATGTCAACATTTTGTACCATAACTTTACAGGAATTGAATAAATTGGTTAGTAAACAAATTAAGAAGCACAGCACTGATGAAATTGGTTATGATATTATAAAAAATCTCTTTCATATAATAGGATATCCGTTTTTAAATATTATTAATTTAAGTTTGAAAAAAGGTGTTATGCCTGAATGTTATAAAACATCCATCGTTGTACCAATTCTGAAAATAGTTAATACTAATTTAGCAGATCAATTGAGACCAGTAAATATGTTGCCACTTTGTGAAAAAATCTTAGAATTAGTCGTTTACGATCAAGTAGTTGATTACATAAACAGAAATAACATCTTATCTACATATCAATCGGGTTTTTGTGGTAAACATTCATGTGAAACTGCACTACAGTTGGTAATTTTGGAGTGTAAGCAGTTGCTTGATAAGCCAGGAGTCGGGATTTGTGCCGTTTTTATTGATCTTAAGCGAGCGTTTGAAACAATTGACCGTAACATATTAATATTAAAACTAAAAAAGTATGGATTAAACCACACTGTCATAGGATGGCTAGAAAGTTATATAACAAATAGGTATCAAATAACAAAAGTTAATGGCAATTTATCTGAGCCAAAAACAAACAACTTTGGGGTCCCCCAAGGCAGTGTTCTTGGTCCCTTGTTATTCATTCTTTATATCAATGATCTTGGCAATGTGCTACAGAAATGTAAAATCCACCTTTTTGCTGATGACACTCTTATCTATTATGAAAATACAAATTTTGAAGCGATGGTAACTACTCTACTACTCACAGAGAAATTTAAAATGAATAAACTAAAAGTAAATGAACTAAAATCTAAATACATGTTTGTAGGTAACAATTATTTGTACAATAGATTTATCAACTTAAATCTTGGTATTGAAATAAATAATGAAAATGTTGAGCCTGTTCAAGAAATTAAATATTTAGGCCTAATAATTGACAGGGAACTAAAGTTTAATAAACATATCGACTATATATCAAAAAAGATTGGCAAGAAAATTGGTATTTTTAGTAGGATGTCTAATTTTATATCAGTGAATACAAGGTTAACAGTTTATAATTCTTTAATATTGCCCCATTTCCTCTACTGTGGCTCAGTGATTTATGTTAAGTTCTACAAATTTTAGTAGGTTGCAGGTTCTCCAAAATAAGGTAATGCGAATAACTTTGGGATGTAATAGATTTTCAAGTAGTCAGCTGATGCTAAGTATATTAAATTGGATTAATATAAAACGGTTTTATTACTTTCAAACTATGACTTTTATTTTTAAAATGATCAACGGTACTTTGCCTGATTATCTTAGTAGGCAATTGCTGCCTGTTACTGATATACACCTACGTAATACACGGATGGCTAATACTAGCAACTTTTATGTTAAAAGAACATCTAAGAGCAGCACAATGAACAGTTTATTGCACAAAAGAGTTGTACAATTCAATCTTCTACCTCACGTAATTAAGTCCAGTACAACAGTTAAAGAGTTTAAGTGTAAATTCTATGTTTTATACACGATACTACACTCCATTTAAATTAGGATTTGTTTTATATATTTTTTATGTATTATGTGAACCATAAAGTTAAGTTATTAGTGAATATTGTATATACTTTATTTTTTTCTTATGACATTATATTTTTCTCTTGTATTTATATTATCTATGGATAAATAAACTACTTTTATTATTATTATTAGCTTTGAGTTTAGCATTTCCGATTGCAATGTTATATTTTTTTCTATATTTTCACATTATTTCTCTGAGTTCCGCGGAACACTATATAATAGCCTACCTGAACGTATTAGAGGACTAAATTTATATATAGATATAAGAAAAAAATTAAGGACTTACTACTGAATACTACAGTGCGAATAAATTCTTAGACAGATCTACAGATACATAGTCTCTAGTTTTGAATTTGTTGTATGTATGAGCTTGTAAGTAAAGTATATACTTCTATACGCCTTTGTTTCTGTCCATTATTTTATTATTTTAATTATCTATCAACGTCTTATGATGTTATGCAATATAGTTTTTAATTTTGTTGCTGACATGACATATATACATCTATTGTATCATACAAATGGTTAATAAATATATTATTATTATTAATACTTACAGAAACGAAATCCACATCAATAGACAGGGCATACAGATGTATAACGTAGGGGAACATAGCTACTCTACAGAAAAAAAATACAGCTAACATCAAGAGTCCATTTATGACATAAAGTGAGGAATTTTTCATTCCTATCTTGGATAAAATCCCCCTGAGGGACACGAAGGGAGTACTAGCCTCCATCAGGTACACAAATCCAAAGAAACAATCACCTAACCCCCCTCTCAGGTGCTAAAACAAAACAGAAAACAATTCACTGATTTCATAATAAACGGCAATCTTTTGACTTACCGTTATAACTAAGAAACCAAAACACCCAATAAAAATGTGGTGCCCTACGATAACCGCGTTATTCTTAAGGTAAGCTAAAAGTTTAAACAGTCTACAAAGGAATTGGTTAACATCTCCGTTTGTCGGGGTTGAGGATATTTTGGCGCTGTATACTTTGTACATCGACCAGATGTCGTAGAAGAAATAAGCTGCCCCGAACCAAGCGTACGCCTCTGAGATATAGTGGGATGTCTTTAAAATGTTCCTGCTGCATGAGTAGCTGACCGAGGTTACACCAGTGATGCAACAGAACAGGGCTTGGACCGCTGATACTTGCCTTGAACAAACAAAAAAATTAACTAAGTAAATCTATAAACATATAATAAACTTTATCGCCGGTTTGTAATATATTTCATTATTCAATCAATCAATCAAAATATACTTAATTATCCAGAAGAATAGTCTTGTTGAGAAAGCATAAGAATAAAAATGAAAATATACGTATATAACTTATAGAAATATAAGATCACATAATACAAACAAACTAAAAATCACATTTTTCAGTCAAACATTAGAGATATATCTACATCAGAATATGTCGTCAAAGTATTCTTTTAATTCATTCAGAGTTTATCAATAAGTAAATGTTTCACTCTGAGTTTGAAACCCCGCTTGGAGACTATGTCCCTAATATGGCTCGGTAAGTCATTATACATTTTAGGACCATTGTAAACAAGAGAATCCCGGACAAATGTAGTTCTTGGGGTTGGCAATGTAACATTACCAACTTGTCGACTGCTATATTTTGAGGCCATAAAACGTTATTTTTGTATTTATGTATTAAGACTACTGTATTTAATATAAAAATATAAATCACAATAATATGTTCTCTAAACTTTAATTTGCAGTCAATATTCAATTCTAGAAATTTCAAGCATGTTTTGTTTTCAAGGGCATGGTTTCCTAGGAGAATACCCTGAAAGTCATTATGTTTGTTTTCCCTATATTAAATGACAGCAAGTTCGAATCACACCAGTCTTTGATTTTCTTAATGTTGTTGCATATGCTTTCATACAGAATATTTTTTTCCTTGCTATGCCACAATATTGTGGTATCGTCGGCAAATAGGGTAAACTTTCCTGTTATATTAATTGTAGTTACATCATTGATATCTAATAAAAATAGAATTGGACCAAGAATGGAGCCTTGAGGTACCCCAGAGTTTACGTTAAGTTCATCAGACATATTGGGATTTTTAACAATTTGCTTACGGTCTGACAAGAGTTTAAACCATTCAAGAGTACTGCCTCTGAAACCATATTGCTCCAATTTTTGCAGCAATACTCCAAGTTGAACCCAGTGAAAGGTTTTTAACAGATCTCAGAATGTGGCAGCAGCGATCTCTCCTTCATTTAATTGTATTACGTTGAAAGCCAAATTTATAGTCACTTAGCAAATTGACAGATAATCTCAATAACCCTTTTTTTATTAGTTTTTCTATAATTTTAGCTACTGTAGAAATTAATGATATGGACCGGTAGTTGGACGAATTTTCTACATCCCCGCCTTTATATAGTGGGATAACTAGAGAAGTTTTTAAAAAAGATGGGAAAACTCCTTTTTAAAAAGACCTACCAGTACATCCACAGCAGATTCTGGTAGATTTTCAAATATTTTTATAGACATTTCGTCAAGCATTTTTATTTTTAATGTCCTTAATAATTTCTCTCAATTGAACTATATTAGTATCGTATAAATATAATACTTGAGAATCTCAGAGGATCTTTTAGTGGGATTATATTTTCAGTTAATTTATCTGCAATTGAATAATAATTCAGGTCACTCGAAATTTAGCTGCATTTATTGAACGCTGGTTTTTACCTCTAAGCTCTTTTATGTCCAACTCTTCTTAGGCTCATTATCTGCTTGTTCCATTCTAGTATTGTAATAGTTTTCTTTTGCCGCTTTACTTACTTTTTTATAGATATTACGGTATTTTGCATAATAAGTAAAGAAGAATGGCTCAGTTGTGTATTATTTCCACATCCAGTGGAAGTATAGCTCTAAAAGCTATAAGCTCTAAAAAAATTTAATTTTTTTTTGTTGAAATAGGCTTAAAATGTCATGAAACGAGATTTTAAATTTGAGCGAAAAAAAATTTCCTGTCTGTCGGTCGGTCTGTCTGTAACTTTTTTTTTTGTGAGCACGTTTACTATGGAACCGTTTATGATATTGACTTGAAATTTGGTACACTTATGTATTATAACGAGATCTGGAACTAGATTATATTTTGATTTAATTCAGTTGGGAAGTTCGGGGGGTAAATGGGGTAAATAGGCAAAGCAAGCAAGTAAGAGTCCATAAAATTGCAATTTAGGGCATGTACAAAAAGTCAAGGTCTCAAAATTTTTTTTGACATCAGCAAAATTAAAGACTTTGTGTCACGATTTTTCCACGTAATTAATTCTCGAATAATTTTCACGGGAAAACAGGTTTTTGTTAAAAAAAAATTTACCTGTTAAAAAATCGACCTCTTGTGTATTAATACCCGAAAAGTTGTACGCGCTCATCTTAAAACCCGAATTCGAACCCGAATTGAAAATAAAAAACGTAAAGTTCGCCTCAAAAAATGAACAGCAAAATTAATTTCAATGTTTTTCAAACAATACCAATTGATCATGAAATTTGTCACATAAATCACCGATTATGTGTCAAAGCTAAGTCCTAATAAACTCTTAAAATATTGGTGATTTTGATTGTTTAAATAAATCAATTATGGCTGCAGAAAGGCTAACTATAGCCGAAAAAGTGGAAAATATAAGATTTCTTGATCATAATGTGCGTTCCACAAGAGAAGTTGCCAGTAATTTTAATGTGAAGTATCCTGATCGCCCTATAACAAATAAGACGGTCTTTAATTAACCAAATTTTCAATCTTACTGGGAATGTAACAGAAAGCAAAAGCCATTCTAAGAGATCCGGACAACCAGGTTATTCTGAATTTCATAAATGATAACCATAAAACAAGTATTAGAACAATATCACGTAATTTAAAATTATCTCGAAGATATGACGCTGCGTACGTCGTTATAAGTAAATTGCATTCAAACCGAAGTTTTTACACACATTAGAACAGGGTGGCAATAGTTCAAATGTGCTTTTAGAGGGTGGAATATTAAAACATAATATTTTTAGTCGCAAACTCCTCTATAAACTCCTTATTTTACTATAAGGGACGTAACCAGACTGCATCCAACAGTTACTCTCCGGGCTATGTGCCCCGCCGAGCGCTGAATTACAAGTTACAAGCCTATACTGGTGTGGCTTCTGTGTTATCGACAGGACGATGTAATTCGATTACTTACAAATTTACTCGCGATTGCCTTGCACATGCAAACGTACTCTTAATATAGATAAAGGGCTATATCACAGCATAATTTTTTTTCTACCGTTTGGTAATTTTTCTCCAACCATTTTTATGTATTTTTCTTCCTATGGTACAACTAAACACAACCTCCTAATTCCAGTGCTCTTAGGTTATAGAATGAATATAGATGTTTGCAATTTACTGCTTGCCTCTTCAGAATAAATTATTTTAATTTTGGTTCTTGTTTAAGAATCATTTTAATCTCATTTTAGTTTAGTTCAAGTTCTACTTCACTCATGAATAATAACTTTGATTAAATCCAATCATAATTGACAATTGGAATTTTAAAAACCACAATTAAATCCAAATAATCACATAGTAAACCCATACGATTAACCTTGGTGGAGGATGCATATTAACAACTACATATTATCACATTATTATTTCATAGCAACTACATATCTACTTAAAAATATCAGGAAATAGAGTGATTAAGAAAAGAATGTTAAAGTAGAATTTTGAATATAGACACAACACGTATGCCAATTACTTAATCACAATCAGAAATGACATAATAAAGATTAGAACACATATTGCAATGTGTCAGCGCATTTTTCAGCTAGGAAAATAAATTAAAACGATTACTCACTTGTTAGTGATGTCATATACATCGCTGTAATTTAATTTATAAGTCTTGACAACTTTTCGACCTGAGTTTGTGTGTAGAAAAATAGAATTCATAGCAAGATATAGAGCGGGAAAGAATACCAGCCCACTGAAGAACAGGATCAATCCCCTTTTCGTGGATATGTGGCTCTCCCATTCCAAATTATGTACGGTCAGTATTGACACCCCCACAGACAGGAACGCCAGTAGAAGGAGAGGTATAATGTTACCAGCTTTTTTTTGCTGAAAAATAAGTATATATTACATACAAATGTATAAAATAAACAGTACATGTATGAAGTAACAATAAAAGCATTCTTTGCAACTCCTTATAATGATAACATCCTTTAGATTTATTATATAATTTAGTTTTTATTGAAGCAAACGACTTACTGAGGTCTGTGTCATGACGTGACACAGACAATTGTTTAATTGTATAACATTATCCCCGGTTTACACAGATAAAATTCTGTACTATAAATTAAAAACTGCAATAACAAATTGATATCTATCAAGGTCAACTGAACTGTTTAACATAAATATTTTTTAAATCACCATAGGTAAAATCTATCATTTATTATAACGTAATATGTTTACAAAATAAATGTTACAAAACCCAAATTAACCTATTTCTACACGTGTAGCCTAGATAATGGTTGTAGCCCGTTTCTACAGTTAACTATGACATCTGCAGTCAGCTCGATTCCACTAATGTGTGTTTGTTTGTAGCACAAGATCTGTACTGTTTCATAATATTACATAATAGATTTAAATATGAATTAGAAGTAACGTGCGCCTTGAGAAGCACTTGGCAAGAAACAACAAGCAGTTGTCAATTAGTAAGATTTATTTTTTAGCATTATAAGATATTCATCAGAGTCAGAAAATTATTGGATTCTTATTACTTTCATACGTTCTGCAATGTTGAAAATTAAACATATGAACAGATGAATTTGAAAATAAACTATATCTTTTCGACCAAGAAATTCGAAAAGCAAAAACATCGTGAATGGAGTATATGTATACTTTAAAAATTATAAAGTGCAAAAATCTGGGCAAAAATGGATGCAAGCAAAATTAGTAAGAAAAGTTAGGAAGATGGTACCTAAATAGCGAGTTTTAATTATTATCTTGGAAACACCGCGACAGATAATCATGTCGAGATATTCCTGCGATATGTACCTCAAGTTTATTATTATTTTTAACCAAAATGATGTGCTTTCAATGGCATGATAATACCTATGGATAACAAAGGTCAATAATATGTGACCATATTTTAATTACCTTCATTGTCCGACTCCTATCCTGATTATTTTATTAATTTACAAAATTACAAAAACTGTTTGCGATAAACAAAACTTGAATACTGATAAGTTTAAACACTACAATTAAAATTTTAAATGACACATTAAACCCAAATTTTACTACAGTAAGCGTAATAAAAATTATCTAAGCACGTTTTGCATAAATAATATCAAAAAACTCTTATCTCTTGCTCTGTATTAATGATCATCCTTGACATTATAACCAATATAAACAAAATACATAATAAAAAATTTATAAATCAATTAAGTAAGTACTTGCTAACTTGCTTTAGATACTTACAATATTTATATTCCTTTTATCGATCCACATTTTTATGCATTGTTAAACAATCAATATTATGATCATTTCTAAACACTGTTGTGACTTGACAAATTTAACAAAAGTACCTAATTGACTATATTTAGAAATATGATTTAATAAATTATTCAATCAAAAATTATAAACACTTACCTCTTTTTTGAAGAAATTGTGTGTGGTTAAATGCGCTTTCTGCCTCATATTTTTTTTAATTATTGGAAACGGCCAATCAAAATTCTTAGGAAAAGCCTAAAATACGATTTCAACATATTTTTCCCCTTTCGATTTCAGTCTTAACATTTTTGCAGTCCATTTTTTGATTGGAGGTTAAGTAGATGTCAATGTCAAATTAACTAATAGGGGAACTCGTCTTCTTCCAGAACTGGGCTACTCAGAGATAAGAAGGCTGCTGAAAAGTGTACTCGTCCTTAATCCCAGGCACGAAAGTAATAGTAAAAGTATTAAATCGCTGTTAATGCGCTAAAGTAAAATACAATGGAATCACATGTAGGTTAGATTAAATTTACTATATTTGACAGGTCGTTTGATAACCGAAATCCTGATCTATGAGTAAAGAGGTGCATTAAATATTTGTTCCAGGTTGCAAATTGAAATATTAAAATAACATTCAAATAATGTAGCCGAGACTACTATTAGTTAGCAAAATATTATGTCACAGTTTTAAGTAAAAATACAGATATAAGTTGAATATTACATACTTATATCTAAGCTTAGTCCTCATAACGGCGAATTGCGGATTTATTTCTGCGGAATTAATTGGTGGAAATTATTCAAAAAGTCAGATACAGTGAAATTCCGGCAAATATTTTAACTTTCTGCGATGCCGCTGAAAAGTTCAACTTGTTTTAACTTTTTAGCGGATTTTGTGTTGTTATCTTTGTCTTTAGGTTTGTAGGTTATGGTTTTAAATATTGCATGAAAAATATTGGTCTAAGCCACCATCTGTGAGGTCTCCTTCTATTCTTTCTTTTAAGCACATAGAGTAATGCAAATAAGCATACAGTTTTTGTATTTTGGTCCATTTTAAAACTTTATACACCTGTTTATTTAAACTTAGCTTTTGACACCTCAGACGTCAGTGAACAGTGAAGTGTCAAAATTCAATTCCTTTGGGGATATTTTAAAAAGTTACCCAAGTTCCTAAAGTTCCTTGAATTTATTTGAGACGTGGCTTAATTCCAGATTTATTGTCTCCACCAACTGATTGAAATCATTGTCAGCATAATATATTAACGTATCATCTGTAAATAGGTGAATTTCACATTTTTCCAAAACATTCCTGATGTCACTGATATACAGTATAAACAGCAGTGGCCCAAGGACGCTTCCTCGGGGCACCCCGAAGTTATTCACAATAAGTCCGGATCCGGACTTATTATTATTCATTTTAATTATTTGTTTACGATTTGAAAGGTAACTCTCAAACCAATGCAGCACCGTATTTGAAAAGCCATATTTTTAATTTTAATAATAGTTAAAGAAAGTAAGCTAGTGCCTTATACCTCAAAGAGAAACAACAATGCAGCTACAGACACGTTTTTCGGAATTGTTGCTGCTCATCAGCGTAGCGTAGCTTAGCGAATACATCTTATAGTTGAGCAAAACTAATAAAGGTAGGAAAATACAGTACACACAGTACTCCATTTGTACTTTCATACTTCATGTGTCACATTTTGGGCCTCAAATGAGAGCAACCAGTACGAGTAGCCCTATGTGTACTACTCCTATTTAAATAATCAAAGAAAGTAAGTTAGTGCCTTTATACCTCAAAGAGAAACCACAATGCAGCTATGCACATGTGTTTCGGAGTTGTTGTACCTCATCAGCAGGCATCAACTTACTTTATTTACTTATTTAACCTCATAAGCGTTTCATCTTTTATTTAGTAATAGTATATTTGCCTATAAATGCTGCACATATTCCTGTTCTTGGTTTGTTTAGTTGCTGTTACCATTCAGATATTATAAACTGTAAAGCTGTTTCAAAAGAATGTTTACCTCGAAATCCTGATTATCCTGAAATCCTCAAAATATATTATTTGAATTTACACATTGGATTACTTAATTAAACAATACTGATTCAAGTAATTTTTCACAAAAGGGAAGCATATTTATGGGTCTAAAATATTCTGATCTTAGGGCGAGTTGCATACAAACAAAGTTCAGTTCCATTTCAACCTAAACTCGGTTCAAAATCCTTGACTATCATTTGTTGCTACAATTAATTGTAACCTTGAACTTAATTCAAATTTGACCGGCGTTTGTAAAACCCGCCCTCACTAAGTATTTGGAACTTTTAGTATTGGTACTATTGTGGACGTCTTAAAACATTCCGGAATATGTTGTCAATTTTATCTTATAACAATTTTTTTCTTTGCTATTACTCTCTGGCCTGTAGCGTTGGACTCGTTCGTATGTGCTAGGTTTGGATGAGGCAGAAGAATATTTTCGTTACTCATCATTGCACGTAATGCTGCGCTGTCAAAACTGTCACTGTCAAACCCAATAAGGAGGTGTGGTTATTTTGATAAGGAATTTTTTCAAAATTTAGCGAAGAATGTCTGGAACTCTAAAGCCATACTTAACAGCAGTACGCCATACATTAACAGCAGCCATGTGCCTGGACAATTTTTCATCCCAAGTGGTGGAAAGACATAACAAACCAGAAGTTGAGGTTAGAAGTTCCAAAGAACTTTTGCTTACCCCGGTAGTGATATCAAGAAACGAAAAAGAAAAGGTGTACATAGAAACGTCGGTAAATTCAGTGCGAATTAGCATCTCGGTAAAGCAAGCTGATGAGATCGAGAAGATCTTGTGCAAAAAGTTCATGCGTTTCATGATGATGCGAGCAGAAAACTTCATAGTTTTAAGAAGAAAACCAATCGAGGGTTACGACATAAGCTTTCTGATAACTAATTTCCACACAGAGCAGATGTATAAACATAAACTAGTAGATTTTGTGATACACTTTATGGAGGAAATTGATAAAGAGATATCGGAAATGAAGCTAGCAGTAAACGCAAGGGCAAGAATCGTGTCGGAAGAATTTTTAAAACGGTTTTAATGAAAGTTGCAGTGACATCCTATTTTGTAGGTGCTAATTTGAGGAACGATTTGGTAACTGAAGTTTTTCTAACAAAAAAAGTGGTTGATCCGTACATATTATATTTTGATAATTTAAGTTGTAAATAGTCTTATTTTTACCAAACTTGTAAGTTATTGTCCAATAAAATAATTATTGATGTATCGTTTAAATTTAGGTGATCTTTAAATTCATAAGAACTTCTACAATGTATTAATTTTATGTTACTGCCTCCGAGGCTGTATTTTATGCTATGCTTTAATTTATGAGAAAGAGTTCATCGGTTTCTAAAGTGCCAATGATTATTTTGTAACGTATCGGGATATATCTTCAACATGAACTTTTTCTGTCACCATACAATTCCTATCACAAGTATTTTCTTTTTTACATTGTTTTTTTAATAAAGAAATACATTTATTAGGAGCTGTTTTAATTACTATGTAAAGTCGATTTGGAAGAAATAGAGATTAATGGAACAAAGATTTAGTTCAGCCGAAATAGGTTTTTTCCGTGAAAAACCTGAAGGCAAAACTTTTTTTATATGAAGTAGATTTTGACGTGCTGAAGATAGTGTTAAATGGGGGAAAGTTTTAAGCGGGGAAGTTGATTCAATATACAGGGTGTTCCTACAGCCGATATCTTGGAAACTAAAAAAATATATTTTATTCTGTAAACGGTAATAGATTTCTATGGTTAATGATAAATTTAATGTCGGACATCCCAATGGACCAAACGTCAGTAGTACCACTGTATACAATATAAATAAAGTTTTCAATGGCACAGGTGCTGTATCAAAACATCATCAGAGGCAGAAATCACGAACATTTTGTAGGTAGACATAATGAATAAAATTTAGAATATTTTCGTAATGTTCCTAATTCCAGCTTAAGAAGTGGCAGTCTAGATTTAAATATTCCAAGAGAAACTACTAAAAGATGTCTTGTCAAGAACCATTTAAAGCCATAAAAACTAAAGTTTTTGAATGCTTTAGAGCACAGAGATGGGGATAGAAGACTGGAATTTTGTTTACGGACTCAAGGAGAATACTTCAATAATTCTAATTTCATTAAAGAAATATTATATACCGACGAAGCCATTTTCACCACTAACGGTATGGTTTCATCCCAAAATTCTCGCTACTGGTTAGTAGAAAATCCAAACTGGGTTATCAATTGTAAAAGACAATATTCATTAAAAGTAAATATTTGGTGCGGGATACTGCATAATAAAATTATTGGTCCGTTCTTCGTTGAAGGAAATTCAAGTAGATTCCAATTTTTCGATTTTTTGAGTAATGGATTTTCGGAAGCACTAGACAGTTTACCCATTCGTGACCGAGTTAATTTAAAATTTCAGTTATATGGGTGTCCTGTACAACATGCAGTGATAGTGAGACAGTGGTTATATAATCATTTTCAAAATCAGCGGATAGGTCCCAACAGCCCTAATTGAATTTCCACCTAGGTCACCGGATCTAACCCCAATGGACTTTTTTCTTTGGGGCATTATTAAGGAAAAGGTATTTAAATCGAGGCCCCAGACCTCCGGGCTAGAATAAGAAACGCATGTCTAGAAATTACCCCTACACAATTCAAAGGAGTGTCAAATAATATTAAAAAAGATATAAAAAATGTATTACATTGAATGGTGGTTTGGTTCAAAGCTTCAAAAATTTAGATGTTTCTTTACAATCTTCATTTATTACATTACATTTATGGTTGTTAATAAATTTTTTTTAGTAGTAGAATAAAATTAATCTATCGTTTGGATTTTATTTCTCAGGAGATAATTCTATGATGAATCAATGTGGAAAAATGTCAGGACCAACATACTGAAATGTTTAAGACTTGGGTGTTGTAGCAATTTTTTAAATAAACAAAAACTATGAACAAATTGACCTTGCGCGACTTTAACATGGTACAATACCCATAAAATACTACTAATAACTATATATATATCACGTTGTAGAGAAAGAAATTCTCTACAATTTTTTGCCAAGTTGTTTTCATTTGGTCAGCTGACTTTTCGCCACGCCCCTTTGCTTTGGTGTTGTATCTTTAAAAAAAAAACGGTCAAAATGAATTAAAAAATACAACTTTTATAAGGGTGTTAAGGTTTGAAATGGGTCACACTGTATGTGTATATTTAACCAAGTTCCCCCACCTAAAATTCTGCTGCCACTTAACACCATGTTCAGCACGTGGGAACCTACAACTTTATTTTAAAAAAGTGCTGCCTAAAGATTTTTTTGAAAAACCCATCATTCTTCCTATTTCAGCTGGACTTAATTCGTAAAAATTATACCGAAAAGTCCAAAGGAGATATTTAATATTAGTCCAATATTGGGATGAGATATTAATTCAGTATACAAGAAGAATGGGTTTACTGAAATTTACTCGAAGACGGACTCAAACTCAAAATAGACTGCACAAATTTCTAGAAAAAAATTTATTGTAACAATATACATATATAATTATATTATTAACAGTTTAAGTATTTACAATTAGTTATAAATAAAAAATAGTTGTTAATAAAAGACTAAAGTTGTATAAAAAACAGGTATAAACGATAATACTATAACACCACGGACACAAGATATGGACTACCAGTCAGGCTACAAGAGTCAGATTGCTACAAAGCGAGATGGAAATATTTTTGCTCTCTGTCGCATTCAGCGGCAGTATTATGATTGACACACAGAATTAAGAACTGTGAGAAAAATCTACCAATCACTGCCCTCTCTCCAGACAATCTGGATATGCCGTTGCCTCTCACTAGTACTCGATATCTTATATGTCAGTGTAACACAAGACCCAGATTAATAAGGAAATTTGTATTTAAAATAATAGAAGTTTACTTCAAGTAACAATTTTACAGATTTAGAGCCGCAGAATGAGAAAATTGAACATGTTTTAAATAGAATGTCGCACCAGTTACTAATGAGGCTAATTTGGCTAAAATATATGGGTTGCCATTTTATTATTAAGATCATTGCCCCTACATCACTTAAGTTGAGCCGAATCAGAATTATGTAGTACATTTGTCTTAAAGCAATCTCCGTTTAAACAGGGATATTGTATCGAACAAAATTGCATTTGAAGCCTGTGTAAACCGACCAGATGTTATACAAGAACCATGCGAATGAAGTAAATACAATTGCATTGAAGACATATCACTTACTCTTAAAAATAATTGTAGTTGTTAAGTATATAAATGGCCTTGTATCACGAATTACTTCAATTAAATTTCAATTCGGATCAATACACATAACATAGCGACAATGCTTAACAAGTAAAAGGCTTCCGTAGTATTAAACTGAAATTATAAACAAGTTATTGAACTCCCTTAACAGTACGAAGTTGGCATCTCCATCTTGGAAAATGGCGGAAAACTACTTAAACTTTTTCATCTTTGATAATACCGAATATCCAATCGGATTTTATATAAAAATTTATTGTACTAAGGAGTGAGATACTCTATTCTATGCTTCTAATCTTTTCTTACATATTCTATACTATTGCTGGTGTCAAAAATATAAATTTGTTATTCACCACAATTCTCCAAAGATGGCGTTTTTCGTGGCAAATTTCCAATGGACTGTCTAGTTAACGTTCTTACTACAACTCACATTGGCAACTAGTTTGACATTTTTATAAAATGCAGGAAAATTACAGTTTAAAATACTCATTTTGTTCTATGCATCTAACGGAACATTTCGTTTCAAGTTTCAGTCATATGTAACCCATACACGATTAGTCATTGAACCAGAATAAACTTTTAATATAAAATTCTAATCTACTACCCACTTATATTCTTATTAGAAATCACATTATCGTTTTGACAAAAAATGGTTATTTTAGATTTTAGTACAGCACTTGCACAGAAAAAACGTTAGGCAGACCACTAATTTGAATAAAAACATTTAAAATAGCAATAATAAATATTTAAAAAAATTTGTTTAAAAACATTTTGGAATGCAAAGTTATTAATACATGCATTTAGAGATAGCAGCAATGTTTCTAAAAAAATTGCAATTATTTGTAATAATACTTAATATCAAAATTGGACGAGAAACTAAAGTATTTCTATTTAAGAGTTGTAATTATTATAAAAGTGCTCGTTAGAGTGATAAATACGTGTAAATATTAAGTCGTATGCAAGTTTTGCTTAGTCAGAACATTTGTGATGACATGATCACAATCGTGATTTCACACATCCCCTTCAGATAGTCCATCCAGTTCCTCCAACTGTTAAATCAGCCCGAGGTGCCCCAACTGAAACAGAAATCGAAAGACATGTTAAGGCGTTTTCCTTTGTCATCGAGATATTTGTAAAGATAAAGAATGGCTTTCTCTGGGTGCCAACCAGACATGTGCTAAGTATTGGTGAAGCACATTTCTACTTGGCTGTGTCTTGCAAGAGTTATTATTTATTTCAAATAACTATGCATGTCTCATTCAATAAAAAAAAGTAAGTTAAATTGAGATTACGATACCTTGAGTATACGGAGTATTTATTTACTCCCCGTTTTGCTATCCAAGGTTAACTAAAGGTGAAAAAATAATTAATAATAATACAATACTTAAGGATGATGATACGATTTGAAATAAACAGTAATAAATCTCAATTTCAAGTTTCGAAAATGTCAGTGTACAGGGGTTATTCATTATAAATTACTCACCCCTCATCATCGTTATTATTGCTTATAAAAAATAGGACAAGTCTTATAACGGGTATTTTGCTAAAATCTAGTTGTATACATCTAACTTTAATTTTTGTGACATTATCAGTTAGTGGTCATAATTTATTGCAAGTGTGCAAAAAACTAATATGCCTGGTTTAAGCGATTTAGTTAAATCTGGAGTTATTGCTAAAGCAGAAGATGGATGGTCAATGAGACAAATTGCACTGCGTTATAATATTGACAAAAATTCGGCGTGTAACATTTTAAAAAAGTGGAGAATAAACGGTACGATTAGTAGAAATCCTGGATCAGGGCGACGAAGGATATCAACTCAACAACAAGATTTGCAATTGGTAAATGCTTTAGTAGAAAATCCATTTTACTCAGTTATTCAGGCTGCTGAAGAAACGAATTTTCTTGGATCGAGTAGTACTGGTCGCCAGCGAGTAAGAGAATCGGAGCTACGCTGTCATGCAGCAGCACAGAAATACTTACTTAAAGCTGATCATAAAGAAGCTCGAGTAGGATTTGCGCTTGAATTTTTAGCGCATGATGTAAATTTTTGGAACAATGTAATTTTTACAGACGAAAAAACTTTCCAGTCAACACACAGCGGTCGTATTCGTATTTACCGCCCTCCGAATACTCGATTCGATGAGAAATATACATCTAACAATGATAAAAGTGATAGATTTTCCGTCAATATGTGGGCTTGGATATCTGCACGTGGTCCTGGTGTTTTGTGGCATATTGAGGAACTTTAATAGTGAAACGTATATTAGGATTTTAGACAATATTTTGCTCCCTTCTGTGTCACAATTATTTCCTAATAATGAGTACATATTTCAATAAGACAATTGTTCCGTTCATACTGCTCATACCGTAACTAACTGGTTTCAAGATAACAACATCAATGTTCTTAACTGGCCCAGTCATAGTCCAGATCTTAACACTGTGGAAGAAGTATGGGGATTACTCGTAAGAAGTATCCAAAAACGAAATGTGAGACCACGGAATGCCGAAGAATTACTGGAAATAGAAAATAATGCATGGGAAAATATTATTACTAATGATTATTGTATAAGGTTATTTAATTCTATGCCAAACAGACTTATAGAAGTTATAAATAGAAATGGTGCAATAACGAAATATTAATAGTTAGTTTCTTGTTAAGTAGGATATCCTTTGTCCTTTGATCCAGGATTTCTACTAATCGTGCCGTTTATTCTCCACCTTCTTAAAATGTTACACACCAAATTTTTGTCAATGGTATAACGCAGTGCAATTTGTCTCATTAACCATCCATCATTTACTATAGCAATAACTACAGCATTAAATTAAAAGTGACATTTATTTCGGCTACTCATTACATATTCAAATAGAGACAGATTTAGATTAGAAAAAAAAAGTTATCCTATTTTTTTCTGCTCACGACAGTACCATGTATATTATTGAAGTTTTGGAAAGAACTTTCTTTTCTGATTTCAAAAATATACTATATGTTACCCGTTACCCCTACCATATACCGTTTTTGAGTTATTACACGTTGAATATCTTAGTTCAACTAATTACTGTAAATATGGAAAAGTTAATATTATTAAAGTGAGCTATGAAAATGACAATTATTATGTTTGATAAGTGATATTTCTTTAATGAAATAATCAAAATGGTTTACAGTGAAGAAGAAAAAAACAAATATTTATACAAAATAGATAAAGATTTATTTAGGAAATTTAAATATAAATAAATGCTAACTTATAAAAGATGTTCAATATGTCCACCATTATAGTCAATGCATAATTGAAGGCGTCTTCTTATATTTATAATTGTACCAGAAATGGCCTCATTTACATTCAGATTGTTTATTTCAAGTCGAATCCTGTCTTTAATGACTTGAATACTATTATTACTATTATCATTGACAATGTCTTTTAGAAATCTCCAAAAAAAATGAATCCATAGGGTCAAATCCGGACTGTCAGATGGCCATTTAATTGTTCCATTATTCCCTATCCATATTGGGAATAAATTATTCAAATGATCTCGAACGTGTAGAACACTATGCGGAGTTGTCCCATCCTGCATCCAAATTATATCAAGTTCGGCTTCCGGAAAATTCTGCAAAAGAATATTTTCTGCTTCTGGGATAACTATTTTCAGATAGGTAGTAACTCCAGTTAAAGTATAATCATAAAATATAGGCCCAACAATTTTGTTTCTGAATATTCCACACCAAACGCTAACAGTTCTTATTCCTGATTTTTTTATTGTTCTACCACGTCCTTCGATTTTCCTATTAAAGATTCCTGCTGTAGAAAAGGATGATTCATCAGTCCATAATATTTTAGTAAAATAATCGGGATCGTCATCCAACTTTTGAATCATCTAGCGGCAAAAGTCCAGTCTTTTCCTTTTATGAGCCTCTCCCAAGCAACACATGATGGTTTAATAAACGTTTATTATATGAACTTATGGTTTAAATTTCGTTATCGTATATTTAATCAATGTCTATGAAAAGCGTTTATTTCATAAACAATTTTTATACGTATATTATACATGTATGTCCTAATTAATTGAGACTACATTTCTGTCAAATATTTAGATTGTAAATTGGTGAAATTGATACTTGCATTTTCCCAGTCATATTATAGTTTCTAATACACGATTTTTAAATGCATACAATAAATATGTATTTGCGCAATGTTTTCTATAGGCATATCATAAACAATTGCATCTAAAAGTTCGAACATTATAACAATATCTAAAAATATGAGTAAAATATTTATATTAATTAAAATCTATAATATGTAGATGATAAATGAAAATATTCGTTCAGTAATATTGCAGTTTATAACATACAGTTTTTAAACGTATATCGATCTGCATCGATTGCGCAGTCACCAGCAACCGGGTGAGTATTGTTGTCTTTGTTGCTGAATACATTTGAAATCTACCAATAAGGGTAGCAAATATTAGGTTGAACATGCTCAGTTCACTATTAAAATTAATTTCGATGAAAATTCAAGGACCTATTATAATAAACATACAATTTCAATTTGAAATGCATGCATAAGTGTTTCTCATAAATATATGCGTCTCTCTCATGGTCTCGACCGTCCAGCTGGTGAGCAACCGCGGATTGTCATGTTAATTGTTATTTTGTGTTGTGGTAGTCAACTTTAGTAGTGTGCCGTGTGCCCTTCTGATTGAAACAAAGAATATTTACTGGTTTGTTTTTGCAAATATATTATTTGATTGAAATTCAACAAGTGTTGTGTTGATGAGCCGCCCTTATCCTTGAGTTATCACGTTGTAGTGCGTTAAAGTTACAAGAATGAACCAACTTGTGCTTCATAGTAACTGCATTTTCTTTATCACAGAAGGTGTAAAACTCTGCATGGCTAGCGTTGAAGGCGTGGGTGAGACCAGCGACAATAAAATTAGAGGGGAGATTCAAGATTGGCTGAAGTTTGCCAAAAGCCGCTGTAATTACAATAATAATAATAAATATACTATATTTTTGGTTTTTAATAAAGAGTAATGAACAATGCTGTGTTTTGTTATCATTGTCAAACATCCCCAAGGGTGAAATAGTAAATGATGAAATAGTTTTACGTATTTCCCACAGAATAAAGCAATACTTAATATAATTTAAAAAAGCTAGTACTAAATAATAAATTACTATCTGCATAATATATTCAATCGAATTATTTCTCTTTGATGTCGCTTATATATTCGGTAGGTAGGAGGTTTAAAATAAGTACTTTTAAAAATATTGGAGATCATTATAATATTAACTTTCGAATTTAAAAACGGGTACCTTCTATCTTTTTTATAGTATTGTAGACCGATCAGTTCTAAACAATTTTGAAATGGAAATGTGTCACAAGTCAAAAAAAAAACTTTAATTCTAATTTCCCTGTTATAATTAAAGAAAAATTAATATATTTTACAAAATAAGGCACTTAGAAATTCATTTTCAATGCCATCTCATTATTGTTATGCAGCAATATAAATTAACACTTTTTTATGATAAGTAGTAAATGATTTCTGATTTAAGACATGATTTGACTTGCAAAGTTATTTGAAATCGATTAATATATAATACCGTAGAACAGGATTTCCCATTTAAATTTCGCTCAGTTCGAGCAACGAGGAGCAGCAGTAGGCAACTTTCAGTGAGAACCTGAAGATGGCAGATGGGATTCTGTCGAAATGTCGTTTAGACAACCGTGACTCCTGGAGGAGTCGACCACCGATGCGGGAGAGTATCCGGAAGTACAATAACACTTTATATATACGTTTTTTGCGCGGACATTCGAACGTTGAATATAGGTTACAACAAACGTTAGATACACCAATCGTATAAACGAAATCAAAACGTTTATTAAACCATTTGGTGTTGCATGGGCTGTTAAAACTTGTATATCTAGCTGTTCTTCCTGGTTTGCTTGAACTACACGGTTTTTCTACTAAAACTGGAGGTTTATTCACCTTTCGATAAATATTTTTGAACATATTTTCTGATGGTGTTGGACGATTTGGATACAACACCCTATATGCTCTTTTTGCTGCCCGTTTATTTTTGTTATTTTGTACATAACAAGTAAATATTTGAACTTTTTCTTCCTCAATGTAAACCATTTTGATTATTTCATTATACAAATGTTAACTTTTCCATATTTACAGTAGGTAACTAGTTGAACTAAGATATTAGACGTTTAATAACACAAAAATGGTATATGGTAGGCGTAACATATGGTATATTTTTGAAATCAGGAAAAAAGGATCATTCTAAAAATTTAATAATATACAGGGTATTCCATTTTAAAAAATATGTTATTTTTTTGTATCCTCTAAAATCTGCACACGGCTGTACTTTTGATAGCATTTTAACAAAATTCAGACATAACCACACAACTCTTATTTAAGACTTTTGTTTCTATAGGCAATAATAACGATGATAAGGGGTGGTTAATTTATAATGCATAACCCTGTACATCTTGAGAAGATATTCATTACCATATTACGGCTTTCACCAATGATTTGCGCTTTACTGCTATTTTTCTCTTAGTTCGCCAACGTATCGCCAATATTTCCATGCTGCAAATGCTTTACCCGCGATAAAATTTTCTATTACTGTAACTCTAAAGTGGTGAAGTTCTATAAATTTTGTTGATTTATCCATTTCCCCAAACCGATTTAAAATCCTTAAAAAAGTCACTCCCATCTGGCAACATAGCATACTAGAAACAAGTAATGGTTTAAGTTGAATGATTAAAGTTTGTCCAAGGTGGAACTGTGACGATCCGGTGATAGAATACCACCGGTATTGCTACAGCTGCATCTTGTACAGTACATATTCTTAGACCTGGTACGACAAACTTCCATAGGTACGAAATATATTTGACTATTAACTCTTTGTTGATAGATACCTATAGAGGGTGATTTATGTAAACATGCGGAAAATAAAATGGTATACTAGTCTTTTATGTGGGAAATCTTCTGTAAAATTTTAAAACGATCCGAGGTAATTTATTATATTTTTTTGCACTAAAACCTGCAAACATACGCTTCTGAATGGATGAGTTATTCTATCTCGACGCGTTCACACACGTATCGCTCGTTTGTTTAGCAGGTAATATCAGCTGTCTTAGTTGTCTAGGGTCAATGTGGCACGCGTTCACTGTTCAGTTCAGTGACTCTTCGATTTCCGTTTAGAGCATTTCCCATTTTTGTTAAATTTTAAACTGTATTCGCAAATATCGATTATGCCAGAGTTCACGTCGCGACATGATATTAACCTATGGTGCAATGAATTTGTCTCAAATTTTGGTTAACATAATTCAATACTCTGTTCACTTTTCTTTCATTATCCGCACATACTTTTTTTTAAAATAAACCGTGCATTTTTAGATTCTGAACTGACTTCCTAAACATAGTTTGATTTGGCTGCAGAGCATCTGGAAATTTATCTCCGTAAACCATGACTACCATCTCAGCATCAAAATTGCACTGACAATAAATGTTAATCATGTCGAATTTGCTATTATTGGTGTACACTAGAATCACTGATAAAACTTGCCTCAGAACTCGACAACGCAACATACAATAGTGACAATCTGTCAAATTTATTAATCGCATGGCCTACTTTGAAAATTCTTTTCATTTTTGCACAAAAGCTATGTCAAAGCCAATTGCGTTTTTCGAATTTTTTGATACGCATTATTATTCTTATTGTCTTTGCCGTCAACTTTCATCAATTTAACTTTTTTCGCATCTCCTCAAATAAGGAAGCTATAACCGTTTGCAGTTTTCCTATTTTTCAGGTTTTTGTAATATATTTCACAAAGTAGGCTATGGATTTCAAATTTCGTTTCACTGAAATATAGCTCACAAAAAATGGGATAACTGGTTCTTAAACTTTATTCTTCTACAATAGATATTAAGAGAGATATCTGATATGGCTTTCGTAAAATAAACAGACGGTATGTCACATTTTGGTTTAATCAAATCCATTATTAAGATTTTATCGTCACTTAATTACTTCCTTAATCATTTATTAGTGTTTATTGCTAATTAAGACCAAACACTTGTATTCAACTTTGTAGTGAACTTTCAACTAGCAGAGAATAACAATATGCCCAGTTGTTAATTGTATTTGCATTAATTTTTTTTTAATTCAGATATCAAACCAGCCTACGTAAAAGGTCAAATTTTTTAATAAATATAATTAATATGCCAGTCGATTTAATTAAAATAGATATTTCACGTGTTTGAGGTAGACATAGTTTAGTTACGTACTATTTATTTATTTATAAGACAGTTATAAATAACTTTTTAATCTCACGAAGGTCAACCGCCGTTCTTAAAACAGAAACATGGAAATATGAAGTCACCAATTCTGTCGCTTACCAGATGGCATGAAACTCAATATGTGCAAAAATTTATTTACATTTAAATCCTAAATATGAAATTCTACTCCAGTCTATAAAAAATTTTGCTCATTAGGAAAATACGATTTGTGTTAAGAAAATTTATTTTTTTATACAGGGCACTCAAAGAAAGTGATTATAAGCAACTGTTTCAAATGGCATTTCCCTTCAAAATGAAAAATAATTGTAAGGTAAAATTCATGTTTTGTAAATTTTTGAGCGCCCTGTGTAAAAAAATCGCTTAACAAAAATTGTATTCTTTAACAAGCAGCTTTTGTCTAAAAATCTATGTTTATTTGTGATATAGGTAACCTCATCAGAAAACTTGTTGAAATCTTGCTGTAGGTATTTAGAAATGTATAGGATCAAAATTTTATATACAGGGTGGGGTAATAGTGCCTCGGACCTCGATATCTCGAGTTCTACAATAGCTAGAAATTTCTTAAAAAATTACAATTAACCAGATAAAAAAGTCTATAACTGGAAATTACTTTCGAACATACAGGGCGAGCCAAGACGAAATTACAGGATCAAGTGCCTTTTTTTAAATGGAATGCTATGTATATCAGTATATTTTTGAAGCCTCTTTCTTGGCTCTATGCATTCCTATATTAGCATTGAATATCCCTCAACCACTTGGATGTAATGAATTTTTTTGTTGGAACGCCCCGTTAAATTAAGAAATTATTATTGCTTTTGTACCCCTCAATTTCTACACGCCGCTGTGCTTCCAATTAACTTTTTAATGGGGTTCAGTTACAGCAATACAACTTTTATCCGGAACTTTTTTTTTATCTTCAATAATAACGATGATAAAGGGTGGCCTAAATATATTTTTCTTTATTTTCAAAGGTACCAATTTAAACTGTTCACAACATGTCTATCGTATGAAATGTCAACTTTTACACATATTTTGACATTTTTCTGGCATCATGTTTAACCGTGACGCCATCTATTTTTAAAAAACGGCCACTCCAATTACTTCCCTATATTTTAATAAAGATTATAGATTACATTAAAGCTTCTTTATTCTCCCATTTTTTCAAATTTAAAGGAGGTTAAAAAATAATAGATACAGGTAATTGCTTTATTTTTGCTAGTTGGCCATGAACTGTGACCACGCCATAAACTAACCATCAATTGTCAATTGGAAGTTATTAATTAGGCCTTGGAAATTATTTTAAAAATAAAACGTGATATGTGTAGATGTAGTTGTTCATATACAAAATATTAAATACCCTTTCACAG
Source organism: Leptura quadrifasciata (assembly GCA_963675555.1). NCBI lineage: Eukaryota > Metazoa > Arthropoda > Insecta > Coleoptera > Cerambycidae > Leptura > Leptura quadrifasciata. The sequence goes on along the minus strand of OY776680.1, from coordinate 15,454,457 downwards.
AAATTCACACAGTATGCAATTAATTAACAGAAGAGCTAAAAACTTTTGAGCCTACGAGCACCATGCAAGATGAAGCAAAGTTATTAAAATATACAGGGTTAATCAGATTGTTAAAGGTCTATAAACTTTAATAATAGCGAAAACAAAACTATTAATTACATTATCAATTATATAATCCGGTGAATAGTAAAGCCGGCACTGCATATATACTTTGGCAGTCACTCTGCTTTAAGGTCAAGATAACCAATAATGAAAATGAAATTAACAAGGAGGTTGATATGGGGAAGTTAACTACAGACTCACCAAGGTTTGCTTCTGTTGTTCCCTCTGCAAAACAGTCTCTGTCTGCTGTGGATCGAACTTACAAACGGCAGCTATCACCCTGGCCAAAACCAGGCTCTCCTTCCCCAACATGTAATTGTAAAGTACGTTTTTTAAGTATTCAACTTCCGTCGAACTGGACAGCTCCGCGCAGTGATTCAAAGTAACTAACGTCTCGTCCAGCTTGCGATTCAGCTTCTCGTTTTGGTTTTTCATCTTCTGCAACTCGCTCTCGTAAAATTCTATAGAACTCTTGTTGGTCAAGTCAAGAGATTTATACTGGCTCAGTATGCCTTGCAGAATTTCTATCTCTTTGGCGTACTCGTCTTTGTCGTTCTGGCTGCTAGCGCCACTGGAGGTGCTAGCTTCGGTGGTGAACGTTTTTTCTCGTTTCAGTATCTCTAGCTGGTCCAATTTTGGTTTGCTTCTTACGTTAAGAGGCGAAATTTTTAATTCCTGGACCTCGTCTTGCAACAGCTGCTTCTCGTGCAGTATTTCCGTGTATTGGTTTTCTATTTCGCTTATCTGCGTCTCTAATTTCTTCTTAATCTTGCCGAAATCGTTGCACTTGTCTTCCAGTTTCTTGTACTCTGCCTTCAAGTTTTTGTTTTCAACAAACAAACTGTCACATTTCTCCTTTATCTCGTAAAAGTCCCTCTGGATTTTATTTATATCTACTTCGTTGGAGCTGGACAAGTTCCTGTCATTAACTAGCTGTAGATGCTGCTTCTGAATATCACCCAGCTCATTCTTGATTTCATCGACGCTGCTTGACAAACTAGCGTTTTCATCTACCAGTTTTCTCTTAATTTCGTCAAATTCACTTTTTTCATTTTCCAAAAATTCTACCTTAATTTTCAGTTCCTCGTTAGCATGAATTAAGGCTTGGTTTTCATCTACAATAATTCTATTATCAGACGATATTTGATTTATCCTCTGATTAAGCTCGGTTATTTCTTCATTTAGACTATCGCATTTGTTTTGTAAGATGCTGTTTTCGTTTTTAAGCTGTCCTATATTATAATCTGATTCTGCCATTTTAGAAGACACCACTCGCAGATTATTAGCTTCAGAGCTTAAATCTTCAACTTTACTTCTCAAGTTTTTGATCTCCCCCAACAGATTTTCCTTTTCTTCCCTCAACATGTTGCATTCTTGTTCTGCCACCTTAAACTTCTTCAACACATCATTATTTTTTGCCTTAAACTCACTCTCGACCTGCTTTAGTTTATTATCTAAAGCATTTTTCTCATCTTCAATAGCCTTAAAATTGCTTTCCACAACTTTTAATCGTACCAGTTCGTTGTCCACTACCTGCTTTTCTTGCCCTATCATTTTGTAGCTGTCCTCTAAAGCTTGCAGCTCAGCTACCTTTCTCTGCAGTGACTCAATCTCCTGTATTTTGGTTTTATAATTGCTCTTTTCTTCAGCATACAGTTTCTCTAATTCCGCGAGTTCCTGACTCAACTTGGCGAATTTCGTTGTTTTCTCGTCTAACTCCTTTTGCAACTCTTCTATTTTTGAGGTGAGTTCATTCTGCCTTTCTTTCTCCCTCTTTATGGCCTCGGCGCCGTCAATCTGCATTTTCTCTAAAACAGAATCGAGCTGCTTGGTTCGTTCTAAAAGGCTATTAAATTCGGTGGTTTGCTTTTGAATGACGTCGCTCAAGCTAGCAATATTTTTAGACAGCTCGGACACTTGCTTATCCTTCTGCTCTAATTCTCTCCTTAGTTTGTCGTTATCGCTGCTCACGTTGTTCAGCTTTTTCAGGGCAGACTCCTTTTCCTTCTCAAGAGCGTCCGTCTTCTTTAAACTATTTCCCAGCTTTTGTAACTCCTCTTCCTGCGTTTGTAATTTCTTCTTCAGTTCGTCGACTTTCTTAGCGTTCTGTGCGTTTTCCTCACAGACTTTCAGTTGCTCGAGAGCTTTGTTTTTCACCATCACATTTAATTCCTCAATTCTCTTCTTACTTTTCTTGATGATGTCTTTAACTTGCAAGTTTTCATCGATGAGCTGGGTCAGTTTAATCTCATTTTTGGCGTGTTCCTCGTATGTCTTATTAAAAACTGTCCTCTCTAGTTCGAAGGTGTCCAGCAAGTTCTTGTTCTCCATCTCCAGTTTCTGAAGTTTTATCTCTAGAAGTTTGCACTCGCTACTCTCTAAGCTTATGGTTTCCTCTCTCTCTTCGGCAATGCGCAGCATTTCTTGCAACTTTCGTACTTGTGCTTCCGTATTAAGCTTTTCCTTTTGCAACCTGATGTTTGCTTCCTTTTCATCATCCAAGTTCTCCCTGAGAGTTATTAAGTCTTTGTGGAGTTTATCCAGATATTCTTTAAGATCGGCTATTTCCCCTTTTTGCACCTCGACCTCTTCTCGATTTTTCAATAGATCACTGAACATTTTCCTTTCCATTTCGAACTCATCTGATAGACCTTTATTCTCATCTTCCAATCTTTGGACTTGCAATTCGAGTAGCTTGCATTCTGTGCCTGTTAGCTTAATACCTTCCAGTTTTTCTTCTAAAAGTCTTAGCCTTTTAGATAACTCAGATTTCTCTTGTTGCAACGCTAAGTTTTCCTGAGCTAGAAAGACGTTATCTTTTTCTTTATTTTCTGATATCTGCCTGATAAAGTGTAGCTTCTCCCTGAACCTTTCTATAGAGGATTCCTCTAGCGTTGGAATTCCCATAGTCTCTTCCAAGTTGGTTAATTCCTCTGTGGCTAAATCTTGCCTCAAACTTTCCAACTCATGTTCAAATGTTCTTCGTTCGAGTTCAAAGGATTTTATCAAATTCTCGTTTTCCTCTTCTAGCTTCTTCAGTTTTAGTTCAAGTATACCACATTCGGATTTATCTAGACCTCGAACCTCCTGTTTTTCTTCATTAATTCTTCCTTGCTCCTTTAATTTAGCCACTTCAAGCTCTAAACTGTGTTTCTTGTCGTACAAGTGCACATTTTTCTCCCTTTCTTTTTCCAAATTTTCGTTCGCATGGAGAACCTCATGGCGAGTTCTCTCCAATATTTCTTGCATCTCTGAGATTACCACTTGTTTCTCTTTGACTGCGTTGTGGTTTTCCAATAATTCGCTGAACATTTTCCTCTCCACTTCCAGTTCGTTCAGCAGAGCTTTTTTTTCTTCCTCCAATTTTTGAAGTTTCAACTCTATTAATTTGCCTTCGGAGCTGTCTAAATGGATAGCTTCATATTTCTCTTCGTAAATTCTAAGCTTTTCTCTCGTCTTTACACTTGACTGTTGCAGATTCAAATTTTCTTTGCTCAAGTAAACAATCTCCTCTTCTTTCTTCGCACAAATGTCCGTCATCTCTTTTAGTTCTTCTTGTAAAGTAGCGATATGGGCCTCTAAGCGGGAAACCTTTTCTTCGTAGTTTTCTAAAGTCAGTTTATCCTTTTCCAAATTAGAAATGATATTATGGAGTTTGCTACTTTCATCGATGAGCTCTAAGTGATTTTTTTCCAAATCATAATATTCATCCACTTTTTTTGATAATTCTTTTCTAAGCATTTCCAATTCTCCTGTGATCCTGTTTATGACGTCATCTTTTTCAAAAAGCTGTAATTGTGCTTCTTTTACGTTATTGTCATTTGATAATTCCTCCACTTTACCGGCAAACTCCCTTCTCAGCTGTTCCACTTTCTTTAAATGATCGTTTTCAATTTTTTCCCTTATTTTTGGTTCCAAAGACAGAAGGCCTTTTTTCGCCTCTTCCCTGATTGTCAAAATTTGGTTTTCAAAGTCTTTCCTTTCTTTAGTCAAAGTTTCCTTCAGGTCTAAATTTTCTTCCGATAACTTCTTGATATTGTCCTCACATGAAGATAGGCCTTGTTTCAAATTGTTGAAAAACTTGTGCAAATTATTTTTTTCTGATACAACTTTCTCATTTATCCGCTGCAAGTCAGACAGTTCTGTTTTTAACGAGTCTTCCCTTTGTTGTAGATCTTGGATTTCGATTTTATATTTTTCAACTTTTAACAATTCACTTTCCAAGTTATTGCATTTCCCAGTCAAACTCTCAACTTTATCGATAAGTTTTTTGTTTTGCGTTTGTAAATTTTCCAATTTGACGTTGATGTTACTTTTGCTCTCAGCTTCAATGGCTGCCAAACTTTGTCTTAATACATCAACATCGCTTTTCAAATTTGTAATTTCTGTTTCTTTGTTTAAAATTTCATTATGCAATTCCATTTTGCTTTGTGCAAGTTTTAGGTTATTTTCTTTCTCCCTCGCAGCGAAGCTACCAATCTCTTTTTCAAAATTTGCTATTTTAGTCTTATATTCTTGCTCCTTACTTTGGAAAATAATTGAGTTGGCTTTCATTTCCTGAATTTTCTCATTCAAAGTTTCTATTTCTTTTCTGGCATCGTTCAAATACTTCGTTAAATTTTCCAAGTTCTCAGTCTGGCTGTTGGTTTCGCCTAGATCTACCAGTAAATCGGTGGAGTTATTGCCGCTCTGCAATAGCTCTACTTTCGTTTGTAAGGTTTGTATTTTTATATTTTTCTCATCCAGCTCATCCCGCAGTGCACTTTCTAGGTGGGCTTTAGCTTTTTGCTCTAACACACACTGCTCTTTCAATTCATTAACTCTTCTTATGGCTTTATCTTGAGTTTCAACCAATACAGACTGTCAACATACAAAAGTTATTAGTGTACTTAAATAGAAATATAATAAAATATACTATACCTTCATCTTTGCATTTTCTCGCTCCAAATCCTTATAATGCCTTGTCAAATCAGTGTAACGACCCCTATATTTGTGATATCTCATCTGTGACTTCTGAAAAGCTGCGTAAATTTGCTCTTTACTTAAATGCCCTAGTTGGGAGGAAGTGGTTGAGGCGTTGTCTTCCACTTCACTGGCAGAAACATCCAAATCAGACTGAAATAAATAAAATGATAACACCGGATCATCAACCAATGTTTTGTTAAATACCTGCAAGTGATACATGCTGCCAGACTCATATCTAGGTAAAAATGAAATGTCACTTGCTAGTGAAGAATTGGAGCTCCGTCTATGTCTACCCTCTTGTGTGGGGGACACTAAAGCAACACTTGAAAATCCATGATCTGAACTATTCATAGGTGTACTCGTATCTAAAATGCAGTAAATTAGATCTGAATTCGCTAGTTATTGTAATTTTAATACCATCGTCTCCTATCGAGAAAAAATTCTCATCAGTAGTCATGTTACTTTGTAGTTTATCGCTGACAGATTGTGTAAATTCTGCAAATCGTTGTGGGGAACTTTTGACTTCTTCCGTGATTTTTTCCTTTAATTTTTTAAACATATTTGCTAAAATATTAATGTTTGTTTAAGATTATCAAAAATAAACATTGATTACACTTCTTATGATAACCTATAACCGACGTCCTGACGTGTCATTTGTCAAAAGCAGCACCCACATCAAGGACTAACGGTAGCAGGAGTAGTTCTATTATTGATTTTTAAGGTCCTAGAACTGCACTAAGTAAGTGCAAATTCCAAATTTATCCTCCGTTTCGTATATAAAACAAAGGCAAAAAACTTAAGTACTTCACCAAAACAGTTAAACTGACAGTAATGACAGTTAACTTGACAGTTGTTAATATCATAAATTGATCTTTTACCATAAATATTTATGAAATATAAGTCTATAATCATTGGCGATGCATTTGCGTTTACAGTTTCGAAAGGCAATGCAGCAATATTTCCAGATTTATTTATTTCTAAAAAATTATCATGGAGGTGACCTTTGATGCTAGCGACACACATGCATCGAAACTACATTATGAAGAAGAGGAAGAATTCTTTGTAAAAACTAAGATGATCAGACATTAGAGGTTATGTTTATTAAAAATATTTTTAATATATTAGCAATCTTCCACAATGGGTGATCCCGAAGATACTAAGAAAGAAAAAAGACCACACGAGAGCGAAAATGAATCCGATTCTGACGATTTGGTTGGTCCTTCAATATCTGAAGCTGTGCAACCAAAGAAACGTAAAATTCTACCTCATGAACGATTGTACTTGGATATTATACCCTGTGCTGAATCCTATGAGAAAAGTTATATGCATAGAGATGTTATAACCCACTGTTTGGTGACTAGTACGGATTTTATTATAACAGCCAGCTGTGATGGACATATCAAATTTTGGAAGAAAGTGGAAACCGGTATCGAATTTGTTAAACATTTCCGTAGTCACTTGGGTATTTTTGGTCAATAATGTTTAAACACAGCAAACTATTTAAATACCACATTTTGCAGGTCCGATTGTTAAAATAGCGTGCGATAATGAAGGAACATTGTTATGTTCAGCGTCGTTAGATAAATCGTTGAAAATTTTTGACGTTATTAATTTTGATATGATAAATATGATGAGACTCGAATACGTACCTGGCACAGTGGAGTGGGTACATGGATCTGGTGATGCTATACATAGCTTAGCGGTTTCAGACAAGGAGTCCAGTAAAATTTATATTTATGATGGTAGAGCTACTGGATCTCCGTTAAAGATTCTAGAAAAGATTCATATGAAACCTGTTTGTTTGATTCGATATAATGCAAAGTTTGATGTTGCAATATCCATTGATAAAACGGGAATATTAGGTTAGTATATAAAGATACCTTTTTTACTTAACTCTTGTTGACTGTGTAGGTGGCCAATTTATTTTTTCTCGTAGAATATTGGACCGGTATTAAGCAAGATTGTGTATTTCCAAAAAATGTAGCTTTCAGTACAAAATTAGATACTGATCTATTTGAATTTGCAAAAAGTAAAACCATACCAACAGGATTAGCCTTTTCGCCTGATGGCAAGAGATTTGCTACTATATCTACGGACAGAAGAGTTAGGGTATTTAACTTTATTACGGGAAAGTTGGTAAGAATGCAAAACGATTGTATCAAGTTTAGAGTATTCATTAACGAAAGTAATTTTAGACTAGAGTCTTGGACGAAACTTTACCACGGTTTACAGAACTCCAGCAGAAGACGCAGCAGCTTCCTAATATGGAGTTTGGTAGGAGAATGGCAGTAGAGAGGGATTTAGAGAAATCGGAGAGTTTTGAGCTGGCCAATATTGTTTTCGACGACAGCGGGCATTTCATCATGTACGCTACTTTGTTAGGCATTAAGTTGATCAACCTGTATACCAACAGGTGTGTGAGAATAATTGGGAAGAATGAAAACTTGAGAGTGTTAAATATTGCTCTCTATCAAGGTAGGCTGTAAATTTATAACATATTCACATTTCAGATTCATGCGATATAAACAAAAGCCACATGTGAGTTTATGGCCGATTGACCAATAGCAATGCGACATTCAGCACACCACTCCTTGGCACTGATGTTTCTTTACATCTTATGAATCTAAAATGTGAATATGCTGTAGGTAATATTAATAATGAATGTCATGTGAGAAAGTTGTAGAAAATATTTTAGACGAATAATAGATGGGGATTTATTGTCTAATATAGTGAAATTTCAAAACTGTTAGCAATTTCCTTTTTTAAGGTTAACATAAATGAAGTTTGATGCAAAAGTGCTATAAATAAATCTTCCACAGGTTCTGCCAAAAAAGCTAAAGCAGCAGTTACGCTAGAAATAGAAGCATCCAGCAATCCCACTTTAGATGCTATACTGCCAGACCCAACCATTGTATGTACTGCATATAAAAAATCTCGATTCTACCTGTTTAGTCGGAGGGAGCCGGATGATATGCAGGGCGACCAAGACCGAGACGTCTTCAATGAGAAACCATCCAAAGAGGATACATTTGCTGCTACAGACAACCCGGCTGTTCAGAGGTTATACGAAAATGCCATACTGCATACAGTTTTTGGTGACATCCACATAAAACTGTTCATGAAAGATACGCCAAAGACCGTAGAAAATTTCTGTGTGCACAGCAAGAATGGTTATTACAACGGGCATATTTTCCATCGGGTCATCAAGGGTTTTATGATACAAACAGGTATAAATTCTTCTTAAACTTCATCAATTCACAATTAAATAACAACCAAGAGTCTTTGTTTAAGTTTTATGAATTAAGAACTTTGACTTTGAAATTATTTTTTTAGGAGATCCGTCAGGAAATGGCACTGGTGGAGAAAGTATATGGGGTGGAGAATTTGAGGATGAAATCAAGCCGCATTTGAGGCACGACAGACCATACACGGTATCGATGGCCAATGCAGGACCAAACACAAATGGAAGCCAGTTTTTCATCACTCTAACTCCCACACCGTGGTTAGATAATAAACATACAATATTTGGTAGGGTTATTAAGGGAATGGAAGTTGTACAAAATATCAGTAATGTAAAGACTAACGCAAAAACTGATAAGCCCTACGATGATATTAGGATAATTTCTGTTACAGTAAAATAAGAACTCTAAATATATATTTATTTATTACAAATTTAAATTGTTTTTTATTCAAGCAAAGAAATGCTATTTCAGGTGTTTATATGAATGACCGCCCCAGTTGTCAATGATTAAAATGGCTAAACTTGGTTATATTCGAGAAGCACCTGAATCATAGTTGGCGACATTGAAATGTTTCTAAACAATACAGTTTCACAGTGACTGTTGTCAGTTGCTTTTAAGTGTCAAAAATTATAAATTTCATATCCTTGTTGCAATGTTACCGGTTATTTGCTGCATCGACAGATACTCGGTGGGATATATTCCATAAAATAAGAGTCAGTATTCACATTTTAATATTGAAATTCTTCAGATTATGATAAGATATAGTTATAATAATGCATTGTAAAAAAATTTCATTAAATTTATTGTGACAGATGCCTTCAGAGCACTGCCAACTTACAGAGCAACTTGCCAGATTCCTCTACAGAATTCCACGTTTTACAGTTTACTAGCATCTAATGTTGATATTTTTCTAACATATGTGTGTGTTATAAAAGTAACGCACACAAATGCTATTATGGGTAAGTGTATTTATATATACTGGCAGCTTCAAGCGGTAGATGCGTAAGTAGTCATCCAGGATGGCAAAATTTCAGAGAATATACACTATTTTTACTATATACAGAAGAAGCTTTATTTCATGAACATTTCATAATAATTCTTTACAACTTTTAAACATATTTATGTAAACATTTTTTAATTCATTTATTTTCTCGATAATAATATTTATTAACTACATAGAGATACCTACTTATGGTACATATGGCATGTCAAGATAAAAAACAACGAAAATAATGCCAACAATAAATAACCTTGCAATATAAATAACAAATATATGAAAATATCTAAAACTATAAATATAAAATAACAGAAAAAAATAATAACATTTAAGATACCCCAGACACAAACTTGTGGATGCTATATATAGAAAAAAATTAACCTAATTTATATCCGAATAAAAACTAACAATGTTATTTTTGCATATCCAATCTTCAGATACACATAGATCATCGTATTTTTTCTGAACACAAAAACATTTCAATTTGATTAAAATTATTTAAAAACCATTGCACTTTACATGACACAATGTACTAACATTAAGATTTTTAAGCTCAGTTTATTTAAAAATGTCCAAGTCAACTAATTCGACTGAATTACAATTGTCTACAATTCTATTATTTTGTAGATTCGGTGATTTGTTTTGAAGAGGATAATAGTACATGTGGTAGAAAACCCAAATAATAGGAAAGAATATGTCTACGGTTTCTTGAATAATTTCCGTGGAAATGTCAGATATAAGACATTTATGTCATGAGTGATAACTGGGATATATTTGAATGTGCTTTTAGAGAGCAGAGTATTAAAACATAATATTTTTAGTCGTAAACTCCTCTATAAAATCCTTATTTTACTATAAGGAACTTAGCCAGACTGCAACCAACAGCTGCTCTCCAGGCTAAGCCCAGTCAGGCTATTTATTTTTTGATTGCAACAGACACTGGACCGCTAGATGGAGCCTGCTGATTGTTTTGCATGTCTCTACCCTAAGGATACCGAGATGTACTAAAGAGTCTAAGGGTCCTCATATCAGTCGTCACATGCCTACCTTGCACTGACGAGAGCCAACAGCTCGAAACTGCAGTCTGCAAGTGGTGTGGACAACTGGCACGAGAGCTCCTTTTAGTAGGATCAGTCTTTTGGCTAGTGTTTGTTGCAATTGAAGCGTTTTGTTGGTAATATGCAATGATTACACTTAACGTGCCCGGTTTGTAACTTGTAATTCAACGTTCGGCGGGGCACATAGCCCGGAAAGTAGCTGTTGGTTGCAGTCTGGTTACGTTCCTTATAGTAAAATAAGGATTTTGTAGAGGAGTTTGTGACTAAAAATATTATGTTTTGGGATATATTTGGGTATACAAAAATCATGTGTATTGTTTGAGAAAGAATTTTCTGTTTGTGTCACTTGAGCCTCTAAAATAACACTGTTCTTAGGGTCTTTCACAACTACACAGTCAGTATTATGTTGACTTATGTTGACACTAGTCAAATAATTATCACTGCTTTGGGAAACTTGCCTGTCATGCACTACATCTAGTTGTAGCCTATTTGAACTTCTTCCATATTCACTTATAGCAGCAAATATGTCACAGATATGTAATAATATTAGTATGACTGTATCTCTTGAGATTTTGGCATATATATTTAAAAAATGGAAATTTATTTTTATATAAATCATTGTATTTTCCAAAATTGTTGATAAAGGTGCATCAGGTTTAATAAGTTATGTTATTTAGTAATTACTGCTTAATTGACCCAAGTCATCAGTAAGAATAGTAAAATTTTATTTTTATTAGTATCTATATCAATAACTGAGGTTTTGTTAATAATGGCCTATTGAGTATCACCCACTGAACTCTATTAATAGAGTTCAGTGGTATCACCTCATTCTCTATAACTTTACCTTGCAGATTATGATTGACTGGAACTGTGCTGCTTTGATGTGTTGAATAAATTTGTGGATGTTGACATGTTTTTACAGATTTTTAAATTGGTGGTTTGGGTACTTATACTTTTTGTTGAAATTACTTTTTCTGAATTTTTTGCCGGTAATTTATGAAGCTGTTCTTTTAACTCAGATATTTATTTCTTTGTTGTAGTTGTGTTAAGTGAGACATGTCTTCTGTTTTTAGTGGCTCTCGCTTAAACAGGTCTCCTCGCTTTAAATTAAAAATATATTTATCTTTAACATCCCTGTCCTCAGTAAGTGCATTTATAGTTTTTCAAGATTGCTTTTTTTATCATCCGAGCCACAGATAACTGACTGGCCATCAGACGCAACATAAGTATAATTTTAATATCTTTAACAAAACTTATTTGATTTCTACGTCTAGGCAAACACACTTAACACAGATGAAATGTATAACTAAAATGTTTGTGTTTACATACACCTCCCGTCATCTTGATTCATATGTTATACTGCTACTACCAATGATAATTGTTATTTAAGATTTTTAATTACACCCTGTATTTAGCATTACTTAATTAGAAGCAACCACCTTCAGTTAAATACGTAACGAAGAGATGTTAGATAGAGTTCTTACAAAATTCGATAATACTTTTGTTACAATTTCAATCGTTTTACTTTGGCGCCAGCTATAGCAAGTGGTTTTAGAAGAACGTGAATATAACTCAAAAACGATAGCATGCCTGAAAATTCAAAATTTGCAGTACTATGGCGCCAATATTTCAAACTGCATTACCAATAGCACCAATTCATTTGAAGATGCCGCGCAAAAACTTTTTTTATTTCCACAATGTTGGTATTCGTGCCTCAGTGGAAAAGATTTGCGTTTGCGCATCTCTTTTTGTCGTAAATAGTGGTGAAGGTGAGTGTCCGTTGAAAAGTATGGACAAATCTCTTTATTTCTCAATCATCCTTAAATAAAATGTACTTCTAAAGGGACTGTTTTATATAATAAGGTGTCTGTTATATAGTTTTAGTGATATAATTCTGGTAACTCTTATAGGAAACGTAGAAAATAACTGTTTTTAGTGTATGTTAAAATGTCAATATGCAAAATATTTTGAAAATATACCATTATTCTAACTAAAGATATGATATAAAACTAATATTTTATCTATTATAGTTAATTCTTTAACCTTAGGACACTTCTGGTCGAGATTTATCCATGTTTGTAAAAACTAAGAACATAACCTTAAAAGAGAAACACGTTCTCAGTTTATTGACAATATTTTCTATTTTTAGATGGCTCCGACAGATAAGAAGCCCGAAGGGGCATCCAAAAAGGTGCACAAACCCGGAAAACCAAGGAACTACGACCTAGGAAATGGAGTTCTTAGATTTTCTAAAACTAAAATGTTCCACAAGAAAGCCTTGTACAAATTTGTTGGAAAGAAGGTGAAAGCTACCAAAAGGCCGCAAAAGCCCCGTGTTATCGAGAAGCCAATTGGTGGTGAGAAGAATGGGGGCAAACGTTTTGTTTTAGTCAAGAAACGCAGGGCATCCTACCCTACTCAAGATAAGTAAGTGTTCTGAATAATTTTTTGTTAGTTGAAAAATAAACTGATGTAGAGAATAAGGCATGTGAAAATGATTGTTAAACTGTTGACGCTATGTAAGTCTGGTGAATTCGACACTTGTCACGTCTCTATCTAATTCACATGCCAACACAATTATTCTCTAGCTTGGAAAAGAATTAGAAGTTACTTTTTTCTGGTAAATTTTGCAAAGCATATCTCAGTTAATGTCATTATTTTACTTACCCATTTTTAATGTCGAACACATACTTTGCTAGTCATTTGTAGTGGCCTGTATTTTCCAAAAAGTTGATGCACAAATTACTACGTAATACGTTAACTCTTTGCTAACATTACTATATTTAATCTACGAAGACCCAAAATGATGATATATTAAATCTTAGGACACCTCTGAAAGCAATGTGATTATGCATTTACTCACTGACATATGGTGTTAGTAGTATTACGTTCTGACAGGTGTATTCGTCATATCTTAATAATCTGTTTTTGTAGAATCAAGCCAAGGCCGGCGAAGAAGTGTTTCAGACAACACAAGCGTTCTTTGAGGGACTCTTTAACCCCTGGGACAGTTCTGATCCTGCTGGCAGGTTCACACAAGGGAAAAAGGGTTGTTCTAATCAAACAGCTTTACTCCGGACTTCTCCTCGTGACCGGTGAGTGGTTTTTTAATTTAATTGGGGCAATTGTTTCATGTGGGTATGTTTCAAGGTCCTTTTGGCATCAACGCCTGCCCGTTGAGGCGTATCAGCCAACGCTATGTCATTGGTACGCAAACTAAGATTGATCTTAGCGACTTGAAACTTCCCGAGCATATCAATGATGAATATTTTGCAAGGAAGAGGGAGAAGCGTGCGAAGAAAGAAGAAGGGGATATTTTCCAAACCAAAAAAGAGGTAAGTGCAATGTTAGTGTTTTTATTTGATGCGGAAGTTACATTTTATACTACTCAAGAAAATCATGTAGGAATTAGTTTGGCGGGAATTTAGCTTGCAAAATCTCAGGCCCGTGTCTTACAAGCAAAGGTTTTTTTAATATTTAGTGGCATACACTGAACTCTATTACAGTAAATGGAACGCCATTATAGGCATATGCTCATAAACAAAATGTGATAATCATGCGATTCAAAATGCATAGACAAGCGCCGACGCAGTAGGAGATCTAAGGTTAAAAGTATGTCGGAGCTTGACTCAAACGGCTGTGTACGGAAGTCATGCACTGATGCAAGTTTGTGTTTTATTTGTTTCTAAAGCGTAGGTCTTAAATTGAATGCGAATTACAGAGTCGGTCTTCGTGATTTTATCCGTTCGTTTGCGAAAAGTTGTGAGATATATTGGTTATTTTGTATATAATTTTGTGACTTATAAACAGTGTGTATCTTAATTACAACAATATGGTGCTGCGCACTTGTATGGTACTGTTTTGTAAGAACCGGGGCGAAATCCCGGGTTTGTTATATTTTAAGTAAGTATACCTACTCAACTTTTGTCTGTTGTATTAAAATAAGCTACCATCTAAATATTGGCAAGACAGTCCGATTTTGAATTTTTTTCTTTTAAAATGAGTACTTTTGCCCACTTAAACACGAATTTTTATTAAAAATAGGCTATATGTACTTCCCGAGATATCAGGATGCAAAATATTCTAACCTCACATTTTTTCATTGCTGCGATTTTTAAGTTTATTATTTGTGAATTGTTACCTAAATAGTATTAATATAAATACGTATCCAACATATTCAGGATAATAATACTGATTCCAAGATCTTTTTGAAAACACATAGCATTATCATACTTTTTATAAATTAATATTACAATTTTATGAAACAAGCAAGTTCAAACTGTGAAATGTGAGTCCAGTCAGCCAACGTGATAAAGTTGACAATAGGAACACTCAAGTATATTACTAGTAAGTTTAATAGAGTGCGGCAGCAAGGCATCTCAATTATTTGTGTATTATGCGAAATAAATAAGGAACACATTACCCTCCTTTGCTTAGCGCAATCGGTTAAAAATAATGCAAATATGTGCCAAATGTTTATGGAAATACAAACAGAATGACAATGTTTGACGTATAACAAAGCGTTTTGTGAATAAAAAGAGAATTTCCTGGAAATTTTATAACTGTTAATTTATATTTTTAATTATGTAATAATTTATTTAAAAATTTTGTTTTAATTTATATATTTTACTAGCGAGACATTTTGTAATATTCAAAAACCAAGTTCTGCTATTTTTAAGCAGATGTTTTATTCATTAACATTTTTAAATATTTTTTGCACACCATGGCAAGATACCATTGAAATCTATTATAGCAAAACAGTTAAGGATGAGCGCAGCTCTGTCTTTATGGCATTGTACTGCGATACTAAATATAAAGCAAGAGGAGCTGCAGTTAGTGCTTGAATAGGTGACTTTCAGAGAAACGCAGCAATCTGGACTCACCTTCTAATGGCTTGTATTTGACAAATGCTATTTAATTCTAGATGGGGACTGTGTAGTGGATATACCATCTTTGGGAAGGTATGTAAAACAGTTAATCCCCTGTCCATTAAACACTAGGCAAGTAAAAAAAATCCCTACTCTCTGATAGAGGTTCGGCAAAATTTGAAGTTTGAGGGTAGCTTGTCTGCTGGTATTAGTTCTTCCCCTTGGTAGCGGAAATAGACCAATGTTAAATAAATCAAGGAAAATAAAGCAATAGAGTTCAGTGCAAAATACTTAATAAAAAGTATGAAAATTGTTGCTTCCCTTGGTTCATGTTTACATTGTATTTGTCAAAAGTACAGTACAAGATTTTATCAGATTTTCCACGTTTCAGACGAAGTATATTACGAATTTTAGTTATTCAGTTACTTTGTCAGAAAAATTATTTAATGTAGCAAGTAAACATTTGGTATATGTACACTACTACCGGGGATGAAACCACATACTTTTAGTCAAAATATAAATGGACATTATATTTTAATTTTCTTTTGCAAATAGGGAAGGAAATTTTACGTAAACACCTTTACATATTCTTTTACAATTCATTGTCTCATGAGTATGTCATATTTTTATAAACAAACGAGTAAAACAATCTATCACTTGTATATCAAGGCATTTGATCTTAAACAAAAAAGCTAAGTTATCTTGAAATTCAAATAATAATACCACACCAAGTATTTGAAAATAGTTAATTATTACCTTTTCTTCATTTCATTTGTCAATTCAAACATGTGAATATAAAATGCATGATTTTAGTTTTCAATAACAATTCACTAGTACCTACTCATATATTTACTGATTGATCGTAAAAAAAAAGTATAGTTTTTTTTTCAGGCCTCAATTTTAGCTTTTATTAATTTTAAAATCATATTTCGACCCCAGAGAAAATATATGACTGTTTTTTGTGAACTATATATTGAACTTATGATCATACATATTCGACATTTGCTACAAGAAATTAAAAATAAAATGATTGTTTTGGGAATAACAATAACTTTTTTTTTTTTTTATAACTATCAAGGCAAATAAATTGTTACATTTATTTATGCGATTTCTAAAAAAAAGTTAAAAATATGAAACACGCAATAAAAATAAGGCCGGCCCTGACGTATTTCATAGTGCGATTGCGCGCTACCATGTGGCCGCCATACTTGTGCGATATTCAATTGTATGTAGAAATTTTTGCGGGCATTGGCATTCCATTTACTGTAATAGAGTTCAGTGGTGGCATACAACAAATGTTTGCAAAACCTCGGTGACACACAGCACACAGAACAACTTCAAGTATTGTGGGTTCCACGTATTTAGTTACACATAAAATAGTATTCTAATATAATTAATACCATAAAATAATTGTTTTTAAGTAAACACTGCTTTTAGATGTATCAAATTACTTTGTTTAAAATTCTCTACAAATGTTTCGTCTTATTAGACCTTTATCAAGAGAGTACAAAGTGTATACTAAAGTAACAAATTGATTGTTCTAAAATATCGGTACCTAAAAACATTTAGGACTTAATATCTTTATGACTCAAACTTTAACCGTGGGAATCTTTCGGGTAGAACTGGCGTAGTAATGTAAATTAACAAGTAATTGTTAACATCTTATCTAGTATAGGAGTATTTAAGAAATTTTGCTTGTCATTCGTGGTAAAAGGGTTGTTTTTAAGAGATTTTTTAATTTCCCATATTTTTGTTATTTAAAATTGATTTTTTATGTTCTTTTACCTTGTTCTCTATGCTTCTACCATTCTGGCCTATATAGACGGCATTATAATCTTTACACTTGATTACATATACATCTGATTTATTAAGTTTAGTTAATTTTTCTTTATTATTGACCAATATTTTTTCTAAATTTTGGAATACAATTAATAAAACTATATTTTGTTGATTTGTTCGGTGCATTGAAAAATTCCCTTTGAAGCATTTTGCGTTGTTTGTTTTTAACCATATTATCTATTAGCGGTTCGCTCTATCCGTTATTTCGTGCAATTTGTTTAATTGTATTCAATTCCTTAACAAAATCTTTTCGTTTAAAGGAAAATTTGTAAGTCTATGTATTAGACTATGAAAAGGCGAGAGCTTAATTTGCCACGATTGTTGTGAAGTATGTGACTGTATCTGTGGTAGTAGATTTACGGTAAACACTGAATTTTTACTGATTATTATGTCTTCTAATATTAATATCTAAAAAGTTTAATTAGGAGGAGGATGTGGTTTAGTTCTTTACAAGACTTATAAGTCGGAGCATTAATGTAGGATCCTACGAGACGTATAGGGTTATTTTCTTTGTGAATTGCTTAGAAAATAAATTATATTTTCAAAGCATTTCAAGTCTGTTTACAAACCTTCTGAAGTGGCGAAGAACAACACAGAATTTATCTTTGAAAATACTATAATATATATTAATAGTTGTGATGCGAGTCTAGAAACTGTGTATAGTAAATTAATGTCTCTGGATCCTAATAAAAGTCCAGGGCCTGATGGCATTTCACCCATCCTTTTGAAAATTATAGATGTCCCCTCACAAAGCCTCTACTTATCCTCTTAACTTTCTCTTAATTGGGGAGTATATCCCTAAACTCTGGAAAAACAGTTTTGTTACCCCAATTTATGAGAATGGTGAAAAAGCAAACATTATGAACTATAGACCGATATGCATTCTTAGTGCAATTCTAAAAATATTTGAGAACATCATAACCGATCAGATTAGGGCAATGGGTGGCTTGTAGGGGGAGGCTGAGCCTCTACAATTTTGGGAGAAGCAGAATATTTCCAAACTAATATTTTTTACATAGCTTTATCTCAATGTTGAATGTTGTTAATTCATTAATTTTCAGTGTACAGAAAAAAATTTAAAATTTCTTTTCCACAAACCTGTAACGTAGTAACGTTGCAGTCTGGATAGTCCGCGTATGCATATTTCCCGACTTCTCATTGTTGATCGCGTTTGGTCAGATGAACCGGAGGCTAAGAGAAGCTCAGCTTCCATTTCAATACGTTATCCTTATATGATAAGTGACCTTGAATGCTTGGCGCGTTCTCTAAAGATATATGTTGGATATAGTACCACAGCTAGCCTCTGGCATCCCCTCTCTTTTTCGCGCATGTACACTTCAGTGTCTTCAGTTGAGCATCTCTTTCACAAGAGAATGAACTGTTATTAGATTTAAACATATATAAAATGTTTAACAGGCGGTCGAAAAATGAGTGCTCTAGGTGAAAATTTTTGCTGATGGATTATTTGTTAAATGGATTTAGATCTCTTAGTTATGATGAAAAGGTTAAAAAAATCGTCAGACTTACACCGTCAATGCCGTCATTAGTTTTCACAAGTGGTAAACAAAACAGAGGGTTTAGTGATGGCAATAATTCGTTTAATGGTGGACATTTTTAAAGTGTCAGAAAAACACAATGACCTTGAATTTTCTGAAAATTTTGCTACTTCAAAATCGTGAGCCGTCACTGGATTAAAGAGAGATTAATGATGGCTGTAATGGATGAGCAGCGTGGCTTTTGTAAGGGAAGATCAACTTCCACGAACATGTTCTTGTTCGCTCAGTTTGTTTTGAATGCCTTGGAGAATCGAAGCCAAGTTGACGTAGTTTATACAGATTTCACAAAGGCATTTGACACAGTGAATCACTCTATTCTTTGTGAGAAGTTAAAAGCTTTTGGTTTTGGGGGCACTCTATTAAACTGGATCATCAGTTATTTGTATGATAGAACGCAATTAGTCAGAGTAGAAGGCTTTATTTCTGAGGAAATAACTGTGACGTCGGGTGTACCACAGGGGAGTCATCTTGGACCTTTTCTATTTAATATTTTTATAAATGATATTAAACCTGTATTCAAAAATAGTGTTATTTTCTCCTATTTGCGGACTATCTTAAATTATTCAATATTGTTAAGTCCAAGGAAGATTGTGACAATATTCAAGCAGACCTGGATGCTCTCTCGGTGGTGCACTCTTAACTTCTTGGACCTTAATATAAAGAAATGTCAATCAATACCTTTTTACAGATCTCATAATAGGTTAGAATATACTTATAGTATCAATGGCTCATCGTTAGATAAAGTTAATACGATTAGAGATTTGGGTATTATTATAGACTCTAAGCTAGATTTTCGCAGTCATGATCATGTGACTAATAAGGCTTTAAAAATGTTTGGGTTTATTTGTCCAATATATAAAGACTTTTCTAATATTTCATCACTAATAATTTACTTATATAATTCACTTGTGCGGTCTAATCTTGAGTAAGCTTTCAACTATCTGGTTCCCCACATATGCGTCACATGTTTATAGTTTAGAAAAGGTCCGAAATAAATGTTTGTCAATTTATTGCATATAAATTAAATCTATGACTAGATTACTGGAACTTCAAACTCGGCAAAATATTGCAGCTATACTTATGTTATATAAAATTTGGAACTTTCAAATCGACTGTCCTAACTTACTTTTCCAAATTGGTATCCATGTTCCTCCTAGAGAATCTCGAAATTTATAAACCTTTGCCTTAGCTTATCATAAATGTAAGTATGGTATACATTCATCTATTTCTAAAATTGTTCATACAGGTAACAATACTGATATTGACTTTCGTAATATCTCCCTGTATGGCCTTAAAACACAGTTTGAATCAGTTAAGCTCGATCAGTTGATTGCCTATGATTTTACATTATTTAAGCCACAAGTTGTTCTATTTTATTATTGTTGCTATTATTTGTTCTAATTATGTTTTTATTTAGCTTTATGTTTTTCTTTTTTGTAAAATGCTCATCTTGTAATTAAGAGTTAACGGGTATTATCCGTAAATAAATTAATGAATGAATATATAACTGGTGCATCTTTTCCGATATTTTTATTATAAAATGTTTTAATCATAAAAAAACAGAAACTATCTACTTTTCTTCAGAGAAACAGGAAAAAATAAAAAAGATATATAAATAGCCACTACTTCATTTGGACGGGTTTTTTCGTATTGTGGTAGAGACCAAAGTACTCTCAATCTCAATAAATAAAAAGTAATTAATGGGGAACATTCTATTATTATCCGCCAGAGTACACCAGCCATACTCGGTTGTTTGTCCGTCAATGTCAATACAAAAAAATATTTCCTTGTCACTCTTTAGGATGAAAAATTAAAAGTTGTTGCTGTGTACGAAAGTGGTCTAACACGGTAGGACATTTATTTCCTAAAAATGATCATTTCCGACAAACTATTTAAAGATTATATATGATACAAGTTGAAAATGACAATAATGACATTAAACCGAGTACGCATGGCGTCATCTATTGGATATATTAGGAACTGGCTTGGATTATTCCTCATTCTTTTTATCAATTTGGCTCATTTCTACGAATAAGAGATTGGGAAACTCTCAGAAATGGGGAAATTTAAACAATTTTAAAGTTATAATATAACTTTTAAACTGTTGTTATATGTTATTTTCAATTTATAATATATATCATATGATACAAATTGAGGATGACATTAAACCGAGTATGCATGGCATCATCTATTGGATATATTAGGAACTGGCTTGGATTCTTCCCCATTCCAAAAATATATAATTGGCATTACTTTTAATGACAATGTCATTTCTTAACATTAATATGAGCAAACAATTAAACCAAGTTTTAAATGCCATTTCAAATACTAAAAATAACAAATTATGAGCCCGACCCTGCTTTGCTACACGCGAAGCAATGTCATCGTTATGCTGCTGCTATGTAGTAACAAAACGTCCAACTATTTTACGCGAAATTTAACATATTCGACACAATACTTTAATAGGAATAAATATTAAGCAGACTTCACTTTTCTTCATGTTATTTTTTTTATGCTACATCATATTATATTCTATTTGAATATTTAAGTCCCTTTGTAGAATATAAAACAATATATGGCAATTTTGGGACGAATGAGAGGTACGTTCGCGTTGAATAATCAAGGAGGAGAAAACTTTGTAAACTTAATTTTAACTAGGACTACAATATAAAATATAGGTCCTTGTCTTAAGTTTGCTAGTTTACATAATGAAATCAATTCTTCTTCTTCTTGTCTTGTTTTTAAGAATTGTGTAAAATAAGAATGGGGATCTTTAACGCACTTTTTAACCTTAAGTCAAAACGTTTGTTCATTTATTAACAAAATATTAAAACGCAAAAATTAAAACTGGCAAACATACAACATAGAAAAAAACTTTTCTTCTCAAGCTTGTTTTATTTTGTAAAGTTTTAAGTATTTGGAAATATTTTATATTTGAAATCTGTTTGCATGTTAAAATATCAATTTTAAAATTTAGGAAAAATTCATATTGAGATTATACGGCTCGTCGTTCTAAGCTTAGGCAGATTGCAACAAGTTGCAATAGATGGCGCTCTTTGCAATTTGCTTGTACAGTCTCTAGTTTAGGAACTCTAGTCAGTTGTTTGAGTGATGTAAATGTAAATTAGTAACAGTGAAGAAGAAATCCACTTGTTTGGTGATAACTCGGTCTGTACTAACAAAAGCCAAGAACTTTCTGTTGTAAATTTTGATTCTCTGTGAAATACAACTACAGTGGTTAGTTTTCCATTTTTTTGGAGTTTCAGACAGTCGTTCACTACCACAGACCACCAACCTCTGCAACCGGAGGTGGATGTACAGTGGCTAGACGTATTATTCCACAATCTAGTCTGCTACACTACCATCTTAATGAACATTATGACTCTTTAGTGAAGAAAAAGTTCTTTGTATCGAAATATCAGTAACAAAGTTGAAAAAATTGCTTGTTTCGTCCTTTTGTAACTCTAACTCGGCTTGTAAAATCAAAATTTATTGTTATAATACAAAATAGTCTTGTAACTAAACCTAATGTGTATTTTTTTTAGGGTTACAAAGTAAGTGACCAGAGGAAAACTGACCAAAAAGAAGTGGACAAGCAAATTTTGGCTGCGATCAGGAAACACCCCGACCACAAGGTCCTTCTAGCCTATTTGTCAGCCATGTGGGGTCTTAGGTCTTCGCAGTATCCTCACAGACTAAAATTCTAGATACTTTTAAGAGATATATTTGCCAAGTTTATTGATTTGACTTGCTGTACATGTTTGGTTCAATAAATTGTGGATTTATATATATAATGTTTTTCAATTAATTGTATTTGATATGTTAATACAGAAAATAATTTATATTGTATATATTTTTTTCCTAAACTAAGTGCCTGTAAACAGCTTGAATTTGCTAACGTTGTTTAAAAAAATCCAAAACCTTTGAAATTTTAAACGGGGTGGAATGTATAAGGGTTGAAAAATATTAGTCAGGCAGCGTGCCCTAGAAAAGAATTAAAACATAACTGGCAAATAAATACGTCGCACGATTTCAAAAGGGAATACTATCATTATCTGAGATTAAACGACAACCAAGTTGCTGCGCAAAGCTACCTTGATATTTGTTGCAAGAAAATAAATGCAATGGTAAATACTACTAAAATAATTGAAGAAGTGCTCGTAATTTTCTTCAATATATCAAGGTACAAGTAAATTTACATAAATAAGAATAATCTTTTGAAAAAAATATGCAACTCGTATGAAAAGGAGATGACATGATAGAGAAATAAGACGATATATATACATAACTACTTATCTATGCTTCACGTTTTTCAAGGTCGTTGGTTGGAGGAAAAATAAATAACATAACCTCACTTTAATCAGTTCATTGCTTATCTAAGTATAGTTAGGAAGAGACATATACGAGACTGTTTACATTTCCATAATTAGCACAAAAAGTTGAACTGAAGTATGCCGCTCAAAATTCCGCGTTATTTGAGCTATATTTTTGCGCATTAGACGCGATAAGCGGTACCATTTGAGCGAATAAGTTATGACGTCACGCTTAAAGCCACTGGCAGCGGTATCGCGCGGCTTCAGGAGTACGCTAGCAAATGACGTCACGCTTCAAGGCGCTTAAAGACATTAGTGTAAGCCGCGAGATGGCAAAAATTTAACTTTGCTATACCCACAAGCCGATCGGACTCCTAAAGCAAAAAACGCGGCACTTTGAGCGGCACGCTTCAGTTTAACTTTTTGTGCTAATTATGGGAATGTAAACAGTCTCGTATATGTTTCTTCCCAGCTATAGGTACTTTCGTTCGTTTTTCAAATTCTTGATTTCTATTGGTTGCTTACTAATCACAATCACTTTGTTTACAAGACGAATGAAAGCAGCTTATAACGACTTGTAATGTTAGGTCGAATAGCACATCTGCACGTTTTCAAGGTCGTTGTTTGTAGGGAAAACCCGGAAAACAAATCACATAACCTCACTTTAGCTATCTGCGCAGCTTGTCCTTTTTCTTCCTGATTGTGTAATGTCAAAACGTTTAATTATGTTTTTTTTTGACATTGTAAGGAACTAAAAAATTGTTATTGCAGGTAGGCACATTCGTTTCTATTTTTTTTTGTTAGGCTAAATACATATCCAGTAGACATATACACCTACACTTGTTCGAAATTTCATTGCGAAGAAAGTCCATTTTTGTTTTTGCTATATGTCCGGAGATATTTGCAACGAATTTAGTCAGACGTCTGTGGTTTAGTTTATCCTTATTTTTATTATTGTCTATGATTTTATTATTGGTGATTGGTGGGCAAGAATAGTTAACAATCTTGATTGGTGGATTCTTCGCATTAAAAAAAAGAAGATATATATAAGACAAGGACAAGATATTAGAATAAAGCCAATGAAATTCTCAGAAAACTTGTCGAAACTTGCACAACTTTACAACATTCATTTTTATTTTGAACAACCACCATGATAGGGACTACAATCTGTTCGTTTAATGCATCTATATAGTAAAATTTATCTCATTTCAACATGCTTTACCTGTGCTAGTGGTATCTCTGTTCTGTCCAAATATCTACACTTTCTGATCTGAACGAACAGTCCCAGTGATATCAGCCACAAGCAACAAACAGTGTCAAAAGTAACAGTAATTTGTACGATTTCTAAAATCAAACATTCCTACAAATACAATGAGTAATGAAACATATCTGAAGAATTAGACCGTCACTATTGAAGGAATCTAACACATATAACATTCAGCATTGCTCGTTTATGACTCCAAAAAATTTAAATTATCACCAGTGACACTTCCCAATTTAGTTAGTTTTTGGTTGCGCTGTTGGCAGCAACTTATTTTCAGTGGTCACATTGCACGTCGCCGACTGTCAACTTCCTTTACATGGTTGATAGCCGAATCTACCACGTGCGGCTCAAACTAATTTTGTGAGTTTAACGTGAAAAATAAGAGATTCAACGTAAGTAATCATGTTAAAATGATCGATTAACAACCGCAAATGTTTAGTGTGTGCAATCAGATCATAAAAATTTGTTTGTTTATTTCCAGATGCCTTTAGCGGTCGACTTATTGCACCCTTCTGCTGAAAAACAGAGGAGGTCCCACAAATTAAAAAGGTATGTTTTCGACGTCTGTGTATTGAAATACCAGCTAGCTAGATTGAAATAAAGTGGAAATTCGCGAAAAGTCTTTCCTTAGTGCTTTGGATAACGTTTTTGGTCTCTTTTCAGATTGGTACAGCATCCCAACAGTTATTTTATGGATGTTAAATGCCCAGGTTGTTACGCTATTTCGACGATTTTTTCACATGCACAATCTGCTGTACCCTGCAAAGGTTGCTCTACCATATTGTGCACGTCCACTGGAGGAAAAGCGCGACTGACCGAAGGATGCAGTTTCAGGCGCAAACAACATTAAATATTTTAATAAAATGTATGTAATAATTTAAAATATCTTTTTCTAATAAATAATTATATTGGATTAGTGAGGATTTTATTTTGTGTAGTGGTTTGTGAGTAGTTTCATTCAGTTATGCTAGAAGGACAGAACACGTTGAAAAATAATGACATAAAATAGCGTTAGCTGGAAAACATGTAAATGTAACTAAGTTTGTTATTTTGCTGCTGATATTATGTTTTCAAAGGTAACATTTTGGCATTTCTTGCTCGGGTTGTAAATTATTTGTACATATTTTCATTATAAATTAATGTGGAAAAGTTGTACCTTAGATTACAGACAGTTCTGAAATTATATTTTAAAATATTGCACAATATTATAAAATGGGATGTCTGATTTGTTTACAAGTATATAGATTGTGAAAATAATCAGATTACTGTTTTGGTGCAGGATATTACATTTTCAAAACAAATATGTTATAGCCAAATCCCTAAAACTTTTTAATCCTCAGGGACAGGATTTTGATGACTTTTTTTTAAATGTTTGTTTTTATATATCATTTGAAATAAGAAACATTTCTATCTATCTATAATCGTAGTAAATGGCTGTGGCTGTTCGCACAGCACCAATGTTTCTAAATTTGGATTCTATATAGGTCAGAAACATTTCAACATTTATATTGTTTAAACAATTTACACTGAAATTAATTTTTTTTTTCAAGGTATTTATTACCTTTTAAATAGTGAAACATCTCGTATATACCCCATATACAAATTTAATTTTGTCCTAGTTATTTTCCAAATTTAAGTAATTGATGCATTTATTTCATTTCATTTTTTTCATTTATGTAGTCATTAAATATTGCACACGTTAAATTTACCAGAAATGCATTTTAAAATTATATTTTTAAAGCAAAATTAAACGCTACAATTTTGAGACAGAATTTACATAAAATCTAGTCGAGTCGCAGGGTTTGTTTATCGTATATTCAGATAAACGTCAAGCACTTCGTGTATTCCCATAGTATGGAATCACCTACACGTTTCTAGCTTAAACATAGAAAAAGATAGAAAGTTGAGCTTCTTTCTAAAGTGCTGCACAGTGTCGAATATTATAATAGCGTTAAAATAAACATATTCCCACAAGAAACAAGCGGAGATGCATAATCCGGGTAGAAGGGTGACATCAGGAACCATATAAAAGAAAACCAGCTTGTTTACCGAAGGAGACGCCACTTCTATCACTCCCAAGTTACATCGTCGAATGCTATCATTCGCTGTGCTCCTGAGTAATTGCATTTCAATATACCTAAATCACATTGCTAACCCTCCGGGCTCGCTGTTCTTATGGTATTATTGTGTGGATACTGGATATTGTACCTAAGTCACATCGCTGACCCTCTGGGCTAGCTGTTCTTATGGTAGTATTGAGATTAATTATCTAAACTACAAGCCAAACGATCCAAGGAAATCACATTTAATTTTGCTAATCATCTCGTAGACAACCATTCTTTGGCGTACTCTTATATAACGCTATACAGGGCGCACGGAAATTCTGCAGGCACAAATTTCTAAAAAGTGATTACTTTCTTATTTCGAGACTCTACTTTATTATTTGCAATTGCATTCATATTCTGGTTTCGACGTGGTGTAATAGGGGAAAATTGGCGCATTTGTGGTACCAAAAGAATATTAGATTAATATTTTAAATGAAATATTAGCTTTGACTTTTAACAAGAAAATATAATATTATATTACCAGTTATTCAGTTATGATTTCATTCACGATTTTAATTCAGGAAATTCCACTTTCTAAATATCTTACTTGGGAAATTTGCGTTTGCAAAATAATAAGTTTATATTCAAGAACTATATATTTTCCGCGTTTATGCAATGACAAGAAACTTTCACTTCCATTATTTTTCATTTGATGTACTTATTAAGGCTACTGTGTGCCTAATTTTGGACATGTCAAATATCATAGTAATGTTTATCTCTCAAATGATAACCTGAGATTTCTTACCAGCAATCTATTTGGTTTCCTATGATTGTTTAATAACGATCTATCTATTTAATTACCTTGCGCTCACAAACTGTACAGGCCATCGGTCAGTGCTGGGTTAATTATTCCGTAGACCTGTTCGTATTAAGAAGGGTTTACTTTTCGTCGAGTACTGAACCGGGACGTCTCGTCTGTTTGATTTACAACTGCCCACCTTGTTTTACGTTGTTGGACAGCCATACAAAATTTGGTAGACTGCTTGTTTTAATTATAATCAAAGGATTTTTCCTCAACATTCTATGATCTTTTACATGAGTATTTAATTCTCATTTATCAACTTAATTTTGATAATGTATAAACATGACATGATTCTTGTTCTCTGTTTTGCATTCGATTCGTTATTTGGCTATTGCTAACAACTTTAATTATAAATTATTATTATCTAGCGATTGCTAACAACTTTCTTTAATTATAAACCGTTATGACCTAGCGATTGCTAACAGCTCTATTATAGATTATTATTATCAGGCCATTGCCACAACCCTAATTACTATTAAAATAACACAGCATACTTTTGTATAACAAAGTTCTTGTTATTGCATCAAAACACTCAGTATATCTATAGTATGGTCATTACTATAGCAGCGCAAGTTTTCCTATTATAATATTTAGACAATTGTCTCAAATATTTGGATTATTTTGATTTCATGTTCGACTATTGTTGCATCAATTTATATAAAATAAAATGGTTTTTTTGAACTATTTTTTTCCATCAATTATTGTCTTATTCTTTCACCTTCACCTTTTCGTCATACAAGTAATAACCTAAATAAATGTTTTAATTTCAAAAGCAAAATAGAAATCAGACTTCAACTATAAATGTACAGTACAATCTTGAGTAATAAGATACTACATAAATAACATATATAATTAACTAGGTCTCTCAATTAATAGACAGTGTGTTCAAGTTTACCAGGTATTTCAATTAACAGGGTGATTAATTTTCTAAGGTATATAGTATCAGACAGAAACAAGAAATATTAAACTTTATATAAAAGAACCTGGGGAAAGGGTTACTACACACACAACGAAATTTGGGTCCTACACTAACAAAACTAGACGATCACGCAAATGGCCAATTTTATTTGTTTATCCTTCAGATAAATAAATAGTAATTAATTACTGGTGACATAATTACTAGTACTTTCTTTTAGTAATTAAATAGGGTACCCATAATCATTATAATAGTAATGGTTAAAAAAATTTGTTTCTTTTTTATTTTGTAATTATTAAAAGCTTTGAATTATATGAACATTAAAAAAAAGTCACAAAAAATGTATAAACAAATGATTATTTATTTATTTTACATTGAAATAAGATTTTTAAATATATATGAATAATTAAATAATTTTCTGTCTGCCAACCCCAATCTTCGGGAGATATTTTAGAATTATTTTTCCTTTGCTGAACTTGAAGATAAACTTTTTTGATATGGTGTTTCTCTGTATCTTCTGTTGGAAGTTGTACGCTTTTATCTTTCGATGCTAGTGTTATAAAACGTTTATATCTTAATTCATTTAAACTTTCTCTTCTAAAGCTCTTCTTCAATTATTTTTCAATCATTAAAGTTTCAGCTGCTGTACTTTGTTATCAGAATTGAAAACTTAAAAAAATTGACTTTTATTATAAAAAACTGATGTAGTATTTCATATCCTGTGAAGACATGGAGGAAAAGAATATGTTCTTTTTTTATATTTGCCAACTGCTTTAATTGTTCTTTTTGTTGAATAAACTCACTGTAAGACAATTATTTCTTGGCGGTTTCAAAAAGAACAATTCCTTATCATCTGGCGAATTAATTATTTATTTAATGAAGACGTGCCTTTAAAGACCACTAAGGAAAAGTTCGTAGCAAACAGCTGTAATAAAAATAGATTCATCTTCTTTGCGAAAAAGTATTGAAAATAATGTTGAGTGTTGTCAAGCAGAAAGTGACGCTGATCATTTAATTGTACAATCTGCTCTAGATTGTATCTTTTCTCATCTCTCAAAAGAACATATTCTTTATCTCCATGCCTTCACAGGATGTGAGTGATACTACATCAGATTTTTATAATAACAGAAAAAATCAATTTTTTAAAATTTTCAATTCTGCATGATAACAAATTATGTGCAGCAGCTGAAGCTTTAGTGATTAAAAATATAAGTGAAGAAGAGCTTTACAACGCACTGTATGGTGCTAAAAGGGCGAAAAATTTAAATGAATTAAGATATAAACGTTTTATAACACTAGTGTCGAAAGATAAAAGCGCACAACTTAGTTCATTACCTCCAATAGAAGATGCAGGGAAACAGCACATCAAAAATGTCTATCTTCAAGTTCAGCAATGGAAAAATAATTCTAAAATATCTCCCGCACATTGGGGTTGGCAGAAAGAAAATTATTTAACACCACTAAAAATGACGCAACCAGCACCACCAAATACATCTTAAAAATTATATTTTGCTCTTGCAAAACTGGATAAGGTACAGCGATGCAGAAAAAGTGGTCTGCAAGCTCACCTCCATGCATTAATTGCAGTGGAACGGATTGCGATAACGCGCCACAATCTGAAGAGGTAAGAAGTTCCCAATGCTCCATATGGGAATGAAAATTAAATACTATTTTTTTTTTATAAATTATTATTAAATACGTGAGCGTATTGACCTAAAAGAGACACCGCAATGGATGAATGCAGTAGGAAATTCTTATAGAGAAAATGAAATTGGTAGTTTCCAAGTCCTGTCGTATAAATCAGATGAGACTAACAATTTTAGGTATGTCTCGCAAAGTTAGTTTCTTTGAAAACTTGCAAGAGTAACTCTCTTCATAGGCTCGCACATTTTTGCAGTAAAACATCTAAAAACTTCTCTTCATTTGTAGCACTTTTAGGTCTTCCAGATCTTGCTTCATCTTTAACAGAACCAGTTTGTTAAAAATGATTAACTGTTCGAAATACAGTAGTTTTTGAAATAGGTTCACAGTCACCATTAGTGGCATAGAATAAATCTGCAACATCCGGTATGATCTTTTTTTAACTCCATATCCCCGCATTATAAGGACTGTTAGTTATTTTTTTCCTGTCTGAAACAGACATTACAAGCAAATTTTGCAAAATAGCGGATGAACGCAAAACGACAAACCGAAACGGGCCCCACAAAATAGCGATAGGTAAACTCAGCAGGTGGGTCTTAAAATCAAGTGGAAGTACAAATTGAGCTCTAGTCTCCCTGGAAGCTGGAAATGAAATGAACATTGGAAAATGAAACTAGTGAAATGGAATACCATATTGAAGTGGATTGAAACAAGTATCAGAAAACGGCAAACTAGTACGCCAGGTATCTAATTCTGCAATGATCAGGTTCCCATTATTTTGAGAGTTGAAAATCAACCGTTATCACTGGATAGGTCTTTGTAACAATATTGAAGACGTATTATTTTATTTTTCAATCCAGTGTATTTCTCGAGAATTGCGAAAAATTTTATTTTTTGCGATTATAACGCCATCTATCGCGAGATAAAAAAGTTTCAGATAAATGTATTTTGTAGCGTGGAATCCAAATCTGCAATAAAAAATGGGGGTTTCTATTTAAGATTTCAAAGTTGCCCCCATCCCATTATACTGTATATTAATAGTATTGTTACGTCCTTACAATTTTCAGTAAACACTTTGTGGATTCCAAATAACTTGCAACAAGAATTTTCACAAACCACTGATTTATTTAATCACTAAAATTACACTAGCAAATACTTAAAAATCACACAACTAATAATAACTTAATCTAATATAATTTCACTACTTTTAAAACACTAAGCACTTTACTTTCCTTCTTAAACTTGTCAACTCTTGTCTAACCTAAAAACTCTCTTGTCTGTTTACTTCACTAAACTGCATACTTCACTCAACTGAACTGTTCTTCTACAAACTGTCTCTATAACCAGAACCACAGATTACCCAGAACTGTACTGGATACTAAACTGAACTGTTTATCCTTCACTAAACTTGTACTGTACTGTTCTTGTATCTGCTGGCTTCACCTCTTTATATACCCACTTGGAATGTCCAGAATATCATTGTAGAACTTTCCACAAATATACTGGAATTCTCTAGAATTTTCTTAGGCACTACTAAATGGTGGTTCGCCAGTTGGCCCACAGATGGCGCCACCCTTCTGGCCAGGGAGTAATTACAACTCTCCTCTCTGTTAGAGGGCAGCACATAACACTGCCCCCTCCTTAAGCCTGAACGTCCCGGTCAGGCATTTCAGATACCCCAGTATACTTTGCCAACCTGTCCAGGTGCACGATCTTCATCTTGGACTTCTTTCTACGTTGAATCCTATAAACAACGTCGTTGATCCGAGTGATGACAGAATACGGTCCTTCCCAAGGTGAGCGAGGCTTCGAGAATCCTTCTTCACTCCGCTGTGGGTTATACAGCCAAACCGAGTCCCCCACCTTGAATCCTGCTGAACTGGCATTGCGGTCATATCTAGCCTTCATTCGATCACCACTCCCTGTAGGTGACCTCTTGGCAGCCACATTTGCACAAACCTTGCAACTGCGACACCAAGCCTCTACATCCTGACAGCTATTTACCCAGTAAAATCGCTCCCGTACTCTAGCCAAAGTCTTATTTCTGCTAAAGTGCTCTCTGGATATTCCCTCGTGCACTTCCCGAAGTACTTTTGGTACTCGGCACCTGGGTATCAGCAACCGCATGGTAACTTCTTTCCCATCCGGGCTCTCCCATGCTCTCCGTAATAGGCCATCTATAACCCTAAGTGAATCCCATTGCGCCCATAAAGCCTTCAGTCCAACACTTTTGTCCGAAACATCCTTCCATTCCGGTCGCATTCCTTTTTCTTTTGCCCTTAATATAGGACCAATTACGCTGTCATCCATTTGTTCTCGTCTTAGAACTTCCTTTGTCCAATCATCTGGAACATCTACCTGAACTGTGTTTACTGGGATAGTCTGAAGCAACTCTGATGCTTGACCTCTTAATGCTAGCACCAATGCCATAGCCTTGTCTTCATTGCTCCAATTGTTTGCGTATGCCGCTGCCTCAAATTGTCTTTTATAGGTTGACCAAGAAGTTTGACCATCAAAGGAAGGCGGTTGTAATCGAGGGCCTGACGATGATAATACTAGCTGGCCTCCTTGCGTTCTTAACTGTCGCTTAAGTTGTTCTACCTCCCCCTTAACTACCTGAAATTTTCCTTCTATATCGGTAACTTTCTCTTCGACGCCAGTAACTTTTTCTTCGACACCAGTAACTTTTTCTTCGACGCCAGTAACTTTTCCTTTGATTTCACTTACTTCAGTCTTTATGTTGCCTATATCCTCTTTAATTTCGCTTTTGAGGTCTTCAGTGGCTGAAAGGATAACATCTTGTTGCCCCTGTATAATTTTCCTTAATTCTTCTTTCTCTTCTAGACGTCGTTTTTCTTGTTCTTCTTTCTCTTCTAGACGTCGTTTCTCTTGTTCTGCTTTTTCTTCTTGGCGTCGTTTCTCTTGTTCTTCTTTTTCTGCCTGACGTTTCCTTTCTTTTTCTTCTTCGCGTCTCTCTTGTTCTTCTTTTTGGTCTAGCATCATTTTTCTAAATTGCTCGAACATGTCTTGCATTTGCTTTTCGGCAGCCATGCTTCTTGTTTCCATCCAAACAATTAACTCGAAACAGCACGAACAAGTCTTATTTAAAGTCTATATCGCTTCTCAGTTGAAACCACTTAAAAACTACACTAATTTCTAAACAGAATGTCCCAGAAATTTCCTCACACTAGCACAAATAAATCTTGTCTAATGTCTATATCACTTTCCAGTTCAACTCACTTCAATATCTCCAGTGGTTTCCAAATAGAACACTATGGAACTTCGTCGAATTCTTCAGAAATTCTGTTGCAATTCCGCTTCTGACACCAATTGTTACGTCCTTACAATTTTCAGTAAACACTTTGTGGATTCCAAATAACTTGCAACAAGAATTTTCACAAACCACTGATTTATTTAATCACTAAAATTACACTAGCAAATACTTAAAAATCACACAACTAATAATAACTTAATCTAATATAATTTCACTACTTTTAAAACACTAAGCACTTTACTTTCCTTCTTAAACTTGTCAACTCTTGTCTAACCTAAAAACTCTCTTGTCTGTTTACTTCACTAAACTGCATACTTCACTCAACTGAACTGTTCTTCTACAAACTGTCTCTATAACCAGAACCACAGATTACCCAGAACTGTACTGGATACTAAACTGAACTGTTTATCCTTCACTAAACTTGTACTGTACTGTTCTTGTATCTGCTGGCTTCACCTCTTTATATACCCACTTGGAATGTCCAGAATATCATTGTAGAACTTTCCACAAATATACTGGAATTCTCTAGAATTTTCTTAGGCACTACTAAATGGTGGTTCGCCAGTTGGCCCACAGATGGCGCCACCCTTCTGGCCAGGGAGTAATTACAACTCTCCTCTCTGTTAGAGGGCAGCACATAACAGTATTATATTTATAATTTATAACACATATTTTTTTTGCTTTATACTTTATGTAGTATTGACACCATGCAGGGTGGGCCACTGAAAACGAAACACGCCTGTTTTGAGTCACTTGGACTAGTTTCTTGAAAAAGCTCTCGGACAGGTCGATTCTTTCTTGATTTTTGGGGGACAACTTTTGATGTCAAACTCGACATTGACATATCAACCTCCTAGCCCCAGCAACTCCTAACTCAAGAATTTAAACAGAGAAAGGGGGTCGAGCGACGCCTCTTTCAATTCTTTATGCAACAGCATGGTCGAAATTAGTTTTTAAATTTTTTGTTCGTCCCCATGAAAACCACCCTCTAGATTAACTAAGAGGCGGCTGAAATACGTCACATTTTATCTTTTAAACAGCAGATTTTAATGTCAAATTTGCCGCCGCTGTCAGGTCAAACCCCTAGCCCCAACAAAAACAAAAATTACAGTAAGGTAGTCGAGTGACCCCTCATTTTAAAGGTATTTTGATTGTCTATGCATGATTGTTTTTAGGTTTATAAAAAATAAAAAATGTAAACATCAAAATTCAACATCAGAAGAAATTTTTATTAGTTCAACAAATGCTCAAATTGTGCGCCACCAACTTCCATACAATAATACAAATTCTGCTCGAAACGTTTCCTTACATTTTGGAGGATCTGTGACGTAATTTGGTGGTATGCGGCATTCTTCAACAATGCGTCGACGCATTCTATAGACCCTGGTTCCTTGCGTAAATTTTACTTTTCAGATGACCCCACGAGAAAAAGTCCAGGTGACTTAAATCTGGTAAGCGGGCCAGCCATTCCAGAGCCACCTCTTCGTCCAATCTAATGTCCCGGAAACACCCTGTCCAGATACTCCCGAACAGCAAGCGCATAATGAGGTGGAGCTCCATCTTGTTGGAAAGTCAAATGGTCTTCTAGATAACGATCATCATTTTCAACGATACCTAAAAGCAATGTGGTTGAACAAGAGGTAACATTTGCCTGTCAGATTGCCATCAAGAAAAATGGAACCAATCATACGGTCTCCAAAAATACCGGCCCAAACATTTAGTTTTAGTGGATGTTGAGTATGCACTTTGTGGAAAATTATTGGATTCACATCCGACCAAAAGAGACAGTTATGGCGATTTATAGTAGAGTTTAAGAAAAATGTACACTTGTCACCTGTATATACATAACATTATCACAATGGTTAATAAAGTTATCTAGACCTACCTTGTGGCTCCTATCATACATATATAATTGCTAATTTCTGTGGGTTGTGATTTAATATTCCTGCTGTTCTACATTAATGTAGAACACAACACACAGAAAAGTATAAGACATACAATAAAATCAGTATAAATGATTTGTAAATTTTATTTCAGCAAATAAGAAATTAAAATATAATAATGTATCTATTGTTAATTTAGAACTTTAACATGCTGACTGTTGATATACTCAAAGTGGAAATTACGAAGCCGGATCTCCTATCAAGTAAAATTCTTAGATAGCAGAGTCGGAGTCCTACACATTGAGGCAGATATAATTAACAGACATGATAAAACGTTTTTTCTCCAGTCAACGAATTAAAGCAATAATCCGCTGCTTTTCCATTTTTTCTGTTAAGCAGCTATAAAAATAAAACAGCTATAAATATAAAACATAAATGTGTGTGAGTATAAAAAAGGTTTAGACCTGAGTTATATTGTCCTCGAGAGTTATCATTTGACTTTATAAATTGGTAAGTTGTACAAAAATAACTGTTGTATTTATGGTCTTATTTATATAAAAAGTATACTATACACGGTGCACCACTGTGACTTCTGGACGAGAGCACCGACCTAATTAAGAGACTTGTTGTTGCTAAATTAAAGGTTTAAATCTAGATTTCATTATGTACTAATTTGGTAAAAGTTCAAATTATGCCCTTGACCAAAACCATGCTATACCTGATATGTAAATAAAAGGAGCATTGTATGCCCCGCACTTTTATTTACATGGGCAACTCGATGCCGTTTTTTTATGCTGACTGTAAAGACTATACCTCATGACTGTCCCATCAAAATAACTCTATATGAAGAGTATTGTATATTATATCATATCGGCAACTGTCTTGCGATATTACTTATGACTTAGGAGTATTTGAGTATTTCTTGAGCGTTACAGTCACGAGATAGTTTGTTCGAGACAGTAATTACTAAAAACAAATCAAGCAAGAACTAAAACGACTCTAAATCAGACTTATTGCTACATGACAGATTCCTTTGACTTAAATGCCGTGTCTTTATACATTAATGAAGCTATCTATTGGAAAAATATCAATGCCTAGTTAAGGCCCAGTTCTTTTAATACGTTGCCTGCAATGACGAGTCGTTGAATCTCCGAGGTCCCCTCATAAATTTCTGTAATCCTTGCGTCTCTATAGTGCCTCTCCGCTGGCATATCAGACACATACCTGAAAAGGAATAGAGATAGTAAACAACTATAATCTACAGTATGTCCACAGTTAGAGTGGATAAGAGAGTATACTTTTCTATTTCTCATTGTATGTGGAAAATTTATTCATAAAAAGTTTTGCTTCTGCTAAAAAATATGATTACCATGGAGTAAGTTAACATGTCATGTACAGGATGTTCAGAAAATGAAAGAATTGAAGGAAAATTCTGATATCAGTTCAGGACAATAAAATTTATGTCAACATTTAGAAATTTTTGGCACTGAGCTAATGATTTTAAGTAAATCGAAGCCAATATGTTTTCTACTACTACTATTTACAAATTTGCATGCAAATACCAAAGTTAAATTTTTGCGATCTCGCGGCTTACACTAATGTCTTTAAGCGCCTTGAAGCGTGCGTAATTTTCTAGCTTACTCCTGAAGCCGCGCGATACCGCTGCAAGTGCCTTTAAGCGTGACATCATGACTTATTTACTCGAATGGCACCGCTTATCGCGTCTAATGCGAAAAAATATAGCTCTCTACGTTTCTCCAGAGATTTGAGATGGTTCCATAATCAGTCTCACTCCAAATATATCCCAGTCTAAAAACATAATGCCTAAGAAACTTCTTTCGCACCCTCTCCAACATATCGATATCACACTGGTAAAAAGGACTCCATACTATAGATCCACATTCAAGACCTCCTGGCCTAACAAAGACAAATAAACCAATCTTATGCTATCCAGAGCTAGATTTTCCTATTTCTAAGTACTAAACCAAGATTCCTAAAACTTGCAGATCTCAACTTTCTGATATGATTTCTAAATGATAGTGTCTTTCCACAACAATGCCAAGATCCCTGATTTCTTCGACCCTATTAAGAGCCGTACCATTAACTTTATAACTCATATAGGGTAGTTGATGTACTTTTAGAAACAGAGATGTAGTAACATTTGGAAGTATTGAAAGCAATACCATGCGCAGAAACAATTCATATCAACCTGCAACATGTCAGAGTCACTATCTTCATATATTGACCTATACAGGCTGTCCATTTTATCAGGGCCCTCGAAAATATCTCGCTTAATATCGGTCGTTGAAAAAAAAATTTTTTTACGAAAATTGTGCCGATTTATATAACCTACAAAATGGTTTAAAGACATTTGAAATCCATGGCCTACTTTAAGAGTTATGGCGGAAAATATCGAAAATGCGGAAAAGATCTAGGTCAAATATCTCCATTATTTGAAGATACCAGAAAAATTCTAAGGCGAAAATTTTTTGCAAAACAAAGTGTTTCAACGAGGTTTTATCTAATTTTTTTCAAAACCGCTGTATTTTCAGATTTACTCTTAAAAAAATTATTTTCAAACGGGCGGGAAATGGCGCCATTAAATAAAATATTTTCCTCCCCTTTCAACGATATATCACATGCCATATTTATTCATTGGTCCTACGTTAGTAATTATAAAAACATTTTTTTAAAACCAATAATTTTTTTTTTAACAAGCATTATACTTGCCGTGGAGAAGTATGATTAAATAAAACGTTAAAATAATTCAATAAGTTGTTCAAATCTTTGCTATAATAAAACATTAACACAATTAAGAAGAATAAAGTAAATTCTGGTAACAAAAACAAATTAATAATAAAAAGAATATAGCACACAAAAAATTTATGGAGGGGGAGGGGAGAGAACGTAACATCACGAAAATTTAAGTGGAGGTACCTTGAACATTGACAGTAAAAGGACCACATTTTCGTTGCTTAATTTACAGATTAAGGGGCCAAAAAAAAAATAAAATCGAAAATTACCACAAAAGAGGGTTAATTTACCCCTTTTTCGAGTTTAAAACGACGTTCCGACACTTGCAGAAGGTAGATATTCTAGGAATATCCCATTTTTAAGACAACTAGCACCACGCAATGTTTGGAATCTCTACGAAAAATTGTATAACACTTCAATTCCCGTACTCCACTAATAATAAACTGAAGAAAAATGCTTTGCAAAAAGACACACCAAAGAGTAACATCACTACTTTGTTCATTATCAATAAGATGCATATTTGAAGGATAATTTCTAAGGTATCTTAAATTATTTACATGCCTCCAAAAAAGGATGGATCGTTAATTAAGTTCTTGTTAATTTTTTCGATGTACTTAGCATAACATTCTCTGCTAATCGTCCTACATTCTGTTGCAACATGAAAACTTATAACAATATAAATTTAATTTGGACATACCCCATTCCTCCCAGAATTTGAATGCACTGATGACTCAAAAAGGTAGCCGCCTCGCTAGCTGCTAGTTTCGCCATCGCGGCTTCTTTTGTATACGGCTTCTTATTGTCTTTCAGCCAAGCTGCCCTCCAAGTCAGTAAACGTGCTGATTCCAACTGCAACGACATATCTGCCAATTTGTTTTGTATAGTTTGAAATTTCAGCAGTTGTTTTCCAAACGCTAAACGTTTTGACGCGTATTCAGCGGCGACCTCAAGAGACGCCTGAGCAATGCCCAGAGCTTGACTGGCGATTCCAATTCTTCCTGCGTCGAGAGTCATCATGGCTATCTGAGGATAAATCGTGTATTTTATTATTTTAAAATAACAGGTTATCAATAGAGTGCGATAAGTTCCTAAAGTGGAAAAATCAGATACCAATGTACTACGCTCAAAAACTTATGTATATTTTATATTTTCAAGATGTGTTAAAGCGATATGTCTTGTTGTAAATAGTTTATTATGATGATTTATTATGTCACAATTAAATTTTTAGGGAACCATGTCGACGTTATTTGAATTTTAAATTTCATAATTTTGATAGCAAAATATATTTTTAAATGCTTGCTAAGAAAGTATCAAGGTGACCGGCTTGCACACCATTTGACATTAATAGCGAAACTGAAAAACATATACAGGATGTAACGCAACTTATCCAAAAAATTTTAACCATACATGCACCTTTAAATAAGAAGTCGGTTTCTTGAAAAAAAAAAAGTAATAAAACTCCAACACAGAAAAAGATACAAATTGTTAAATTCATAAATTAATGAAAATTTGTCAATGTCTTGGTCACTGATGAGGCTATTTTTACGTGTTACCGTAATAACCAATCTACATAATATGCACGTTTGGGCCATTGAGAATCCTCATCCAGTAGAGAACACTTGACCCAATTAAATGGAATACGTTGGATCGGACGGGGTGGACCCGTAACTTGGCCTCCGCGGTCCCCGGATCTAAATCCTCTTGACTTCTTTTTGTGGGGATATTTAAAAATTAAGTCTATCAAACCAAAGTTGAGAATATCAATGTATTACGTGAACGTATCACAACGCCTTTCCACAATCTGCGTCTTCGGGAACAGCAGGAAGGGAGAACACTTTAACTAGTGTGACAAAATTGGATTAGACGGATTCAGGCGTGCTTGAATGTTAATGGACAGAACTTTGAACAGTTTTTATAGAAATAATATGGTATTTTAACATTTCCATTAATTTCCAAAGGCGCGCATTGATAGCGAATGTTGGACCGATCATCGTCCTGTTGTCTCTAAAATGAAAATTGTTATGAGACCCAAACACCGAAGAACTCAAGTAAAACGTAGACTCCGTCTCTGTATTAGTAAATTGCGTGACCAACAAACCGTCGAACAGCTAAAGCAAAAAGTTCAAGAGAATTTGAGTGCACTAGAAGAAACCAATTCTATAGATGTCGCTGCTACCTGGACACAAATTAAAGACAGTTTAAAAAGTGCGAGTGAGGAAATTCTTGGCACTGCAGCAAGTAAAAAACAGGAGGACTGGTTCAATGATAATGAAGCTTTTATACAAGAACTTCTTGACCGCAAACATATTGCCTTCCAAAACGCTATCAACCACCCCAATGACTCATCAAAAGCAGAAGCTTTTACCCAATCTAAGTATGAAACGCAACGCGAAATCAGAAGAATAAAGAACGAGTGGTGGGCAAGCAAGGCCAGAGAAATTCAAAGGTACGCCGATTCACACGACTACAGGAATTTCTTTCAAGGAGTAAAAGCAGTGTACGGCCCCAGTCGGAAAAATATGTGCCCTATTAAAGATTTAAATGGAAATCTCCTCAAAGAAGACCAGGAAATAAGAGCCCGATGGAAAGAACACTACTCTAACATTCTTAACCAGCAAAGTCAAGCCGATCACGATATTATAAATCTTATCCCTCAATATGACACCTTCGAAGACTTAGATAAACCACTAACAACGGAAGAGATCTTAACCGCCATTGGGCAGCTAAAAAATAACAAATCTCCCGGCGCCGACTCACTCCCAGCTGAGATCTTTAAAGCTGTGTCGTCAGAGCTCATACCCTACCTCAAAAAATTGTTTGATGTCGTGTGGGAAAGTGGTCAAGCTCCGCAGGAGTTTCGGGATACACTTTTAATCAACCTCTTCAAAAACAAAGGGAGCGCTGCGGACTGTGGAAATTACAGGGGTATAGCTCTCCTGGCTGTTGGAGGGAAGATACTCACTAAAGCGATGGCAAATAGGCTAACACCTGTTATGGAAAAGTTACTTCCTGAAACACAGAGTGGCTTTAGACCAAACCGAGGCACATCGGATTTAATCTTCACACTTAAACAGCTTCAAGAAAAAGCACTCGAACATCAAGGAGAAATTCACATGGCCTTCATTGATTTAACCAAGGCGTTTGACTCGGTGGACAGGGAAGTGCTCTGGAAAATTATGTTCCGCTTAGGTATCCCTAGAAAATTTGTGGAAGTATGTCGCAGTCTACATACAAACAACAACGCCCAGGTTATGTATAATAATGAGGCAACCGAACCTTTCCAAACCCTCACTGGAGTTAGGCAGGGATGTGTCCTGGCACCCCTACTCTTTAATTTGTTTACCACTGCTCTAACAATTATTGTTGACAACAAACTGACAGTCAGAGGAATAGGTCTCAGATACCGTTTTGATGGCGGTCTTTTTAACATAGGGCGCTTTAGAGCTTTCACGAAGACACGCACACGATTCATTTGTGATCTCCAGTATGCGGATGACTGTGCACTTTTAGCCTCTACGCCGGAAGAGCTTCAAGAACTTTTAGATGTGTATGCCCAGAGCTATGATTCCTTAGGACTTAAAATCAACATTGGAAAGACTAAGATTATGTCAACTCCTCATCAAGTGAACCAAATAGACATTACACTTAACGGAAATTCTCTTGAAGTGGTGGATCAGTTCAATTACTTAGGCAACGTTGTTAATGACAAAGCAAACATGGACAGCGAGATTCGCAATAGAATTAACGCTGCATCTAGAGCACTCTGGGGACTTAGAGAGAGAGTATTTGACAACCACGACCTTGCTTTGTCAACGAAAATGGCTGTCTACAGAGCAGTTGTCATTCCAACACTGCTATATGGATGTGAAGGCTGGGTCACTTACCGTCGTCATGTGAAAGAATTAGAACGTTTTCAGCAAAGACACCTCAGAAGTATGATGAAAATCCGTTGGTTCCATCACATATCAAACGTGGAAGTACTCAGGAGAGCAAACAGCCTTCCAATTGAGGTGCTTATTTCAAGAGCACGCCTAAGATGGGCAGGTCACGTTCATCGTATGCATGATAACCGCCTTCCTAAATGTACACTTTATGGTGAATTGCTAAGCGGTAGAAGAAGGCGTGGCGGTCAACGAAAGAGGTTCAAAGACGCTCTCCATGAAAATCTAAAATCCTGCGGTATTGCAGACGAGCAATGGGAACAACTTGCAGCGGACAGAACCGAATGGCGAGGGGTTGTGGCCAGCTATCAAGGAAATGTTACTGCAAGAAGGCCGAATCCAAGACCTAACCAGGTCTATGTTTGTCCTGACTGCGGTCGACATGTGCTCTCCCGAATTGGCCTCTATAGCCATAGTCGTGTGCACCGTAGATGAATGGGAATTACAATGGACTACACCTTTTACTTGTTTTTATTGTACACAACTTATCGACTGTAACATTTTTATACTCGGACTCGAGTAACGGCTAATAAATAAATAAATTTGTAATTTTAACAATTTGTATCTTTTTCTGTCGTACTTTTATTTAAAAAAAATTTTAAGAAATCGACTTTTTATTCAAATAATATATAATAATAATAATATTTTATTTAATAGGAAACTCCTAATATACAAACATTTGTGCTCTAATATAACACATATAATCATTACTAAAATAATATATAATCATTTCATACAACATGAATTTTAAATTATATAATACATTAATAAACACTCAACAGTAACTCACTGGGAGAAAAAGGACAATTGTACATGAAAATTGTATATATAGTAACATATAAGCGTACTCCTGACAAGATTAAAATATATATGTAAATCTAAGCACGACGCGTGGACATAAATAGAAGTAACTGTTTTTTAAATGAGGGTAAGCTTTGACATTTTCTAACTTCCATTGGTAAATTATTGAACTCATTTAAACCCTTAAAAAATAACGATTGCATTGATTTTTTGAGACGTGTTCTTGAAACATGAAAACTATTTTGATTCCTTGTATTGTGATTATGAACTTCGTTGTTATAAATAATAAATGGGCTAAAATATTCAGGTAACATGTTTTTAGTTATTTTAAAAATGAAAACCATTGCTAAATAGTAAAGTCTATCTTCAACAGTAACCCAATTTAAAGTTTTAAGCATTGACGCAATTGGAGTGTAACGATTGCAATGCAATAAGATTCTCATACCCCTATTTTGAAGTTTTTGTAAAGCTCCTTTACTATTATTATCTAAAATAAGGTGCATGTATGGTTAAAATTTTTCGGGTAAGTTGCGTTACACCCTGTATAGGCATTTGCTTAGCAATAGCTTTTCCATCTCCATCAGAAACCAGCTTAGCTCACTTTTTAATGATAATAATATTTATTACCTTTCGATTCTTTACAGAGTATAGGCTTTATCAAACAGTTGATTCATAAAATAAACAAATTAAAAAAGTATAACACATACATTTAAGACAGAAAGCAAACAAATATAATAAAATTTTAAATTCTAATATTAAAATATTCGTCAGTAGAATAATAATGCATAAAATTCTTTTAATACGCTTCCTTGTAAAAGTCAGTTTTTAATATTGATGGTTGCCACTAAAAGCATCATTTCTAATGACGACGGTTGTACTGTCGTGACCAGAAAAAGATAGAAGAACTTTTTTTTTCTAATGTAAATCTGTCTCTATTTGAATATGTAATGAGTAGCCGAAATAAAACAGATATCACTTTTAATTTATTTTTTATTTTAATGATGTAGTTATTGCTATAGTAAATGATGGATGGTTAATGAGACAAATTGCACTGCGTTATACCATTGACAAAAATTTGGTGTGTAACATTTTAAGAAAGTGGAGAATAAACGGTACGATTAGTAGAAATCCTGGATCAAAGGATATCCTACTTAACAAGAAACTAACTATTAATATTTCGTTATTGCACCATTTCTATTTATAACTTCTATAAGTCTGTTTGACATAGAATTAAATAACCTTATACAATAATCATTAGTAATAATATTTTCCCATGCATTATTTTCTATTTCCAGTAATTCTTCGGCATTCCGTGGTCTCACATTTCGTTTTTGGATACTTCTTACGAGTAATCCCCATACTTCTTCCACAGTGTTAAGATCTGGACTATGACTGGGCCAGTTATCTTGAAACCAGTTAGTTACGGTATGAGCAGTATGAACGGAACAATTGTCTTATTGAAATATGAACTCATTATTAGGAAATAATTGTGACACAGAAGGGAGCATAATATTGTCTAAAATCCTAATATACGTTTCACTATTAAAGTTCCTCAATATGCCACAAAACACCAGGACCACGTGCAGATATCCAAGCCCACATATTGATGGAAAATCTATCACTTTTATCATTGTTAGATGTATATTTCTCATCGAATCGAGTATTCGGAGGGCGGTAAATACGAATACGACCGCTGTGTGTTGACTGGAAAGTTTTCTCGTCTGTAAAAATTACATTGTTCCAAAAATTTACATCATGCGCTAAAAATTCAAGCGCAAATCCTACTCGAGCTTCTTTATGATCAGCTTTAAGTAAGTATTTCTGTGCTGCTGCAGGACAGCGTAGCTCCGATTCTCTTACTCGCCGGCGGCCAGTACTACTCGATCCAGGAAAATTCTCTTCTTCAGCAGTGTGAATAACTGAGTAAAATGGATTTTCTACTAAAGCATTTACCAATTGCAAATCTTGTTGTTGAGTTGATATCCTTCGTCGCCCTGATCCAGGATTTCTACTAATCGTACCGTTTATTCTCCGCTTTGTTAAAATGTTACACACCGAATTGTTGTCAATATTATAACGCAGTGTAATTTGTCTTATTGACCATCCATCTTCTGCTTTAGCAATAACTCCAGATTTAACTAAATCGCTTATATGAGGCATATTAGTTTTTTGCACACTTGCAATAAATTATGACAACTAACTGACAATGTCACAAAAATTAAAGTTAGATGTACACAACTAGATTTTAGCAAAATACCGTTATAAGACTTGTCCTACTTTTCTTTGCTCATGACCGTACAAAAAAATATTGACGTGTTTGCACCCGAGCTGATTCCGCTTCTTATATTCATCAAACAACTACTTGATACGAGGTGTCGCTAATAGTTCTTTTCCCTAAAGTACTTGAGCAAAGTTATACCACCTTTGAGGCAGTTGACTAGTTTTGAAGATTAAACGTGTGCATAAAATATGAATGATAGGAAAATTTATGACAAAAATTTACATATATGCTTAAAACTTTTAATTATGAAATGACCATTAATATTAATTTATTATTTATTATATGATAATAGGATATAAATTATTCATTGATGCCGAAAAACAATTGTTAACGACTTGTTGATCAGTCATCCGAAA
This sequence comes from Leptura quadrifasciata, assembly GCA_963675555.1. Lineage (NCBI taxonomy): Eukaryota > Metazoa > Arthropoda > Insecta > Coleoptera > Cerambycidae > Leptura > Leptura quadrifasciata. The sequence goes on along the minus strand of OY776680.1, from coordinate 15,409,499 downwards.
ACAATGAGACATAAATAAATAAATTCAAATATTAAAGACATATTTTTGAATGACGACAGAATTGAAACAAAACAAATTTATTTTCATCTTAGTTTCCTAAAAGTCAAAGTACAATCCTTACTTTAAATCCAAATCCTGGTTCTCCTAACAGATTTCCTGCTGGAACTTTACAATTCTCAAATATTAGAGAGCATGTAGATGACCCCCTTATGCCCAATTTATCTTCTTTCTTTCCTAATTCTAAGCCTTCGATTGGCTTTGGAATAATAAACGCTGATATTCCTGTCAGAGAAAGACATTAATCTAATCAATTAAGAGACAATTTTCATTCCTGAGCAAAATTAAAGCAACTAAATATCAACATAATAACTAATGAAACTAACCTTTATGTTTTAGTTTCTTATCTGTAGTTGCCAATACGATTCCGGCCTCGCTCTCATAGCCGTTTGTTATCCAGCACTTAGTGCCGTCTAAAATAAAGTTTGAACCGTCTTTTCTCGCTGTAGTTGAGGCAGCCCCTGCATCAGATCCATTACCAGGCTCGGAGAGGGCAAAACAACCTATCTAAAATTTATTAATGCATGGATAATTCAAAACAATAGTAAAATATTTAAAATATTCCAGGAGAAATATAGTTATAAAATTATACATACTTTATCTCCATTTGTAAAAGGTTTAACAAATTTTTCTTTTTGTTCCGAAGTGCCCCAGTATAGTAGAGGCCCCAAATATAATGAATTGTTTACAGACATTATCACACCCGCACTGGCGCAACTGAAAATAAATATTATTTGTAATTATTGTTCGTCATTTTATTTAAACAAATTAATTTGAATTAAGTGGAAATAAGTGATATACAGCTTTAACTCCTCACCCTCTTGAAATTTCTTCCATTGCAATAGCATATGCCAAATAATCCAATCCTGTTCCACCTAAATCTTCAGGACACGCTACAGCCATAAGTCCAAGTTCCCCCATTTTTTTAATTTGCTCTTTTGGGTACAGATGTTCCCGATCAACTTTTGCAGCAATTGGCTTTAATTCGCCTTCTGCAAAATCCCTGCATGTCTTTTGAAGCATCTGATGAGTTTCAGGCAGAGATGCCAAGGAGGCTATGCCACGTCTTTTTAAACTACATGCTAAAAAAAAATACGTATATCTCTGAATGGAAGCAACAGGTAGGTAGGTGCTTTGTGATTTTAGGTGCCAAAAATACTCACTTAGAACTGATAAAGATTTTTTAAATAAAGCCATACTTAGTTTCTGTTTAACTTTCTCGGACTTTGACCACTTATTAAAAGCATAAACCGATTAGAAAAACAAGGTTAGGAAATTTATTTTTATTTATTTGTTTGGAAAGGATAGAAAGAAGAAGGAAAGGAAATAAAAAATATTCGTACTCAGAATTACTAGCAGATCCCTAGAAAGCGTGATATGCGGTATTTAGGCAGTGATCTGTTAATGTATTATTTTCAAGTATGGCCAGTAGACGGTACTGTGTGAGAATTCTTGTACCGTCTAATTAGCGACATCTAGGCAGTGAGCAATCCACTGTTTGATTTATCAAACTCATATTAGTTTGCATTTTAGTCATATTTCCATCCATAATTATTTCTTATCTATGATTTTCAACTACGGTATTATGCGTAAAGACCTTAATGAGCGACATCTAGGAAGTAGAGTCTACTAGTGGCTAATTATCAAGTGTTACTAATAGAGGCATAGAGGGTGCTGAGTTAAGACTTGTGCTTTCTCTACTGTGCTTTTACATAGTGTTTTGAAAATATTGGATATAAAGTAGATATATTCTTTTATCAGTTTGAATACTATAAGCTAGAACCACAACCTAAAATTGTAGTCAATAGTTTTTAATAGGATTGTTTTGGTTCAAATTTAAGAACAATTCGGAACCGTCATATTATATATGATACAAATTGAGAATGACATTAAACAACTATTTGAAAGTTATATTATGACTTTTAAATTTCCCGATTTCTGAGAGTTTCCCAATCTCGTATTCGTAGAAATGATGGAAATGTACCAAATTGATAAAAAGGATTACGGTAGGTACGCTGGTATTGACATTGACGGATAAACAACCGAACCGACACAGACTACGTATTCTTGCGTGGAACCGAGTACAGCTGGTGCACTCTGGCGGATAGAATGTTCCCCATTGATCACTGTTTAATGGGGGAGGGGGAACAATCCAAGCCAGTTTCTAATATATCCAATAGATGACGCGATGCGTACTCGGTTTAATGTCATTCTCATTTGTATCATATAATTTATGATATAAATTGAAAATTACATTAAAGAACGATTTAAAAGTTTTATTACAACTTTAAAATTGTTTAAATTTCAAGATTTCTAAGAGCTTCCCAATCTCTTATTCGCAGAAATGAGCAAAATTAACAAAAATAATGAGGGACAATCCAAGCCAGTTCTTAATATGTCCAAAAGATGACGCCATGCGTACTCGGTTTAATTTCATTCTCATAGTTTAAATTTCCCGATTTCCGAGAGTTTCGCAATCTCTTATTCGTAGAAATGAGCCAAATTGATAAAAAGAATTACGGTAGTTGGTCATTAAATCGTTTAAAAGCGCAGCTGAGAAAAAGAAGGTTTATAAATCCTCTTTCATTCTAGATTAATAATTAATCAGGACAATATTCTAGTTAGTACACTTGAAATAGAGTACTTTGGTACACAGCAACAAGTTTTCATTTTACATCCTAATTAACTTTGTCTATTCAGACATATTTTTTCGTATTGACATTGACGGACAAATAACCCAGTACAGCTGGTGCACTGGCGGCTAAAATAAAAGAGAATGTTCCCCATTATCGAACTCTTAGTGCTCTTATTACCAACCTTATCTATGATTTACAACTACCACTAATAGAGGATACTTTGAGAGGATACTGTGATTATCCGTATAGAACTTAACGAGTGAAGGAAGTGGTATACTAGTCGCTAATTATCAAATGTTACCATTTGCCAATAGAGGGCGCTCGCTAAGTCGAGATTTGTCCTTTGACAGCTTTACTACATAGGTATAGGTGCATAGTGTTTTGAAAATATTGGATGTAAAGTGGATATTTTTTCATCAATTTGCATATTATAAGCTAGAACCAAAACTATAGTTAATAGTTTTTAATATAACAGAACAAATATGTTTCCAATACGTGGTGTCTTGGTAACCGGACTGAAACAATGCCGTCAGGCAAGTACGAATTTGCCAAAAAATGAGAACATTGCCCCTATTTTTACAAATCGAAATCCAAGAAATTTAGAAAAATTGAGAATAGCATATAAACCAGATGGTTATCATGTGGATAAACCGGGCAAACAATTTTGGCACAAGTAAGTATAACGGTATATAATGATCACTACTTAATTTCATGGTTTATATGCCTACTATTATAGGTTAAATTTAACAGCTTCTGGAAAGTACGCTACTGCTACAATTAGTCATTTCGAAAATGGGGAAGTTATAAAGGCCAGTACTTCCGAATGGGCTATAAAGAAACAGTTGTACAAAGGGTTGGATACCTCGGCTTATATCAACCTCGGAAGAGTAATTTCAATGTCCCACTAATTTTATAGATACTTACATGAATTTATTTTCATAGGTCTTAGCAGATCGATGCATTCAATGTGGTATAATTGAAGTTCGTTGTGATATACAACCAACAAGGCCAGATGGTAAGGTTGCGCTTTTCCTAAAAGCCATGGAAGAAGGCGGTGTAGTCCTGCAAGAACCACCCCAGTTCAAACCCAGTAGACCTTGGGACCAGCATCGCCCCGAAAAGCCTTGGGAAGTTACTGATTAGAGAATAGATTCAGTTTTTATAAATAAATCAATTCATTTTTCTTTTATATTTATTTTAACAAATTCAAATTATACTAAGATTTTACAATAAATATGCATTTTATTTATTACTTGTTCAAATCCTTGTAGAGTTTCTGCAAAAGTAGAAAAAACAATTTAGAACAGAAGATGTTATGTAATTTGAAATACATACCCCTTCATTGATTTTTTCAAATATAATATCGGCGCTTAAATCAAAAGTCCGCTCAAAGAAAAATGCTGACGCCACGCACGCCAATGCCATAGTAGAAGTTCTCTTGAAAATCGTGTTATAAATTGTGCTTGCAAGAGACATTTTCGTTGAAAATTCTCAAGAAACCTATCCCAGGAAAAGGTAATGTCAAAAATGTTCCCGTTTGCACGAAATCTGACAGCTCACTCAAGCCAAATTGGACTTTTCGATTCAACCACCTTGGTATAAGTTTGTTAACCGGTAAATATCAAGCTACACACCAATGTATCCGTCTGTAAATTTTCTTCATCACTTTTGTTATCATTCTATTAATTTTGTCCTTATTATTTATATCGCATACACTTTCTATTATATATATACAGGGCATCATTAATGTCACACTATTTCGACTATTTGTATTTAAGTTCACCTATCAGCAGTTTCCAAACTCGACCACCCAGAGGGTCTGTCTTATTCTTCGATCATGTTTTATTACCCAGCAGTCTTCCTTCCTAGGAACATTATCGGCCAGGAGAATAAACGAAGACTTAACGTTTCAGAGTGCTGCTTTCTCTGCGGAAAATCAAGTGGACCTAAGTCTGAAACTTGCAAAATTTCTACCATGGTATTTATAGTCTTAGTGGAAGCCACAAAGAACAAAACATTATTGGCAGTTAACTTTATCCAGGATGTTGATCTTGTGTTAATCTTCGAAGTAATATTTGGAATTTCGGAGGCTAACCCCAAGGACATACGCCAAAATTCTATGGTAAAGAGAGCCAATAAGGGTCGGATCAATGCAGTTATTCAACCACCATGAGCCAATGGAAGAAGAGGACTGGGACATGAAACCTGATTCGGTCAACTTATTTAATCCCCGAAATAACGACATACTGGACCCTATTCTTGACGGCAGTAGAATAGAACCACGGTTATTGTACATACGGTTGGATTATGCCCGCCCCTACCAATCAGAAAACGTTTAGTGCATTGACGTCAAAGTAGACCTCGTTTACGCTCGCATATGTCTCGTTCTCCCTCATTAATAGTCTCTTAAGTCGTTATTGCTTCCACTTATATATCTTGCAATTATTATTTTATTTGAATACAAAAAACAGGCATTATTTATTTTATACAAATTTGATTTAATAAGAAAGGGACGCACTAGAATCGGACAAAAATTTTTTAAGTTACTGCACAAAAAGTCTGTATTTCTTATTTTAACATAGCCCAAAAGCGTGTAGCTATCGTCCTATCTTATCGTAATTTTAAAGCAAAATATATGTTACCCCAAGGTTTTAGGTATTAACATAGCACACAAAAATACGAAGAACTATAAGGATAATGTTATACAGTATTCTCACGTACGAACGAACTTTATATTAGATGATACATTAAATTTATTTAAAGATATATTTAATTAAGACTATTAGGAAATGAGTGAAAATTTGTTAATCGAACGTTGCTGACTGCGAATATCTATCTGAGCAATGAAAATAAAAAAATATATCTAGCATTATGTAAAATGAAATAAAATAGTAATAATAAGCCTTTATTGAAACATCATATATAGTTTGTCATCTTTCGGAAATTTATGATAAGAATAAACAGCCAAATTTCCTTGCTTAGTCTTTTGTAAACTATTTTTACATATAGCCACGGCACACCTTGTTCCATGCATAACTGTTAAAAAAACAATATTTACCTACACAAAATAATAATAAAAAATTAACCAACAAATATAGAATGAACCATCAACAATACTTGCACTTACTTTTTATTCGTAAATTTGTATAAAATAAATAATGCCTGTTTTTTTTGTATTAAAATAAAATAATAATTGCAAGATATATAAGTGGAAGCAATAACGACTTAAGAGACTATTAATGAGGGAGAACGAGACAGCATTATATGCGAGCGTAAACGAGGTCTACTTTTACGTCAATGCACTAAACGTTTTCTGATTGGTAGGGGCGGGCATAATCCAACCATATGTATAATAACCGTGGACAAAACGGTATTCTTGAATTTCGTTCTACTGAGAATTTATAGAACAGCGAGTAAATTTGCTCCCTGAATGCTTCTATTGCTAATTTGCAGGGAACTATTAGGGAACGCCGACATTTACCAATTTGATGAAAGATCAGAACATTCTATTATTTTGCAAGAATTGGACTGGGTGATGGCTTGGGTTTATCAGGATATCTCAAAGCAAACATATCACCGTTTCTTGTTAATATACTTTGTCGCATTCTCCATAAATACAATTAATAAACTTAAATAATCTCCATTGGAATAACCCAAGCGAGCCATAATACAATTAAATTTATAAGGAACAACTCAACTAGTATATTATAAAATATTAACAGCTCTGCTGTTACTTATTCTTCTGACTGACAATAATTGTTTGCATGGCCGACTTAGGTCCGGTTTCTCAATACATCAGGATAAATGTCAAATGAAACAATAGGTATCTATTGTTTTGTTTGACTACGAGTTAGGGCCGGTTTATTATTGCAAGGTTAACTCATAACCAAAGGATAACTGTCAAACAAAACAATAAATACCCATTGTTTCGTTTGACAGTTATACTATAATTCAGTGTTATAACCCGCCTGTATTGATAAACCGACCCTTTAAGGGTTAACGTTTAACTATAGGATAAATGTCAAACGAAAAAATGGATATCTATTGTCTTGTTTGACATTTTTTATCCTTTGATTACGAGTTAACCTTGCATTGATAAACCGGCCCTTTAACCCTGCATTGATAAACCGTAGAGTTTGATAAAGAATTAATTCTTACAAAATAATAGGATATATTCTCTGAACTTTCATAAATATCTTTAAAACCCTTGTGTATGGGGAAGTAAATGTAAACTGTCCATATTTTTAGTCGTAGAATTTGATAAAATAAAAAAATGGGGTTTCCATTTAAAAAATTGAAGATGTTTGATGTTCCTAAATTTAAAAATGTGACCACTTTCGTACTCACCCTGTATAATAATTAAATGTTTTTAATTATTTTGAAATAACTTTTTGGCTATGCTGACAACTTCCACAGTAAAATATAATTAATTTCTTCGGTGGGTTATATTCACATGAAGTCCAGTGGAAGAATTCCGTTAGGGGTCTGCAGCTGCTAATATATGTTTCGTTAAAAATATTAATATCTCCAAAACTATAAATTTTAGTAGAATGCAGGTTTTCACGGCCGTTGTCTAATGAAGTAGTTTCTTCCGGGTCTTGCCGTGGTCGTCGAACTTGACTTAACATTTCGCTGATCATCCTGTCAGCTTCTTCAGAAGGATTCTAAAGACTGAATTTGTTGTGTTACACTTCTCGTTATATACCTAGGCGCCGCTTCGCTGGTCGTTCGTCATGCTTGGTTCGCTTCGCTGCTCATTCGTCGTGTTTGGTTAATCGTGACTTACTACGTAAACTATTCTCTACTGTGCTGGTACTTGGCAATACCAGTCTCTACATGTTACTAAGTCGATACCCATCCTCTCTGTTAAAGTTGTTCACGTTTTTCATAATTTCCAGTGATTCCCTAATGATTCGCGGATAATAACATATATTCCTGTCTAATATATTGACGTCCTCGTAGTCGATCTTATGGTTCTCGTTATTATGGACATGCTCTGCTATTACCGACCTATCAAAAGGTGTTTTCCAGTTGAAGTGCACATGTGGTAAAAGATACATCGGACAAACAGGAAGGAGTATCCGGTGCAGAATCAAAGAACACCAGAGGAATACTAGATTTGGATACACAGAACTTCATAAACCACTGACTTATTAATCACTTAAATTACAATAGTTAATCCTTAAAATAACACATCTAATAATAACTTTAATCCAACTCACTATTTTCAATCACAACTTGTTACTGTTCTCTATTTCATCTGACCATCACTTGCCATCTAATATATATCGGAACTCTCTGCTCCAATTCATTCCTTATATATACGCGTTGAAGGTACTCGAATCTCCTTCTAGAACCCATCTCGAATATGCTGGAAATTTCTATAGTTTTCTAGGTGCTAAATGGCGGTTCGTCATTTGGCCAATAGATGGCACTGTTTTACCGGCAACCAAGTAAACAAGTCTCCCTTCGCTGTATACGAGGGACTAATTACTTCTCTCTCCGTTAGAGAGCAGCACAACAATATAAACACAAAATCTACCTGAATGAGCTAAATTCAGTACTACAAAAATATAAATAGAACCAGATATGTTAAATTTGTATTTATTACAATTGCACAACATCCTGTCACATATATACTCATCCTAGGAATATTTACAATTCTCTATCAACCATGGTTTAGTCGGTTATAAATTTTTCATATAGAACAATTTTCGAATTGTAATAAAATGTCCCAATTCATTCAGAATCAGAACTATAAAAATTACTAGCACAGTCAACATTGATCTGTACATCTAAATTATTATAACACCCTCTATATTTTCTGATGATATCACCCCACAGAAATGTTTTATCACATTTTGGGCATTTTCCTTCTATCGGCACATATTCTCCATTTGTTGTATAATGTTTTGCTAAACAAATTACATGACTATTTAAATTACAAACGTTACTTAAACACTTAAGGCTCTTCCCCTCGTTTGGCTTGAAGCAAATATTACAATACGTAGAATTGACATCATCACTAGCATTTTCCGTTAATTCTTGGGTGTTTTTCTGCAACTTCTTACTAATTACAGGCCCAAAACAAATGGGCATGTGCATCGGAGGCAACTTGTGTACCTAAAAAGAACACATCAATTAATTTTAAACAATGTAATTTTCGTCTTGAACATTGCTTACTGGAAAGTCTCTGACAAATTCTTGATTTAACCACCTAATAGTTAAAGGCAGACGACTCCAAGGTCCCACTCTTAACATTTCTGATAAAACTCGCAAGCAAAAATCATAGTTTTTTTCTTTCGTCTTCTTTTTGGCAACATGTTGCAGTCTTCTGGATACATGTGGATGCTGCCAAGCCCATTCAAACTTAGAAAATGTATTGAATTAGTTACGCGGAATATCGTAATTTATTTAAAGCATACCCGTAATGCTGCTATGTCATTCGGAAACCCATGGATAATCATAACCATTGACCTGTTACATAATTGAAGATTATAATCATCTCATAAGTACACATCCTGTAGAACATAACAGAACATATCGCTTTTATTAATGATATATTATTCAATTGACGGGGTATGAACCAGTTCGCAAGTTAACAGTCTGACTTGCACTATATTCTAGTTGGCATATCTCTTTAATCTCTCTCACACACGACAATACACAATCAAATTATTACAGTATATCCCCAGAAACAATCACCAGTTTCAATCATATCCCTACAATGCCAACTTGATTGGCGAAACGCGTACTAACTACTCATCGTCATTCATTAAGCAGTTTAGAAACTGGTGATCTTACCAAGGACCCCTATTGCTAGTTTTCCAGGCACCACCATGCTGTTTTCCTTTATTATGTTGTTTTATTCTTCGATTTGGGTCAACAGTATATCCAATATAAGTTCTTCCTTTGTATTTTGGGTTTAAGCAGTACAGCAAATACACACCAAAAAAATTTTCTACAGTATTTACATCACCCATTTACTATTCTTGCTTTTGTAAACGTAACAACTAAAACTAACAACTCTTTTTATGTGTTGTGTTTTGATGGTTGTATTTGTATTTTTATTGTATTTTTGTACGTTGGTATTTGAATCAAAGAGGATTCTTTGATTTGAATGATAGGGACTTCATTGGTTTAATGTTGGCAGCGTTGGTAGCACTGTCACCGTGTGTCAAATTCCTGCTGGTCGGGATTAAAAAAAAATTGCAGAGTGATGAAAAGAGCCTTTTCTAGAAAAGCTGAAGTGATTTTTATTTGTTAAAATTTATAGTATCGTGAAAACTGGTGTACTTTAGTTTTTAGAACTTTTGTATATATTAATCCGTTCGTAGTGTGAACTGTGAGTTGCCAAAATAACAAAATGGCAGCCACAAGGAGGTTACAAAAAGTGAGTATTTTGTTAATATATTTTGTAATTCTCTAGTTGATTGACTAATATTTAACTATTCTCTACTTAATAATGTTATTTGTGTCGCTGTACATTTCTTGACTAAGTTTTGTATAAGTTCTAAAGTACCTTGTGACTCATCTGAAGGTTACTCTCCCAATAATGTCAGTATTTACTTTTTTAAGTATTGTTTGTTGCATTTTTAGGAACTAGGAGATATTAGAAATTCAGGTTTAAAGTCATTCCGTGATATTCAGGTGGATGAAACAAATATATTAACTTGGCAAGGTCTCATAGTTCCGGTAAGTTAATCTTATGACTATTATTAAAAGTTTAGAATAGGATTTCCCCAAAAGATTAGTTATGGTAATGATTTTGTACTTTTTTTACTTGTCTCAGTGAAATAGCTATCATCTAAATTAGTCTATGGTATTTTTGTATGAGATTCAAAATATCAAATTGCAGTAAACAGAGATAAGAACATCCCATACTAAATAGATTTTCTTATCATTTTAGCTATATTTAAAACGTTTTAACATTTTATTTTAAAAGTATAAGTAGCTGAACTGCCTTGATTAGGTTTTAATTAGATATAAAGACTATTTACTATGAATTTACAGTGTGATTATTAAATATATTATACATGTGTTTGTGTATCAGAGACCATTTGCAGTAGATAGTGTATTTATATGTAAATATACAAGGAGTTTGATACTTTGTAATCCTTTCATGCCATAGTTTTATATGATAAGCTACTTTGTTATAAAGCATAGTATTCTATGGTGTTTACTGAAAAAGCATAGAATTGAACCTAAAATAGTGATGCATGAGCAGTTAATTCATTTTTTATCAGTATTATTGGTCATTGACCAGTCAATGACTGGTCAGAATAATAGTCAAGAATATATTATTTATAAACTAATTTTTAATATCCATAATTTCTTTAATTTATTGTAAAATGTATCATTTCTTATGGGATCATGTCTTTAATTTTTGGAATTTAAACTGGAGGTTATTTTATGTTCAATTGCACTAGAAACTAGATTGCCGATTTTTTTCTAGGACAGTCCACCTTACAATAAGGGAGCCTTCAAAATAGAAATAAATTTCCCCGCTGAATACCCTTTTAAGCCACCTAAAATAAATTTTAAAACGAAAATTTATCATCCTAATATAGACGAAAAAGGACAAGTTTGTTTACCTATCATTAGTGCTGAAAATTGGAAACCTGCAACAAAAACAGATCAAGGTTAGTAAAGGTTTTATGGTCGTTTCCGCTTTGTTATTGAACGTCGTTTTATTTTCCAGTTATACAAGCGTTAGTAGCCCTTGTAAATGAACCAGAACCTGAACATCCCCTAAGGGCAGACCTTGCAGAGGAATATTTAAAAGACAAAAAGAAATTCACAAAAAATGCGGAGGAGTACACAAAGAAACATAGCGAGAAGAGACCAGCCGATTAAATAAACTATTTTCAAACACCCTCTACCATAGAAAATGTACATTAACTTGCATTTTATCTCCATTTTACATTTCTTTCGACATTTGAAATTTATGGTGTTGTTAATTTATAATTTATTTTAATACTTGTTCTTATATTGTTTTGCAAGATATTTTGTTTTCTTCTTATTAAATATAGAGTAAATATTTTGGACCTAACAGTATCTTTTGCATTGTACTATTTAATTCTATAATAAATATTACATAAAAACTATTTTGTTTCCGCTCAACAATATCCTGTTTCGAAGGACCATTTAGTTTTCTTCTTGGTTGGTTTGAAATTATTGGTGGTATATGAGAATGCTACATGAAAGATAAAGATATAGATAAGCTTGAAACTACCAACTAAATCAACTATTGTATCAGCTGGAGATTTTAACATTAATTTTAGTGACAAAGAGACAACTAACATAATAACTCTTAACAAACCTCGTAACTTGTTACAGTCTCAATATGCATGTTAAATATTATACTCGCGTCGTCTCTCAACACTGGTAGAGTACAATTGATTATCTCTGTGGTAATTTAGAGAATCAAAATGTTTCCTACTCAGTAATTTCACCTGGCTTGTCTGGAGCACGTTCAGCATGTACGCCCGACCAGATAATTATTACCCAAGTGGTTATTTCATACGGCTCTGGTAGTTACTGATTGATTGATGTTTCTAAACAGGTAAAATTTGGTTTTGTCCGGCGCCTTTACTGAACATGCTCCTGATCATGAAGCTGTCTACTGCTCTCTACAGATAGCCTCAAACACCTAAATGTAAACAAAAATTTGAGCAATTGTATAGTAGGACAAATTATAATAGGTTTTTTCAATACTGCTTACAGTCTAATTGGAGAAGAGTCTTTATTAGGGATGAACCTTTTAATAAGTTTTTTTATAAGTGTCTAATGCACGTTTTTAGTAGGATCTTTCACATTCAAAAGATTAAAATAAATAGCCTTGGATAACTAAAGGCATAAAATCTTCTGCAAAAATATACAAATTTTGAAATAAGGCATTCTTCTTTAAATGTTACGCAAAATACCGTAATATCCACAAAAAAAGTAATTAATTAAAACGCCAAAAGAAAGCTATTGCAATGCTAGAATGGAAGAAGCAAATAATAAGTCTAAGGAGAGTTGGATTATTATAAACGATCTTAGAGGTAAAACCACCATTCAATAAGTACAACAAGTATAAATTCAAATAACTTGAATAACTATTATTGTTCAGTTGCAGATAAATTAATTGAAAATATAATCCCTTTAAAAGATCCTCTGAGTTATATGATTGAAATAAATGACAGTCAAATATTACATTTATACGGTACCTACTAATATTAGTTGAATTGAGAGAAATTATTAAGGACATAAAAATGCTTCCTGTACTGACGAAATGTCTATAAAAATATTTGAAAATCTGCTTGAATCTGCTCTGGGTGTATTAATTTGTCTTATAAATAGGTCTTTTTAATCAGCAGTTTTCCCATATTTTTTAAAGACCCACAATATAAAGGCGAGAGATGTAGAAAACCCATCCAACTACCGGATCATATCATTAATTTCCATATTAGCTAAGATTATAGAAAAACCAATAAAAAAAGGATTATTTAGTTTTTGTTATCTGTCAATTTGCTAAGTGACAATCAATTTGGCTTTCAAAGCAATAAAAGAAATAATAACGCAAAGTTTTCCTTCCTAAATACTGTTTACACAAAACTAAATGAAGGGGAGATTGCTGCTGCCATATTCTGCGATCCGTCTTGATTGTGTTCAACATAGAATATTGCTGCAAAAATTGGAGCGCTATGGTTTCTTGAATGGTTTCAATCTTATCTGTCAGACCATATAAGCAAATTGTTAAAAATCCAAATAGGTCAGAGTTCCAGTTCTATTTTTACTGTATATCAATGACCTAACTACGATTAATATTACAGGAAAGTTTACCATATTCGCCGACTATCCACAATATTGTGGCATAGCAAGGAAAAAAATATTCTGCATGAAAGCATATGCGACATTAAGAAAATTAAAGATTGATGTGATTCGAGCTTACTGTCGTTTAATATAGGGATAACAAACATAACAACTATGTAATCTGCGAGATATTCCCCTAGGAATCATATGTTCTTGAAAACAAAACCTGCTTGAAATTTTTAGGATTGAATATTGACTGCAAATTAAAGTTTAGAGAACATATTACTGGTTTAAATAGTAAACTAGCATCTGGATGCTATCCAGTCAGGGTGGTTTCCAATGAATTAGGATACTCGGCTGCCAAAGTTGTATATTTTTCATTGTAGTAAATTTCTCATGAAACAAATATTTTTATTACAAAAGTGTGCCATTAGATATGTGTAAGGCTAGGGCTCGCGACTTTTGCAATTAACTATTTGTGGCCAACAGAATTCTGACTGTGATATCTACATTTTACATTAAATATAGTAATCTTAATCCATAAATACAAAAATAATGTTTATGCGATCTTAAAATAGAGCACTCGATAAGTTGGTAATGTATCATATTGTCAACCCCAAGAACTATACACTTTTCTGGAATTCTCTTGTTTACAATGGTCCTAAAATGTATAATTTACTTACCGAGCCATATTAGGGACACAGTCTCCAATCGGGGTTTCGATGTCGCAGTAAAAAATTTACTTATTGATAAACCCTGTTATTAATTAAAAGAATACTTTGACGATACATTCTGATGTAGATATATACAGGGTGGATCATTAATAATACGCACAAAATAATATTAGCGGACGTGCTGCAGCGAGAGGAGACTCATTGCAATATCCAAATAGAATACAACCAGACCATAAGATTTCAAAAATCTGTTTCGTCTTTTGGGAGAAACGGGTTCATTTCGCCATAAGAGCGATGTAGAACGACCGAAACAAATTATTACAGATCAAGAACTAGAAATTTTAGTTCGCGTAACTAAAATTTCCAAAGATCCTCAAATCAGCTCAAGACGTTTAGCAGCGGCAACAGGGGTGAGTAAACAATCTGTCCTATAAGAGACTTACGTAAAGAACGCTTCTATCCATATCATCTTACTGCTGTACAAAATTTACTTCGAAGGGATCTTCCACAAAGGCTACAATTTTGTCAATTTCTTCCAAATAAACACAACAGGGATCGAAATTTTGTTAAGAACGCTTTATTTACTGAGGCCGAGGCATTTTTAACTGGTGCAATACCCATTAGTGGGAAGTAGAAAATCCTCATGCCGTTAAAGAAAGGCATCTGTTTTTTCTTTAGAATAGTCTTGCTGATATATTACATGCTTCCATGCTAGACATATGGAACAAAATGTGGTTCATGCAACATGGAGCTCCCCCTCATTTCTCCATTGAAGTCAGGAATTATCTTGATGAGAAATTCCCATGATTTGCGCGATCGGTCGAAGAAGTGAGTTTGTTTGGCCACCAAGGAGTCCTGATTATAATCCTTTGGATTATTATGTGTGGGGACATATGAAGTCCTTAGTCTATGGAAATACTATCAACTCAAGAGAAGAACTGTGGGACAAAATACAGAACGCAGCGAATGTTATTAGAGGACAGGAAAATGTATTTTTCAATGTAAGAAAATCTTTTATGAATAGAATTAGAAAAGGCATATAGACCATATCAAACATTTACTCTAAGTTGCAGCAATGGGGTTTTTGCATGGGGGGAAAGTTTATAATGTCATTAAGTCAACTTTTACGTTATTTTTTGGTCTTCTAATAAGATTAGATCCTTATTTTAAACAATCTTTTGATTTATGTATTTATCCCAATACCATGAAAATAATCCATTGGTTCATAAGAAAGTGAGTTTTGTACTTTTTTCAATAAATACACTTTGTTTCATTTCATCGTGTATGATTTGAAGGATCTCTTTATTTATTTAAAAGCATTTTGACTGCTGAAAATGTGAAAAAGGGAAATAATACCAAAAACGTGTTTTCAATCTTTTATTATAGAGCATAGTTTAGGATATATCATGAATATAATATACAGTATATTCTATATGATTTGAAATTTTCCTAAAAACAATAACTGGAATGACGAATTTATATAAATATACCATTCGAAAAACAAACAGAACGACTAGCGCCTGCAAAATCATTAAAATTCATTCTATTTTGAAAATCAATAACGGTACGAGTAATAAAATATACAAAGAACACTTTGATTCCTATATAGATACTTAATTTTTAATTATAGAATCGTATGCTTGGAAAACATAGGGCGCCACCTCCACAGATCTCGACTTCAAACTTAACGTAGCAGACGTAACTCCTGGCTGCAGTTTAAGCTCCAACAGAACCCATATATCGTTAGTGAGTTTCAAGGACTGGTAGAGCATATCTTGCCCTTCCACGTTCCTCTTGGCAATGGTGAAGATGTTGTTCAAGGTCATTTTGCTCGAAATAGTATCCGTAGTTCCCTTGATTTCATTAATTGTGTACTGCACCTAAGAAAGTGAAGGATACCAATGAGAAAAAAGGCAGCCCCCGAACATGTATCGGAAATGAAATAGTGATATTAAGTTTTATGAAAAAAATAACTAACCTCGTTTGCAGATGGAATATCTCGCCAAGTCGTAAGGAACACTCGTTTATCTAAGGTGCCATCTTCGGTGAATAGAATCTGTATAGGAATTTGACAGGCGTAATAGAACACGTCCACGTTATTCTTGATAGCCACTTGCAGAGTTGTAAGAGGGTCCATGCGTTGAACGGGGCCGCTGGTATTGAGCGACAAGCCACATTCTAAGCTCTGGCCTGGCTGTAGCGCGGGAACGGTAAGAGGAGAAGCCGGGGTGACGCCAAAGCTATTCTTGTTGAACTGGATCGCAAAACCGGTCATAGCCTAATAAAAAACATTATGTTTATACAGTTTGGGAAACCCAGATAGGCCAGTGCCCAACCCGCTTTCAGAGGCCAAAAATCGACAAAATTCTTAGCAATATACGGATGATTGAAAAATTTTGGATTAAGAGTATATGAATGGGGAAAAATCGATTGGACCCCAAATAGGGTGGAGACAGGAAAGAGGGGTGTTGCTAGGGGTGAAACGTGATTTTTTACGATTTCCGGCAAAATTAGACCTATCGAAAAAAGTTATATGCAAAAGTTGTAAATCATTAAGACGTCTACAACTTTTATTTGAACCATTTTTCAACAGAACCCCAAAATTATTGAGGAAAGCACCAAAAATCAATTTTTAGACTTTTTATTCTTATTTCTGACAAAAATGATTCGATTTTAATGAAATTTGGTGAAGATGTACATTTTTATGTCTCAAATAAGCTGTAATTTTTTTTAAGCGAAATATTTGTTGTTTGATTTTATACAAATTTAATTTGAAAAAAGGCCTAATAGCCCAGTTGCCAGGGGTTTTAAGTCTAGATTAATTGTTACCTTGCTAATTTTTTCATGAAAGGCTAGTCTTTTCCTAGTTTTTTGCTAGTAGAAAGTGACTCAAAAAAGTTTACCAAAATGTACTCCCGCAAACCCTTATAAACAACCATCTGCAATGGAAAAGTTCAGTTTTTTTGCTAATCTCGAAAAATAATGAAAAAAAAAAACGGATAGCACCATGTGAAAGAGCGGGAAATTTGAGCGGGAAGTTGTAGATCTTTCACTTTTGCATTTAACTTTTTTCGATAGGAGGTCTAATTTTGCTGGAAATTGTAAAAAACCACGTTTCGCCCCTAAAAACACTTTTTCCACCCCGACACTACTTCTGGTTATTTGCTGGGGTCCAATCGATTTTTCCCCATTTATATACCATTAACCTTAAATTTTCCGACCATCTATATACTGTTAAGAAATTTTTTTTTGGCAAAAAATTATTGTCATTGGACTAAGAAGGCTACATGAGAACATGAGAGTTACCTGCATTGCTTTGTTTGTTAGAGTCATGTCCATGGACATTTGTCCCGCTCGTCTGGAAAACGTCCCATAAATTTCAAGTCCTTTGCCTTTTTCTGCGGGTAACCAACATGTTTTGGGTGGTGTATACATAGTGGGAGCCGAGGTAAGTCCAAAAATGTCACCTAGAAGGCCGGTTGTCGAAGGAGCAACTCCTCCGCTAAGATCAGGACCACCGCCCAACTAAAATAAGTGATCGATCATATTAGAGAATATCTAGAAATTAATGAATTTTTAATGTACCAAAACATCCAAGCCTCCACCGAGCAGATCAACGTTGCTAGTAGGAGCTGAGATAGGAGCAGGCGCCGCAGGAACAGTAGTACCGAGATCCATCGACAGCAAATCTCCAATCAGATTATCTTGACTAGGGATAACAGTCGCCTCGGCAGCTGCTGTAGTGTCCTCAGTTGAACCTTGGCGGGCCGGTAAAGTTTTTCTTATACCTTAGGAAAAGAAGACAATTAAATACATCATTTGTAGATAGTCGTATAACTATATATTCACCTGCGCTTCTCCCCTCGACAAAAGCTGTGGGAGGCTTATGATATACGCTGGCTAGAGATGATATGTGGCAGATCAATTCATCCAACAAAGTAGGCTCCAGAAGGTCTGTTTCTTCTGATATGAGAGGTTTATCTGCCAGAACCACTTCTTTGGCAGCTGCTGGGTCAGTACTTAACAACCTACAAAATTAATAACGTGAAGATTAAAAAAACCCAAAAGTACTTATTTACACCTAGACCAGTTTTTTAATAACACCTTGTATAAAAAGGGAAAAAAAACATGAACAGTCTAATGCAACTTTTACCTCCAGTAAATGAAGCCACGGTCTCTCAAATCGGGATTGTCTGAATCTTGCGTAGCCAGACTTAAGACGTGTTGTACCAAGCCCTGAGTGTGTTGAGGCCTCTTCAAAAATAGTTTTACCACAGCCGTTAACAACTGCAGTTGCACTTGGGCATTTTCGTCAGCGAATCCTGCAAAATAACGTTAGTATTTGCACATCTTTAATAATTATAAATTTAGAACCTTCTAAGAAACTGTCTAATAACTCATCGGCGTTATCTATTCGTTCAGCATACTCTCCTATAATCCATACCATACTGGCCCTAGCTTCAGGTTCGTCTAAAGTGTCCAAATTTTCGCATAATGTGCTGATGATGCTCTCATATTTGTTGGGATACTTTCTGAAATCGAAGTAAATGCATTTTTTTCACATACAGAGTATAATAAGGAATGTTTTAAATGAAACATGTTTCAAAGAATCTCAGTTTTCTTGTCATCTAACCCAGAACTTCTCACTACCCAACTGACTTTGTTCTTGCTTCAAGTAGTTGTTTATTGAAATTAGTTTAATTTATATTTCCCGCGGTATTATTTAGAAATGAAATTCATTTTACATGACCTTGGTCCAATCTAACATTTAACCAAGTTTAACCTGGTATTAAATTGAAAAGACACACAGTCAACTTCACTACAGTGACAAATTTGTAGAAATATTTTGAACCTAAGTTTTCTTGTTGGTCACACTGAACGCTAATTAATGTAATGTTCCTAACTTCACGATGCTGACTGTGATAGTGTGATAACCTAATTATTTAGTAATATTCATTATCAGAAATAAGCTATCTTTAAAACAGGTAAAACTGTACATTATATAAAAAAATTAATTACAAGTACTCTAGCAGTTAAAATTATCGCCAACCTTGAAATTGTTTAAAAGTGGGGAGTGGCAATTTTTTATGATCAATAAAAGTTAATGGAAATATCCTCATTACTATTTCAGCTTGCACGTCAGAATGTTGGACGAAAACTTACTGCAGGAAAGGCTAGATCAATTCAATCCAGAGCCACTGATAGATATCGATGAAACTAAAGCTAGAGAGGACATCGAGAGGTACGTTATTGTGGAAGATGAGAACAACGTGGACTTGGCCAAAACAAATTTTTTGGACGTTTTAAATAATGACGAAATCAAGAAATCTTCTGAGAATATAATTAGAAAGTACGGAGTGGGAACTTGTGGGCCAAGAGCGTTTTATGGTAAAACAAAGTTACACTTAAGTAAGTCAGCAAATAATTGTTTGCAACGTTTTAGGTACAACTGATGTTCATTTGGAATTGGAAAAGCGCTTGGCAGAGTTCTTAGGTATGGAAGAGGCCATAGTCTACTCTTATGGATTTGTTGCAATTTCTAGCTCAATCGCGGCATACTGCAAGAGCAAAGACATTATATTCCTCGATAGGGAAGCAAATTTTCCAATTCAACAAGGCCTGGTAGCAGCTAGAAGCAAAGTGGTTTACTTTAATCACAATGATGCAAACAGTTTCCGTGAAGAGGCTGAGAAAGTTGCTCGCAATGAAAGAAATAAAAAACCTGCTCGGAAATTTTTAATAGTAGAGGGAGTTTCTTGGAAAACCGGTAAAGTTTTGCCTTTGGAAGATTTCCTAAAGGTCGCCGAGGATTTTAAAATGAGAGTCTTCCTTGAAGAGTCATATTCGATTGGTATATTCGGTGACCATGGAAGGGGTCTCACCGAGCATTTTAACATTGACCCAAGTCGTTTGGACATGATAATTAGTACGCTGGAGTCTGCGATTGGATCTATTGGGGGCTTCTGTGCCGGTTCACAAATGACCATCGAACACCAAAGACTATCCGGCTCCGGGTATATATTCTCTGCATCTCAACCGACCTACTTAGTTCAAGCATGTCTTGAATCTATAAACGCTATGGGCGAAAAACCAAAGAAACTGAGAGCTCTAGCCAAAGAATTCCATGAATTTTTACAAGAGACGTGCAAGTTTGACGTTATAAGCGATCCGGAGTCGGCTTTTAAAGTGTTCACCGTTTTCAGCGAGGACAAGAGGGATCAGGAAAAGAAAATACACGAATTTTGCAAACAAAATGGAATCCATTTTAGACAGAATGATAATGGTTTGGTAATAAACTTGAACGTGGCCTTATACGATAATAAGCCAAGGTTAGAAAAAGTTTATAAAGTGCTGAAAGAAGCATCCCGACATATGGTACTAAAATTTGATGTTCACCAAAGTTAATTAAGCACATATTTATTCCCTCGTGTATACAAATTTAACATTTCCATTTGCTAGCATTAAAAGATTGTATTTATTTTACTGGTTACAGTTCAGAAGCTTTATTTTATTGTTAATAAAGATTTTATACCAATTTTTGTTGTTTCTTTTTATGATCATAGGGTAAATATTTGGAACATGACACATAATTCAGATAACGATCAGTGAGCCAAAAATTTATCTTTATTACTTCATAGAAATGTTTTGTTTACTATATAGTTAATAAACAAATCAAGCACTTAAAATTCCTACATCTGTTTTTTTGCATGACGACGTACCGCAGCAGAACAGCATTGATAATGACAATTATAAAGAAACAGAAGATTGGTACAGAATAAATGTCTCGGAAAGAATACCACTAGCAAACTATAGCATCGAGGAAGCTGATTACTTTGAGATATTAAACTGGGGGGGGAAAAGTACTGTTCCAGGTCATAACATGATATCAAAACACGTCCTTGAAACAACCAGATCTTCATCTACACCGACATATAAAAATATATTAATTTTGTGTTGCAAATCAGTGTATGCCTAAAGAATGGAAACACTGATCATTCAAACGCAACTAATTTGGAAGTGTGGAACATCGCTTTCCCAGATATCAATTCGGACTCCAGCTCAAATGCTCCACCCACTTGTGACGTCAATCAAAAATACTTAGACCATCATATTGTTATGTGCTGCCTTCTAACAGAGAGGAGAGTTGTAATTACTCCCTGGCCAGAAGGGTGGCGCCATCTGTGGGCCAACTGGCGAACCACCATTTAGTAGTGCCTAAGAAAATTATAGAGAATTCCAGTATCTTCTGGAAAGTTCTACAATGATATTCTGGACATTCCAAGTGGGTATATAAAGAGGTGAAGCCAGCAGATGGGGGAACAGAACAGTACAGTTTAGTGAAGAATAAGGAACAGTTCAGTTTAGTATCCAGTACAGTTCTGGGTAGTCTGTGGTTTAGTTACAGAGACAGTTTGTAGAAGAAGAGTTCAGTGGAGTGAAGTAGGCAATACAGAGTTTTTAGGTTAGATAAAGTTGTCAAGTTTAGGAAGAAAAGTACATAGTGTTTTAAAAGTAGTGAATTCATATTAGATTAAGTTATTATTAGTTGTGTGATTTTTAAATATTTCCTAGTGCATTTTAGTGTTTAAATAAATCAGTGGTTTGTGAAAATTCTTGTTGCAAGTTATTCGAATCCACAAAGTGTTTACTGAAAATTGTAAGCACGTTACAATTGGTGTCAGAAGCGGAATTGCAACAGAATTTCTGAAGAATTCGACAAAGTTCCATAGTGTTCTATTTGGAAACCACTGGAGATAGTGAAGTGAGTTGAACTGGAAAGTGATATAGACTTTAAATAAGACTTGTTAGTGTTGTTTGTCAGTGTTGTTTGTTAGTTTTTGAATGGAAACAAGAAGCATGGCTGCTGAAATACAAATGCAAGACATGTTAGCTGCATTAGCAAAATGATGCTAGAAGAACAAGAGAAACGTGAAGAAGAAAAAGAAAGACAACGTCGGGAAGAAAAAGAAGAACATGAAAAACGACGTCTAGAAGAGAAAGAAGAATTAAGGAAAATTATACAAGGGGAACAAGATGCTATCCTGTCAGCCACTAATGAGGTCAAGGAAAAAGTAGATAAAGTTGAACAAAAAGTGACTGGCGTCGAAGGAAAAGTGACTGTTGTCGAAGAAGAAGTAAGTGATGTCAAAGGAAAAGTAAATAAGGTTGAAGAGGAAGTAACTGAAGTCAAAGGAAAAGTTACTGGCGTCGAAGGGAAAGTTACCGATGTAGAAGGAAAATTTCGTGCAGTTGAAGGAGAGGTAGAGCGACTTAAGCGACTGTTAAGAGAACAAGGAGGCCAGCTGGTATTATCATCATCAGGTCCTCGATTACAACCGCCTTCCTTTGATGGTCAAACTTCTTGGTCAACCTACAAAAGACAATTTGAGGCAGCGGCATACGCAAACAATTGGAGTAACGAAGACAAAGCTATGGCATTGGTGCTAGCATTAAGAGGTCAAGCCTCAGAGTTGCTTCAGACTATCCCAGTGACGCAGCAACGGGATTTTAAAGTTTTGGAGGCTGCACTAGATCTAAGATATGGCGACCAACACCTCGCCCAAGTATACACGACTCAGCTCAAATCACGCACACAAAAGGCTGGGGAAAGTTTACAAGATTTTGAAGCAGCTGTTGAGCGACTGACATACCTGGCTTACCCGGATGCACCCAAAGAATTCCAGGAACAATTAATAGTTGGTACTTTCATCGATGGCATAAGAGATGAGGAGATCAGGCGAGTCCTTAGATTAACTCGAGGTAAGACTGGTAGCGAAGCCTTGATCCATGCCCTCGAAGTTGAGGCCGCTTATGAAGAGACTCTACATCCGAGAGTACGAGCCATGAAAGTAAGAAGAGAACCATTTAGAAAAGTCAAATATGGAATCTTTGATGGCTGACCTGCACAAAATGATAAGCCAGTTGATGACCAAACCAGATGCTCCAAGGAAGCAGGAAAGAGAACAGAGCGATGGACAGCCAAGGAAGGTGATTCGGTGTTATCAGTGCAGCAAACCAGGACATATGATGCGGCAGTGTCGAGAACGGAATCCTGGGGAAGTAAACACTGCAAAGAAAGAGGAAGTTCGCTCTGATAAGATGAGATTGATTGTTATGTTAACAGACATACAGAAAATGGTCGCACAATTACTAAACGAATTAAGTTCGCGACCGGAGCTGAAACAGGAACCGCAACCGCCGAAACAGGAGCCGAAGCAGCAGCGAAGTGCTGGAGGTCCGACAAAAGTAATCCGCTGTTATAATTGCGGCAAATTGGGACATGTCAAGAGGTACTGTCGCCAGAGGAGCCCTAAGGAAGTGAATGCCGAAAATGTAAAAACGCAGCAGGATATAGCAGAAGTGAAGGCAGTTAAGATAGAGGTTCCGAAGGACTGGTCAAAGAAAGTTCTAAGAGAGGAACAACTGAACGACGATGAAATTGGACCAATGTTGAAGGCGAAAGAAAAAGGAATCCGCCCGGAATGGAAGGACGTTTCCAGTAAAAGTGTTGGACTGAAGGCTTTATGGGCGCAATGGGATTCACTTAGGGTTATAGATGGCCTATTACGGAGAGCATGGGAGAGCCCGGATGGGAAAGAAGTTACCATGCGGTTGCTGATACCCAGGTGCCGAGTACCAAAAGTACTTCGGGAAGTGCACGAGGGAATATCCAGAGAGCACTTTAGCAGAAATAAGACTTTGGCTAGAGTACGGGAGCGATTTTACTGGGTAAATAGCTGTCAGGATGTAGAGGCTTGGTGTCGCAGTTGCAAGGTTTGTGCGAATGTGGCTGCCAAGAGGTCACCTACAGGGAGTGGTGATCGAATGAAGGCTAGATATGACCGCAATGCCAGTTCAGCAGGATTCAAGGTGGGGGACTCGGTTTGGCTGTATAACCCACAGCGGAGTGAAGAAGGATTCTCGAAGCCTCGCTCACCTTGGGAAGGACCGTATTCTGTCATCACTCGGATCAACGACGTTGTTTATAGGATTCAACGTAGAAAGAAGTCCAAGATGAAGATCGTGCACCTGGACAGGTTGGCAAAGTATACTGGGGTATCTGAAATGCCGGACCGGGACGTTCAGGCTTAAGGAGGGGGCAGTGTTATGTGCTGCCCTCTAACAGAGAGGAGAGTTGTAATTACTCCCTGGCCAGAAGGGTGGCGCCATCTGTGGGCCAACTGGCGAACCACCATTTAGTAGTGCCTAAGAAAATTATAGAGAATTCCAGTATCTTCTGGAAAGTTCTACAATGATATTCTGGACATTCCAAGTGGGTATATAAAGAGGTGAAGCCAGCAGATGGGGGAACAGAACAGTACAGTTTAGTGAAGAATAAGGAACAGTTCAGTTTAGTATCCAGTACAGTTCTGGGTAGTCTGTGGTTTAGTTACAGAGACAGTTTGTAGAAGAAGAGTTCAGTGGAGTGAAGTAGGCAATACAGAGTTTTTAGGTTAGATAAAGTTGTCAAGTTTAGGAAGAAAAGTACATAGTGTTTTAAAAGTAGTGAATTCATATTAGATTAAGTTATTATTAGTTGTGTGATTTTTAAATATTTCCTAGTGCATTTTAGTGTTTAAATAAATCAGTGGTTTGTGAAAATTCTTGTTGCAAGTTATTCGAATCCACAAAGTGTTTACTGAAAATTGTAAGCACGTTACAATATTGAATGGGAAAACGGAGACAGAATAAAGTGGAACTCAACAAAAATTTCAATAAAAGAGGTAGATAAGAAAAAAGAATCCGCAATAATATTATTCATTCATACTGTAGTAACCACTATTCAGTAGTAAGCCTTTAATTTTTTTCTTATATCTTAATAAATTTAGACCTCTAATACATTCAGGTAGGCTATTATAAAGTATTATCCAGTTATAATGAGACTCTTTAAAAGTTGAAGTCTTATGCTGAGGAATAGATAGTAAGTTGTATTATATCTGTGATTTTCAGACAGCATATGAAAATCATGCAGATTGCTTTTTATGTGAATCAGACACTTGTATATATAGACACATGGTAGTTAATATTTTTCTTGAAACCAAAGTATTTTTACAGTTTTCTTATACTTATGTTTATATATCAATCTTATTAATCTTTTTAGTAACACAAATACTCTGGATACTCCACTGGATTTTCCCCAAAGATGTATATTTTGAGATATATAAGAACAAGCTGATGAAGCGTCGTAATATACATTCAATTTAATTGATAAATTGTGAAATAAGATTTATTTAATTTATTGTGAACATAGTCGATATGCTGTTGCCGTGACAGTATGATATCAATACATGTGCCCAACAATTTTGTGCTTTCACTTAAAGGGATACCACAAAGTGATATATTTCTTCTAAGTTTAAAATCTGTGAATACTTTTTTATCCCTATTCAATATTAATTTATTTCAATCACACTAGGCACTCATCTCATCTACAGTTGTTTTAATGTCAGAACTAAGCTCATCAGTACGGTAGATCATTGATGGAAATGAAAAATAAAAGAGGTCCCTGGATAGATCCCTGAGGTACTCCCAGAGTAATAGCTTGTGGGACAGAGTAAGCTTCATTATATTTAACCGTTAGGGTTCTATTATCCATAAAAGACTATTAGATTGAGAAAGTTGCCTCTTATACATACATTTTCCAATTTACTAAATAAAACGCTACTAAATCAAAGGCTTTAGATACATCAGAGAAGATAGACACAATATATTTTCCTTTATCCATCTTACTATAAATAAAATCAAATAACTTAGAAGATGCGCCTTCTACTGATCTTCCACCTCTAAAACCATGTCGGCTATCTGTTAATAAATTATCTCTTTCTAAATAATCTGTGATCCTGGTGCAAATAATTTTTTCTATAATTTTAGAGGCAACATTAAGCAGTTACCAATGGTAAAAGAACTTAACGTCGTTTAGACTATCGGCTATATTAAAAATGTAAGCTGAAGAACATCGGTCCATGGCCTGTTGAATTATACCAGCTCAATAAAGCACTTTTATTATTATTATTATTATTTTCTATGGTCAAAAATTCATAACTATTACTAATAAGAGAATATTCATCTACGGCATCAGTCAATAAATGTACCTGAACACACACACCCTAGACACAGATCAATAAAGATTTTCTCAGAGAGCCAGGCAAAAGCTCTTGGATCCTATCGCTGTAATTCTAAAACAGTGTGGAACTGCTCTAATCCAATTGGGTAGGAACAACAAACTGACTCTGGTCTGGGTGCCTGAGCACTCTGCGCTGGAGGGCAATGAAATTGCCGATTGTCTAACTAGAGAAGGTGCGGCATCAAAATTTATAGGACTGAACCAGTTCTTGGCATATCTTCAGGCACTGCCAAAACAAATATTCTAGACAGGGCCGAGCGCAAGACTCTCCACCACTGGCAGGAACTACCAGGATTAGCTCATTCGAAGGAATTCATTACATATCCTTAAATCAAGAGCTAAAAAACTGCTGAGGACCTGGACAATCTCTTACCCAACAAGGTTATCAGCTTTATTAAAAAGCTGAACCTATTGGGTGAAATATAAATTAAGGGTGAGCCACAATAGACCGATTGGTCACGGTGGAGGGTCTGGTATAGACCCACTCACATTTCAACCTAAACCTAACCTAACCTACCTGAAAATATCCTTGATGACTACTATGGCTTCTTGCACAACATAGTTAACTTTCGTCTGAATCAAGTCTAGCAGAGTGGACACACAACGTTCAGCGGATGGTTCTACTTTTATAGCACACCTTCCAATAGCCCTGACTGCTTTTCTCACAAAATCCACATCGACTTCTGTGGCATATTCTTTAAGTTCGCTCAGGACTTGAGCGATATTAGCTTGTGACGCCAAACGGATCATGATATCTAATTTTTCTAGCTTCACGTAAATGGGATCATTGTATTTGACGAAAAACACCTAAGTTAACAGGAAAAAAATTAAACTATAAAAGGTATAATTCTTACATTTTTATTTTTACCTTCATTTCATGTTTAAGTATGTCGGGCTTCTTTTGAACAATCAAGTTGATGTTTCTCAGTGCGACGTACTGAACCTCAGGCTCTGAACTAAGTAGTGTCACCAGAGGAGGTGCCAACTTCTTGCTTAACGTGCTGCAGAATTCGGTATCTCCGGCCAAAATCTCCATCATTTTAATCAAAACTTTGACAGCAGAAAGGACAACCGCAGCATTTGCGTGTGCTAAACGAGGCGTTATTCTTTCACAGATACTCTGAGCCTCACGCTCATCTCTAGGAGTGTAGTTGGAAAGAGAGTCTAGTATGAAAACCTGACCCCATTCTGTGCATTCGTTAAGCGCAGTGAGGAGTTTGTTGATGGTGCTAGTACTAAGCTCTGTAACAGAAGTTGAATCAATCACCTAGTTTCCTGCTGGTTCTAAAATGCTAAATTGACCCAACTATCTGCTTACCTACAAGCGGCTGGCCAGTGGGGCTGCTTTCGTTGATTTCTGACAGGGCAGCCACGGCATTAGCGACCACCATGGGGTTGGAGTCACTAAGCAATTCTTTCAACTGCTCCAAAAAGCCTTGATCTTCTACTAAACCTACGAGTGGAGCCATTACAACACATTTACTTATATATAGTTAAAATCACGAATGTTTTCGTTCATGTCACCAATTTATGTACTTATCAACGACATGCGCAAATTTTCTATCTTTGTAAATACAAAGCGCATATGAGCTAAAAAACAGAAAGTCATGGCTCCTGGGGCCACAATAGAAATTCCACGTGTAACGATGTGTTTTACAAATGAATAATACAGCCGCTAGTCGTAGCCGCAACCAGCATCGAGCATTCTTCAATTCAGCGACGTGTAGTAGATGCATATATCAAGTTTATTTTCTATTTCTTTTCGTTTTTTATAAGTTTTCAGTGTTCTTGCCGTGCTTTTTAAATTTCCTGTAATTGTTTAAAATAGTTTGTAAGTACTTTAGTGTTACACTGTAAAAAAAAACAATACCAAAATGCCCGGCAAAAGACTGGATGCAGTAGCCAGAGGTATGGTGATGAAATTATTTAGTACTTCAACCAGGAAAAATGTAACGGAGGCTCCCTTTTACCTTTGCAAGCAGTCCATAATGGTGAATTGTAAAATTAATTATGGCAGTGGGTGTATATAAAATTAATTTTCTTGGGTGCATTGGGTATTTGTGTGAAGACGGTGGAACAGATTTGCAAGAAAACCTGTGAGGAGCAGGAAGCCCCAAATTCTACTGTGGCAAAATATGAACGTAGAAAGAAAAATAAAACCGAGTATATGATGCAAGCAAGCAAGATGGATGTGAGGGATACAATTTATAATATGTATTCCGAAAGAAGTCTATAGAATAGTGATTTTGTAGTTTTTGTTGTTAGTCTGCCATCCACGTCAATAACTCAGTTCGTTAAATGGTTAAACCCTTAACCTTTCACCCGATTATCAAAGGGCCCCTTGATATATTTTATAAGAAAATTAGACTACTGAAGTAGTGTCACCGCTTGGCGAAAACATAATATTAAAATTGCATACAATAATAATTGCTGTTTTACAGAAAAACATGTAACTATGAAGACCTTAACGGAGGAAGTGGCCAAGAAGAAATTAATAGACATAAGTGTGTTATCCTTGCGCCGTCTATTGCCGCATTGGATTTAAATATAAAAAGGATGATAACCGGAGGGCCTTAATGGAAAGAGCTAACATTGCCTCACAGAAGGCGGAGTTGCTATGCAAAAATAGACAAAACCAAAACTCTCCCATTAAATGACAAGTTGTCTTTTCAGATGAGACCTGGATAACAAAAAGAGGTCTTGGCAGGATTTATCGGCATAGAAAAAAAAAGTGCGCGGAAGCCGGGTGGCTCTCTTATTTTTATATATTTGACAAATGTAAGTAAAACGATGGGGGTTTATGAGGCTAAATAATTAAATAAAGAAACAAGTTTCCTACCTTTATTAGTTTTACTCAACTATAAGATTTATTCGCTAAGCTACGCTACGCTGATGAGGAGCAATAACTCCGAAACACGTGTCCATAGCTGCATTGTTGTTTCTCTTGAGGTATACGGCAATAACTTGTTTCTTTATTTAATTATTTAGCCTCATAAACCCCCATCATATTTTACTTGGTGTTTGCCAGGTGGAAATAGAGCAGTACACATAAAGCTCGTCGTACTGATTGCTCTCATTTGAGGCCCTAAATGTGGCACATGAAGTATGAAAGTACAAATCGAGTACTGTGCACTGTACTTTCCGACCTTTGTTGGTTTTGCTCGATTATAAGATTTATTCGCTAAGCTACGCTACGCTGATGAGGAGCAATAACTCCGAAACACGTGTCCGTAGCATTGTTGTTTCTCTTGAGATATAAAGCAATAACTTGCTTCTTTATGTAAATAAATACTGTTAAAGTTCATGGAATTGCATGCTATCATTGTCCACATATTTTCATTACAAAATACTTCCCTTTTGTCTTTCTTGATACGCCCATGCATGACATTCTTTGTAATCTTGAGTTGATTTGGTTCAGAAATTAAAGGATAATGTCGTGAACGACAACATTCGTAATTTCAACCGCACCTAACAGGAAAAAATCTTACCGGATGAAATATCATACAGTTTTGCTACGCAAACAGCCGCTGTCTTCCTTACATAGGGATCCTCATCCTTCAAGCACTTCCTCAAAGGTTCACAGAGATACTCTGTAATTTTATCGACCCTTATACAACCCATCGTTCTCACAGCCAAAGCTCGAATCAAAGGGTTCGGATCCTCGCAATCCTATAAAAACAAAGATACAATGTTTTGAGTTGTAGACGTTAAAATCGGTCTACAAAAAAGGATACTAAAAATTACCTTAAGGAGCTGTGAAGTTGGCAAATCCTTGCATAAAAATCATAATATAAGAGCGGTGCAATATAAGCGTTACTCACATAAATTGATTAGCATAACAACTTACCTTAACGAATGTGTTTACTGCCATGATCGCCATATCCGGCTGAGACTTTGCATAGTTCATCAGATATAAGTACACCAACTTCTTTAATTCTAAGTTGTCGGTTTGCATGCAGTTTACTACATCAGGAAACAGAGCTGAGACATCTTTTCCTACTGTCATTGAAGCAATAACCTAAAACATCACGTAGTTAAAGAGTTTAATGCACTGATAATAAGGAACTACCTTTTTTACGGCTTCCTTTTTCTTTTCTTTCTTGTCATTGTTCAATTCAGACTTTAATTCGAATATTTCACCCTTTTTAGTTGTAGTAAAATACTTGGAGTCGGTCATGGTTCTGAACTATCTGTAATCAATAATAATGAAGTATTAATTTATATAAATCTGCTCCTAAATTCTACACAAGCCACCAAAAATCAATGCATATGTAATTTATATAATATGATTCTCCATACATGACAGTAATTACCTGTATTTTAAAACTGCTTTAAATTATTTATTTAATTTTTAGAAACTACAAAAACGCCTATCGTTTTGACATTGACAGATAGACGTCAACTCATCATCACTGGTAAGTGGTGCCATCTATTGTAATTTTGTGACGTTGCATCTGACGATTGCGCAAGAAATACCTTGATGGCTCTAGTAGTTAGTTGTGTTTACTATTTCAGTATCAACGTAGTATTTTAAATGCCTATTAATATTTGTTTTAAAAAATTGTTCATTAAATTGTCAATTCGTCCCAATACGATTTTAAAACTAGCATTTTTGCGGGCACTTCAAGATAATTAGTGTAATGTATTGCGACTTTAGTTTCCTGCTTTTGGTACAATTTCACTATCCACGACTGCAACTTCGTATCAGTGTAAATAAATAGACAGTTGTCATTTTGGTGCTTTTGTAAATTGTGTAATATCTGTGGTAATTTGTTTATAAAATGTTATTAACCATGAAGAATTTATAAAAAATGGGTGCAAAAGATTCAAAAAGGAGTTGCCTAAGCTACGAAGATGCTGTTAAACGAAGTAAGTGCAGTTGCTATTATTTGCAAATGACCTTTTTCTAGTGCTTATATCATGTGATATGTTAAAACGTAAATAGTATTGTTAAAAAAGACGTGTAATTATCTTATGTATATTCAAGGAAACGATTGTAAACACCGAATAGGTTTTATTACTTTTCCGCTTTATCTGCTGGCTATTTTTAATTAATGGTTGTACTGGTATTTTATTAATTTATTTAATTACTGAATAGACGTAATTTGTTCTAAGTGATAACAACATTTATGTTGATTGTTGTTAAACGGTGATTTCCACAACAGTTTTTTTTTTAATTTGTTTAATCAAATTAGGAAATTTAATTCGGCTGTGTTCTGGAAGTGCCTCATTTAATTGTTGGTTTATGTTACATGACTTTTGAGTACGTACAGTTTGGAAATTTTGATATTTGCTTTGTGGACATATTTCACATACTTGCATGTATATCAGTGTTATTAAACTCATTACTTAAATTATGTAAGTAAATAAGAGACGCTGATAAAGTCAAACAGCGATATAAACCTGGTCTTTAGGTAATTTGTTTATTAAGTAATTAGCATTTCACAATGCAAATATTCATGCAGGTGTTCTCCTTTTTCTTTTTTTGAATTAATTAATTGTATTTGTTTTGGTTTTTCCATTTGGCTTGGGTAATAAATAAGAATATAATAAATTATTTCAACTTGTTTAACATGCAATTAAATATCAAAAATACTAAATAATATGGAAAACTGCAGACAAGGTTACAGTATATTGATTTTATAAATAAAAAGGTGAATGTATTTTTAATCTGCAAGTTATGAGGGTATTTATATAAATAACCAGGCGCAAATCACCCCCATGAAAAGATATTTCTTTGATGGTGATCTATTAAAGCAATATATACCTTCGAGTCAATAAAGTAGAATGAAAAAGTTGTAGGATCAGTTCTTGTTCAAACTGTTTGCCGCTTGATTGTGAAGAATATAGAAAACAAGGCGCCGTGCTTGCTGTTGTTCATTGTCTGTTCGTTAGCGCTATACCTCATTATACTACAGTAGAAGACAAAAAAAACTGGCATTTTGTTTTTTACCAACTGTGCCGTCGATTTATTTGTGCTGCCCGCGAACAGTTTTTGCCGCATTCTGCGACAACGTGCTCGATGTGGCATTAAATGAAAAACAATGATATCGAAGTTTTCTAGCAGCAGATAAAAATCACAATATAATTAATGCACGTAAATGATCAGATAAATGTAATCTATATAAAGTATTTCTATTATATAAAAATCAATTTAATTGTTGTGAATCACAGATAATACTTTTATTTTCCTTGAATTGATATCCTTTCTTTCCACAAGTGATTATCATTATCTTGATCCTTTTATTCTGTATTGTTTCAATAAATTTTGTTATCGCTTACTGACTTATTAATGTTATATCTATTAATAAACGAAACATGTTAAGTATGTGTGTTTAAAGTTGTCTAGTGTACATCATAACGCCTCTTATTGCATGAGCTTTTGTGTTTGTTATCACGCCGTGGAATACGAGCACCTGTACCTGGCACTGACCTTTCATCTCACGTTAACTTGGCAACAGAGTATTGTTCTTACACCTGTACTACCAACTTAAAGAGTTCGTTTAATAAATATATCAGAATAAGTTATTAATAATACTAATGATGGTAATGCATCTTTATTAACTAAAGTAAACCCAATTGAATCATAACAATATATCAACAGTCAACAGAAGTACATTGACTATTACTAGCTTATCTTAAATCTATACATATAGCAAATAACTGTAAAATAATTACCAATCTTTTTGTTTCTAACATAATTTATCATAAAATCACCTAACCTAACCATAATCAATATTCTTTTCTGATATATATCTAACGCTTAATTTGTTGAAAGTATTATATTTTTCACAATATTCTATTTAATTTAAATTAAACTGTTGAATAACTGAATACCCTTACAGAACAAAGATTTCGATTCCATTAAATTGTCATGGTTCTCTACCACTGTCATTTACACTACGAGTGTTATATCTCTTGGAGCCATACCATGTATGTTTTATTTTAAATATAAATTGTAGTAATTTTAAAACTATATGTTTAACATATAAAAAATGTATTTAACATTGTGTCTATGGGGGTGCATTTGTTGCATTTTAATATTATCCTCATAGATTTGTTTTGCATTTTTTGTAAATTTTGTGGTACTCCGAAGTCATTATCTATTACATTAGATGCATTATTTACATATCTTGTTCTTTGTTTCCTTGCAGTTAGGTAAGATTCAATCCATTTATAGACAATAAACTTAACTGAATGTTATACGTGGGGGTAGAAAAAATTAGTAACCAGCTGATCTCAACGGGATTAAGTAGATAATAATCTCTTGTTTAA
Source organism: Leptura quadrifasciata (assembly GCA_963675555.1). Lineage (NCBI taxonomy): Eukaryota > Metazoa > Arthropoda > Insecta > Coleoptera > Cerambycidae > Leptura > Leptura quadrifasciata. The sequence goes on along the minus strand of OY776680.1, from coordinate 15,375,939 downwards.
GCAGTCAAAAGTCCCATTTGGTCCTAGTCGGGGAAGATCGAATAAAATGGCCGCCAAGTTGGATTTTTCAATTTCTCTATACGCATTAGTTTTTCCAAAAACACTTACGAGGCATTCTTTATGTAGAATGGAATTATAAACATTTGATTAAAGTTACTTTTTTTTCTAAAATGAAAAATAAACGAGATATATGAGTTTTAAAGCCTTTCTTTGAAGTATTTGTTTTAATTTACTGTATTTTAAAGATGCGCATATCTACATAATTAAACCTCTTGGTTTAACCCCATATTTCCCTAATTAACAGTCACAAACAATCTCCACGTATGGGGCTGCGCAACATATCTAGAGTCGTGGTGGAGGGGAACCGTGTCCACTCACTTATTTATAGTTTTCTCAAATAAAACGCCATAAGAAATAAAATATTGCTTTAAGTTTGAACTATCTCCGTACCCTCTGTCACTATTTAAAGCTGGGAACTTCAGAAAAGGAACAAAATCCCTACTCCTTCAGGATCTTGATAAGATTCATATTCCAGAAAATACTCCTCAGACACACAGTTTGTGTTATCGATGGTGGATTTCTTCTACATAAGGTCTCATGGCAAAGGCCTGCCACATATAATGAAATATTTCTGCAATATGTGAATTATGTAATTCACAACTATAATAAAAATATCTACCAAAGAAAGTCTACAAAGATGTAGATAAAGGAAAACGTAGAAATTTCCATACATGTCCAGGCTTCAGTAATTACACCACAAGAGGTTTTTCTAAAGAACAGCCACAATAATCAGCAACTCATAACCTATTTCGAAGACTTAGGTATGACTGTGCATCAAGTCCCAAGCGATGCAGATTTTCTTATCATCTTAACAACTGTAGAACTATCAGTTTCAGCAAAATACGTCACAGTTGTATCAGAGGATCCTGATATAATGATTTTGCTTATACATCATTCAAAAAATAAAAACATTTGCATGCTTCATCGGGGCAAAGGGGCTAAAGCTGATAAGATATCAAAAATATCTGACATACAGGATAAACTAGGACATTTAACAAAGCAAATATTGTTTTTACATGCTATATCAGGATGTGACACTACATCTTTTTTATGTAATAAATCAAAAAAATGTCTCTCTCGCTACTACAAATAGACAACGATCTTTGTCAAAACGTTGAAATTTTTTGAATAATAAAGCAGAAAAGGATGACTTATTTCAGTCGGGATTAAATTATCTTTTGAAGCTATATCGCTGTCCATGACATATTAAGGATATATCCACCATTTGAGGTATACTCTATAACATGATAGCGTCAAGGCAAGGACTCAAGTCTACATTCAATTTAGCGACTTTGCCCCTAACTGAAGACAGCAACATCTACTCAGGACATACTTTCAGATAATTTTATTTGTAAAAATATAAAGAATTTTTGAAAATAAGTTAGGTATGTTATATTTTTTTTGATTCAAGAATGGATAAGCAACAATTTGGATCCTTTGCAATATGTGTGGAAAAAGGATGAGCTGGGTAACCTGATACCTGTACAATGCACTCAAGCTGTAGCGCCCCCTGACTTTTTGAAATTAATTTTTTGTAATTGCAAAGAAAGCCAAGGCTCTAAAAACTGTTCCTGTAGAAAACGGGGGCTAAAATGTTCCTCTAAATGAGGCCACTGTTATGGAATCAGTTGCACAAACTTTTGCTTTTTGGAGGAGGCGGAGGGTGAGGATGAGGAAGACCTCATTGCAGTAATTTTCGAATAGTGTGGCGTGATTAATATTGAATACTAAAGAGTTATGTGGGAGTAAATATATTACAATTTATTCAAAAATTATATATAAAAATGTGAAATGTATGAAACATATACTAAAAAATATCCCTATTGCTTTTACCATTCACTTTAGAGATAAAATCTTGGAAAATAAAATATTCATAATTCTATTCTCTACAAAAAATTCCCTTGAGTTTCTTTGAAAAAAACTACTCGAACGGAGATATTAAAAAAAAAACAAAAAAATGTAAGATTTCGGCCATTTTTTTACTTTCCCCCACTTGGATTAAATGGGACTTTTGAGGGGTTAAATAGCAGATTATTATCTAAACATTTTCGCTGAAATCAGCTTGTTACTAATTTTTTCCGCTCCGACCCCCTGATTGACCAGTAGGGTGGACCGAAAAAATTAAAAAATGTTTTTTCAAGTCGTAATGCCGCGGAAAAGTTGCTAATTGGGGAGATTAAAAAGGGGTAAAAAAGGAAATAAAATCGGTTCATATCTTCCATTCGCGCATGTGCTCTAAAGTTTGCCGAAGTTCGGAAAAATTTACATTCTTAAGATAATTTTTAACATTTATAACATTTTTTCAAGTCACTGTATTATAGTGGTCAATATATACATCTAAACAGGATAAATGCGGAATGTAGACAGCTCCGAAAACAATGATTTGGTCACCAAGATTTATAGATATAAAAATTTGTTCAACCCTTACATTGTCAATTTGTTCGCTTTCAATTCCTTACTAACAGTTATTAAAACACTTCCCCTTTTTTTAATACAGTCAACGTTGTCACGATCAAATCTAAATATATCATAACCAGTTAGATATAATTCATTATCCGAGTAATCTTTGTTCAGTCATGTCTCGACTAATATAATGACATTATAATCGCAACAAGAAACTACATGTTGAGAGTGTGATAATTTAGTTTGCAAACCGCCAATATTTTGATAATACACTGAAATGAGACTAGGTCTCTTGTTGAAGACGTATTGTTGTTCCCATTTGTTAAGTAAATGCGGAAAAAATATGTTTTAAGGCGACCACATATTGGCAGTAATTTTTAAGTGTACACGATGTGCTGTTAATGACATGATCTCATTAAGTATGGGATTTGTAATATCAGTTCCAAACATCTTCAATCAATTGTGTAAAAGTGTTTCCACATGATCCTCCTGTGTTGTAAAAGTGAAACTAATAGCAAAATATTTTTCTACTACTCTTTCATGAAACTGGAGAGGGGTCAAAATTTAGTTTTTATAGGGTTGCTAAAAGCTAGCTCTAGTCGGCAATCTCTTAACCGTGCCGCCAACTCCATCACAAGGCCCTTTCCCATGTGCTGTGGCTGAAAGATGCCAGTCGGCGTCAATTCTGAGGTCTTGCTTGTGAAAATGTGAACGATCCATCTTTATGATGTCTGAAGGACTTTTATTTCTACTTTAAAAAGTTAGAAAAAAAATAAAAAAAATAAAAAAAAATAGGAAAAAGAGAAAATAAATTTTTCTTTTTCCTCTAGTCTATTTTATTTCAAAAATGAATATTTACGTTCACAAAATTTTTAGGGTTCAACACGACTGTTTCAGACGGAGAATAATATAAAAAATCATACTTACTGTCGTTTATGCTTAACTGCTACTTTGATGGTATCAATTGGACGTCGTAACACTATAAACCTAACACTGGATGTACCACACTTTCTTAAAATTAAACCTGAAAGGGAATTTTGTTAGAAAACACAACTAAAAGACAATATAAAGTTCAAAAATGTATATATGAAATCTTTAAAAAATTATGTTTTTACAACAACTTTTATTTCAAGAAAAATGTTTAACAAACACTAGTCTGGCCCGTGTACAACACGTGGTGAGGAACGGAACGATTTATACTGTACCAACTACCATCCAATATGCGGTTTTATAAGCTAACGATGCACAAAAAGATTCAAGAAAAGTTCAATGTAACTGAAATTTTGGTGGGCTTTTGCTTGCCTGTCTTATAAACGTATTTTTAATTCACATGAATTTTGGTCGCTCCTCAGAGCTTAAAATTGCTTGAAGCGCTACTACTTCGATTGTATTCTACAATAACAACTTTTTACGTTCAGGCAAGGCGGATCCCATGCACGTATGAGTACATGGTAATAATACTTTTTTGACTCCGAATCACTGAGGAACCGGTTTAGGGCAAACCCCGTCAAAACTCATCATTTCCCCGTCAAAACCGACTGCTAGGAAATGATGGGGGTCCCATGTCGCTAAGGGCTATTTTCGCTATAACTTCCGATATACTTTGAATAGTCATTGGACTAACTTGTCCTCATATTCAATACCTCGTAAGAGTTGCAGTGCTTGACAACGTGGATTCGTAAAAGGGTTTTTAATCTTGAAAATTTCGAAGTTAAAGTCAAATTTTATTACACTTTCTAAATTTAGGTGGTCGGGGCGACATTACGTCCCTGTGCAGCGACATTTGCTACACTTGCTAAATTAACGCTCCTTGAGGAGTTAGTGAAAATTTTGCATAAAAAACGCTCCGAAGAGCGAAAATATGATTACAAGTATTAAATACCTCTTCCACGGCGTTTTTACGTGAAGCACGCTTTTAGTGCGAAGTATTTCCTAAGTCGGATTTTGTTACAACGTCGAAAAGTATATCGAGGTTATAGCGTGTTCTTTAACAAAAACACAAGTTGGAGAAATTTGTCTTTTTATATTGAGCGGCACTCCATAAAAAAAGGAAAAATTCATTCTTGGGGATTTTTCAAATTTTGTAGCCAAATATTCAGTAGATTTATTGTCTGAAAGTTATTTGTGGCACCCTACGAATATTCTTTCCTGTTATTTGGGTTTGCTACCACATGTATTATCCTCTTCAAAAACAAATCACCGAATCTACAAAATAATAGAATTATTGAAAAAAAGGCTCTGCGCCCGTGACGTTTACGTCAAAGGAATAGTCAGAGGTTATGTTTTGCAAATAATATAAATCGGAATAAACACAGAAATAATGTATTTTGCTGATGGTTCAGAAAGTAGTCTCTTTCCGTTTTCAAAGCTTTTTTTTGGAAGAACTCTTATTTGCTGTATATGTGGAATACAAAGCTTTAAGATTCTGTTTATGTTATTTCCATAGATATTTACTACTTACACAGAACTGATGTTATTTTCTTTTAGATAACGTTGAGTTTGTTAAGTTCTTCTTTTAACATTGGTAGCCAGGTTGTACAAATATCTACAGAACAATTTGATACGCACTTATCTTCATTTAATAAGATTCTTTAATTTTTCTTTTTTTATTATCTGCCTCTTTTGTTAAAATTTTTACCGAGTCCCAGTTTATTCTATGTCTGTTTTCCCAAGCATGTTCACAAATCTTTGATGTCTGAATTTCATTCTTTCTAATGTAATTCTTGTGCTCATCCAACCTCACACTGAAAGGTCTGAATGACCCACCCACATAACATTTATCACATTCGCACGGGATATCGTAAATACAGTTTTTTGAATTCTGCTCCCTGTTTATCGGTTCTGTTTTTGTTAAAATAGATCTTAAAGTGTTGCCTGTTTGAAATACCGTCCTATTATCAAATTTGTCGCCTATACGGCGTAGCTTCTCCGATAGCTCGTATACATAAGGAATTATTGCTGTATAATGACATTCAGGTCTTTGTCGTACCCGATTGTCCCTATTTTCAACATTTATGAGAACTCCATCAACAAAGGCTTCGGGTATTGATTTTGTACTAGAACCTCTTTGATAAATTTTTTCTCGTTATTTAATATTTCATTATTAGATGAAATTATTTTGACCCTATCTTATAAATATTTTACAACACCCCTTTTAACATTTATTGACTGCTTTCAGTTAAAATTTAGATATCTATTAGTATGTGTTGGTTTTCTGTAAACGCTTGTTTCAATTTTTGGATTTTTCTTGGAAGGGCTTCAAATCCCCATCGTTTTGTTTTAAAGATTTTTTTTTAATAATTTGTTAAATCACCTTATTTTGGCCTCAGAAATATGTATAGTAGCTTTTTGTTCAGACTTTTTAGAGACACCATTTATATAATCACAGCCTTATCTATTAGAAGAGGAAACAGTGTTGTACAATGCAAAATTATTGATTAAAGAGAATACCAATTATGATTGCGCATGTTGTTGGAGATCAACGTGTACAAATATTCTGCAACTTTGATTTTTTTTGCACTGTTCTATGTCATATATAACTAGAAAATAATGGTCATCACTGCCTTAAATATTACAAATGATTCAATAAATTTGTTATTAGGAGACCACAGAAACTAATGGAAACATGTGCATGTTTCATTAAATTTGTAAATTTGTATTTTATTGAATTACCTGAACAAATTTTCCAATTTGTCAGTAACATTCCGAATGGTTGGGAAAATCATGCATAATTTATTCTGTGAAAAATATTTTTCATGCTGTTTTTTTATGGCTTTTCCTGGAAAATGAATACTGCAACAGTAGAATGTTGAGGTAGAAGTCCTATTTTGTGTCGGAATAGCACCTAACCACTGAATTGAAAAAATTCAATGAAACCATTGATTACTAACTGCTAAGTTGTGCTATAATTGAATTTACAGCAACACTGCATAGAATAAAATATATTTCACTTTTTTCACACAGTGTGTATACAGCCATCAAAACAAATAAATATAAATTTACTAGCATACAAACATACTAAGTTATATATAAAAAAACAATGAGGACCTGTACATACTTCCAGGGGCGGCCTAACCTTTATGATTTTTTTACAAGCAATTGAATTCTGCAAAATGGGGAATTTGAAGAAAAACAGCTTTATTTGCTTACATTAATTGTCCAAATAAATTAAAATGGTCAAATAAATATTTACAAAAGTATATTTAAAAATATTACAAATATTAGAGCTAATTTTCAAAATGAGAACCTTCAGGTTCCATACATTTTTGTTGACACAACAGATAATTTGCTGTAGTAACAGTTCTCTCCTATTTATTGGGACACTGTAGACTTCATATCCCCATAGAAAATAATCGACGGGATTGAAATCTGGTGATCTAGCCGGTCAAGGATGAGGTCCCCCACATCCAATCCATCTGTTTAGATATTCACTATCCAAATGCCTTCTAACCTCAATACCAAATTGAGGAGGAGCTCCGTCATGCTGGAAATATTGTCCTCTTATATTAATATCTTACATTAAACCAGGTAAAATATTTTGTAAGAAATCTAAATACACCTCTGTAGTAGCCTTGCCAGAAAAATATGTGGGCCAATTAGGTTGCTGTTAATGATACCACACCAAACATTTACCGAGAACTTATGTTGAGAATGGGCTCCTCTTATAACATGAGGATTGTTTTCGGCCCAATTATGCGAATTTCTTGAATTAAATACGCCATCCCATGTTAATTGGGCCTCATCTGTAAATAAAATTCGATATGTAATCGGTTTGTGATCAATAATCCACTGGAAAAATTCTAACCTATTTACATTATCACCCTGTTGAAGCCTTTGCGTTTGCTGAATATGATATGAATGTAATCTTTCTTTAGAGTCCTCCAAACCTCCACATGTGGAACTCCTAATTGGGCACTTATTCGTCGGGTACTTACTTCAGGGTGTTCTTGAACAATATTAATGACATTTTCTTGCTCCTCAATGTTTTGAATAATATTTCGTTCCACTTTTGTTGATGGAAACCTGCACCCTTGCATAGCGATACACAGTTGAAAATGTCTGATGATTTGGTGTTCTTCTGTTAGGAAAATGAATATTGTTATGTGCTGCCCTCTAACTGGGAGAGATGTGATTAAGTCCCAGGTCAAAGTGAAGGGAAACTTGTTATTCTGTTGATGGCCAGTAGGTGGGGTGGCGCCATCTATGAGCCAATTGACGAACAGTCATCTAGCACATGGTAGAAAACTCTGTAGGATTCTAGAATGTTATGGAATAGGATTCTGGTACATTCTATGGGTGGATACAAAGAGGTGAATCCAGCAGATAAGAGAAGAGTTCAGTTCAGTGAAGTATACAGTACAGTTCTAGTATACAGACAGAGAGTTTTTAGGTTAGACAAGAGCTGGCAAGTTTAAGAAGAAAAGTAAAGTACATAGTGTTTTAAAAGTAGTGAATTTATATTAGATTAAGTTATTATTAGTTGTGTGATTTTTAAGTATTTACTAGTGTAATTTTAGTGATTAATAAAATAGTGGTTAGTGAAAATTCTTGTTGCAAGTTATTTGAACCCACAGAGTGTTTACTGAAGACTGTAAACACGTAACAATTGGTGTCAGAAGTGGGATTGCAACAGAATTTCTGAAGAATTCGACGAAGTTCTATAGTGTTCCATTTGGAAACCACTGGAGATAGTGAAGTGAGTCGAACTGGAAAGTGATATAAACATTAGACGAGACTAATTTGTGCTAGTGTGAGAAAATTTATAGAACATACTATTCTGAATTTTGTGAAAATATTTGACTTGTACCTGGCATAGACTTTAAATAAGACTTGTTAGTGTTGTTTGTTAGTTTTTGAATGGAAACAAGAAGCATGGCTGCTGAAAAACAAATGCAAGACATGTTAGCTGCATTTAGCAAAATGATGCTAGAAGAACAAGAGAAACGACGTCAAGAAGAAAAGGAAGAGCAAGAGAAACGACCCCAAGAAGAAAAAGAAGAACAAGAGAGAGAATTGAGAAAAATTATACAGGTGCAACAAGATGCTATCCTGTCAGCCACTAATGAGGTCAAGGAAAAAGTAGATAAAGTTGAATAAAAAGTGACTGCAGTCGAAGAAGTAAGTGATGTCAAAGGAAAAGTTACTGGCGTCGAAGGGAAAGTTACTGATATAGAAAGAAAATTTTGGGTAGTTGAGGGAGAGGTAGAACAACTTAAACGACAGTTAAGAGCACAAGGAGGCCAGCTAGTATTATCGTCAGGTCGTCAATTACAACCGCCTTCCTTTGATGGCCAAACTTCTTGGGCAACCTACAAAAGACAATTTGAGGCAGCGGCATGCGCAAACAATTGGAATAATGAAGACAAAGCTATGGCATTGGTGCTAGCATTAAGAGGTCAAGCCTCAGAGTTGCTTCAGACTATCCCAGTGACGCAGCAACGAGATTTTAATGTTTTGGAGGCTGCACTAGATCTAAGATATGATGACCAACACCTCGCCCAAGTATACCGGACTCAGCTCAAATCACGCACACAAAAGGCTGGGGAAAGTTTACAAGATTTTGAGGCAGCTGTTGAGCAACTGACATATCTGGCTTACCCGGATACACCCCAAAGAATTCCAGGAACAATTAACAGTTGGTACTTTCATCGATGGCATAAGAGATGAGGAGATCAGGCGAGTCCTTAGATTATCTCGAGCCAAGACTGGTAGCGAAGTCTTGATCCATGCCCTCGAAGTTGAAGCCACTTATGAAGAGACTCTACATCCGAGAGTACGTGCCATGAAAGTAGAAGAAGAGAACTGTTTAGAAAAATCAAATATGGAATCTGATGGCTGACCTGCACAAAATGATAAGCCAGTTGATGACCAAACCAGATGCTACAAGGAAGCAGGAAAGAGAACAGCTGCTCCTCTGCGGCTTGTCTACCATTACCGTCACATAATCCATAAACATAAATAATATCGGCGTATTCCTCATTTGTAAAATTATGAGGCATGATTATTTGCAGACTAAGTTAACCATTAAAAGTACACTAGTTCTAATGTTTATGACAACAAACATAAATATCAAACTAGGCCTACTTTAATTATAATAAAAAGAAGACTATTTAATGATTCCTATTTTAAAATTGTACCTACTTACTTATTTATCTTAGTCAAGCACTTCTCAGCCATAAGCTCTTCCTCTCTCTAGTGTTATAACCATGAACATCCTCCTGAGTTAGAATAGAACCCAGCATACTTCTCTGTCTCTTGTGATGACCATGACCCATAATCTATTTGGACAGTGGCCACCCTGATTTAAATTTTGGTGTGTCAGCAGTGCTCACACAAGACTCGTTTTGCTGATTGGGAGATCTTTTGACCAAAAGTGTATACTAAAAAATCATAAATTGTTTATCACAGTTGCGCCAAAGGAATTATGTATTAGTTCTATTAGATCTGCTGAAATCAAAACATTTCAGATAACCGAACTTTACCTAACGGTCTACCTAAATATTTGTTAAGTGATAAGCCTTTTTCGATAAAAGTCCAGGTAGACCTAAACATTATTTATTATCAGCAAATAAATCGTATAGAAGAATATGAAATTATAAATTTTTATTGTTAAATAACATTGTAATTTCAAAGATAACAGTGTTATTTTTAATACTGAGATAAAGCAAACAGATTAAGTTTTGTTGTGTGCTTGTTTGTTTTATAAATATTTGATTAATTTTATGATACTGTCAAAATAAAATAATGTATATATTTTATGTATTTTACGTTATAATGAAGGTAAAACAGTTTTTACTGATGATAGGAGGAAATGACTAGGGAGGCGTCAGGCGAGCCTGTCACCGCCTAGAACCAGTAAAAATTGTTACCTTGCATGTTTTATTTGTTATTCATCTGTACATATTTCTTTAATAAATATTATAACCAAATTCAACAAGCACGGCTTTTCACTGACAGAAATGTCAAAACAGAACTTTGACATCCAGTAGCTCTGAATATGCAAATGAACAGGCTTTTTTGATATGTTATAAAATTCCGCTATTATGACAATTTAAGTAGTGTCAATTTTTAATGTAAAAAATAACTTTTGAAAGTACCTACTACATTTGCAAAGCTTATCATTATTAAATTGTCCTAATGTGAATATGCCAGAAGCATTTATAAAACATCGTGTTTCGCGTTACATTTTGTCAACTTCAAACCGCGAAAACTTGTTTAGGTCAAATCGAACACCTTGTATTTTTTTACGTCAAGTTGTGCAAAATTGAATTCCCTATTTGCTGATATTAGCATTGTGGGGGTTAAAGTTACAACTTTTTGAAATATTTGCGATTTTATTAGAAATACATGAATTGTTGTAATCATTTCATCAAAATAGTCATGATTAGAAACAATCAGTCATTATCTTATGTCAAAAAATGCCAGCACGTTTAAATTACACCCACCAAGACTTTTTAAATTTATTTATTATTTATGGAGAATGTAATATCAAGAACTTGCAGCACATTTGCTACTTGATATCCAGAAAAGCGGAAACCGTCACCAAACACTGTAAAACGCATACCGGAAAATTTTAAAAATTATGGCTCTGTCAAGGCAAAAATGCAAGGAAGAAAGCCTACTGTTGATGACGAAAACATTGAAATAGTCATTCTAGGATATTTTCATGCATTTCCAAGGATGTCATTAAGACAAGCTGCTCTGGAATCAGGACTATGCAAGGATTCAATTCACAGAATCTTATTAAAACATAAGTTTCACCCGTTTTCATTCCACATGGTTCAAGGATTAAAAGAAACAGATTTCCTAAGAAGACAGAATTTTTGTGAGTTTATTCTAATAAGGTCTGAGGGTCACGATTCTATTTGGGAAATATATGGACAGATGAAGCAATATTTACTAAAAATGGACTTTTCAATAGACACAATTCGCATTATTGGAGTGACTCAACTCCTCATATGTTCAGAGAGCGAAACTTTCAGGAAAGTTGGCAGTTCAATGTTTACTGTGCCATAAGAAACGATAGAGTGGTGGCATTACAATTTTATCAGGAAAATTTAAACGGTAAATTAAATTTTCTCTTCTGCTAATATGTATAGGTAAATTTGTTTTTTTTTTTTTTTTTTTTAAGTGAAAGATATCTGAATATCTTACAAAAATTGAATAATAACTATTTAGAAAATTTACCTCTCGCTGAACATAGAAATATTTTTTATCAGCACGATGGTGCTCCCCCACCTAACGCATATTTAATTAATAATTATTTACAAGAAACTTTTTATGGTCAATGGATTGCCAATAATGGACCTTTCTTATGGCCTCCTCGCTCTCCCGATTTATCAGTTCTGGATTATTTCATTTGGAGAACTATTAAAAATAAAGTTTATGAGAGCCCATTAACAACCATTGAAGATTGTATGCAAAGAGTAAGAAATGCATTTCAAAACATATCACAGGATTCAATTAGAAGAGCTACCTATGATGAACTAATCCGAAGGTGCAAAAAATGTGTCGAGGTTCGAGGGCGGAATTTTGAGCAGTTATTAAACTAAAATGAAATCATATTTTAAATTGATCTGATCTCTGGTATTTTAGTTCATGTCATATCTTCAATTCGATTAATACGCATGTTACAATGTTAGTGTTATTTTGCGTTTTTGTGGATATCGAGTAGAAAATGTGCTGCAAGTTCTTGATATTACTTTATCACATTCTCCATAAATAATAAACAAATTTAAAAAGTCATCGCGGGTGTAATTTAAACGTGCTGGCATTTTTTGACATAAGATAATGACTGATTGTTTCTAATTATGGCTATTTTGATGAAATGATTACAACAATTCATGAATTTCTAATAAAATCTCAAAGATTTCAAAAAGATGTTAACTTTAACCCCCACAATGCTAATATCAGAAAAAAGGGAATTCAATTTTACACAACTTGACCTAAAACAATACAGGGTGTTCCATTTGACCTAAACAAGTTTTCGCGGTTTGAAGTTGACAAAACGTAGCGAAAAATGGAACACTTGGTATGATATTAATGAATTTGTTTCAATTGTAGAACGTAGTTCTCCTTGTGTTCTTTTTATGTGACAAGAAGCAAATAAGGATCTTTTACACAAAGAAAGTTATAACAAACCGTCTTGCAAACCGTTGCACCTGTCAAATTTTTTATAAAATGTCAAATATCTCTGAAATGGCTAGGTTTAGGTATAGGATATGCTACATATTTTCGACTCAGAATTTTATGCTCTTTTCGAAAACCCTAAAATATATAGGGCGTTCCATTTGAAATAAGCAAGTTTGGTATCGACTTCCGGTATAAGCGGAAGTGCCAGCTGCTTGTAATTATTTTATTTGGATTGGCCACACCGACATTAGTAATTATCTAAATTTTCAAAATTTTCTGATGCGTACTTTTCTCTATATCGATCGATTCAGTTCCCAGTGAGACACCCTCTATATATATATATATATATATATATATATAAGTAACATAGCTCTTTTTATTTTTGCTCTGTAATTGGGGTTTGAACCTGTTGGGTAATAATAAATAAATAAATTTCCAATGTTTATATATTGTTTTATATAATAAATATCATTTTACAAGTGAATAACAAATATGTATTTTTTCATACCCCTACCAGTATTTAGCCAAGTTTCATTGCAACAAAATATAATGCCTAATTTCTATATCGTTGACTTGACAAAGTTTTACTTATAGAATATTTATGAGATTTGAACCTCTCTGTTGAATATATGTTAAATGAGATTTGAAGCTAGTACTTAATTTGTTGTAAATCTAACTCTTGTTTCTATTATTGCAGTGACAGATGCTGAATTCAAACGGGTTTGTGAAGCATTTAAAAGACTTACAAATGGGGGCCAACTTTTAAGCCGACACGCCTTCACACAGAACGTGCTGGGTGATGGCGTACCTCTGACAATAGCGGACTGGTTGTACACTGCGTGTGGCGGAAGTTCTAGGGGCATAGCTCTGAGGGACCTGATTTGCGGACTGGTGCTCCTTACCAAGGGTACACAAGAGGAGAAGATCAAGTAAGTGTATATTCGTATTTTTAGATGATTATTTTATGTTATGTATGAATTCATTTTTGTGAATTGTTTTTTGATAAAAAAAAGTGATATTTATTTATTTATTAACGGGATAATCCCTATTATGTATAACACATGGATACAAAAGTAAAGTATGTACATATGTATAGGACTAATATAAATTTGAGAAGAAAAAGAAATTACAAAAAAGACACTTTAAAGCTAATTTCAATACAATGTAAGATGTAATAACTTCAAGCAAACATTGATACATTTAAATATAAATGGGAAAATGAAACGAAAATGAAAAATCGAAACGTATATTTTAGTTATAAATTTTTTACCAATTTTTTTAATGATGAACAAACAAGTCTACCCTTTACTTGTTATCCTAAATATTTGCCTGACTTTGAAACTCTACAAATAGTCTGTGAAGATCAAACTATTATGATATCCTCTGTTAAAAGTGTTAAGTACCTTGGTGTTATAATCGACAGCCATCTGAAATGGGACCTGCAAATAAATGCTCTTGTGAGTAAATTGAGATATTTCATTATAAAATTTAAATTTTTGAAACAGTTACTAGAGGTGCCTTTCCTAAAATGCATGTATTATGCCTTGGTACAATCTCACCTTACCTACGAGGTTATCGTTTGGGGAGGTGTCACCAATGCCTACCTAAAAAAGTTAGATTATTCAGAAATTGATTATTAAAATTATACTAGGTAAAGGTTATACTTATCCTAGCGATGACCTTTATAGAGAAGCTAGCATTTTTGATCTGAGGCAATTGTATTGTCAAAGTATGTTAATATATCAATACAAAAATAAAACTAACTTCAAAACGTTGAACACGTTTATAACACCCGACATAAAGAACAAGCCATACAAGTAACAAGAACTGATAAAACAATTGGTCAAAGGAGCTATTATTATATTGGACCAAGAATATACACTGAAATACCAATGGAAATAAAAAAAATTAATTCTATAAATATACAGTGTGTTTCACTTCTCATGAAGACACCCCTGTATCTCCTTTATTTGTGGCCGAATTCATTTCTAATTTTTATCAGATATACAACTCTATAAGGCGACTTTCACACTTTCAAAACAAAATGTTTGTTTCACTTCTCGTGAAAACACCCCTACCCCTGTATCTCCTTTATTTGTGGCCGAATTTCAAGACTAATTCATGGAGTTATACAGCTCCATAAAGCGACTTTGTCCAACACAATAGAGATAACTTTTTCCAACAAATGAAAGTTGTGAGCAAAAATCATGATTCAATAAAACGCTAAAAGAGTCACTTCTTATTATTACACATCAAGATAACAATGTAATACAGTTTTTTTTGTTGTCACTGTTCTTGAGAAGTAACGCTCCATCATATCCTTCCTCCTTATCGGCTCAGAGAGTTAGGAGCGGTTTTTTTGTTTTAAGTGTTAAGAATGTCGTGAAATTAACTGTCAATATTATTACTTTTATGACAGAAGTGATTGTTGTTATCAAGTTTGTTAGTTTTCTTATTTGATTTTTTTACTCATAATGGCTAGAATACTTTTAACTGCTGATGAAAAAGTAGAAATAATAAAGATAGTCGGTGAAAACGTACGTTCTTCAAGAGAAGCAGCAGAAGAATTTAATTTAAGACATCCTTTAAAACAACCAATACACCATGGTACCATAGCAAGAATATGTCACTCGTTCAATACAACTGGTAATGTGCTTAAACCGAGAGTGCATCTTAATCAAAGGCATGAAGATGATAATGTTATATTAGCGGCGTTTAACGCCAATCCCACTACCAGCCTTAGAAATATGGCTCGTGACCTGAATTTGTCGGTGTCAAAAATTTGGAGATGTTTAAAATGCCATAAACTACAACCGTATAAACCAAAATGTTTACACACTTTGGAGAAAGGTGAGAGAAGACTGGAATATTGTTTATGGATCCAAGGTAATTATTTAAACAATCGAGACTTCTTGTAGAAATTTTCACGGATGAAGCAACTTTCTCCACCAACGGGGTGGTATCATCACAAAACTCTAGGTACTGGGCAGTAGAAAATCCTGATTGAGTAATAAATTGTAAAAGGCAATATTCTCAGAAGGTAAATGTGTGGTGCGGAATTTTAAACGAAACAATAATAGGGCCGTTCTTCTTTTTTCAAAATATAAATGCGTTACATTTGCGACAATTTTTAAATAATGATCTGTGGAATGCAATAGTCGATTTTCCTTTGGAATAATTGTATTTCCAACTCGATGGAGCATCTATCCATAATTCCGTAGTAGTAAGAGCATGGATGAATGAACATTTTCCCCAAAGATGGATAGGACGAAATAGCCCTCTAATACATTGGCCACCCAGATCTCCTGATTTCACTCCCATGGATTTTTATTTTTGGGGTCATATTAAAAACAAAGTTTATAAGACCAGACCTCAAAATGTGGAGCAGCTTTGTGAGAGGGTAAGGCAAGCGTGTTTAGAAGTTACAGCTCAAGAATTGCGAAGAGTTGTAATAAATAACAGAAAGCGGATTGAGAAGTGTATTACACTTGATGGTGGGTTAGTAGAAAGGGGCCGAATATAATAATATAGTCATTCATTGTAAACACTTCCTTCATCTTTTATTTAGTAAATAATTTTAATAATAATTGTGCACGACTTTCATTTGTTGGAAAAAGTTATCTCTATGTGTTGGACAAAGTCGCTTTATGGAGCTGTGTAACTCCATGAATTAGTCTTGAAATTTGGCCACAAATAAAGGAGATACAGCGGTAGGGGTGTCTTCACGAGAAGTGAAACAAAAATTTTTTTTTTTAAAGTTTTCCGATTTTCACCAAATTTTATAGGGGGGCATATCTCGTGATTCTGAACAACTTTTATTAACAAAATTTTTGTCTATTTCTAAGCCTACTATGATTTCTCGAAAATTGCTATTTTCTTTTTATCGCAGTAGGCCGGCGTTTTAGATCTAGACGACATTTATGTGCCATGTAAAGTCGCCTTATAGAGTTGTATATCTGATAAAAATTAGAAATGAATTCGGCCACAAATAAAGGAGATACAGGGGTGTCTTCACGAGAAGTGAAACACACTGTATATAAAACTAAAATAAAGCATTGGATTATGAACTTGCCAAGATTATTTTTTCATGAAATAGTGGATAAAAAAAATATTTACCATATTTAGATATGAACCTAACCCATGAACATAAACATATCTGTGTTAATTTCTCACAAGTATGTTAGTCTATATTAAAAAAAAAAAAAAAAATCAATCGCGTAGCTATTCTCCTTTTAGTAATTTTATCTTATTCTATATCTCGAGTATAAGGTTCTTAGAAACCTTTTTCGAGTATTTCATGTTTATTGTAATTAAGTTGTTTATGTAAAATATAATGTAATTTATACTACAAATTATCAGTAAACATTATTATTATTACCATTTTTAAAATCATGGTAATACTCTTCATATTTTAAATGTGAGACATCTTCAGAAGTTAATATATCAAAAGTAACAGGAGAGTGATGAATACTGTTCTCAAATAATAGGTCGGCTGGGGGCCGTACAATAATATGTTGATGTCAAATAGAATTGTGAATGGGATTATCTGGGCAGATGGAACAATATCGAGAAAAAAAAAAGTTAAATTAATTTGTAAAGACGCAAACAAAAATTACTAAAAATGTAGTGGATTTTCAAATGTCTTAAATTGTTTCAAACCAATATTTATCATATTTAATTAAAAATGCGTATTTTATTAAACTAAAATATATGCCATATTGCAATTCATAATAATAATATGTTTATTTACCACTTTAGATACATTTAAGTACATACGGTAAATCAAGAGAAGATTAATATAACTAAATCATAATAGCAAAGTACATACGGCACATAAAAACAGTAAATACAATATTATTTACATGAGTCTAAATACATAGATAACAAGTTAATAGTACCAATTAACATTACTCCTTGCCTTGGAAAAATGTAGCGTGCGTGCGTGCGTGCGTGCGTGCGTGCGTGCGTGCGTGCGTATATGTGTGTAGATAGATATAAGTACGTAAGTGTTTATACAGGTTGTCCCACGACGAACTGCGGCGATCGATATCTCGAAAAGTAGACATCAGAAATTTTTGAAAATTTGGTAGTAAACTAATGTCGGTCTTTTTCAACAAAGAATCGAACCCAAATTAGATAATAAAGGCTTCCTTATAGGAAAAATTGATAATTCTTTTAGGGCCCGCAAACGTCATTTTTGACATAAAAATTGAAATATTTCAAAAACGGAGAGACCTAGGTATAGGACATGATACACAAAATCGGCCTAGAATTTTGCGTACAATCCAAAAATGTAATAATATATAGGGTGTCCCATTTAAAATAAGCAAGTTGGTATCGACTTCCGGTATAACCGGAAGTGCCACCATCTTGAAAATATTTTAACCGAGTTGCCCCCATCGACATTAGTTTACTACCAAATTTTCAAAATTTTCCGATGTCTACTTTTCGAGATATCGATCGCCGCAGTTCGTCGTGGGACACCCTGTATATAGGTACATATAGGTATATATAAATTTTATTTTATTATTTTTTTTGTATGTTATTTGTTAGTGTAGTGACTTGTTTATATTTTGTAAAAACTATTCATTAGCTATGTCTATCTGAGAGGTTTTAACTGAATTTAATAGTTTGAAATTTAATATTATATTTCTCCAATATTTAAGACCTTATTGTTACCTAATTGTTTGCAATGTTAATGCTATATTTGTTATTTTGTAATTTTATTGTTCTAGCTTAACCGTGAATTTAATTATGTTATTTTAAAATAGGTCTCGTATTCTTCATGTACAGTGCATGATCTGCACTTCTATGAAATACCTAGTTTATTTACACGATTGTAATTTTTAATTTACTACCTCGTAGTTTTTTTATACATTCTTTTTCTCGTAAATAAACTTATTATTATTAACTATCAGGATAGATTTGGAGTGAATGTGTGGGCTGGAATATTGGGTACAAAAATTATTTGTCCCATCCTATTTCAAGGATCACTGACTGGCGCGCGAAAACGAACTGGATGAACTTTCCTTGGAAGATTTCAGAAATATGTACTCGCCGCCGCGTAATGCTGGTTTTGTGGGAAATTACCTTAGTGCAAAGTTTGACAACCGGGCAATATCTACTAATGGAACTATTAGGTGGCCTGCTAGGTCACCAGACCTAACTCCAGTCATGTTACAAAGTGTTATGAGAGAAACTATTCGAAGAGTGAACAAGTGTTCTGAAATGGGTGGGCGTCATTTTGAGCACCTATAGGTTTGGTATTTAGTTGTGTTGTATTGTTCTAATTATAATATTTATAAATTTAGTAAGTTGCTGTCCAGATAGGTATCATAACTTATAAGTGGGTTTTGATTGTGTGGTTTTTTGTTTTTTGCTAATAATTCGCCAAAATTTTTGTTTTTTTCAAAATAAATTTTCTCTAATTACAAATAATTCTGTTTTTCATAGCTTACTGCAAGATATGGACACATAATTCGAAACGCCTCTACAAGAATCTTAATATTTATTTTATTTATATTCAATTTTTAATTGAGAAAACTATACTATCTCATAAAAAAAAAAAAACATACAGGGTACTATTTGAAAAATTGGAGTTATGGATAATTTCCATGAAACGGAAAAATGAAAGAAATATTTCTAAATCCAAGCAAATGAACAAAATAGGCCAATTTTACATTTAATTTGTTGAAAAATAATTAACTACTTGCATAAGTATAAATAGACTCAATTTAAGTTACCTACTAGTTCCTTCTGGTCTAGATAAATCTAATTGAACTTGAATAAATTCGTATAATCTTGGTTAAAACTATTCAGAACCTTCATAAGACTTGTTTGCAAAATCAGTAAATTTAAATTAAAAATTATGCCAATATTCACAATTTGTAGTTTTAAATGAACTAATTTTGCAAATGGCTGAAATTATTGAGTGGAGATTCATATCACTACACCTGCCATAGAATCTACTTAGGTAGGCTTATATATTTTTTAAATAGATGTATTAAAAAAAGTCATGGCCGAAAATAAGAAATATTTCCTTATCTTTATTTCCTATTACCTTATCCAATCTCTTGGATATGCCTGCCTCATTAATTTTTTTCTACATAATTGGTGTGGTGGAAATTAGACCTATTCAAATTTGTACTAAAATTTTACCTCTTTTATGCTTAAAAAAAAATGATTCATTTTACATGCCTTATCTTAAAGATAAGAAAATTTACCACAAATAGCAAACATACATGAAAAGTTTCTCATTGATCTTCCTGTGCAATTCTGTATTCTTGTATTAATATACATATAAATATTTGTATATAATTTATTACAATAATAATTGTGATTTGCGCTTTTCTAGAACTTTTACATAACTATCAAGACTGTGAAACCAACCACAACCAAAGTAACATATAATTATTATTTCTCGTCATCAACAATATCATTATTTAAACTGCAGTGTCATTGTTTAAAGTAAATATTAAATTGTTTCTTAACACGACACATAAATAGATACAATACTAACTGTTCACAAACAAATAAATAACAATTACTAAGATCAGTAACTATTAAAAATGTCGAATATATTTATCATATATAAAATAGTTTACACAAAACTATTTTTCCAAGACATACTTTAAAACTTTTTTTTAAATAAATTTTTTAATCAACTGATTTCAATCGGTTCAAAACTGGTTGAACTTTATAGTAACCGCCACCTGTAAATCTATAAAATAAAAATTTATATAAACAATAGTAAATTAAAACTGCAATTCATTAAAAACGCATTGCATATTTTTCTTCCAGCTAGAGCTTAGGGCATGGCAAATAAATTCAAACAAGTTTATTCATTTTTATAAATGTTGCTTATATCTCTTTAGAGCTAAAATTTATTGCCTGCTTCTTCAACTATGCATGTACTCATATGACTTCATGTTACATTATGGCTTGACAGGAATCTCTACCAATATGGCTATGCCCTTTTTGAACACGGCAATAAAACAGTCAACGGCACCTCTTGTTATTTTAATTCATAGAATAAAATTTCAAGGACGCTCATTAGCAATGCATAGATTCCAATTATGATGTATATGGAAATTATATTACATTCTTTGGTAACTCTAGGAAATACAGCCTCAAACAAGTGTATTTAACTGAGTCAAACAAAATTCAGAATGGGACTGTCTGGAATGATAATTACAGCTTTATGATAAAAGTGACTTAAATATACAGGGTGCTATTTAAAATAAGAAACTTGTGGCAATTTCCGGCCATACCGGAAGTGATTTTTTTACCACCGAATGGTCAAAATGTGGCCATTAATACTTATATTTCATTTCCCAAATTTCAGAATTTTATTTTTAAAACTGTAGAAAAATGTGGATTCTGCGGTATTTTTATGTATACCGGGTGTAACAGGATCATGGTATACACCCCTTTCCTCCATTAGTTTTGAAGATGATTGATTGAAGTTTAGGATATACTACATACATAATAAGTGGCATTTTTTGACATGCAATTGATTTTTTTCACTTCCGGTTTCGCCGGAAGTGACACTAACTTTCTATTTTTAAATGGAACACCCTGTATATTATAGCATTTTTGAATTCTGCATAATTTTCTGAATACAACGATGCCAAATAAGTGACATTTCAAACATCAATTTTTTTACAATATAATTTTTAGTTTTCCATTTAAGTGTGCCATGACGGTTCCGATTTATTCTAAGTGACCCGTGTAATGCTACAAAAATCGAAATCCCGTTAAAAACACTAAATTACGTGATTTATGAGCAAATAAAATTCACCAAAATTGTTTTTGGAGCAAAACTCAATTTTTTCGAATGGAACCATACCGATAGGTACCGTGATACCATTTATTAGTACTATTTAAGGAATTTATTGATATGTCATATTAAAATATGCTATAAATACAAACAAAATTACAGCTAAATGAAAATAAGAAAATACAATTTTATTCTGATTACCTTGTTACACATAAGGTGGTTTTGGAATACAAAAAATTAACACAATACATTACAACAGTTGTTCAAAATGCTGTCCATTAACGTCAATGCACTTCTGAACTCGCATAGCTGTTTCTCGAAGAAAGTTCGCCAATGGCTGGGCTGTTATGCTATTATTTGCTCGTCCAGGTCCAGGTCTTCACGGATTGTAACGGCGGTTGCATAGATAATATTTTTTAAATGACCCCAAACAAAGAAATCAAGGGGGCGTTAAATCAGGTGACCTTGGAGGCCACCTCACAGGACCATTCGCAGAAAATTACGTTTTCTCCGAATCTCCGTTGAAGGTAATCAATTAAGTCAAATCAAAATCAAATCACTTTATTTACGCTATATACAAAAGTAGTATTTGCACAAGTCAATATTTACAAGAGAAAAAAAAATAATATAAAAATATATACAGATATCATATATACCACAATAAAACATAGAAATATAGAACAAACTTTAGATTTAGACAAACATTTTTAATCATTTTAAATCATCATTGAACTTATATGATATAAATTCATCATACGAGTAAAAAGCTTTTTCGAGCAAGATGGACCCCTTATTTTTTTCTTGAAACTCGAATCTGGTAAGCATTTTATATCGGCTGGTAGTTTATTGAGAAATTTGGGTGCTAAAATTTGAATTCCCTTTTGACTTTTTGTTAATCTTACGTAAGGTATTGTTAACATATCTTTGTGTCTTGTATCGTAATGATAGACACGTTCTTCTCTGTTTAAATCCTGAGTATATAAATTCTTTCTAGCAGACAAAAGCAACTCATATATATATATATATATATATATATATATATATATATATATATATTGATGGAAATGTAAGTTTATTTAACTCACGGAACTGTTCTCTACAATCAGCCCTATAATTTAAATTGGCTACTATACGTATTGCTCGTCTTTGTAGAGAAAAAATTCTGTTCCAATTTGACCCTTGTGCCCATACTAGAACAGCGTAGGAAAGCAAAGAGTGGCATAGTGCAAAGTATGCATTTTTTAGAACCTCTTTACCTACTTCATTAGCTAGATTTCTCAAAATAAATGTATTTTTTGACAATTTTTTTGATAAATTTCCTATATGTACATGCCAGGTCAATTTATTATCAACACAAACTCCCAAGAACTTTGTTGATTCCTGAGGATCAGGAACACTGTGTCCTATTTTATCACGCAGTGAGAAGATCATGTGCACTGTTTTATCTCGATTTAATGTGAGTTTATTTGCTTTGAACCAAAGCTCTGCCCTTAAGTCCACCTCACATGCCACTGCTGAAAGTTGTTCAATGCTATTACTTTGAACCGAAATAGTTGTGTCATCTGCAAAAAGTATGCCACTAGAGTGTTCATTTGAATTTGGGAAATCATTTACATATATTAAAAAGAGAAGAGGCCCAAGTACTGAACCTTGGGGCACCCCATGTATTATTTTTGTTTTATTTGAATATTCATTATTTATTTTAACGGTTTGATATCTATTGGTTAAATATGATCTTAATAGTGTAACACTGTTATGGCAAAACTTATATCTATTTAACTTTTCTAGCAGTATTTCATGTGAGACGCAGTCAAATGCTTTGCAAAATATAGTGCACACATGTTCCCGACACTCAAAAGTCTCCACAATCTGTTCTAGCAGATCTAGAATTGCAGAGGTAGTATTTTTTGATTTTCTAAAACCAAATTGTTTGTTATAAAAGATGTTATTATTTTCAAAGTAGTTCGCTATTTGTTCTGCCATTACTATCCTTGAATTATGGGGAAGAGCGCCATCTTCTTGGAAATACATTCCCTGTCCTAAATCTAACGGTAACTCATCTAAAATGTCCTTAATCTCATTTTCCAGGAATTTCAAGTATCTGGCACCAGTCAGAGGTCCTTCGAATATTATTGGACCAATGGTTCTACTACCGATTATTCCAAGCCAAACATTGAAACCAAACAGCACTTGAAAGTTACCCTCCCGTAATACATTTTGATTTTCTTGTGACCAATATTTTGTATTTTGTTGGTTAAATAGTCCCAAATTTGTAAACCTAGACTCGTTCGAAAATAAAATTGGTCCCATAAACTCATTGTTTGGCTGCACGTTATTATACAAATCCAATTACAATAGTCCATCCTACGTTCGTAATCACTTTCGTACAAATGCTGGTGCAATTGATATTTAAAAGATTTATAATGGCATTTGTGTAAAATTCGGCTTACTGTTTGGTGACTGATGTCCAATAATTCAAACCCAACTTGCCTTAAAGAAACAGTCTTATCAACTTCTATTCGAGCCAAAACATTAATTTACATTCCTTCGTCAATAATGAAGTTTTCTTCGGGATCATCGTTGGGCTCCCTTAGGAATTGGTTTTCAACACGTTTAAAATAATTTTTCACTGAACATAGTCTTATCAAGATATCGTTGGGCATAAAGGTCGGTAGCCGCAACTGAACTTCTTTCACATTACCCATAAATAATTAACATGTCTACTTTTCATCTCTTGTATAAATTTGCGGCATTTTGAACACAATTAACAAGAATTTTAAACAATTTTTAAAGACACAATAAAAACACCGTTAAACCAGCAAATGTTTGACAAGCTAAATATTTCATTGTTTTCAAAGCCACCTTAGTTACTTCTTAACATTTAATTAGTACAAAATTGTATTTTCTTATTCTCTTTTAGCTGTAATTTTGTTTGTATTTATCGCACATTTTAATACGACATATGAATAAATTCCTTATTAATAGTACTAAGAAATGATACCACGGTACCGATATGGTTCCATTTGAAAAAATTGAGTTTTGCCTCAAAAACAATTTTGGTGAATTTTATTTGCTCATAAATCACGTAATTTAGTGTTTTCGATTTTTGTAGCATTACACGGGTCATTTAGAATAAATCGGATCCGTCATGGCACACTTAAATGGAAAAATAAAAATTATATTATTAAAAAAAATTGATGTTTGAAATGTCACTTATTTGGCATCGTTGGATTCAGAAAATTATGCAGAATCCAAAAATGCAATAATATACAGGGTGTTCCATTTAAAAATCGAAAGTTAATGTCACTTCCGGCGAAACCGGAAGTGAAAAAAAATCAATTGTATGTCAAAAAGTGCCGCTTATTATGTATATAGTATATCCTAAATTTCAATCAATTCAAAACGAAAGGAGAAAAGGGTGATGTACCATGCTCCTGTTACACCCTGTGTATTAGTTGATAAAGAGGCATAAGATTAAAAATAGTACCGTGTACCCTGTTCCAAGTATAACCTTAAATCCACTATTTTTTCCATATACGAAAAGAAATCCATTAATTTCAGTGAATATATTTCATAGTCAACAATTTCGAAGCAGTTTTGAACAAGGAGAAGATCTTTTCATGCACTGTACCTTGATTAATCCCTTTCAGATTCCTGTGGACTTTGTACTGCAATGATTCTGGCACACACATTACAAGAAATGAGTTCCAAAGTGCCCTACAAACCGAAGGTACCTTGCCGCCGCCCGACGACACCAACAAGCCGAACTTGTCGTGGGACCGAACGCTTATATCATTGTTTGGCGTTGGGCAAGATAAAGTTACATTCGAAGATTTCAGAGCTTGGATAATCTACAATAAAGAAGCCACGATACTGTCTAAATGGTAATCTCTTATCATCTGTTTGTTTACATGTCAAAGTTATTTGATAATTTCTGATATTTACACAGATATTTCATTTTTGTAATTAACCATTGTCGGATAGTTTGGGATGTGAATCATTTAAGAGAACACTAATGAAGATTCATCAATTGCTTTACAGGCTCCTATCGAACCGATGCCCTGTTTCTTTGAGTTCCGAGCAAGAGACGCCCACATTTTACCAGACGCTTGCTGGTGTGACTCACCTCGAGGAGCAGGATATTTGCGAGCTAGAGAAATGCTTTTGGGCTTTGCAAAGTGCTTCTGTGTCCGGCCACCTCGATTTCAACTGTTTGAAATCCCTGGTATGCCCGCCGGTACCCCTAAAAGCTTGCAAAGGGTAATCAATAAATATAGTTTGTTTCATTTTGATTCGATCTGACTAGTTTTTATCTTTGTTTTAGCCTATTTTTAGCTTTAGATGTTAATAGCGATGATCACGTGGACTTCAAAGAGCTCTGTTGTGGAATTTCCGCAGCATGTAGAGGGCCTTTGGTAGAACGGATGAAGTGTAAGCCGCACTTTTGTTTATAATTTAGTATGTCATGGTTAACTTTTTCATTTCTAGTTTGCTTTAAAATATTCGACATGGACCGAGATTGCTATTTAAACTCCGACGAGGTGCAGCACATGCTGCAGACTTTACTTTTCATATCCAATGAAAACAAACTGACCTACTCCACTCAGTCGTTCAACGACATCCCTGCACACCAAAAGCAAGATCTGTTTATAGAGAATGTGAAAGATGATGTCCAGAGGAATAGTTTGGAAAACGACATAGCTAAGAAGCACAGCAAAACTTTAGAATCCGTGAACGACAGGCTGGACCAACAGGGCGGTTTAACCCAGGAGGACTTCTTAGTGTGGAGCGTCGAAAACAACAGCCTTGTTGCACCTCTCCTGGAGCTGCTATTTCAAGTGTGCCATGTGTCCTTAGGACTAAAACCTCATTGTCGTCACAATGAGTATGAAATAGGTACGTATATGTATTCTTTTACAAGACAAGTTTTAAGTGGTCTTTTCTAGTGATGGGTTGGTTAGAGAGGGAAGAGCGTCGGGGCTACCACGTTGGGCAGTTTTGGTACCTTATCTCTTCGGATTGGTGGCAGCAGTGGCTGAGCTATACGTCTGCGCCCAGGTCAAATTTGGATTTTTGCAATTGCCGCAACGAACCGAGGTTGCTCATCGAGGAGGGCATCGTCTCTGATGAAAGTCTTATAAGCAATACTACTGATTATACGTCGACCTCCAATGAGTTTAATTCTAACAGTATGGAGTCGATGGGGGACCTTTTAAGTAGAGGAGACAGGTTAGTTTGCTTTAAAATGTGTTTCAATTTGCTTTTGAGTAGGCCAGTTTAAGGCAGTAGCTATTTTCCTATTTTTTTGGATCCATTTTCCCTCCACTAAGCTGGATAAGAATGTTCTTGGCAAATAAAACATAATATTTTTAGTCGCAAACTCCTCTATAAAATCCTTATTTTACTATAAGGAACGTAACCAAACTGCAACCAACAGCTACTCCCCGGGCTATGTACCCCGCGAGCACTGAATTACAATTTACAAGCCTGGCACGTTAAGTGTAATAATTACATATTACCAACAGAACGCTAATGCTTCGATTGCAACAAACACCAGCCGAAAGACTGATCCTACTTAAAAGAGCTCTCGTGCCAGTCGTCGACACCACGTGCAGACTGCAGTTTCGAGCTGTTGGCTCAACAGGTCTTCATTCATATTACAGAAGAGAGCAATACGTGTTTTAGCTAAAGCCAAGACTACGGACTCTTGTAGACCTTTATTTAAGGACAAGTGTTTTATGACTCTATCTTCATGTTTTATTTATTGCTGTTTGCTTTGCATTAAAAAGATAACTATGCTGGATTCTATTGTAACTCAAGAGGATGTTCATGGTTATAATACTAGAGAGAAGAAGAGCTTATATCTCAGAAGTATACGCTTGACAAAGACAAAAAACTCCTTTTTATATATGTCAAGTAAATTTTATAATGCTTTGTTGATACTGTTTGTGGAAATGTTTTAATCTTCGATTTTGCAGTTGCAGTATCGCTTCCAGCTCTGGAGTTTCCAGCAGCTCTGGTACTGGCTCCAAAAGGGGTTTGGGACAACCAGGGCCGATAGATAATTCCAATTTAGTAGCAGAGCCCACATTCAAAGTACCTACTCTTACAGGAGAAGGTAATATCTTTGGTCATATTATACGACGACCGATAATTGACTTTTGTGGTGTACCTTGTATGGTTTGTTTTAGGTGGACGTCTGAAGAGAGATATCGCCTTGGTTCAGAGAAGAGATTTTGAGCTGGTGCCGGATTCGTTATGGAAAGCGCTTTCGATGTGGTATGGAGGACCCCTGCCCCTCCCCCGACAGGTTATAAGGCCCCCTGGTAGGTCCGAGGTTGAGTTGGAGCTCTATCCACTAAATTTGAGGATTCTGAGACACCAGGCGCAACAGTCCGTTGCTAACACCTCTTCTTGGAGCAGTGTGGTAGGAGGAGGGTATGTATTAAATTCGTTTGTCCAGCAACAACTTTGATGGTGGTCGTTGTTTAGATATGGATATGGCGCGGCTGCTTTAAACACGGCAGGCTTGACTTCAACCATGAACACGGCGACTAGACGTTACCTTGCACATACGGCGGCTTTTTCTCGCCTTGCGACCATTCAGCAGGTTACAGATTTTTTGTGTCATCGTCTAGCCATAAGACCAGAAGAGGCACGACTTTGGCTTCTAAGAGAACATTCCTCAAGCCTCCTGGATGATGATAATGCCACTTTACAAGACCTAGGAATTCTAGATGCCGATCAGATACTGTTGGAAGTTAGGAACAAGGATTTGACTTGGCCTGAGGAGTTGGGGCAGTTGGTGGCGAGCAGCGGACATGACGTTGGGTTGAGCGTGGAAAGGAGGCCTACGATCAGCCTTCCTCCAGGTATTAATACAGTCACACTCATTAGGAGACAGTTATTGAGCTTTAGACATAAAGATAAAGTAATTCTCAACCAGCCTAGGTATAAATAATAACAATAATTTACTTATTTAGCTTCAAGCTAATACATTATCAAATAATGATGAAAATATTTATTCACGGAAAGAATATAAACCCTGTATATGCATATTTTTTTAAATTTAGTAATTTATAATCACCGTTAACGATAGTTCATAATGTTTATTATTTACTTCATTATTTAGTGTATTATCAGCTCACAAATATCTGCCTATAGGGCGTTTGCATGTGACGGCACATTTTTTAAGGTCATTGCTTAGAGGGAAAAGTTTAGTTCCTTTCAATGTCATAGGCAATCCAACGACCTGTCAAATATGGCAGGCAGGGCAAACAAACAAATGTCATTTGCAATCGCAATGCTTTCTAACCGCCAGCATCACATTTTGACAATTCCTTGTCAGATGCTTGCCATATGTCACATTAATATTATCTGATTACAATGACGTAATGGCATTTTCTTTAATTTATTATTATCAAATTTCGCAATATAGCAATTCGAATTTGACACAATTACCTAACCTCACAATATTTGATGCTGTCAATAAGTTGTCAATCATTATTTACGGTGAAACTTCAAAAATCAAAGCCACCTTTATTTTTCTTAAAAGTGAATAGATAAACAATATAAAACAGGTCTCAGAGCAGTACCCTGTAGCATTCTGTATAGACTGTCTTGATGCGAAGACAAACTATTTTAGTAAATAAGCTGTGAAAGTTCTGGCACAAAATCCCATGTTATTTCTTATGGAGGTTCATTCTGGTTTTCAAGGTCAATCTTGTAAAGAATTGACTGAAGTTAGCTGCGGATGGGGGGATGACATCACCTTATCCCCCATGTATCCCTTCAAACAGGTAGGCGCAAATGTGTTTATATCTGTTCGAGACCAGTTTAAGACTGTTTATAGCTGTACAGACCTGTTTAATATTCGTACATACCCTGTTTAATATTCATACAGACCTGTTTAATATCCGTACAGACTTGTATGAAAACCATACAGACCCTGTTTGAAAGCTGTACAGACTTATTTGGGAACCGTACAGACCTGTTTGTAAACCGTACAGACCTGTTTGAAAACCATCTAAACCTGTTTTAAAGCTGTATAGACCCTGTTTAATATTGGTATAGAACTGTATGAAAACCATACAGACCCTGTTTGAAAGCTGTACAGACCTATTTGAAAACCGTACAGACCTGTTTGAAAACCATACAGACCTGTTTGAAAGATGTACAGACCTGTTTATTATTCGTAC
The DNA here is from genome assembly GCA_963675555.1 of Leptura quadrifasciata. Taxonomy (NCBI): domain Eukaryota; kingdom Metazoa; phylum Arthropoda; class Insecta; order Coleoptera; family Cerambycidae; genus Leptura; species Leptura quadrifasciata. Next base: position 15,346,368 of record OY776680.1, on the reverse strand, counting down.
AGACCTGTTTGAATACCGTACAGACCTGTTTCAGGGGATACATGGGGATAAGGTGGCATCATCCCGCCATCCACAGCTAACTTCAGTCGGTTCTTTACAAGATTGACCTTGAAAACCAGAATGTACTTCCGTAAGAAATAACGGGATTTTGCACCAGAACTCTCATAGCTTAGATTAGATTACTTTGTTCATCACGTAAAATTTCATACACAATACATTATAAAATTAATTGGACGAGTCTAAAATTCCAGAGGGGTGAAAAAAGTATAAAAAAAGTTTAACACAATACAGATAGAATAAATACTAGGTAAAACAACATTATAATACATAGTACATAAAACGTTGTGAATATCATTGCACCTCTACTTATTTTATCACTTCTGGATGACAAACTATTATAAGCTACTACTTTTTATCACTTCTAAATCGATTCTTTTAATATCTTTGCAATAAAGTCCCATTCCATAGTTCTTTAAATATAAATTTGTTTTTAGGCGCAACAGGACTGCACAATCTCGGCAACACGTGTTTCATGAACTCTGCGCTTCAAGCAGTTTCAAACACAAGACCGTTGACTTTGTATTTCCAAAGGGACAGTCAATTGTCCGAATTGAACAGCACAAACCCACTGGGCACAAAAGGGGTGGTGGCTAGGCGTTACGCTGAGCTCTGCAGGGAACTGTGGGCGGGATCTACAAGGAGCGTGGCTCCGCTGAAACTTAGATACTGCGTGACGAAGCACGCCCCGCATTTAGGTGGTGGTGGACAGCATGACTCACAGGTATTTGACACTATGATGAGGTCAGCGTAATTTTAGCGGCAGTTCTCGGGGAATACTATCATGTTCCCATCGATAGTAGTACAGGAGTGATTTTTTTCAGGAATTGTTGGCCTGGTTACTGGACGCCTTACACGAGGACCTCAACAGGGTGGCCAGGAAACAGTACACAGAATTGAAGGATAGCGGCGGGCGTCCGGACGATCTTGTAGCTGACGAGGCGTGGCAGCAGCATTTAACGCGGGATCATTCCATCATCACCGATCTGTTCTATGGACAGCTGAAAAGCAAGGTGAGATCAATTGCAAGCTTTCGAGAACGGCTGTAATACTTTGATGTGTTTAGGTGACGTGTCAGACTTGCGGGCACGAATCCGTACGGTTTGATCCCTTCAGCCTCTTGAGCCTGCCATTGCCGATGGAGAGTTACACCTTGTGCGAGGTGTTAGGTAATTTTAGTCGTTCGAGTACATAGGAGCCCGATAAACCTGATTTTATTTGCAGTTGTACGACTAAACGGCGAGTGTCCCGTGAAGTATGGCATGCGCCTCAACTCGGAAGCAAAGTACATCGAGCTGAAAGAACAGTTACATAGCTTGTGTGGTATACAACCAGATAGGCTGCTACTGGCCGAAGTGGCCTACTGCCAGATCCGTAGTCTGCTGTCTGACGATGCTCGTGTCAACCATGGCACGGCCACCGAACTGTACGCCTATGAACTGCCAAGTACTACCGAGGCTATTGAGAATGAGGAGGAAGATAATGAATTAGGTTTGTAACTTAAACATGTTAGACTTAAGTTTGTGATTGGGTGACGATATTTTAAATTTCTCCTTCCATCCACATTCCTACAATATATTATGTGCTTCGACCTACATTGATTAGCCACGAGTCACGTGTTAACCGATTTTGATGGCACCAGGACTGGTTGTGTTTAAAAAATTGTGGTACTTTTAACCATATTTTCACCATCTGGCCACGGATGGCCACAGATGACCTGAAACAGAAATGTTTAGAAGTAATACATTAGATGCCTACAATTAATACATGTAAATTGATGTTTTTCCACCATATTGTCAGTATGTAATATTTAACCTTACTTAACACCTTTAACCTCAAAACACATCCCTAGTTAGGCAACCCAGCGATCTGTCAAACCGAGATTTAAGATGACGACTAAGGTCAAGAGTGCACGTGCTTCGTTTTGCAATTTTGTGGATTTTTCAAGTTGACTAACCTTAATTATTATTTTTCTCTTCAAAAAACGTTTTTTTTATTGGAATTTGTTTTGGCGACATGTCTTTGATCGGACAATTGGATGCTTTAAGAATAGTTTTTTTTTATAAAACCTTTGGTAGATTGACAGATTGAATTTTGGAGTAAACGACCTATCTTTATTAATAATCACTTTACTGACAGAAGGTAACTTTACTCTTCCCATTACTATGATATCACCCGGAAGTCCTTCAATACGTTACACTTCCGCCAGAAACAAATGATGACAGGATATTGTCTGTTGTCGCCAGGCAAACTTGCCTATTTAGAGGACGAAAACTATCCTGACTACAATGCCATAACACCTTCATAACTTGATTGGGTAATTCTAAAGGAGAACGGAAACCTCGAATTTTTGCTTGATTTTTTCAGGATACCCTATTTTGGGGTCGTAGAACACGTATCTGAAATTAGTTTTACGTGCATACGAACCGTTTGTCCAAAAAAAAATTTTGAAAATTTTTCTTATGACGCACTTTTTCATGCACCTATTTATACACCAACAGCACTTGTATATCGCCTTTTTCCTTATTAAGATCACACTATGGCCTTTATAGAACAATAAACCCTTCACTTATGGTAGAAAACTCACTTTCCTTTGCATAAAAATCAGAATTTTATTCAATGAAATTGTATTAGACGAACTTCCATTTGTCATTTGATTACATATATTTATATTTGCATGCGTTGTTTGCGCATGTATGGAAGGCTTGGTGTCTAAAGGCACAACGGGTCTGGTTATGCGACGTTATTTTTCCAAACACATTTGCGACCGGTCGACGCTTAGCAAGAGATTTTGAAGCGTTAACGGACATGAACGTGTCTTGAAGGGCAAGGGATATGTAATAGTACTTAGCACCTTATTAAATCTGGGACAGACGGCGTTAAGCATTATTTATAAACATATGTATCCGTTGCCCTTCAAGACACGTTCGCGCCCATCGACGCTACGAACTCCGCGCGCGCGGATTGCGAAGCGTCGACGGGCGCGAACGTGTCTTGAAGGGCAAGGGATATATAATAGTACTTAGCACCTTAGTAAATCTGGGGCAGACGGTGTTAAAGTATTATTTATTAACATAAATCAAGACACGTTCCCGGCCGGTCGAAGTTTCGAAATCCGCGTCGTTTAGTATTTCTGTTTTTTCGGCAGAAGAGGGGGCTGTTCTATAGAATGACCATACCGGGTTGAGTTGACAGTTGTACAGTTTTCAGTAGCTGTTTTATGATGTTTTACAAACTATCTTTTTTTTTTTTATTAAAGGAAAATAAGTTTTCTGCCATAAATGAGGGTTTATTGTTTTATAAAGGCCATAGTGTGATCTTAATAAGAGAAAAGGCGATATATAAGTGCTGTTGGTGTATAAATAGGTGCATGAAGAAAAATTTTCAAACATTTTTTTGGACAAACGGTTCGTATGCACGCAAAACTATTTTCATATTCGTGTTCTACGACCCCAAAAAATCCTGAATCCTGAAAAAATCACGCAAAAATTCGAGGTTTCCGTTCTCCTTTAGAATTACCCTTGATTGATTTCCTTATAACACTGATTGAAATGGTTGCCCTCAGCGGCCATCTTGGGTCACGTGATTTGGATCGTCTAATTGACATTTTTGACAAATGACAGACAAAAACGATAGAGTATCGGTATGTTTTTCAAGATCATTGCTTGGAGGGAAAACAAGTAACACATAACCTCTCTTTAGTTAGCTGATTGATTGTAGGTAAAGCAGATCAAGGATGCTAACTTCAGAACGTTTAGTTGTAATTTGTGATATTTTTTGACATTGTAAAGTATTAAAGTTGAGTTGTGTTATTTGTTTTCCCTCCAAGCAGCGACCTTGAATAACGGGATGTCACGTGCAGATGCCCTATACAGAAATTGCATTTCCCTTCCAAAAAATCCGATCCTGCAAAGTGTAATTGTTGAACTTGTCCTCCTCCTACTACCTGAAAGTTGTGCTAGATTTAGTATAATGTTATTTTTGTTCTTAGACGCGGAACTGGTGATTTCTGAAAGCCCACTCGCTCGAAGTCCAGAGGTAAGCGCTGGTTCGGCCCTATGCATGCCCAACATTCTATGCTTCAAGGTATGCACGTACCCAAATAATGTGTATGATTGTAGAGTGCTTGCAAATGTTTGTGTCGGTGTTCAGTTTTCTAAGTGTTGCTGTCAGTTTTAAGTCGATTCGTATAAGACGAGTTTCCACGGGAGTTTTTTGAAAATTCCTATGAAGTTGGAATATATTAATTTAATTGTGTGCGATATGTTTATTTTAACTTCAGTTCTATAGTGCCAAAATGAAATCACATGCCAGAATAGAATGACAAGGTGACTTGCCGATCTTGCAAAATTTTCCTCTGTGTACGATACTGTGTACCCAAGAGAATCAGGTCTACGATGAGGATATTTTAATGTTTCTGTGAATACATCCTTCTTTTCCGAAAGTAGTTTGTTTGCTAATAATACAGTCATATATGGTGAAAAAAGGGGTAAACCTCCGAATAAGAGATAATATAAGGTGTAAACTTGTATAAATCTTTGCTTTGACACTGAAATAGAATTAATCCCGAACCTTGGTAGTGACCATTTAGCCATACAATTTAAATTTAATCTACAAGCAAACCCTATTATTCTACCACCCGAAACTTATCTAGACTTATCTAAATGTAATACCGAAATCGTTAATGAGAAAATGATACAATTTATAGAAAGTAGACAAGAGCCAATTACTCCATTATATATCACTAAGTTCAACGAAACACTTAAAAATTCAATATTAGAAAATGCACCAACAAAAGTTAAAACATTCTTTAATTACAAACTACCTCCGTTTATGTTAAACCTTATAAAACAAAAAAGAAGATTATACCGCCAAATCAATCAAAACGAAGATCGTAACACAAAATCTAAATATAACGAACTTGCAAAACAAATACATATATTAAAACAGCAATATAAACAAGACAAATGGATAAATGCATGCAAAAACATAAATGACTCCAAAGGAAGAACATATTGGAACGAAATTAAGAAACTATCCAAATATAAATCTAACAAATCCACAATCCCTGAAATTTCGTACAATAATAACAGCTACTCCGCCAACCAAGAAAAGGCCAATGCATTTGGGGACTACTTTGAGGAAGCCTCTAAATTTACCATGGATGATAACTTCAATGAGTAAAATTTTAACTTGGTAAATGACTGGTATGAAAACTTTTTTAACACGGACCCAACAATGGACGAAGATATAAATATAACAGAAGAAGAATACTACAATGTACTAAACTCAGGCAAAAACACAGCCCCTGGCCACGACCATGTTAGCAGAAATATATTAAAAAAACTTGAACAAAAAATACACACAGAAATAATTAACATATACAACTACTGTTTAAAAAATCATTACTTTCCAATAGAATGGAAAACTGGAGTAATAATTACAATTCCAAAACCTAATCAAGATCATTCTCATCCACAAAACTATAGACCAATAACTTTATTACCAGTAATAGGCAAAAACTTGGAGAAAATCATAAAAACAAGACTACATAATGAACTAGATGAACATATCTCCAAGAATCAATTTGGCTTCTGACAAAACTCATCTACGATACACCACCTTATCATTATGACGTCAAATATACAAGCTAACAACATAATCGGGAACAAATCGGCAGCAATATACATTGACTTAACGAAAGCGTTCGACTCCGTCTGGCACAAGGGGTTGTTATTTAAATTACATTACGCAAATTGCCCCAACTATGTTCTTTGGTTTCTTAAAGATTTCTTGGAGGGTAGGAAAACAAAAATCAAAATAAACACATCATTTTCCAGGCCATACGAAAACGAACAAGGCGTTCCACAAGGATCTCCACTATCACCAATATTATTTAATATCTACTGTTATGACATACCGAATAACCACCAACAAACACACAGTGTAAAGTCTTACTTACTTCAGTTTGCAGATGATATAGCCTGGATAGCCCATGGAAAAACTATCGAAAAAAACAATAAACGTCCTGCAAATTTCAACAACTGAAACCACACAGTGGTGTGACAAGTGGAGATTAAAAATAAATCCCAACAAATCACAACTAATGATATTTAACCACAACATCTCAAATACTTCCCCAACTATACAAATAAATAACCATAGAGTGGCACCAACAGCGTCAGTAAAGTACCTTGGAATTAAGTTAGATCAAAAATTAAACTTCAACAGCCATACCAAAGAAATGAAAAAAAAGATGATAACTAGAGTGAAACACTTTAGATCTCTAATTGGACGATCTCAGGAAGAGTAACTCTGAGATCCGGCTCGAAGGACCAATGAACAAACTCAGAGAAAAACTGGGGGTAACTCTGAATTCATCGAATGAGATTATGTGTACAGCAGACTATGGAAGCTGCTGTCTCAATCAGCGTGATGTGGATCAGCTGATTAAGTTGGTTGTTTGTTGTAGGGGTGGATGCAGCCTCACATCCAAATTATGGCTTAGGTATTGTAGTTGTAGTGAGAGGCAATGTGGAATTGTAACTGTTTTATTACGAAAAAATATAATCTTTATATAGTAAAAATGTAGGTAGTAAATAAATAACAAAACCTTGATTTAATACTAGTATTCATTCAGACGTTGTTTATAAAAATGTGCAGTTCTGCACACTAACTTATAAGAATCAAGGCATCAACACTTCTACAGCAAGTAAAATTTATACAATGATATGTCGACCCATCATTGAATATGGATTCATTCTGTTCAACACCTGCAGAAGACCAGCCTTGAATAATATAGAAGTGGCAGAGAGAAACAGTCTACGTAAAATAACGAAATTTCGTCATCCTCTCCATAATATATCCAATAATTCACTATATGAAAAAATTGGTTTCCAACCTATATTGACTCGCTTCAAAGATCTCACCAAAAGATATTCACAATCAGAAAACCTCCTTACCCTCATTCAACCCTTTCTAATTCAACTACGAGAAGATACTATCCGAAGAAGAAGAAATCCTGTAAAGACACTGTTGGAGGCAATTACAGAGGACAATAATGAAGAATAATAATAGACCAATTGTTAGACTTTTTTTTTTGTAACCTGTTAGATTCACTGAAACTGTTATGTAATCCTAAAAATAATTATGTTATAAAAAAATATATATATTTGTAAGACAGGCTGAAAGACTTCGGTCGCTGGCCTTTTGGAATATTTTATCCAATAAATATTATTTTCTCTCTCTCTCTCTCTTTGCTTTGACATTTTATGAATCTCATGTACGCAAGTCAAGATATTCAAGGCCAAAGGTCTCCAAAACCTGTTTTTTGTAAATACCTTGCTTCCTTTGCTCTAAATGACATTTGGAGTTATTAGACAAATTGTAGAGCATAAAATTCTCTACAAATTCGAACTTGGGCAATATTTTATACAATTACCCATTCTAGAGATAGAGCGCGAAGAGTGGGATGCGACTTCATTTCGGCACTATATGACTACTGTGACACTTCATAGATTCAGCGTGCCTTGTTTACTGGTCAGATATCCAAGTAGAGTTTATTAAGTATATTGTTTCAAAAAGATTTGTTTGTATGTATATATTAAGTTGTAAACTTTTTAAATTTCTAACATGCAAACTAGAGGCGAATGGAAGTACCTCTTGGTCTTGTAATCACCTGGTATAGTGTAAAATAGTCACAATTTATTATAATATGTTTACGCATATTGTACATCAGTATCTGGTATTGGTTTTTGCATGGAAAAATAAAGTAGAATAACAAAAAGTAGCTGGTTGAATTTGTTAGTATTATTGTTATTAAGAATGTAATTGTAGTTTTTGGTGACAAATTTCAAATGTTTGTTTTGTATGGTCATTTTCTTTGTACTGTTACGAATGTTTTGAGTGTTATATTAATTTGGGTACTATTTGTTCGATTTTATTTTGTTTTTTTTTTGTTTCAAAGCATCTACAGGGTGATCTTAAAAATTTATCCGAATTATATTATAACGCTAAAGTTAAGAAAACTCAAATTGATGTTTTGACCATTTGTGAGCATATCTTAGAAGATCACCTTGTATCATGTAAGGCTTCCACTTAATTTGTTTTTCTGACTTACAACTGTAGGCCTGGCGAACGTTAAATGGGACCCTCCAATGTATATATATACTATATTTTTTGTTGCATAGTAAATGTTTTAGCTTTAGTGTATTTTTTGTGATATTTTCGTTTTTATTTTATTTTTTTGGTTTTAATGCTGGTATTTTCATGCTTAAATTTTTTTAAGCTTTGGCCAACACATTTTTTGCATTTTTAAGTTTATATTTTTTTTCTCGATTTAGACCCCTCTAAGAGTTATCAATATGTAATTCCCGAAAGCTCACCTTGACTATATGTATAGGATATTTGTGAACCTATGGTATTAAATTTGATCCCATTCGGCACCACAGTAACTCATAACTGTCTCAAATTCGTTCACTTTAAAATGTAAATTCGAGAATAAACAGATTTTATTAAAATTTCTGGAAATAACATAGCTTGTGGTTATGAAAACTTGTGTCAAATTTCAAGATGATATACCATCTGTCTATTTCACGGGGGCCACACCAAATATCTCGCTTAATATCGCAGAAGAATAAAGTTTTAGAAACAGTTACCCCATTTTAGTGAGCTATATTTCAGTAAAAAGAAATTTGAAATCCATATCCTACTTTGGAGAATTTGCAGTCAATAAGAAACAAAATAAATGAACTAGAAACAATATTGATTGAAAGTAGTGTTGATTTTATATGTGTGTCTGAGCATTTTTTAACATTTGACGAAATGGAAAGATTGAATATTTGTGACTATATTGTATCATCAAGCTACTGCAGAAAAGTAAGTAGAGGAGGTGGTACTCTTATTCTGACGAAACCATTTTTGAAATGCAGATCTGAGCAAAAAATAAACTCAGCCTCTATTGAGAAACAATGTGAAATTTGCTGTGTGTTTTTACCTAAGCAAAATCTTTATATAATGTGCATCTACAGATCACCAACTATAATATTATCAGCATCTGAAGTTTATAAGCTCTTTCTAAGTATTGGAGCAATCACTAAACAATTTCCCAACTGCGAATATCATTTTAACTGGTGATTTTAATACTTCATTTGGATAGGATAGCAGAGAGTGTGCAAGCCTAACAGATTTATTATTAACTTATAACTTCCAACAAATGATAACTTCAAATACACGACAAATTAAATATGTATTGATAATATTTTCATCAACTTTAATAGTAATTTATGCTCATCATTATGTATAGATTTAGGTATTTCTGATCATTATGCCCAGTTTTTAAATTTTCAGTTTGGTAAAATTCATAAAATATCTAAAATAAGAAAAACCTGTAGGCCAATAACTGAACAAGGTAAACAAATATTTTTCACTAATGTAGAAAATATACCTTGGGAATTTATTGATGATGCCAAGCTGGATTGTAATGAAAAATTTGAAATATTCATAGAGAAAATAAAGAACGCAATGGTTGATGCATTCCCTGAAAAGTTGCTATTACATGACCCAAATTCAACTTGTGACTCAAATTGGTTCAACCAAGACCTGCGTGAAATGAGGTCGAAATTAATGTTTCTGTCAGATCTATATAAACAATATAAAAGTAATTATCTCAAAAAGGAATTATCTGATTACAAAACCAAATATAAGAATGTTGTTATTAATACCAAGAAATCTAATAATGAGAACTTAATAAAAAATTCTCAAAATTCGATAAAAACCATGTGGTAAATTATAAATAAAAAAAGAAATAATACGCATTCACAGATACAGAACGATAGTAATTTAACTCCAAATCAGTTTAGCACTTTTTTTATTGAAGTTTCTGGTAATCTTTTGGAAGCGTTGGTTGATAATGGGATCAGTCCTATGGATATAATGCATAATGCTGAATTATCCCATACAAACTTATTTCATTTTAAACTTATAACTCATAATAATGTGAGAGACACTATTGATTCGTTAAAAAATAATTACAGCAAAGACATTTTTGGTCTTAATATATTTCTGATAAAATCTATTAAAAATTTGATAATATCGCTATTATGCAAACTGATAAACTTGTGTATTAAAGAAGCTTGCTTTCCAGACTGCCTCAAAGAGGCTATTGTAATACCTATTTATAAAAAGGGAGACGCAAATGATGCAAATAACTATAGGCCTGTGTTATTACTTTCCATCTTTTCAAAGATAGTTGAAAAATACTTGACAGGGCAAATAGCGAATTACTTTGAAAATAAATACCATCTTTTATAACAAACAATTTGGTTTTAGAAAATCAAAAAATACCACCTCTGCAATTCTAGATCTGCTAGAACAGATTGTAGAAGCTTTTGAGGGTCGGGAACGTGTGTGCATTAGATTTTGCGACATAAGTAAAGCATTTGACTGCGTCTCACATGAAATACTGCTAGAAAAGTTAAATAGATATAAGTTTTGCCATAACAGTGTTACACTATTAAGATCATATTTAACCAATAGATATCAAACCGTTAAAATAAATAATGAGTATTCAAATAAAACAAAAATAATACATGGGGTGCCCCAAGGTTCAGTACTTGGCCCCTTCTCTTTTTAATATATGTTAATGATTTCCCAAATTCAAATGAACACTCTAGTGACATACTTTTTGCAGATGACACAACTATTTCGGTTCAAAATAATAGCATTGAACAACTTTCAGCAGTGGCATGTGAGGTAGAGTCAAGGGCAGAGCTTTGGTTCAAAGCAAATAAACTCACATTAAATCGAGATAAAACAGTGCACATGATCTTCTCACTGAGTGATAAAATAGGACAGTGTTCCTGATCCTCAGGAATCAACAAAGTTCTTGGGAGTTTATGTTTATAATAAATTGTGGCATGTACATAATATAGAAAATTTATCAAAAAAAATTGTCGAAAAATACATTTATTTTGAGAAATCTAGCTAATGAAGTAGGTAAAGAGGCTCTAAAAATGCATACTTTGCACTATGCCACTCTGTGCTTTCCTACGCTGTTCTAGTATGGGGACAAGCGTCAAATTGGAACAGAATTTTTGCTCTACAAAGACGAGCAATACGTATAGTAGCCAACTTAAATTATAGGGCTGATTGTAGAGAACAATTTCGTGAGTTAAATATACTTACATTATATATATATATATAAAGAAGATATATATATATATATATATATATATATATATATATATATATATATATATATATTGTTATTATACATGATTTGCAGGAAACAACTACTCAGCGGGCAAATACCCCGACCTGCATTGAATTACACCTTACAAATCATGAAAAATTGGTAGCCAATGTCATTTGTCTACTCCCTGATCAGACATAGACCGGTTTCGAACTTATTAGTTCTCCTCAGTATGCCATAGGTCATGGAGCAGACAAATGACAGTGGCCAACCTGCTAGTCTTATACAGACTAATGTAAATGGTGTAGTGGTGAGAGGTAAGTGAATCCTCTCATGTGGTCTAATGCTACTATACACCAGACATCATAGATGTCTCCATGGTGCATAGCGACTTGCCATTTTGCAAGTACCGAGAGCGGCGACCTTCAGCCCTTGGTGGACTTAACCTATATACTGTTATTATACATGATTTGCAGGAAAAAACTACTCAGCGGGCAAATACCCCGACCTGCATTGAATTACACCTTACAAATCATGAAAAATTGGTAGCCAATGTCATATATATATATATATTATATATATATATATATATATATATATATATATATATATATGAGTTGCTTTTGTATGCTAGAAAGAATTTATATACTCAGGGTTTAAACAGAGAAGAACGTGACTATAATTACAATACAAGACACAAAGATATGTTAACCTATACCTTACGTAAGACTAACAAAAAGTCAAAAGGGAATTCAAATTTTAGCACCCAAATTTCTCAATAAACTACCAGCCGATATAAAATGCTTACCAGATCCGAGTTTCAAGAAAAAAATAAGGTACATCTTGCTCGAAAAAGCTTTTTACTCGTATTATGAAATTCTATCATATAACTTCAATAATGATTTAAAATGATTAAAAATGTTTGTCTAAATCTGAAGTTTGTTCTATATTTCTATGTTTTATTGTGGTATATATGATATCTGTATATATTTTTATATTGCTATTTTTTTTCTCTTATTGTAAATATCGATTTGATTAGAATTCATGGTGCACAGTTTGAGCATTTATAGTTAGAAAAATAAGTACACACATTTTCTTTTCAGTATGATAGTAGGTAGTAACTATTATACATAGTTTTTAGTTTTTTTGGATGTTCATTTTGTACTTGTATTTTTATTTATGGGATGTATATTTGTATTAAATTGTAATAAATAATTACTGAATTATAATTATTGTAAAGTGAATTTTTACTATTATGGCACAGCTGATTTTTACGATTCAATGATATGAATTACTGTTTTCGTAAAATATTAAATATTGACACTCAGATAAAATTTTTGGGACATGTTTTATGTTGTTGAAAAGAGAAAAAAATAAATGGAATTAATGGTGTCATGGCCTACTTTGAGATTTGTTCTTTTCATTTTTGCACAAAGCCAATTGCGTTTTTCGAATTTTTTGATTCACATTATTCTTATTGTCTTTGCCGTCAATTTTTATCCCTTTAACTTTCTTCGTACCTCGTCAAATAAGTAAGCTAACACCATTTGTGGTTTTCCTATTTTTCAGGTTTTTGTAATATATCTCCCAAAGTAGGTTACGGATTTTAAATTTCTTTTTACTGAAATATAGCTCGCAAAAAATGAGATAACTGTTTCTAAAACTGTATTCTTTCTACAATAGATATTAAGCAAGATATTTGGTGTGGCCCTCGAAAATAGACAGTCTGTATATACAATATATTGCCAAAATTTTGTTTTCTGTAAAGCAATACTTACAAGTTTCTCTAGGGCCTAGATTAAAAATTAATCTGATGAGCCTTTTTTGCAGTATGAATCCTCGGTGAACATTTGTTGCACTTCCCCAAACTATAGTATTGTACGGGAGATGGTAGTAAGCCAACGATTATTATATATTCACCAGGAATTTTTTATCAAATTAATTTTTTACTTGACACGTGGCAAAGTATACCGAGTTAACCTTATTACATAAATAATTAAAATGTTGTTCCCAACATAGATCTTCGTCTATTATAGCTCCTAAGAATTTGGTAGGCGAAAATTGTCCTGTAGGAAGGACATTATTCAGATCGTCGGGGGGTGACTCCGTTTAGAAAAATATATGCATTCTGTTTTGCCAATGTTGAGGGCGAGAGCATTTTTGGTACACCACATAAATTGTCAAAATAGTTGAGAGAGGTGTTAAATTCTTCAGAATCTGTGGCTGAGACCACAATAGATGTATCGTCAGCAAACAGTAGTTAAGGCATCTTTGATAACAGATGGAAGGTCGTTAAAATTTCAATTTTTTTTTATTAATAGAGATTTACGAAAACATAAATATAAAAGAAAATCGAAATGCCCTGAACATTTATCTACATAAAAACAGTAAACCAATAAGTAAAAACAAACTGCTCACTGATAAATGTTATAATAATTTAAAACCATAGGTTCGTGAATATTGTGTATCTTTAAGGTATAATATTCCCCGATTTAAATAAATTTTGCAAGTTCTTATGATATTTGTGACAATACTTTTGAATCTTTTTCATAAATCCCTAGTTTGTAAATATAATTTCAGCAAAGTCGTTTTCTAAAGTCAGATGAATTTTGTTTAAAAATATCTTTTTAATTATAAGAAATTAAAATTTTTAAAAAGTATAATTTTCAAAAAATATTTCAGGTTATTCTAAATTTTTTTAACTTACTTAACTACTCATTTATGCATTATAAAGGGGCGTGTTTTTCAGAATACCAGAAGTAAACCGGAAGCTCGAATCAGCAAGACTGTGCCGTTCAAGAAATCCAGTATATCGATACATTCCAACGCTTCAACTGCATCAGGTAAGTACATCTCCCCTCGATATACACCTCTATATAATATCGTCTTTGCAGTTTCCTCAAACACCAGTCTTAAGTTTCCTTGCTACCTAATAGCAGTACACAGGAAATGCGTGCGCCAGGAAACGTATTTCCTGTCGCAGCAGAAGAGCAAGCCCAGCCTTTTCGGATTGCCGTTACTTCTAGGGATCAACCAGCATGGTACCTGCCAAAGTCTTTATGAAGCCGTATGGGGCCAAGTAACCAGATTGTTGAGTCCGATGCCGCAAAGCGATCAAACAAACCATGCCACTGACTGGTACGTCAAGTTATTATTATAGATACTTTATTTAGCAAAAAAATACTAGTACAAATAATGTTGTAAACATTGTTTATCCTAGAAAGTAATATTAATAAACTAACACTAACATTGGTAGGTATATTAAACTACTAACTATTAGATTACTAAATAAATCTTCACATTTTGCTTGCCAGGTATTCTTTTAGCTTTTTCTTGAAGACAAGTAAATTTCCAGCTTGTTTAATCTTCCCTGGTAAACTATTGTAATCATTTGCAACATTAAAACATATACTGTTTTTTTAGCAGTTCTGTGTTAACCAAAGGCAACTGACTATGTTTACCGGTTCTGGTGCAATGTTCATGCTTTTCACAATTTATTTTAGCAAGTGCCTTAAACCTGGTACAACTAAATTATTATGTACTTTACGAATGAAAAAAAAACTTACTATATTGATAAAATTGCCTCACATTCAACCATTTCAGCGTATTCACCATGTCCTCTATGTGTGTATAGGAACCACACCTTAAAGTAGTAGTACTACTGCAATATAAATTTTTATTTTTAGTGCTATGATTAGACTGTTAATAGCTCGGGCTTTCCCAATCACGTAGTTAATATGTTCCTTAAATTTTAGCTTCGTGTCAATAATGACACCTAGATACTTATATTCTTCAACCCACTCTAATTGCTCACCATCAATAACAATTCGTTTATTTTCACATCCTTAATTCTGTACATTCTATGTCTCTGAGGATATCGCCATTTTTTTATATTCAGCTTCAACTTGTTACAGTTTAACCAACTGGAAATATTTCATAATACCTCGTTCATATTAATTACCAGTTCATTAATACCCTTTCCAGCAGTAAACACTGTAAACAGCAATGCATGATCCACAGAGGGTCTAATTTCTGCGTATTTTAAAATTCCAGGTAGGTCATTGATATACAGACAAAAAGTAGTGGTCCCAATATAGTGCCTTGAGGAACACCACATATAATGTTTTCTTTATTAGACAACACTACATCTAAGTAACTTTTGATTCACAGAAATATAGTTTTAATTTAACCCAATTGTTTTTAGCGATGATTCCCTGGGGTATGCATTTCCGTTCACATTGAAAGCGGTGCTACAGGGAGGACAGGTCTGCGCTATTTGTCACTGGACCCAGTTCTGTAGAGGTTGCGTTTTGCCGTGTTCTGACGAATTGCTCGTGGACAAGTTCAAGGGTAGTCAAACCGCCATGTACATCGCCATTGATTGGGATCCGACGGCTTTGCATCTGAGATACCAGAGCAGCAGGGAAAAGGTAACAATTAGGGTGGTGTCGTTTTAAAACAATTGCTTCGTCAAATTCTTAATGAACGTAATGAGGCTTAAAGTCAAGTATATTGTTTTAGCTATGGTTGGAACATGAATCGGTGGCAACGTGTAGGAAATTGCATACTGAGCCAATCGATTTGGATTATTGTTTGAAAGCGTTCACTTCTGAGGAACGGCTAGAAGCCAAGTACCACTGCAGCAGCTGCCAAGACAAGCAGCCGGCCACCAAGAAGTTGCAAATTTGGAGGCTACCTCCAATTCTGGTATTTTACTCAAGTCTTCTTATTGCTTTTACCTTGTTATCCCCTGATTGTGTCTCTTGCAGATTATACACCTCAAGCGTTTTGATTGTGTGAACAGCAAATGGGTGAAGACGCAGAAAGTGGTCAACTTCCCCTTCAAGGACTTTGACCCCACTCCGTACCTCGCCGCCGTCCCCCAGGAGACCATACTCCGCCACATACAGCTACAACAGGACAAGTTGGCCCGTGACGAACTGGAAAAATCGACAGATAGCCAACCGGAGCGAATCGTCGAAGAGTCTGACTCGAACGGTAGCAGTGCGAATTCGGATTCTGTTAAGTGTGATGAAAAGTGTCCGAATAAAAACCTTTCTAACGGCTCGTTGTGCAATAACGCAGAACATCGTAAATTGTTGAAGGAGAATGATGATAGTTCGGTGGGTGATAGTGGTAAAGCAGTGAATAAAAGTAAAGTGAGTGAGAAGGTGGGCAAAGCCAGAACTAGGCTGGAGTCGACGAGCTTGATGAAGACGCCCATAATTGATGAGCAGTTGAAGGACTTTCATCAGCATCAGCTGTTGCCCGGCCAGGATCCCTTCGATCTGAGGTACCAGCTCTACGCAGTAGTGGTGAGTGTTTGTTTACTATCATGAATATTATTTTAGGCCAAATCTTGTACAACTGCACAAAACCGGATTTTGATCAATTTATTACGATTTTGACTAAAATTTAAAACTTTTTTTTGTTCACTTAACAGGTGCATTCATCTTGTACATTTTTGCATTTAACTTTTTTCGATGGGATGTTTAGTTTTGCTGGAAATCGTAAAAAACCACGTTTCACCCCTAACAACATCCCTTTTTCCTCCACCACTCTACTTTTGGTTATTTGTTGGGGTCTAATTGATTTTTCCCCATTTATATACCATTACTCCTAACCTTTCCGACCATCCATATACTGCTAAGAGTTTCGTCGATTTTTAGCCTCTGGAAACTGGTTCGGCACTGGTCTAATAAGCTTAAATGTTCAGAATGAATAGATATTATATGGGACAGACTGTAAGACATTTTGGAAATAGATTTAAAGAACACTTCTCATCATTTCAACACAGCGAAACAATGACCAATATAAACAATTATCCCTATAATGGGCATTTGCTATAAATCCAACAATAATCTTTTACTATCTAAAATTGGTACTAACGCCTGCATCAATGTGTTAATTTATTATTATTATCATTATTGAAAAGTCCAATTTAATTCCAAGTTTTTTTTGCAACCGATGCTACTTGGTCATGATGTCTGCGAAACTCTAATCTTAACATTAATTGAATAACCCCGTTATATCTCACACGTTTTTCTCTAATTGCAGAGCCATTCAGGATTGCTTAACGGAGGTCATTATATTTCCTACGCCTGCAACCCGAACGGCCACTGGTACTGCTACAATGACAGTTCCTGCCGCGAGGTCCTCACAGATGCAGACACAAACAATAGCAATAAATCCACTCTGTCCATAAGCTCTAAAGGTATGGGCTGCACTCCCCTAAGCAGGCGAAAAAATATGCCTAGAAAGCTTAGCACCAGTAGCAATAATTCCGACGACTCGGAGAGAAAAGACAAGCCAGCACCACTCGCCACCGTAGATACCTCTATCATCTCCACCGACACCCTTGGCAGTTCCAGGTCAGGATCTGTCAGCTCGATGGACAAATGCGGGGTAACGTCAGACAGTCTTGTTGAGAACAAGACGGGTAGCAGCGAGAAGTTGCTAAGGGATTCCCCGTACTCCAGTAGGAAATCGCTGAATAGTTATAAGTGTCCCTATGGGGACGTGAAAGTACCGAAGATCGATACTAGTACAGCTTATATTTTGTTTTACGAACGATCTGGTCTGGATTATAAACCGTATTTGCCTAAAGTCGTGCCGAACAGCAATGGAAAACAAGTGCCTGTGGAGGATTTAGACGAAAACGAATCGGAACGAAAACCGCAGTGTTCTATACAGTAAGTTAGTTTGTAAGTAGGTGAATTTTGATTATTTTGTTTTGGGTTTTGTTATTGCTCTTTGGCGATGAACTGTTAAAGTTTCTCTAAGAATGTTCGTTTTTGTTATCGTATCTTGTTGATTTTGCTGTCAGGGGCAAACCTGTTAAGTTATATTAGATGTTAATTATTTACGTTGAAAATCCTTAACAAAGAGTGGTTGATTTGGAAAACACAGTTACTTTACATTGGTTTTCATAAAGGAGTTGGTTCATCCAAGGGAAGAAGCAGTGTGGGTATCTCACCAATATATAGAAGATATGAGGCCTATATCGGGTGACAACGAGATTAGTCCCATTCCAATTTCTAGGTTGATTTTAGGAATACAATTTTGAAAGTTTGGCATATCATTTGCGACAGAAAAAGCCACTTTTGCACTTAAGGTAGTTGCCTCATGAGTCAAACTCCATAAGATGTCAATGACACTTTGCCTATATCTTTTGGAAGTGTTCCTTGAACTAAGTCTCAAATTTCAATGCATTTTACGGTCCTGAATAAAAGTTACAGAGTTCCGAAGTTGATCTATTTAACATGGCGAGTATTGGGGAAGGTACCTTGAATTGACTCTCGAAGCTTGAAAATCCATCAGATTTCAACAAAAAACTGTGGAAATGTTAATGAAGTCACGAGAAAAATAATGCATCGAAGAAAAACATGCCATGCCAGCCCATTTAGTTTTCGAGTTACAGAGTAAATAGCTCGGAATTCTCATGGTCAGAGAGACTTGAAACCTGCAGTTGGTAGTGATATCGCTCACGTGACTTATGTGCTAATGCAAATTTGAGTAAAGACACCAGTATACAAGTTTTTTCTCCAAATCAAATAATGGACATAATTAAATATTTTTTTTGTGTACGTGTTACCTACAGGAGTCGATAGATGACTCGCGCCTCATGAGGCAACTACCTTAAGTGAAAAATATCACTTCAGGTCCAACCGGAAGAAGCAACAACTTTTGATTTTTAAATAGTAACCTATATATATTTTTGAATATTTAGATTCCACATGAAATTCTTGTTACAACAATGTATCCCAAGTAGGTAATTGTTTTTAAAATGGCGTCATACATTTGAAAAAGTGTAAAAGCTGAGTTGGCAACTGCAAGACTGTGTTCTCAAAAAATTTACCCACTAGGCTTTGAATCTGATGTATCACCTTAATTTTTATTGTCACATTTCTATAAAACTTTATTTCGTGCCAAAATCGCTATTTTGAATTCACAAACAAATTTTCGAAAAAACATAAAAAACAAATGGATTTTATTCAAGTTTTTTACATGGTAACCTATTTTTTTACTTGCACCAACAAAGCCTAAAACATTAACTTTTCATTTGAAGTATAATACGTCTAGTTTTAGTGTTAATTTACTTTGAAATTATTGGATTTCTATAGATGCTACATTTACAATTGGTATTGTTAAAAAAATTTACAGATTTCATTAATAATTATTTATAAGATAGGGGAAAATAAAATTGTAGCAATAGGCAGGTTTGACATTTTTTTTTTAACTGAAATCGGGAGATTTTATGATTAAAAGATAACAAAAAATTTGAGCGCAACATTTTAAGATTTACGTTTGCTTAATTTAAATTCGCATTATTAGGCAAAAACTCGTACACCATTTACACATATACATGTAAATTTCGCTAGTTTTATGATTACGAACAGAAATAATAAAATACACAAACGTAGGTCGCAGTTTACGTGAATCTGTATACTCTTCCTGCGGCGGCGGAGCTTGTGTGTGGCTACTGACATCACGCGACCTATTCTCGCGCACAGGTACCTTTTCTAGCCTCGCGCCGTTCCTTGGTTTTAAAATGCTTACAGAGAACGTAAATCTAAAAATTTTGCGCTCAAATTTTCTGTTATCATTTTTTAATCATAAAATCTCTCGATTTCAGTAAAAATAAAAAAGTTACGTAAAATGTCGAACCTGCTATTGTTCAAAATGCATTCCTTCAACTTCAGTACATTCTTGAGCCCTACTGATGGTTTCCCCTACCACCCGTTCTAACATTTGCGCAGTTATTGTTGCAAAAGCTTGGCAAATTTTGGTTTCCAACTCCTGGAGGTTTCTTGAAGATGAAGGATAAACTCGTTCTTTGACCTACCCCCACAGGAAAAAATCCATAGGGGTTAGGTCAGGTGATCCAGGCTATCTTGTGCGCCCATCTGTCGAAATGACTCTATTTTGAAAACTGTTTTCTAAATAATTAGAAACATTTCGAAGGTTATGTAATACATAGGTAATTCTCCTAAAAAGCCCTCAATTTCATTTTCCAAAAAGTTTAGGTACCTAATTCCATTTAAAGTCCCCTGAAATAAAATAGGACCTATGATCATAGTACCCATGATTCCTGCCCATACATTTACCCCAAACAATTCTTGGTGATTTCCTTCTCTAAATTGATGTAAATTTTCCTGAGACCAGTAACACAAATTATTTCGGTTTAACATGCCATTGTTAGTGGACCGACTTTCATCTATGAACAAAATTCTATTTTTTAGTAACCAATTGCAATAACGAACTCTCCTACCTGCATCAGCTTCATATAAATGCTGATGAAGTTGATATTTATATGATTTATATCCATGTTTCCTCAATATTCTTCTAACAGATTCTCAGATAATATTAAGAGCACTTCCAATCTCACATGTGCTTGCATTTTTATTAATTTTCACGCGTGCTAAAACATTAATCTCTGTGGCCTTGTCAATAATAAACGTATTTTGTTCGTTTTCATTTGGCTGGGTCTTAAATTTTTCTTCCAAAATCTTAAAATATTTTCTACAAGGGTAGAATCCTTCCAGGATACCGCTCTGCATAAACTTTCAGCTTGATATGCATTTGTTTTAGATTCCCCATAACTAAGTAACTTGTCCACCTTTTCATTTTGGGTAAATATCACCATTTTCTATTTTTTTAAACTTTTAAATAGTTATATTAGCAAATAAATCACAAGCAGATTAAAAAAGTACTACATAAACGTTATCAAATAATAACTTGGGCAAATGTTTGAAAAGAAATATCATTTTGTCATGGCACGCTTGTAAAATTTAATACAACGAGAATTTCATGTGGAATCTATATATGCAAAAAATATATCGATTGCTATTTAAAAATCAAAAGTTGTTGCTACTTACAGCTGGACCGGAAGTGACATTTTTCACTTAATAAGTACAAAATGTGGCTTTTTGTGTTGCAAATGATATGCCAAAGTTTGAAAATATTATTCCTAAAAGCAACCATGAAATTTGAACGGGACTAATTTCTTTATCACCCTGTATAGTTAAATAATTTTGTTCTCTTTAAAAATATCCTTTTTTCTGGCCTTTTAATTATCACATTATTGCTGATGATATCAGCATATGTCACTATCTTTTAACAGACTCTTTATTACATAAAACTGCATTCTGGGTACAGGATGTCAAATCAACCTACTGCTTTAACTTCACCATCTCGGATTGTGATGATCATTGTCACATAGTTAAAACTATCTTTTCTGTTCGTCTCTCTCAATTAACTGTACCTCCAACTTGGCATAAATATCACGCTCAGCGTTAATGGATTTTTTCCAATTTATACAGTTCCCACAATTAAAGCCGATAAAAAATTATGCCACCTCTAAATTAATATATCTGCAATAGATCTAACCAACATATTGGTTAATTTCATGGACTCCATATCTCTTAGTTAAGTGAGATCCCCCACATTACTTGCACACTGTGTATGTACCAGTTATACTAAAAGTTCAAATGTTTGCTGCCATGTAATTTAAGAAATTTATTTTGTGAATTATACAACAGGGTAAATTGTAAAGTAATGGACGCGAAAATAAAGAATAATTTTTTTGCACAAGATTTATAAAATAACGAAGTAATTTCAGGTTTCTTTTCTTGAAATTCTCACGTGCGGACATTTGACAACTCGCATTTTAAATTACTTTAAAATAGAAGTACTGTGCTTTTTTGTAATTCGTATGAAATTCTGTGACAGTATACCAGTGTATATGTTTGTTAAATTGATTCTTACCAACAAATGGATAAGTCGCAGCAAAAAGTTTAAATATTTTTAAAGAAACTTGTCGCCAACTTTGTTGAGTTCTCACTGTCAAAGGATCCTGAGTAGTTCTTATGGGATTTGGCTTCCGGTGAAATTGTATACATTTTTAGATGCGTTGTAGATTTTGACCTTGAGGACAGTTCACAATGAATACGATCTGCATAAATGAAGAGTTTTGTGATATAGCCTGTCAACATTTGACAATTTTCATTATTTTGTCATTCAAGACTTTTTTATTTCTAAACCAATCAGCCCCCGCTCGGATGATGTTTAATTTTTTGTACTGTTTGCTCTCAGAGGCACTTACCATTTTGCCAAATATTAGCCCTTAATGCATAACCCTTTAGGTGTAATAGAAAATATTGGAAAGTTCACTAACGGTATTGGAACTTTTTTGACTTTCTGTAAAAAGGGTATCTCAGAAATGGGTGAACAAACGGAAAAAGGTTATGTCATTTCCAATCAAAATAGCCATATATGCAGTTATAAACACTTAAATAATTTTGTAACCATCAATTTTGTACCCACATACAGAGTGTTTCAGTTAACATTCCCACGGCCGATATCTCGGAAATTAAAAAATATATTTTTATTCTGTAAACGGTAATATATTCTATGGTTAATGCCTTCTTCAGGAAGTACAATTTACTATTAAAACATTATTACCAGAGGTGGCGCTGCAGTTTAAAAATATTTTTCGATCAAGGAAGGTTTGAAACATATGCCATTCGATTTTAACTTCCCATTTTACCGGAAATTATTTTAAATTGAGAAATTTAAATAGTCTAGGGGCCACACTAGTGACAACTGTTGCACACAGGTGTATAGAGAATTTCTCTTCAAAACTGAGTTCTTAGATGTTTAAGGATAAGGTTTGGTTTGGGTACATGTTGTATGGGGAGGTTTCTTCCAATATGGCCGCCTTGTGCATATGTACTTTTACCAGAAAATGATCTATATCTCGAAAACTAGTGCTCATAGCGGAAAATTACAGGGTATCAAAATTGATAAGAGCATTCTTTTAAATGTTATTATACCATGAAAAAGTTGTAATAAAAAAAAAAAAAGATTTTATTAATAAAAACACTATATTATTTGCAACATTACTGTAAGTTCACAAGCACAGAACCTGGAGCCAACTTCATTCTTCCTACATATACAGATGTTTGGCCGTGCACAAGTCTTACATGAACAAATGTGAGGGAAATCAAGAGGAAGTTGCTCGGTGATAATTTGAGGAATCCATCCGGTTTCCATTTGCACGTATCCATAGTCACCGGGATAAGGTATATCTAGATCTTCTAATAGACCATACCACTGGTTAGCCTGTAAATATGCCTGCTTGATGTGTAGCGACGTAAAGTCGGTGGAAGCTTGGTGAAATCTAAAGTTTTCATTCAGTGGTACTTAAAAATTCTTAAAGGTAACATCCTTGTCAAAAACTCTTCAGCATTTTCAATTATTGTATTTGACAGTTCTTCTTTTCCAAAATCTTTTAACCAGTATGTGCAGTCTTCGGCCACTTTTAAAGCTGCATGCTTTGTGCCAAATTTACTTGTAGTGTCACATCCACTCAGTGAGTGAATAGCAGGAAGTACTTCAACGACATGGTTTGAAACAGCCTGACATACATCATGTACTGGAATAAATCTTAAAGTCTGTCCTACCCCAGAATAAATTTGTTCAAACCATTAGCTTTAAACTCTTTATGAAAATATTATACGGCGCACATAAATACATCTGTGTCTGATGACATTAAAGTGCTTAACGGCATGATTTATGTGAAAAAATGTCCTTTCATCGGCTTCTTCAAGTGTACAACATAACTGAGGTTCTTCTGTAACAATATCTGCTTCTACTTTGTGTGCTTCTTGTCCAGCCATACCACCCAAATAAACTATTGAACGTAATAGTCTGCCTCTATGTTGAATAATATAGTTTCGGCAAGAACGTTGAAACTGTGTCTTGTTTTGAATTGAAACCCAACCAAAAAGCATCCATGTGTTTCGGAAAAGGTGTCACACTGCTTGAGATTGTCATGTTGGTTGGATCTTTTTTCATGCATCTCGATCTTTCTGCAGTTTTTATACTATTCTCGTCATATAGATCGAAGACGATATCAACCCGGCGGATTTTGACAGATAAATTATTCTGTTCAATATAATTTCAGCAAAATCACCAAAATTTTTAATTGAACTTGCAGTAGCCGCAGCTATGGTGCGAGTATGAAGCATAAAATCAAAAATTAGGCAGGATGTATGGGGGTGACAATGGGAGGAACTTTTTATTTGACTTTCAACGCTGATTTGTTTGATTTTAAAAGCGCGCCATCTTTTCTCAAAAAAAGGAAGTCGATGTTAGCTCAAATGTTAACAATTGAGTAGCCACGATCTCTTCAAATGTCAATTATTCTTTGAGCATTCGACGTTTCCACTTTTACATCAATAGGTTTTGGCTTTTCTTTACTCTGGTGTCCTCTTTTTAACAAAAGCTATCTAGTAGTTTTTTTGATTTTTTTATAAAAACTTCTTCACGGACATGGAACTTTTCATATTTCGTTTGCCCGTCATATAAACAATTGAGTTTTAATTCTGCTTCTTCTGCTAATAAATGTTTACCTGTCGCCAAATTAAGAACACGGTCTTGGTCTTCTGCAAGAAAAATATTAAATCTTTTGGTTATGAAATTTACCATTTTTCCTATGCACTGCTTATCTATTTGTGTGATACTTTCCGAAAATTCATGGTGGAGATCATACTCATCATTTTCGACGATTCCACAAATTCTTCTATGAAGCATATTTATTGAATACGACTCATGCTTAATTATGTCGCATCTAATGTAAAATAATTTACTGATCAATGTTGGTCCTTTTAGATTTTGAGCTACGAGCAATAGTTTCCGAGATATAGGCCATTTTCTGGTAAATCTACATATGGGCCAGGCAGCCATCTTGGCCGCCATATTGGGAGAAACCTCCCCATATCAGAAACGTGTACCCAAGCTAAAACGTATCCTTAGGCATATAGAAACTAAGTTTAGAAAAGAAATTCTCTATACAGCGTCATGCAACAGTCGTCACCAATGTGGCCCCTGCACTAAAATGGAAAACAACAAATAAAGTAATTTTATTTTTCAACAATACATCTTGACAACAATATTTACAGTAGATGCTCGAAATTACTTCCGTTTGCTTGAATACACATATCAAAGCAATGGAACAATTTCTCGTTACATGTTCTTAATAATGTGTATCTATTAATTGCTCTAGGGCAAGCGTAGATTTTATTGTATACAGCTGCCATATCTCCTGTTGGCAATTGATATACTTGACTTTTTAAATATCGCCAAAAGAAAAAGTCCAGAAGGGTCAAGTGAGGAGAATGTGCGGGCCATCTAACCGGTCCTGAGGTATCAATACAGCGCTTTGGAAACGTGTTATTTAAATAATCTATAACAATATTAGAGTTGTGGGGTGGTGCGCCATCTTGTTGAAACCAAATTTCACTCTATTGAGAAGAACGTTTTGTAAAAGTCTTGGTAACTCATTTCCTAAAAATCTTATAACGCACACTGGTTAAATTTCCATGGTATAAGAAACGAACCTAATCATATAACCATTTAAAAAACCGAACACAGTTTGGTTTCTTGATCTAATCATCCATCTTGAGTTGTTTTCCGACCAATATCTACAGTTATGTTTTGTAATTGTGCCGTTACTGTGAAATTTACTTTTGTGACTCCACAAAGTACATTTTTAAAAAAATTACAATTTGCTTCACAAAGAACAGAAAACTCAGCAAGAAAGGTTAAGTGACGATCATAGTTCGTAGGCAGTAAATGATGTAGTAAGTGTGATTTATATGGAAAGTACTTATTTTCTTTTTAAATTCTTTGACATGATGATAGTGATAAATTGGTGAAGGCTCTTATTTGTTGCAATGATGAGTGGGGATCATTGTGAACGGTTTGTAAAACTAGAGCCGTATTCTCCTGAGTTCTTACTGTTATACAAATTGGAAAAAGTCTTGCGATCGGGTTGTGGTCTGTTTGAAAATTGTAATTGAAACAGACATTTGGCTGATTTTGCTTTTTTATAGCTTAACATAATAAAATTAAAATATCTCAAATACTACTGCAGATCTGACTTCTTGGAATAAGAATAATTTTGCTTAAAATTTGGGCTGTGGGAATGTTAACAGAAACACTCTGTATATGGTATGACATATCCCCCGTAGCCTCACTTTGTTGGGTCATCCACTTTGGAATTCCGTGTATTATCGAAAGTTGATAAAAAATTGTGAAAAAATCCCAAGGTCATATTGGATTTTGATAAACTTTTTCCCTAAATTTAATGGTTTAAAAGTGAAAAAGTATTAATTCTCCAAAATGAAGGAAAATCTGAGTTTTGACAGGTTACATCACCAAAACTATTCATTTTTGGAGACTAAGACATTTGTTTAGTTTTCTGCAAAGTATCAAAATATTACCGTTTTGACTAGGATCCGTTTCCCATAAGATTTTTGCGGGTCCTTTGTATCGTCGTTGAGTTCCCTGTATCTGAAAAATGTATATTTTTGTATGTGCCACACGAAGAAAAAATCGTTTCTTTCTCAATTTAATTGAATTGGTTAGAACTAGTATTATTTATATTATTATTAAAAAGATCTATCTTATTTATATTCTTATATTTATATTACAAAGAGAAATGTTATTGTGATTGATTAAACCTAACGCCTAATGATCGTATGATTAAAAAATACTGTTATTTTTTAAAAGCTTATAGGATGAAGGTTTTTTTTGTTTTGTAACTTAGGTAAACCAAAGATATTTTAAAATTTGTCATTTTGAACGATTTTTACTGGTAAGATTGAGTGATCTTGTCGAAATATTTTTAAGTTGTACATTTTTTCCTACTAGTCTGATATTTTAATGATTCCACTATTTTTAAGATATTTTAACATGTTATGATTGACACAAGTTATTCCATTTATGTATATGCAATATGTTATACAGTTATATGGTGCCATTACATATTAAATAAAGCTTGTACATTGTTGTCCTGGATTTTTGTCTTAAACAATATTTAGGTATAAGGTCATACGGCATATTGCATCATTTTATCATGTTACCGCGTAAGAGGTGTACTATTTACCTTGATCAAGTTATATCTGAACCAAATGCGTATCAACAACAGATAGCGCTAGCAGGTATAATAACGTCTGTAAAGCAATAGATAACTTGAAAATCTAATATTTGCACCCCTAACTTACTTAATTAATCTATATTCCATTAAAGGAGAATTCCCGGACTCACTAAATATCTCAAAGGTTATTCATATGTATAAGAAAGAATGCAGTGAGGACCCTGGCAATTATCGACATATCTCGTTAGTCCCGATAATTGCTAAAATCTTGGAATGGTAAGTAGCTAAAGAAATAGCAGATTAACGGTTTCTTTGCCAATGGACAGTACGGTTTTCGAACAAAGCGTAACACAGAAATGGCTATTATAAATTTGGTGACAAAAATCTCAGAAGTTTTTGACGAATGTGCCTATGTAGGAGCAATATTTTGAGACTTAAGCAAAGCATTCGCCTATGTCTCTCACGAAACACATATTGAAATTTATATATTATGGATTCAGCAACACGGGTAGTAATTTAGTCCAGCCTTATCTATCAAATAGACAACAGTTAGTCCAGTACAATGACATGAATTCAGAAACAAAGACAATAAAATTTAGAGTATCCCAGGGGTCGGTGCTCGGTCCACTGCTATTTCTCATTTATATAAATGGTCTCTTAGACAGTGTACTGGGTACTGATATCCTGTATTACTCAGATGATACAACGTCATTTTAGATAATATTATAGGTGGCATAGTTGAGACACAGTCGAAAGCAGCTTCTTGGTTTGTCACTAACCAACTAAGTCTCAACGACGACAAAACTATGCAATCCATCTTTACTTTAAAAAAATTGTGATTTTGTTCATCCTCCCTCTGTTAAGTTTCTAGGAATACATTTAGATGTTAAATTATCTTGGGAGCAACATACAGATCAGCGGTCTAAAAAACATCAAAAAATATTTATCTATGAAGGAATATACAAGACAGTAAGTAATCCAGTACTTTTAACAGCCTACTATAGCTTCTTCCAATTGCATATGGCGTATGGATTACTAGCATGGGGTCACACACCATATGCTAAACAAATTTTTCAGTTACAACGTCGAGCTATAAGAAATTGGGGGTCTAGCGTACCAAGATGACGTTAGGCTGAAATTCGCAGAACTGAAGATACTGTGGATTAAAGAAAATCTTGACCTGTTTCAACCATGTGGTGCGATACACATTCACTACAAGAAGCCTAGCCATTGATTATCGCAGGGTAGACAAAAGCAGATTTTCTGCAAATTATTATGTTCCCACTTTATACAATGAAACTACCCGAGCAAATAAGAAACATGCCATTTAACCAATACAAATATTACATAAAGAAGTATCTGACTGTAAAAGCATTATATACCTTCGATGATAATAATAATAATCTTTATTAGCTCAGCTAAATTACGAAATACAAGTGTCGCCTTAAAGTATAAGGCCACACAAAAGAACAAAATTACACGTGCAATACAGGTAATAATTCATTCCACAAACAACAAAAATAAAAATAATAATAATAAACATACGACAAAATACAATTTTTTTAAATTGGCCATTGTACTTTCCCATAGTCTGAACATTTTTGTTTGAACATATTTATATTCTGTATATTCTTTATTTGCTGTGGTAAATCATTATAAAGTTTTAATCCCTTATTTAACAATTGATTTTCAATAAAACATATTTTTACCCTCCCTACATAGAAATTTTGATAGTTTCGTGTCGGGTAGTTATGGATATCGGAAACAAAAGTACAATAATCCAGTAAATGCTTTGGCAACAATTGTTTACCATCTTGTATATAAACAAATAAACATTTAACATAATACACTGTTTCACAGACAAAATATTTAAACACTCAAGCATTGATCTGACAGGAGTATATACATTGCAGTTTAGAATAATTTGTAACTTTGTTTTGTTTTATTTGAAAGTTATTGAGTTCAG
The DNA here is from genome assembly GCA_963675555.1 of Leptura quadrifasciata. Taxonomy (NCBI): domain Eukaryota; kingdom Metazoa; phylum Arthropoda; class Insecta; order Coleoptera; family Cerambycidae; genus Leptura; species Leptura quadrifasciata. The sequence continues at coordinate 15,317,211 of OY776680.1, read as the reverse complement.
TATTATTTAACATAAAGATAATAGTTGGACAATACATGAAGTTTGGTGCAATAAGAGCATGATATATTAACCAACTTTGTCTCTGTATTAAGGTAATTGCTAATTCTACAGAAGAAAAAACTTTTTTAGATAACTTTCTTGAGACAGTTCGAATGATCCTTAAATGTTAAATGTTGTAATCATTTAATCTAATATTTTTATCTTCAACATCTGGTAAATTATATTTATTACTTATAATAATTTATATTTAGTCTTATCTAAATTCAATTTTAAATTTAACCACTTACTGATATTCTTTAACTCCATATTTATTGTTAATTAATTTAATTTACACCACAGGTAATGACGACCCCCTTTATCCTGGAAGGCTCTAGAAGAGCCTTGTGTGGGAGGGGGCTACACATTTAGAGACAAGTTACACACACCCAATATCCGTGTATAGTGAATAAATCCCTCTCACAGTGTTTTCCACTGCCACGACCGGGAATCGATCCCGGAACTTTTGGGTGAGAGGCAAGTGCGCTCACCTCTCGACCATCAGTCATACAAAGTCATTGTATTATATATATCTGTTATATCATCATCATATGGGGCCCAGTATTGAACCTTGTGTGTACACAACTGTATTGTCTCACATGAATAAACATTATTTATTTATTATAAAATGACGTCAAAACTAGGTTTTGCTCTAGATATTAAAATTCATAATTTCAAGTATTTTGAAGCGATCAAGTGTCCACGCATTACACAATTTTTGTCCAACGTACCCACTAAAATATTTGCTACCTTCACATGACAAACATTGCGTGGTGGTTTTGTCCACACTTAAATTTCGCACTAAAGTCAGATGAAATGGCTTGTTTAATATTGTTTCCAATGGCGCTTGGCTATTTCTTTACTGTCCGCTAATACACTTTTGCAAAACTTATCTACATCATTTCCGCTAAATCTAAGTTAAAATTTAATTTTTCCCTATAATAATTAGCATCACTTACACTTTACGAGTTTCGTGCTAAATGTGTTTCACTCTGTGCAAATACAACAGTATTAGATCAGAAATACAATATCAGAAATTATGACTAGAGCGTTCTAAATTCACTCTGTTTACTGAATAGAAATAGGCCACTCCCTATTAATTTTGACCAGTTTCACAGACGACAAATTAATAAAAGAATTTCTAACCTCAAAAAGAGAAAGTGATTCTGACATTTAATCAATATTAATTATTTTCATTACGTACTTTAATATACCACAAATGTAACTAAAGTATTGGAAAATACTGTTTTATTATATGAATGGGAATAACAGCAAATACTGAACATTGGGCTAATGATCTGGAAATAAACTACATTATTATTATTATTAGCCGTTACTCGAGTCCGAGTATAAAAATGTTACAGTCGATAAATTGTGTACAATAAAAACGTAATTCCCATTCATCTATGGTGCACACGACTATGGCTATAGAGGCCAATTCGGGAGAGCACATGTCGACCGCAGTCAGGACAAACATAGACCTGGTTAGGTCTTGGATTCGGCCTTCTTGCAGCAACATTTCCTTGATAGCTGGCCACAACCCCTCGCCATTCGGTTCTGTCCGCTGCAAGTTGTTCCCATTGCTCGTCTGCAATACCGCAGGATTTTAGATTTTCATGGAGACCGTCTTTGAACCTCTTTCGTTGACCGCCACGCCTTCTTCTACCGCTTAGCAATTCACCATAAAGTGTGCATTTAGGAAGGCGGTTATCATGCATACGATGAACGTGACCTGCCCATCTTAGGCGTGCTCTTGAAATAAGCACCTCAATTGGAAGGCTGTTTGCTCTCCTGAGTACTTCCACGTTTGATATGTGATGGAACCAACGGATTTTCATCATACTTCTGAGGTGTCTTTGCTGAAAACGTTCTAATTCTTTCACATGACGACGGTAAGTGACCCAGCTTTCACATCCATATAGCAGTGTTGGAATGACAACTGCTCTGTAGACAGCCATTTTCGTTGACAAAGCAAGGTCGTGGTTGTCAAATACTCTCTCTCTAAGTCCCCAGAGTGCTCTAGATGCAGCGTTAATTCTATTGCGAATCTCGCTGTCCATGTTTGCTTTGTCATTAACAACGTTGCCTAAGTAATTGAACTGATCCACCACTTCAAGAGAATTTCCGTTAAGTGTCATGTCTATTTGGTTCACTTGATGAGGAGTTGACATAATCTTAGTCTTTCCAATGTTGATTTTAAGTCCCAAGGAATCATAGCTCTGGGCATACACATCTAAAAGTTCTTGAAGCTCTTCCGGCGTAGAGGCTAAAAGTGCACAGTCATCCGCATACTGGAGATCACAAATGAATCGTGTGCGTGTCTTCGTGAAAACTCTAAAGCGCCCTATGTTAAAGAGGCCGCCATCAAAACGGTATCTGAGACCTATTCCTCTGACTGTCAGTTTGTTGTCAACAATAATTGTTAGAGCAGTGGTAAACAAATTAAAGAGTAGGGGTGCCAGGACACATCCCTGCCTAACTCCAGTGAGGGTTTGGAAAGGTTCGGTTGCCTCATTATTATACATAACCTGGGCGTTGTTGTTTGTATGTAGACTGCGACATACTTCCACAAATTTTCTAGGGATACCTAAGCGGAACATAATTTTCCAGAGCACTTCCCTGTCCACCGAGTCAAACGCCTTGGTAAAATCAATGAAGGCCATGTGAATTTCTCCTTGATGTTCGAGTGCTTTTTCTTGAAGCTGTTTAAGTGTGAAGATTAAATCCGATGTGCCTCGGTTTGGTCTAAAGCCACTCTGTGTTTCAGGAAGTAACTTTTCCATAACAGGTGTTAGCCTATTTGCCATCGCTTTAGTGAGTATCTTCCCTCCAACAGCCAGGAGAGCTATACCCCTGTAATTTCCACAGTCCGCAGCGCTCCCTTTATTTTTGAAGAGGTTGATTAAAAGTGTATCACGAAACTCCTGCGGAGCTTGACCACTTTCCCACACGACATCTAACAGTTTTTTGAGGTAGGGTATGAGCTCTGACGACACAGCTTTAAAGATCTCAGCTGGGAGTGAGTCGGCGCCGGGAGATTTGTTATTTTTTAGCTGCCCAATGGCGGTTAAGATCTCTTCCGTTGTTAGTGGTTTATCTAAGTCTTCGAAGGTGTCATATTGAGGGATAAGATTTATAATATCGTGATCGGCTTGACTTTGCTGGTTAAGAATGTTAGAGTAGTGTTCTTTCCATCGGGCTCTTATTTCCTCGTCTTCTTTGAGGAGATTTCCATTTAAATCTTTAATAGGGCACATATTTTTCCGACTGGGGCCGTACACTGCTTTTACTCCTTGAAAGAAATTCCTGTAGTCGTGTGAATCGGCGTACCCTTGAATTTCTCTGGCCTTGCTTGCCCACCACTCGTTCTTTATTCTTCTGATTTCGCGTTGCGTTTCATACTTAGATTGGGTAAAAGCTTCTGCTTTTGATGGGTCATTGGGGTGGTTGATAGCGTTTTGGAAGGCAGTATGTTTGCGGTTAAGAAGTTCTTGTATAAGAGCTTCATTATCATTGAACCAGTCCTCCTGTTTTTTACTTGCTGCAGTGCCAAGAATTTCCTCACTCGCACTTTTTAAACTGTGTTTAATTTGTGTCCAGGTAGCAGCGACATCTACAGAATTGGTTTCTTCTAGTGCACTCAAATTCTCTTGAACTTTTTGCTTTAGCTGTTCGACGGTTTGTTGGTCACGCAATTTACTAATACAGAGACGGAGTCTACGTTTTACTTGAGTTCTACGGTGTTTGGGTCTCATAACAATTTTCATTTTAGAGACAACAGGACGATGATCGGTCCAACATTCGCTATCAATGCGCGCCTTTGTAATTTGGACGTCCTTGAGATGCTTCCTACGTACGATAACATAGTCCAGTAGATGCCAGTGACCTGATCTGGGGTGACGCCAGGTGCCTTTAAATTTATCCTTTTGTCGGAAAATGGTGTTTGTTATAACTAGATCATGTTCAGCGCATTTAGTTAGGAGTAGTTGACCGTTAGCATTCATGTTGCCCAAACCGTTCTTGCCTATGATGCCTGGCCAGGTGTCTGCATCTCTCCCTACTCTAGCGTTAAAATCGCCAAGAATAACGAGTCGTTCCGATTTAGGTATTCTACAGAGGGTTTCTTCCAGCTGTTGATAGAAGCTTTCCTTGGTTTCGTGACTTGCATCCAGAGTGGGAGCGTAGGCGCTTATTAGATTTACCGCGTTGCCATCTGAAAGCTCATAGCGTAGCAGCATTAGACGCTCGGATAAGCCTTGTGGTACTTGTGTTAAGTTGGATACAAGTTGATTCCGAACGGCAAATCCTACTCCATGTTGTCTTCTTGAATTGGTGGGAAGACCTTTCCAATAGAAGGTGTAGTACTTTTCTGTGAGAGAGCCTTCCTCCAAAAATCGAGTTTCGCTGAGAGCTGCAACGTCAACATTGAGTCGGTGAAGTTCTCTATCTATTAGAGCAGTTCTTCTTTCAGGCCGATCGGTGCGAGTGCTGTCGTTCAAAGTACGAGCATTCCAAGCGCCGTAGATGAAAGAATTAGTTTTCTTGGATTTAACTTGTCGGTGTTTTTTCGACATTCGATGAGGTGTCCCTGTGGGCACCCTCCCCCGGAGATCCGATTACACTACATTAATATACCTAATTACATTAATACATTACACATACATACATTAATATACCTAATTTTACACTTGTAAGTAATTTTTGCAGGACGAACACGAGACATGGTGGTGTCGCGATTTATGTCTGTGATAATATAACAGCTTACTCACCAAAAAGTATAAAATACTAAAATACTTGAAAACATATGTCGATGAATCTAACATTGAACTATGTGCAATATCTCTATATGCTTTCATGATAAGAAACTTAATATTATTACTGTTTATAGACCTCCAAATAGTAATATGCATATATTTTTTGAAAACTTGTCACAAAGCCTACAATTTATAAGCAAAGATAACTCACAAATAATACTTTGTGGAGATCTCAACATAGACTCTCAAAAATAGTACTGAAAAAGATATTATTATTCTTGTTGATACTATTACGTGTTTACAGTCTTCAGTAAACACTCTGTGGGTTCAAATAACTTGCAACAAGTATCTTCACTAACCACTATTTTATTAATCACTAAAATTACACTAGTAAATACTTAAAAATCACACAATTAATAATAATTTAATCTAATATAAATTCACTACTTTTAACACACTATATACTTTACTTTTCTTCTTAAACTTGTCAACTCTTGTCTAATCTAAAAACTGTCCTGTCTGCTCAACTTCACTTCTTTATATACACACTTAGAATGTTCCAGAATCCTATTCCAACCATTCCAGCACAGGTTGGAATCCTCCAGAGTTTTCTACTATGTGCTAGATGTCTGTTCGTCAATCGGCCCAGAGATGGCGCCACCCCACTTACCGGCCATCAACAGATTAACAGGTTTCCCTTCACTTTGACGAGGGACTTAATCACATCTCTCCCCGTTAGAGGGCAGCAGATAACAATAGTTCGATCTTTTCAATCTAACATCCTGTTTAAATATGCCAACTCGTGTATTTCTTAATAAAAATAACGTTACCTCAAAAACTGCAATTCATTACATAGCAACCAAGCATATCTCCAAATAGTTATGTTGCATACATTGTCAATCCGTCGATTTCTGACCATTTTGCTCAAATAATTGGCTGCAATGTAGGCAATTTAACTGAAAATTTAATCAACAATAATATCCAATATGTCAGACATTATACGACAGAAAATGTTGCAAAAATTTACTTATCTATTAAACAGTGAATATGACACAATATTTAATGAAAATCTAGAAGTCTCATTTGAATTTTGAAATGCTTAGATGCTTCATGTCCCCTAGTAACAAGGCGCACTAGAAATTATAATACAGGTAGCAAAAATTGGATAACCCCAGATCTGATAAAAAACTGTAATGAACTAAAAAATCTATATTGGCTAGCTAATATACTAAAAACATAGAAATAAAAAAAAAACAATATAATGAACGTGTTAAAAATACCAAATCAACTCTAAAACAACTCAAAAGAAATATGGTCGTTAGTCAATTCTCAAATACGAAATAAAAAGTTAATCGAGGACCTGTCAATAACCATTAATAATGTTCCAGAAACAGATCCAGGCATTGTCGCCAATCACTTTGGATAATATTTTACTAGCATGGCAGACAAAAAAGTAGCTGAACATTTCAAAAATAACATTTCTCAACAAAGCACAACATGTAACCATGTAAATAAATAACAGTATTTTCTTTGAGTCAACCTCTTCTAATGAAGTACGAGATATTATAAATAGCTTAAAAGACAAGACTGCCGTAGGAGTGGACGGCATTTCAACAACAGCATTAAAATATTAAATTGAAACGATTACTGTACCCTTGGCTTATCTAATTAATAAATGTTTTCAACAAGGATACTTTCCATCTATCTTTAAAATAGCTATAGTCTTGCCGATATACAAAAAGGGTGATATACAGGACAGCGAAAACTGTCGTCCAATATCTTTACTGTGCATAATATCAAAAGTGATATAAAGACTGATTTTCAACCGAATAATGAACTTTTTGATTAGATTCAGCTTATTGTCAAAATTCCAACATGATTTTCAAAGTAATAAATCTACTGAATCTGCTACTATACAGTTACTTCAATTTCTGTACAGTGAAATGGATAAGGAATGTCACGTTGTTGGGCTCTTCTTCGACCTTAGCAAGGCCTTTGACACTCTTAACATTGATTTCATTTTGTACAAGCTAAAGAAATTAGGTATTAGAGGGTTGCCGTTGAACCTAATCCGCACTTTTCTAATGGGCAGAAAAATTCAAGTTAGGGTATATATCCTTCGGCGCTATGCGTCTCAGGATATAAAAGTGCTCGTTAATAATAGCTTACTTCTCAACCAAGGTATATAATATACTATTATGCATGTATCTTATATACTTACTTTTTCTTTTGTTAGTGTATTTTATATATTTAAATGAAAGAAATAAAATATTATTATTATATCAATTATTCTTGTCATAGTACTTTGACCTTATAGTCATTTCAGGATAACTAGCATATTCTCTTATTTTGTAGTCAAATCTACCTAAATTTTTGTAAAAAAATCTTAGACGATCTTCACATAAATTCAATGTTTATAATTAGCACAAAAGTTAGGTTTCTGTTGGTATTGTAATTACATAATTCTGAATACATGGACTTTTTTTGTTTAAAACTACTCGTTATGTGGTACAAGTCGCCGAATTACTAAAACACCCGATATATATGATTGTTTCACAGATCAAATATCGTTGACCTGTGACATTTGTATTATTACTATGCAACTAGTAATGCAGCTGTCTTATACACAATACACATACACATTTCTCCACTATACTTCCATTATCCATGTCCTATTTACATTTACAAATATTAAAAGGCCAAAATATTTTCCCTTTTGTCGTAAAAATTAGGTTTCTGTTGGTAGTAATTACATAATTCTGAATACGTGGACTTTTTTTTATTAAATCTGCTGCTGTTATACGGTTACCTGATAAATGATTGTTTCACAGATCCAATATCGCTAATCCGTGATATTTGTATTATTACTATGCAACCAGTAATACAAGCTGTCGTATATGAGGTAGCATATACATTTCTCCACTACTTCTATTATCCATATCTTATTTACATTACCATTGTCTAAGGGTTTAGACTATAAAATTACAAATATTAAAATACCAAAATATATTCATTTTTGTCATAAAAATGTCTAAATTAAACTCTTCTTGCTTTTTAAAGAACCAGAACTCTGTAAGCTAAAATATTAATTGTAGATAATAATTGCCCAAAGCATTTTAACACCGGACAAATTACCTTCATTTAGTAATTATGGGTAATTAAAATACTGTTACAAATAAAGAGCACTACAGTTTTTTAGAATAAGTTCAGATCAAACACGTTCATTATGCAGCAAGCTATATGTTTATATAACCTACTTTAGCACTGACCAGGATCCTATAACTGTAAATTTTAATTTAAATTCTGCAAACATTATGTTCAGTTCGTATCACAGCACCAAAAGTGAAGAAGATATGGAGCTAAAAAGTTGCCCGGCACGTCGTTAATAATAATTAATAAGCTTATTGACATGGTTTCTAATTTGTTGTAGCATTTCGTTCATTTCATTTTCAAACGGACCACGCGAACGATAGATACTTTATTTTTATTGCACCTTCGTTGAACGAATTAAAATGAGGTTGATGTGTAGAATATTGTTAGTTTGTATGATAGTTGCAGTGATTATAAATTCAAGTGAGGCCAGGAGGAAAAAGAACGGCAAGGGAATGATTTTGCGCCAGAAGGAAACTAACGCAATTAATTTTATAAGGTTGGTACCTATTTATACTAAAATTTAAAAGTTCTTAAGAGCATTTTCAAAAGGAAGACGGGCAGATTTTTTAAAATATAAACGTTTAATAATTGATATACAGGATGTTCTAAATTGTTGGGTCATTGAAACAGGAAACATTACTTAATTTTATTACTTCTGTTATTTTGAGTCGATCAATTTTTCTATTCCGTTTTAACCGTCATTGCTGCTCTGAATAGGTTTAGTCAATTACCTACCTTTACCATTTTTATCAGAAATAAAGAAGAAAACTACATTTTCAAGATTTTTATAACTGTCAGCAAATACTTTCACTGCAGCGGTAAATATTTGTATTTACCAACTTACCTATAATACAATGCTCTTAGATGAAATAGCATAAGACATATTTCTTCCAGGTTGGCTGCAATGAGACTCATTTATGGAATAGCAACTAGAATGGGCCTGGGTGAACAGATTTCAGAGGCCTTGAATGGTGCTTTCATACCCCCAGGAGCAGAGGACTACGACTACGAGCAGGGAGGTTTTGGTTTGTTCAACAGAGATGATGACGATTACGATTATTAAAAAATTATAATTTTCATAATTTTTCATTATAATAATACTGGAAGTGCTGTAAATAGCTTTAATTTATTCTAATGTTAGGTTTTATTTATTTAATTTATTTCGTATCATCGATACATAAATAAAAAAGGAAAGATATATATTTCGTGTTTTTTTAAATCAAAATTTCTAGATTTAATATTGCAGTTATCCTATGTGGAGTGCAATCAATCAACGTGTGGGATGGCCTCTTCCTTTACATTAGTTTTTATTTAAATTTTCTGCTCGTCCCCGAGTGGCTATTTTTCTTATATTGCAAGAAACAACACAAAAAAAGACAGGTGTTAGTAAAAAACAAATTTTTAATCATGCAACATCAAGTTCAAGAGCCGTAGGTGTGATTTTTGAAGTGGTGAAAGGATAGAATATATTTCCCATTTTCACTTCACATAATGTGTATACAGTTGTCAAAAGAACAAAACAAATAAAAGTAAATTAAGTAGCATATAAACTTACTAAGTTATAAAAAAACAATACATATAATAAAGACAATTAAATGAACAGCATACAACAGGTAAATAACACTCGCTACGCTCGTTCCGCAATATTCTTCACTCACAAAATAAAATGCCACTTTTAACTCTTGTATCATAAATAACTATTACCTCTTCTGACATTTATTAATAAAAATAATTTAGAGGAAGGCTTATCTGAGACGTACAAAATTTTAAGTATTATATGTACTGCACCTATGATGACGTGCGAATGTGAAAGAAGTTTTTCTACTTTAAAAAGAATAAAATTATCTAAGGAACACTATGGGCCAAGAAAGGCTTAATACACTTTCGATGTTATCAATTGAAAAAAATATGATTCAGTTAATTCCTGACTGACAATAAAGTGATAGACATTTTCGCAGCTAGTAAGGAACGTATAATGGATTTTGTGTATAAATAAAATATTTTCGTTTGCGTGTGTATGTACTAAATCTTAAAATGGGACACCTTTGCAATTTTTGTTTTTTTTTATGTAGCACACGATTTGGCTTTGTTGTTTTGATATTGTTTTTGTTGAAGACTAGCTAATTCAGCGAAAGCGATTTGGGCACAATTCAAGAGCATATGTATTAGAAGTATTGTTTGGGAAGGGATAATATAGAGAGAAATATTGACATCAGATTACAAAAATGAAAAACATGTTAGATAGACACTGAAACCAACTTGGTGATCATACTCGACCCAACCTTTGGTATAAAATATAAACATTTTACCCTCTTTATTTTTATGTTCTTGTTTCAAACTTTCTCGAGATGGGGTTAATACCTCCATTGCCCGCGCTTGGTATGAGCACTGCAACCCTGTAATATCCACAAATCACAAGCTTGACAGATTTACGTTATCCAAATAAATATTATTACAGTACAATATTCGAATATCTGTTAAAAATACCAAAATTACATAAAATATTTATATTACAACATAAGTTAAACAAAAAATTCTTAATAATTAACATATCACTTACAAAAACTTACTTAACTTACACCCTACATTCTACGATATTTTGGAATTTAGATGACCATTGCTATGATTGCTAATACTTGGATCCATGTTGCCGTTTACAGCAGGCGTCGTCAGCAAGCGACTCCGTCGCCTGGTGTAATGCTGCCACAACAAAATCTGTTGGTCGTCTATAAACTTGGAGCACTGTGCGTTAACCAATTCCCTTCTAAAATGCTCATATTGCAATAAATCCAGGAAGTATAAACACATCGGATATTTCAAATACTTTGCATAATCTGGTTCTTTCCAATACAGTAAATATTTCAAATAGTTTATGAAAGTGCTATCTTTAAAATACCCTCTCTGGGCCAAAACTAAAAAGGAGGAGATCTTGTTTATAAAAATAGTGCAAAGGAGGTTAGGTTACTTACAGTTTAAATAATTTGGGTTTCCTAGGCACTGCACAAACTCCAATTCTACCTGAAATCGAAGTTTCTGTTGTTCCTCAGTTTCTGGCACACCTGCAACATAATTCCAACCTTTTGAAACATTTTTATTTAAAAGTTCTTTGTACACACTAACTCACCCTTTCCGGCAATAGCCGCCATCTTTGGAAAGTGGAAACAAATGATTTTGGTTTCTGACTTTGACGTACGGGTGCTCTGGTGTTTCGCGCACCATTGTTCCTGAGACAGGCAACCAGTTATACGTCTTACTGTAAAATAGATTATATATATCATAACCCTTCCTCCAGAAATGCAGATCGTTTCGCGTGGTATAGATCAAGAAACGAAGACATTGATTTGAGAATGTCGAACGGAATTCTTGATTAAATATTTTGAATATTTACATTTATTCTTTATCCTGTTTCTTTGTTTTATGCCAGTTATCAGAATCTTAATTTATCATAAAAATAATGAAATATACCTATAGGTATTATCAATTATTGGGCTATATAGTATAGTAACCAGGTTTATCAACAAAGGACGAATGACGAATTACTTCCTTATCTAATTCGAGATATTTCAAAATAGACCATGCAAGAGTTGCTGTCGTTTTGAGAAACTGTCTGAGAACTGTTTTCAACTGATAGTCTGATAAAAACTATAGCAATTCAACTCTGGGCTACTTATTGACAATTTAAATTAGCGCTTGTTCCACAAACTGACAACTTCTCTCTTTTGAACGTATATACACTCCGATATCAACAGTATTTCATAATAGGAAGCTCATAAATTAAATAAAATATCGTGACTGTGCCAATTGTGCCATTACAATTATTTATAATGAAACCTGTTGTAAAAGTGTTTTCGCTACTAGACACATCTGTGAAAGTAGGTATGCGCCTATGTTATTCATATTCAGATTTAGAATCAGAACGATTGTTTGTAGCGCAGAGCCTTAGTTTATTGGTTCCATTATAAGTACAGGAATAGAAGCACTTTATACCGGGTGGACCATTAATAATAGGCCATAGTTCAGGGGTAGATTATTTGGGCCAAAATATGAGGATATAACATATAACCAAATATGCTTTAGTAAAATGTTGCTGTGGAAAAAGATACAGGGTGTCAAAGTTCAAATAATTTTTTCGTTTTTTTTTGCAATAACTCAACAGCTTCTTGACTGATCTTCGCCAAATTTGCTAGAGGAACTTTTTTATTCTAAAAAACAATAATTTATGTATTACATCACGTTAGATCATAGAGGGCTGTATTCTATTTGGATATTGCAATGAGTATCTCCTCGTTGCAGCACGTCCTCTAAAATTATTTTGTGCGTAAACACATATAGTCCCTCATTTCCCTATTTGAAAAATTATTATGTCTAGGTATTGTAAGTAAAGAAGTTAAAGAAATTAGCTCGAGGAACACAAGAACAAAATAAAATTATTAAATGACGTAAATGAGAGAACTGAAACGTAACCAAAGCACACTTTTCAATAAATACACTTTGTTTCATTAAATTTGAATTTGTCTTTCAAAAAATTATTGAAATGTTTAACGACACTTTCCTCGAAAATGGTTGGAGTTATCAATTTCTAGCAAGTGTACCTTTTATACATGAAAATGACGTCCTCATCAGATTGTCTGGTCAGATGAAGTACCTATCACAACCTTTCGTAAAAAAAATATCCTGCGTTCAGCGGTGCCCTCTATGATCAAACGTGATATAATAACAATAATAATAACAATAAATATTTATTTTCCAATACGACTGTTTTCACAGTATAGGAATGGTCAGAGATACATTTTAAAATCTTACAATACAAAAAGACAAAGTACAAAAATTTAAAATATAATTGTTAAAAAGTATGACGGGGCGAGCGTAGGTGCGTCTTTACTATGTACATACTTCGGTATGCGATGTAAAGCAACGACAGGCGCGGTTAGTACTTGGATTGGTGACCATTCCAACGGAAACCGCGTTCTCGCCTCACACATCTTCCAGCGGCTTGTATATCAGTGTATGCGCGGAAGCTATACAACCTTAGGCGAGGGTTGTATAGGAGATATACCATCCTTCGGAGGGGATGTAAAGCCGTCGGTCCCTTGTCTATTAAATGTTAGGCAAGTAAAAGATCCCTACTCTTCTTAAGGGAAGAGGTTCGGCAAAATTCCTGGTTGGGGGTAGTTCGTCTACAGGCGTCGGTGATAGGCCTCAGTAGCGGAAATAGGCCGACGTTAAATAAATGTATAAAAAAAAAAAAAAAGTATGACTATAACTATATCTAACAATATTATGTGACTAGGCTAAAATAATAACATCTTATATAAGAAACTCATTTATGGTGTAACAACATTTTTCAATAAGATATTCTTTAATTGTTTTTTTAAATTTATGAGTACATAATATATCCTTGAAATTTTCTGGTAGATGATTAAAAAATTTAGTTCCAGCATAAGAACATGATTTTTCAAATGCACTAGATTTATGCTGATCAAGTCTGATCATATGTTACCATGACGCGTATTATAATTATGCAAGTCACTATTTTGTTGGTAGGAGTTTAAATTAAATTTCATATGTAATAAGCAGCGATATATATAAATTGAGGGAAATGTCAAGATGTTATATTTTACGAAGAACGGCTTACATGAGTCTCTGGGTATTATGTCGAAAATTAATCTCATAATTCCTTTTTGTGCAATCAATATTCTCTCGGTGTTACTGGAGTTACCCCAAAATGCTACATTGTACGATAGATGACAATAAACCAAGGCATAGTAAACATTTAATATACTCGGTGTATCAAGAGTATTTTTGAGCTGCAAGATCGCATAATAGGCACTATTTAACTTTTTACATATGTAGTCAGTGTGTGTGCTCCAGCTTAAATTTGAACCGATAAAGATACCTAAAAATTTAGTTACGGTGGTACATGTGAAAACTGAACCATCCACAGTTATTTTATTTATACATACATTATTGTTTCTTAGAATAAAAAACGTTCCTTTAGAAAATTTGGCGAAGATCAGTCACGAAGCTGTTGAGTTATTGCAAAAAAAAAACGAAAAAATAATTTGAACTTTGACACCCTGTATCTTTTTCCGCAGCAACATTTTCCTGCTTTACTCTAGTTCATTAGAATTTGAAAAATTTATATGATTAGCGCTGGCAACAGCTTAAAAATGTATAGGGACTCTACTTAAAAATGAAAATCGTATCGTAGTAGAGGAAATTAATGCATTTCGATCTTAATCGTTAATGTATACAGGGTGTCTCACCGGGAACTGAATCGATCGATATAGAGAAAAGTGTACGCATCAGAAAATTTTGAAAATTTAGACAATTACTAATGTCGGTGTGGCCAATCCAACTAAAATAATTACAAACAGCTGGCACTTCCGCTTATACCGGAAGTCGATACCAACTTGTTTATTTCAAATGGAACACCCTATATATTTTAGGGTTTTCGAAAAGAGCATAAAATTCTGAGTCGAAAATATGGAGCATATCCTATACCTAAACCTAGCCGTTTCAGAGATATTTGACATATTATAGAAAATTTGACAGGTGCAACGGTTTGCAAGAACCGTTATAACTTTCTTCGTTTAAAAGATCCTCATTTGCTTCTTGTCACGTAAAAAGAGAACACAATGCGATCTACGTTCTACAACTGAAATAAATTCAATAATATTATACCAAGTGTTCCGTTTTTCGCGTTACATTTTGTCAACTTCAAACCGCGAAAACTTGTTTAGGTCAAATGGAATACCCTGTATTTTTTTACGTCAAGTTGTGTAAAATTGAATTCCCTTTTTCTGATATTAGAATTGTGGGGGTTAAAGTTACAACTTTTTGAAATATTTGCGATTTTATTAGAAATTCATGAATTGTTGTAATCATTTCATCAAAATAGCCATGATTAAAAACAATCAGTCCTTATCTTAGTCAAAAAATGCCAGCGCGTTTAAATTATACCAACTAAAACTTTTTAAATTTGTTTATTATTTATGGAGAATGTGATAAAGTAATATCAAGAACTTGCAGCACATTTGCTACTCGATATCCACAAAAACGCAAAATAACACTAAGAGTGTAACATGCGTATTAATCGAATTGAAGATATGGCATGAACTAAAATAGCAGAGATTATTATTATTATTAGCCGTTACTCGAGTCCGAGTATAGAAATGTTACAGTCGATAAATTGCGTACAATAAAAAACAAGTAAAAGGTGTAGTCTATTGTAATTCCCATTCATCTACGGTGCACACGACTATGGCTATAGAGGCCAATTCGGGAGAGCACATGTCGACCGCAATCAGGACAAACATAGACCTGGTTAGGTCTTGGATTCGGCCTTCTTGCAGCAACATTTCCTTGATAGCTGGCCACAACCCCTCGCCATTCGGTTCTGTCCGCTGCAAGTTGTTCCCATTGCTCGTCTGCAATACCGCAGGATTTTAGATTTTCATGGAGAGCGTCTTTGAACCTCTTTCGTTGACCGCCACGCTTTCTTCTACCGCTTAGCAATTCACCATAAAGTGTACATTTAGGAAGGCGGTTATCATGCATACGATGAACGTGACCTGCCCATCTTAGGCGTGCTCTTGAAATAAGCACCTCAATTGGAAGGCTGTTTGCTCTCCTGAGTACTTCCACGTTTGATATGTGATGGAACCAACGGATTTTCATCATACTTCTGAGGTGTCTTTGCTGAAAACGTTCTAATTCTTTCACATGACGACGGTAAGTAACCCAGCTTTCACATCCATACAGCAGTGTTGGAATGACAACTGCTCTGTAGACAGCCATTTTCGTTGACAAAGCAAGGTCGTGGTTGTCAAATACTCTCTCTCTAAGTCCCCAGAATGCTCTAGATGCAGCGTTAATTCTATTGCGAATCTCGCTGTCCATGTTTGCTTTGTCATTAACAACGTTGCCTAAGTAATTGAACTGATCCACCACTTCAAGAGAATTTCCGTTAAGTGTAATGTCTATTTGGTTCACTTGATGAGGAGTAGACATAATCTTAGTCTTTCCAATGTTGATTTTAAGTCCCAAAGAATCATAGCTTTGGGCATACACATCTAAAAGTTCTTGAAGCTCTTCTGGCGTAGAGGCTAAAAGTGCACAGTCATCCGCATACTGGAGATCACAAATGAATCGTGTGCGTGTCTTCGTGAAAGCTCTAAAGCGCCCTATGTTAAAGAGACCGCCATCAAAACGGTATCTGAGACCTATTCCTCTGACTGTCAGTTTGTTGTCAACAATAATTGTTAGAGCAGTGGTAAACAAATTAAAGAGTAGGGGTGCCAGGACACATCCCTGCCTAACTCCAGTGAGAGTTTGGAAAGGTTCGGTTGCCTCATTATTATACATAACCTGGGCGTTGTTGTTTGTATGTAGACTGCGACACACTTCCACAAATTTTGTAGGGATACCTAAGCGGAACATAATTTTCCAGAGCACTTCCCTGTCCACCGAGTCAAACGCCTTGGTAAAATCAATGAAGGCCATGTGAATTTCTCCTTGATGTTCGAGTGCTTTTTCTTGAAGCTGTTTAAGTGTGAAGATTAAATCCGATGTGCCTCGGTTTGGTCTAAAGCCACTCTGTGTTTCAGGAAGTAACTTTTCCATAACAGGTGTTAGCCTATTTGCCATCGCTTTAGTGAGTATCTTCCCTCCAACAGCCAGGAGAGCTATACCCCTGTAATTTCCACAGTCCGCAGCGCTCCCTTTATTTTTGAAGAGGTTGATTAAAAGTGTATCACGAAACTCCTGCGGAGCTTGACCACTTTCCCACACGACATCAAACAGTTTTTTGAGGTAGGGTATGAGCTCTGACGACACAGCTTTAAAGATCTCAGCTGGGAGTGAGTCGGCGCCGGGAGATTTGTTATTTTTTAGCTGCCCAATGGCGGTTAAGATCTCTTCCGTTGTTAGTGGTTTATCTAAGTCTTCGAAGGTGTCATATTGAGGGATAAGATTTATAATATCGTGATCGGCTTGGCTTTGCTGGTTAAGAATGCTAGAGTAGTGTTCTTTCCATCGGGCTCTTATTTCCTGGTCTTCTTTGAGGAGATTTCCATTTAAATCTTTAATAGGGCACATATTTTTCCGACTGGGGCCGTACACTGCTTTTACTCCTTGAAAGAAATTCCTGTAGTCGTGTGAATCGGCGTACCTTTGAATTTCTCTGGCCTTGCTTGCCCACCACTCGTTCTTTATTCTTCTGATTTCGCGTTGCGTTTCATACTTAGATTGGGTAAAAGCTTCTGCTTTTGATGAGTCGTGGG
The DNA here is from genome assembly GCA_963675555.1 of Leptura quadrifasciata. Lineage (NCBI taxonomy): Eukaryota > Metazoa > Arthropoda > Insecta > Coleoptera > Cerambycidae > Leptura > Leptura quadrifasciata. The sequence continues at coordinate 15,299,984 of OY776680.1, read as the reverse complement.
GTGGTTGATAGCGTTTTGGAAGGCAGTATGTTTGCGGTCAAGAAGTTCTTGTATAAAAGCTTCATTATCATTGAACCAGTCCTCCTGTTTTTTACTTGCTGCAGTGCCAAGAATTTCCTCACTCGCACTTTTTAAACTGTCTTTAATTTGTGTCCAGGTAGCAGCGACATCTACACAATTGGTTTCTTCTAGTGCACTCAAATTCTCTTGAACTTTTTGCTTTAGCTGTTCGACGGTTTGTTGGTCACGCAATTTACTAATACAGAGACGGAGTCTACGTTTTACTTGAGGTCTTCGGTGTTTGGGTCTCATAACAATTTTCATTTTAGAGACAACAGGACGATGATCGGTCCAACATTCGCTATCAATGCGCGCCTTTGTAATTTGGACGTCCTTGAGATGCTTCCTACGTACGATAACATAGTCCAGTAGATGCCAGTGACCTGATCTGGGGTGACGCCAGGTGCCTTTAAATTTATCCTTTTGTCGGAAAATGGTGTTTGTTATAACTAGATCATGTTCGGCGCATTTAGTTAGGAGTAGTTGACCGTTAGCGTTCATGTTGCCCAAACCGTTCTTGCCTATGATGCCTGGCCAGGTGTCTGCATCTCTCCCTACTCTAGCGTTAAAATCGCCAAGAATAACGAGTCGTTCCGTTTTAGGTATTCTACAGAGGGTTTCTTCCAGCTGTTGATAGAAGCTTTCCTTGGTTTCGTGACTTGCATCCAGAGTGGGAGCGTAGGCGCTTATTAGATTTACCGCGTTGCCATCTGATAGCTCATAGCGTAACAGCATTAGACGCTCGGATAGGCCTTGTGGTACTTGTGTTAAGTTGGATACAAGTTGATTCCGAACGGCAAATCCTACTCCATGTTGTCTTCTTGAATTGGTGGGAAGACCTTTCCAATAGAAGGTGTAGTACTTTTCTGTGAGAGAGCCTTCCTCCAAAAAGCGAGTTTCGCTGAGAGCTGCAACGTCAACATTGAGTCGGTGAAGTTCTCTATCTATTAGAGCAGTTCTTCTTTCAGGCCGATCGGTGCGAGTACTGTCGTTCAAAGTACGAACATTCCAAGCGCCGTAGATGAAAGAATTAGTTTTGTTGGATTTAACTTGTCGGTGTTTTTTCGACATTCGATGAGGTGTCCCTGTGGGCACCCTCCCCCGGAGATCCGATCGGGAGGGTATTTTACCTCCGGATGATTTTGTCCCACTTGAACGCTCCATCATTTTTTTAAAGCCTTAATCGACTGAAAACGAAGCTGCATTTGAAGTTTTAGCTGGAGCAGGTATGCAACTGACCAGCTCGGTTGCGGAAGGCGAGTGGTGTGGTCCCATGGCACAGAAGGAGACTGCGACGATGGGGTAACCAAACGATTCCAAAAGCAACCTTTGTGTGCGGTGGGTTATTTTTACCGCACTCTTCGTGAGAAGGTGGATGGGCTCACGGCAAAAGGTAAGGGTTATTCCGCCCTTACTCGGTCGTTAGAGCCTCGTTAGTGAAAACAGGGTGCACCAAGTTCAAATTGAACTCATCGCGAAGGTGAGGTTAACAATTGAGTAGGAGAGGCTATAACTTGCGCTTCACTACCCCATTACACCCCCAATAGCAGAGATAAGATCAATTTAAAATATGATTTCATTTCAATTTAATAATTGCTCAAAATTCCGCCCTCGTAGCTCGACACATTTTTCGCACCTTCGGATTAGTTCCTCATGGGTAGCTCTTCTAATTGAAACCTGTAATATGTTTTGAAATGCATTTCTTACTCTTTGCATACAATCTTCAATGGTTGTTAATGAGCTCTCATAAACTTTATTTTTAATAGTTCTCCAAATGAAATAATCCAGAACTGATAAATCGGGCGAGCGAGAAGGCCATAAGAAAGGTCCATTATTGGCAAACCATCGATCATAAAAAGTTTCTTATTTAATTATTAATTAAATATGCGTTATGTGAGGGAGCACCGTCGTGCTGATAAAAAAATGTTTCTATGTTCGGCGAGAGGTAAATTTTCTAATTATTTATTATTCAAATTTTGTAAGATATTCAGATATCTTTCACCTCAGAAGAGAAAATTTAATTTATTGTTTAAATTTTCCCGATAAAATTGTAATGCCACCACTCTATCGTTTCTTATGGCACAGTAAACATTGAACTGCCAACTTTCTTGAAAGTTTCGCTCTCTGAACATATGAGGATTTGAGCCACTCCAATAATGCGAATTGTGTCTATTAAAAAGTCCATTTTTAGTAAATTTTGCTTCATCTGTCCATATAATATTTCCCAAATAAGAATCGTGACCCTCAGACCTTATTAGAATAAACTTACAAAAATTCTGTCTTAGGAAATCTGTTTCTTTTAATCCTTGAAACATATGGAATGCAAACGGGTAAAACATAGGTTTTAATAAGATTCTGTGAATTGAATCCTTGCCTAGTCCCGATTCCAGAGCAGCGTGTCTTAATGACATCCTTGGAAATGCTTTCTTCTTTTGCCTTGACAGAGCCATAATTTTTAAAATTTTCCAGTATGCGTTTTACAGTGTTTGGTGACGGTTTCCGTTTTTTTGAATATCGAGTAGCAAATGTGCTGCAAGTTCTTGATATTACTTTATCACATTCTCCATAAATAATAAACAAATTTAAAAAGTCTTCGTGGGTGTAATTTAAATGTGCTGGCATTTTTTGACATAAGATAATGACTGATTGTTTCTAATCATGGCTATTTTGATGAAATGATTACAACAATTCATGAATTTCTAATAAAATCGCAAATATTCCAAAAAGTTTTAACTTTAACCCCACAATGCTAATATCAAAAAAAATTGAATTCAATTTTACACAACATGACGTAAAAAAATGTAGGGTATTCCATTTGACCTAAACAAGTTTTCGCGGTTTGAAGTTGACAAAATATAACGCGAAAAACGGAACACTTGGTATGATGTTATTGAATTTATTTCAGTTGTAGAACGTAGTTCTTCTTATGTTCTTTTTATGTGACATGAAGCAAATAAGCATCTTTTACACGGAGAAAGTTATAACGGTTCTTGCAAACCGTTGCACCTGTCAAATTTTCTATAAATTGTCAAATATCTCTGAAACGGCTAGGTTTAGGTATAGGATATGCTACATATTTCCGACTCAAAATTTTCTCTTTTCGAAAACCCTAAAATATATGGGATGTTCCATTTGAAATAAGCAAGTTGGTATCGACTTCTGGTATAAGCGGAAGTGCCAGCTGCTTGTAATTATTTTAGTTGGATTGGCCACACCAACATTAGTAATTATCTAAATTTTCTGATGCCTACTTCTCTCTATATCGATCGATTCAGTTTCCGGTGAGACACCCTGTATATATAATCGTTAACATGAGATGTACCTTTGAAAATTAGTGCACTCACCCCGGGGGGTTGCAGCCCCCATTTTACATCCCCAATTCAATAACTTGCAATGTTTTCAACGAAATCGGCTAAAATTCATACAATGGAGCTTTTGGGGTCGCTGATTACGAATCCCAAGTGAAAATTCGAAAATTCAAAATGGCGGACTTTAAAAATCAATTCCTGATTTACGCCGTTTCTATTGTTTTTATTGAAAAATATGTACAGTAAAAACTGTTTAAAATGCCATTTTGCATAAGAATACGCCATTTTGGTAACCACATTACTTAACACTTTAGTTTGATTATATTGGACTAATAAAGTTGAAATAACCAGAAAAAATTAACCCTAATCGTTTCAACCCTTTACTGGGGGTGAACATAAAGTGACCCCCAAAAAATACGATTTTTTCTAAATTTTTACCACAAACTGATGGGGGAAAGTACGGAAATATTACTAATAGTGTCTATTTTTATCAAATTATGAGTAATAATGAATATACAACCTCAAAAATAGTTTAATAAATCGTGTTTAAAAGACGGAAAAGCGCACAATTTCGCTTTGAAAAAAATGGATGTAGGTATATTATCAGTCGCAGAAATATCGTGAGGTGATTTTGGACCACCTTGTGTATTTTGATATCCTTGGTTTTACCATTAGCCAATGCTACCCAATTAAGATACGTTCTATGTTATTTTATTAATACCTATTTACAATACAATTTTTGAACAGCGCCCTCCCCTCCGAAGAAAAAGTCTTATATACCGTCTGGCTAAGTGATAGATTTTCTTAAAGAGAGCACTTTACAGAAGGAAATAAACTGTAGAAATTATAAATCTAATTGATATTACCTCTGTTAATATTAATTTTCATCAGTCAATCATATCATTATTCTTCCTGCAGAACATAATTCTTTGATCAGATCGCTTTGTGGTAGCAAGATTTGCAATGCAAATAAGTAGCAATAATTTACAAACTAATCCATAAACAATAAATTATAATTAGCGATTGCTCAAAGTGAATTATAAACAAATGTCAAACTCTTGAAATACCTAGGAATATTTAAAATACAATTTTAAAATATAAAAATTACTTTTCCAATTATTGTATTGAAATTAAATCAGATTCAAAAGCAAAATTTAAAAAAATATTTTTATCAACCCCATATTATTATTAGCATTACTTATTCATATCAATCTATAAATAGACGAAAAATTACCATGAGTTATATAAGCGTATTTATTAAATAAATCTGTACTTACTCTTTTAAAAGAAAGTAAAGAATATTACATGCTCAATTACTTATAAGTATGTTACATCATCTATGTCGTAAGGTTTCGTTCATTCCAGTATTTATTTTTGCTTTTAGTTATGCCTAGGCATTAGTATTAGTAGAATTCGAGTACAAGGATTATATATACAGGGGCTGCTCTTTATGAGGTGATAAAATTAATTAATTCAACATTTCGGGGCTAAAATCAAACGTTACGAGTCATATCATAGCACACATAGACTGCATAACTCTACAGAGTGACCCCTCTCTAAAATTTTTATTTGTAAGACGATTTAAACGATTTTTTTTAAATGATGAAGCTTGATGAACCAACAATTTCAAACACATCAATTTGAAGGTATGCTAAACCCAGTAGCGTAGTCAAATTGAGATAAAAAATTGCTAATACTTTTTTTGGATTTTTGACCTTAAAAAAATAGAAATACGCCTTGAAATTTTGAATTTCGATATAAAATTTTGCACCACGGTAGAGTTATTGAAGCTCTATAGCAATTAAAATAAAACGTTTAAATTGGCCAACAAATAAGAATTTTAGAGAGGTGCCCCGCTTTTAAGCGGGTCACTCTGTATACAAGATGTCCCAGCTCCATTTGGACAAACATTTTCTCGGAAATTGTTAGACATAGAAAAAAATGTTTAATAGAAAGGTTATTCTGTTTAAAAGATGCATTTAACCATTGAACTTTCAAATGGAACACCCTGTATATTTTTGCAATTTTGGATTTTCCTTTTATTTCCGAACCAATTCTATTAATCATGTCCTACACCTATCATTAACCATTGTTGCGATATTTGCAGTTAAATTTTTAGGATAACATTTTTTTATTAACGTAATTATAAGGAATACTACAATATAAAAAATAGTAAATATTATAATTATTATAAAAGATGCTTAAATTGTCGCCTATACACAACTCATACCTCCTTAAAAGTTTTCATGTATAAGAACTCCTTACGACATCTGGGGTTATTTAGCGGCAAGCATGAGTTATCTTATTTTTCAAATCATTAAGATTACTTGATTTGTCAGCGTATATAACTTGTTTTAAACGACCCCATAAGAAAAAATCTAGGGGGCTCATATCAGGCGACCGCGCAGGCCATTTAACAGGTCCCTGATTACCAGTCCAGTCCCCTCCAAATCTCTCAGCCAGGACCTCTATTCTGCAAAAGCGTGAAAGCATATTCCCGTGAGAAGTAGGCGGAGTTCACTTGAAAATGTATAAAAGTCTAAAAAGTCTATTCTGTAACTACGGGAGTGATCACATCGTGCGAAATATGCGTGAACTTACTTCTACTGGTAAATCGTGAGGAAATCCGCCAGTTCCCCGGGAGAATGGCGATCCTAACCGTACTTTTATGACAGTTTGCGTCGGCCAAAAATTATTGTTGTCAAATCTGTGTATCAGAATGGACATTGCGGATTTGCTCATCGCCAATGAGGTAATAATAATATAATTCTTAGGAAATATTAGTTTATTATAGTCATATTTTAAAAAATATATTATATTACCAATAACGAGGGTATATCCTTACGGAATTTTTGATCAATAAAAATTTATTCTATCACCGTTCACCTAATTTATTTAATGACATGTGACATGATAATGACAACAACTGAGCACTGAACAGCTGATGCTTCTGCGCCAACCTAATTGGTTGTAAATTCGGCTATTCTCGCTGAATCCCTTCACGTTCACCACCTATTCACTGCAATTACAGAATACAGTCTAGGACGGTCGGGTGAGGTGCGTGTGTGTGAGCTCTCGCTTCTCATGATGAATGCTCACTCTCCCCATAATTACAGAATAGAGGTCCAGGCGCGCCAATATCCATTGGCTGGATGTCGGTCTCGATAACTAGGGCCGAGTAGGACTATTACTCTTTGCACCTAGATTATCTCTGTAGACCTGGACCAGCCTTCGTGATAGGTGGGCCCGCGTACTTCTACCAGACCCAGCTCACAAATGTGAGATGTGTCGTGGTATTTTCTGCGGACCTCCCCTGGCCCTGGCTGTTGAACCTCGCTGGCTGAAGTCACTTCTGGCGCTCTTCTTGTCTTGATGTTTTCTTTCTTCGCCAGCTTGTCACCCCCGAGGGTAGTCATCGGTCGAGTTGGGTTTAGGAAGTTTTGGCTGGGACTGACTGCCGGTACGTAGGACATCAATTGATATCCTACCCCGGATCGTCGGAAAGGTAAGGATAAGCTGTGTAGCTCGGGAGTGTGGAGACCTAAGTGCTTCTTTTAGCACTTTCGGTCTCCACGGAGCAGGTAGGACAACGGGCGTCGGACGGTATGTTGTCCGACGCCCGCAAGGAGGTTGGGTTAGGGTTGAAAACGTCATGTCTCTGGTAGTGGTGGTCCGTCCTGGCGTATCTGAAACAGATCTGTTAGCGGGAAATAAAGGTTATACTTACCCGTTGTCCAGTAGCTGAACCCTCGGTCGCTTGTGCCTCGGGGCGTCGGCAGGGTCGTAATCAGTGGCCTGTCTGATCAGCGGGTTCCCATGCTCCTCGGCTTGGGCGTACAGCTTCTTCGCTCGTTCCCGGATGAATTCAGTGACCGTGGTGTACTCCAGGTCTCTGACGATGTCTGCGGTTCTCACGTACCATGGGGCGTCAACTACCGTCCTGAGGGCGATGTTCTCCACTGCCTGGATTCTCTTCATGTAGGACTTCGCCTGGTAGCCCCGCGCTACCGAGGCGTACGTCAGCTGCGGCCTGATGAGGGTCTTGATAAGCGTGAGCTTGTTCCTCAAGTTAAGTCGGCTCCCATTTCCCGTCATTGGGTAGATGAGGGCTCTCGTACGTCGGGCCTTGGCTGTGATGGCGTCCGTGTTTTGTCTCCATGTTAGGCTTCTGTCCATGACCACGCCAAGGTATTTGACGGTGTCGTGCCATTGGATGTCCTCGCCGTTCATGGAGACGTGTCCTGTGGGAATTTCTTTCCGCACTCGTCTGAAGAGGATGGCTTGACTCTTGTCGGCGTTGACTGCGACTTTCCACTTCGTGCACCATTCTTCCAGGAGTGTGGCCGCTTCCTGGAGTTTTATGGTTGAGGAAGCGTGTTACAAGATGCTCCGTCTTGTTGCCACCACATAATGAGGCGCTCATTTATTGGAATTTCTTCCACAAGACTAGGAATAATATTTCGTAAAAACCTCAAATATCTGTCACCATTCAGAATACCTTCATGAAAGTATGATTCAATTAATCGCTCATTAAATAAGCCGCACCAAACGTTAATTCTCCAAATAGTTTAAAAATGGGTTTCTATTACCAGCGAGAATTTTGCACTGACCAATTATGACTGTTATGTCGATTATACAAAGTAGTTAACTAAAGAAACCAGTTACGGTTACAAAGACCATTCGCCAAACTTTACATACTATATAAAATAGCACTTTATAGGTACTTTAAAAAATCAGAAATCTTTAAAAACACGCATAAATTGAAGGGAAAAAAATATTAGAGCTTTTTTCTGAATATTATTCGATGGTCATAAGGTTTATGTGCATATTTGATGGTACTCCATTCCACTTACGTTTTTTCACTAAACAAAACATTTATAACTAGAGTCTAGTATACTTTAACTTGGCGTGTGTATGTATGAGTTAATATTTCCGTACGATTTCATTTTCTCCCATATTGTTAGTATGATAAATGTAATTAATTAATGCGTCAATTATGTGCGTCAGTAATTATAGTTTGTTTCGATTTTACATGACCACTGTAAATAAATGTATATACGATTTTGGTATTAATTGCATATTTTAATAATATTACCTACTTAACAATTTGAAGTCATTAGTAGCTCGTATAGTACAGGTTAGTTCGCTATATTTTGACCCCTCCTCGGTCCCCTCCTTTATTTCTGTTATTATTTGAGACAAAAAAAGTTTCGTATAAAAGCTATATATATATATATATATATATATATGTTGTTTTTTAGGTTTTCGCGGGCGTTAAATGAAGTGTTGTTGTACTTCCGGGTGCTCTCCCGCGTCGATGATCGACTCCGCCAGGAGTCACGGTTGTCTAAACGACGTTTCGGCAGAATCTTATCTGCCATCTTCAGGTTCTCACTGAAAGCTGCTTACTGCTGCTTCTCGTTGCTCGAACTGAACTGACGTTCCCCGCGTTGTGCGGCTCCTTATATATACTCCAGTCTAGGGCGTGCCTGCGCGTTTGGCTACGTGTTACCGGTCCCTCACCACCTGTGGTAGGCACGAGGATGCCCGACCACCGGCGAGAAGTCACGTGGAGCGTGACGTTTCAGCGAGGCCACCTGTCGGATTAGCTCAGGCGCCCGCTACGCCTACCACAGGACGCCTACGCCTAGACTGGAGCATATATAAGGAGCCGCACAACGCGGGGAATGTCAGTTCAGTTCGAGCAACGAGAAGCAGCAGTAAGCAGCTTGCAGTGAAAACCTGAAGATGGCAGATGACATTCTGCCGAAACGTCGTTTAGACAACCGTGACTCCTGGAGGAGTCGATCATCGACGCGGGAGAGCACCCGGAAGTACAACAACACTTCATATATATATATATATATATATATATATATATATATATATATGTATATTAAAATAAAATCCTTATTTTACTATAAGGAAGTAACCAGACTGCAATCAACAGCCACTCTCCGGACTATGTGCCCCGCCGAGCGCTGAATTACAAGTTACAAGCTTGGCGCGTTAAGTGTAATAATTGCATATTACCATCAATCAAAGCATTAGCTTTTTGATAAGCTAACACATCAAGGAAGTTTTTGAAAAAAAACGCAGTACTGTACGACTTATACGTTTCAAGTTATTGTTATTTGAAGTTAAGTTTCTGCGGGCAGGATGAAGCCCGGTCGCCCTCTGTTATGCGTGTTGTGACTGCATACGTAAAATATTATTTTTGACATATCTTTAATATAAATTTTAATTTCATAAACACTTAGAAAGTTTTACTTATCATTATTTACGTTGGACATTATTTAAAATCCATTATATTTATACATTAAAACTTAATATTTGAATTAAAAAAATACGAGAAATTATTTATTTTAAAATACCATGATACCAATTTTAGCAGGTGTATTAAAACTCTTTCTGGTTTATATCACCTGGAGTAGGAAAATAACTTTTTGAGGTTTTAAACTTTAATTATTTTCTTTAAGATGCCCGCCGCTTTGTATAAAATTAGAATTTCGTTTTCTTCAAAAGTCTGGCAATATTCACTTGATTTTATTTTGGTAGAAAGTTCAGAGTCAGAGCTGATTGTCTCTAATTTTTACGTACCACTTTGGTCTTTTATTGATTGGAGAGTTGCGGTAGCAGCAGATTTATTTTGACAAGCTTTGATATTTCGTTTGCCTATGTACCGACAATAACAGCTTTTGTGATATTTAACATCATAGGAAAAGAGATCTTCGTAACTAAATGAAAAATAAATAAAATAAACTAAAAATGTACATAAATTACTTATAAGTCGGGTGTATATTTAAGGACTGGGCAGTCAAAAAGCGCAACAAAAACTTTACGAGCTAATTATTAATGCCGGTGAACCATTCGGCATGGTCTTATCAAACAAGCCGACGTACATTACAAATCTATAAAGATAGGCGATTCAATTTTCAGGCGAGCTAGTACAGAGAGTAAGGGCGAGCGCAAACACAGCCACTTTGTGGTCGCCACCTGTGGCCACCACATGCTGCGGACTGCATTTTGTGCACATTTCTTATGGGTTCAGGTTCAGCACACAAACAGCGATCATAGTGGCCGGTCCGAGCCACAGGCTAGGGCACACAAAATGCAGTATTCAGCGTGTGGCGACCACAAGTGGCTGTGTTTGCGCCCGGCCTCGTAATGTTTACACCCGACTACACTTGTCTGCACAGATATTAAGGACTTTTGCCTTTCTTTTCTAATTTATTACATATATTAAGCACATTGTCTGAATATTGAATTTCTCTCTATTGCATCTTAGCGAAGACGATGACGCATTTTCAATTTCACTGAATTGGGAAGCATTTTTAAGATTCTGCAAACTAATATAGGTTCGTCTGCAGGCTATATGAAATTTCACTTTGATTTTTCCACTTAAAATGTTTTCCTTTTGTTGCAAAATCTATTCGGCACAGATGTCTTGCCTTTTTTCCGCGGCACATGTTTTTAATCCTTGCAATTTGCAATTCAGGACTTTGTGTCACTAATTTGTGATTTTCCTTCAAAGTATGTCCACAAAATAAATTCCATTGTTAAGCACTAAATAATATGTAAAAACCCCATAAAAATAAATATTACTCATTCGCATTCACATTACACAAAGAAAAGTTTGTTTCCAACTGGTAATTTAAGATTACTTGTATTGAATAGTCCACACACTTGCGTGACGCCGCGGTGGGTGCATCTAAGATTGGAAAACACATATAGCTTTAAATAGCAATATTTCGAAAACTATAAGTCGTAGAGAACTGTTTTTTTTAAACTTCCTTGAGATGTAAGCTTTATTTCATACATATAGTCTAGTATACTTTAACTTGGCGTGTGTATGTATGAGTTAATATTTCCGTACGATTTCATTTTCTCCCATATTGTACACAAAGTTAAAGCAACAGTCCAGAAACATTGTCTACGTGGACAATATTTCTGGATCTTTATGTACAAGAGAAAATGAAATCGTACGGAAATATTAACTCATACATACACACGCCAAGTTAAAGTATACTAGACTATAGTTGATATGACAAAATTCCTTAAAACAAAAAAGTTTTTCGCTTACTGAAAAAATTGCTGCAAGGAAAGTAAATATTCAAATTTTAATTAGTTTTATAGAAAAATTTGATTTTCCGTAAAAACGAAATTAAAGCAGTGACCTTCGCTCACATTTCCTTTATCAGTTAAAAGGAAATATACGTAATTATTTCAATTGGTTCCGGAGATATCACGAGGGATGTGTGAAAAAGTATGAAAAATTAATTGTGACAACTTTATGGCATTTTTTTGGCATTACAGATGGCCAAGGACCTAATCTATTATGTTGTGAAGATCCCATGGGGTACCTTAAAAAAATTTTTTTCAAGAAGGAAGCTACTTTTTCTCCGTTTTACGGTGTACTATTAGGGAGGGTTTCCTTTTCTTACCTGTTTATCTCATCCTCACAACTCTAGATTATTAATTAGGCTCGATTTCATACATTTACTAATTAGTTCTCCACTTGAGACTGGCGACGTTTCTTGGACTATAAGTACATACATTTTTCTAACGCCGCGCTCTCAGTTTGTAAGATTAGCCAGATGTTTAGAGTATTATTAAATAAAAATCATTTCTCTTTCCTATACGCCTATTTAAACTCACTAATACAATTATAATCGCATAGTATGTTTAGGCATTGGTGTTTTACTAATATAAGATTATAATTTAAGAACCCATTATTACGAAAAGGTGAAAGTTAAAGAATTTCTTAAAACAGGAGCCGAAATATGTACCTACATTTATCGTTTAGCACTCAGTACATTAGACAAATGACTAAGTAAAATTAAAATCAGTATTTAATGTATTTTTAATTTCGGATTCCTGTGCGTTCAGTGTACTTCTTTACAGCAGAAAAATTGCGAACATCATAACTACTTTATGTTATTGAAAAATGTTATAAATAATAACACACTTTTGTAAAGCTAATTGTAAATTTAAAAATGAACTCTACGCCCATTGTACTAAAAAATAGCCTGACAGACCGCTATCCATACAGTTCATTATGAAAAATGTTTTTTTTGTTGTAGTTGCCATATACTATGCTATCTACAAGGACTACATACTAATAAATGAAATATTTTGTTAAAAATATTATTGGAAATAAATTTGTTTTCGAGTTGCCAATTCATTTTTATTATATTTAATTTTAAATTCATTTGGCGACCTACATCTATAAATTTCAAGTCAACGTTTCGTCTATATTTTAAGACATCCTCAAGACTTTTACTTTGTTTTCCTTGTAAAAATTAATTTAAAAGTTTTAACATAAATAATAACACTGAAATACCAGTATCTTACGCATTCAAATTTCAACATTAAGATCAATGTTACAGTCAACCTGTAAAACTAAGATATTGATGTCTTTTAGTATTATTGTTTATATTGAAATCTTTAAAATACATTTTTACTAGGAAAATCGAAAATAAAGGTTCTGAGCTTGTCTTAAAACAAAGACTAAACGGCTACGTCTAAAAAATTGGTTCTCTCGTAATATTGACCACCCCAACCGTTATATTATATATCCATTTATAAAACAAATATAAAAGATGTTTATTTAGAAAGTTTATTAATTATATTTATTAAACGGATGTGTAAAACGTTGACAAGACGTATCCTAACATTAAATATTAAACGTATCTGTCAAACGTTTATAAAATGTCGCATATAACGTTATAATAAACATATCCCTACAATGCTCATTAAACGTATTAAAAAAACGTTTATTAAATGTCGCATATGACCTTAGAAAAAACGTATCCCTACAATGCTTATTAAGTGTATTTATAAAACGTTTAATAATTGTCGCATATAATGTTATAAAAAACGTATCCGTACAATGCTTATTAAACGCATTTATAAAAGGTTTATTAAATGTCATAATTTAATTAATATTATTTTTTAGACGTATGGTTCTGAAGCATATAAAACATTTCTTAGACTAGTTAGTGTTTCTTGGGCAGTAAGTCTTAATTTAGAATTGAATGAAACCTCACAGCTTAACTGGAAAAGGGGCATTTCATTAAAAAAATGGACAATACACTTTTAAGAACTGTAACACTAATAAAATGGGAAACTATACGCAGAAAGAAACTCCAAGAACGCAATTAATATATTCTATGGAAACATAAATCTAAGCATAAATAAAGCAACCAAGGTAATTAAAATAAAAATTCTCAAATCGTAGAGATCCAAGGTATTTTAAACTCTATAAGAAAACGCGATAGACTTAAACAAAAATTACTATAAAACAAGTATAACACTGATATTAAAAACTATTATAAAAACTATAGAAATATTGTAACTACACTAATTAAAACTATAAAGGGAAATTTCTCGAGGCCGGAAACAATTACAGAAAAGTTTGGGACTGTATCAACGAAATCACAAATTGTGATAAAAAATGCAAAGAAAATATAGAGCAAATAATAACAGAACGACAACAAAATAATCACAAACAAAGACGAAATAGCGTCTACCTTTAACCAGTTCTTTATTGACATCGGCGAAAAAATATCTAGTGGCATTTCGAAATACGCGCAAAACCTGACCTTAAATGACAACACAAGCCAGAATCTTAACTCTATGTTCCTGGTAGATGTTGATCATCCTGATATAAAAAATATAATATGTACCTTCAAAAACTCCTCCTCTCCTGGAAAAGATGGGATAACGATAAAAACACTAAAACTGCTATCGGTTCACATCTGTAAACTTCTAGCACATATTATCAACCTTATCTCTAAGCATGCGGGCATACCTGAACCGTTCCAAAGAAAGCATAGTTGTCTCAATTTATAAAAGTGGTAATAAAAAATACATGACAACCTTCCGTCCAATATCGTTGATAAATAATGGCTCAAAAATTTTCGAAAAATCTCTGAACCATAGTCTTCGTTCATATCTTGAAAAATAAAAAGTAGTATCAAACAATCAGTATGGGTTCCAAAGAAATTTAAGCACAGAAGGTCCCTCTCCAGTTACTAACAGATAAAATTACAACAAACTTTGAAAATAATGAAAAAGTCACAGCTATCTTTTTGAATCTACAAAAAGCATTCGCTAAAGGTGTCAATTTGCCAGTTGCTGGAAAAACTAAACAAGATGGAGATTAGAGGTGTTGGCTATAACTTATTAAAACAATATCTGTCAAATAGACCCCAGCAAGTAAAAATTGAAAATTAATAAAAACTGGACTCCCACAGGGAACAGTCTTAGGCCCTACATTATTCCTGCTGTTTATCAACGATTTACTGAACAAAAACTTTAGATGCAACATCATATCATATATGCAGATGACACTGTACCGATATGTTCGGGAGAAACTTGGAACTTAGCGCGGCAAAAGGCGGCTGAGGCAATTAGCAAAGTCAAAAACTGGATAGACACAAACTTATTAAAACTAAATATAGCAAAGACTAAATTTATGGCCTTTTCTATAATGAAGGCCGGAGTGCCCCAAACATTACATTTTAAACACCACTACTATCAAAAATTTACTCGTTATTTTCGATCACCTAAAATGGGATAACCATATTACCTATTTAAACGGGAGGCTAATAAAACTAATGTATACATTCATGCCAGTATCTGTAAAAAAGATGAGAATAGTTTTATTAACCTAATCCTCAGTTTATAGTTGAGGATTTCTTAAATTTCGTGTTACAAGTCGAAGATTTGTTAAATTTCGACTTGTAACTGGAAATTTTGTTAATCTTCGACTTACAACTCGAAGTTTTCTTAAATTTCGTGTTACAAGTCGAAGATTTGTTAAATTTCGACTTTATAACTCGAAACTTTATTAATCTTCTACTTACAACTCGAAGTTTTCTTAAATTTCCTGTTACGAGTCGAAATTTTGTTAATCTTCGGCTTATGGACAATACCAGTAGAAATATTCTAAAATTGGTTACTCACTATGTAATCAAGCCCCTAACATTCTCAATAAATTGGTCTATATCGGATGGTTTTTTCCCGATGTACTAAAAACAGCTAAAATTATACCGCTATTTAAAAAAGGAGACACAACCTCCATCGAGAACTACAGACCCATTTCGCTTTTATGTACGATTTCAAAAATACTAGAATTGATAATCTACAGGAGGATGCTTAATTTTTGTATAAGGTATAATATCATCTGTGATGAGCAACATGGGTTCCGCAAGGGCAGGTCGCCTCAGTCAGCTATACTATATTTTCTTAATGAACTTCATGAAAAGTTGTTTAGGTATCTTTATGGACTTAAGTAAAGCGATTGATTTGGTTAATCACGTTTTACTTATAGAAAAATTTAAAAAATATGGTTTTTAGGGGTAAGATAGGTAGCTGGCTAGAGTCTTACCTGTCAAATCGTAAGCAGTTTCTGGAGGTTGATGGTGTAAAGTCAAGTGAATTAACTGTTTCCTGTGGAGTTCCTCAAGGTTCCGTCCTGAGGCCACTTTTATTCTTAGTTTTTATCAATGACTTACCTGCTACTATCAATGATAGTCTGCTAATCATATTTACCGATGACACATCACTTCTAATTTCAGATAATAATATAGTTAATTTAATTAAAATCACCCAGGCAAAAATCAATGATTTTGTATCAAAGTTTACTAATGATCAATTGCTGATAAATGAAAATAAAACTGTCTTTATACTTTTCACACCGAGATGTTTAAATTACAACGAAAGTCATTTTAAAATACATGGTAAATCTTTGGAACAGGTAAAGACCACTAAATTCTTAGGTGTTCACTTATACAATTCCATTAATTGGGAATATCACACAAACGCACTGTGCAAAAAGTTGTCTCCTGTATGTTTCGCGCTGTACAGATTAATGATAGAACGTACAGAGCTTTGTCCTGCTGGAAGTGCTTCCGGAATGATTTTTGCACAGAGACCCTGGTCCTGCTAGCAGGACAATATTCCGCTCATAAAGTTATCCTGCATACATGACGTAAGGTACTACCAGCAGTATATGCAGCAAAACGTGAATGAACTATTTATTGTCATTAACTTTCGTAAATTGAAGACCTGCTGGCAGAACTCACTTTAATCGCAAATTGTGCTGCCAGAAGTGTAGCGCTTTAAATTGAAAGGTATTTTTAGTTGCACAGTAAATAAAATTTAGAGCATAATGTAAATGATTTAAATAAAAGTATAATTCGAAAATATTAATATCTTTATTAAATAAATTAAATATTATTTTTAATTTATTTTTAAGTCAAACGGGAAGAAAAAATGAAAACATATGTTCAATAAAAAATATATTTTTAGTCGTGCTGGGATACTATGCTGAATATGGTAGGTAAAACAATTTCTTCCTGTTGTTGGAGAACACAACAGCATATGCGCCACAAGTACTGCTATTATTATCATTAGTATTTGTAAATTGGTAAGTATACAAAAAACGCATTTACTTATCTTCAATTTGAAGAGAACTACAACTAATCTTCGTGGTGCTTCCATCGATGTCTCACTCAACACTTGCCAGATTTTTTTATTTGAAATGTTTTTATCACTCACCTGGCGGTATTCCATTGTGATATACTCCACGAACAGGGCCGGATTAAGGCGCATGCGAAGCAGGCGGTCGCCTAGGGCGCCAAATTTGGAGAGGCGCCAAAATTGAAAGGATTAAAAAATGAAAAGAGCGAATAAATTTTTAAGGGGAAAAATGAAAAGAGCGAAGAAATTAAAAGAGTAAAATAATTGAGGTAGCGAAAAAATGAAAGGGCGACAATATCGAAAAAGCAACATATTTTGTAAATTTTGTCGTAAAGAGGGGGGGAAAATATTTTTGCCTGCAAGCAAAATTTACCTTGATCCGGCCCTGTCCACAATGATTATTTTTCGAATAAAAAATCGTTGCAGGCGTGGAAATACGCGCTCCTGCTTCATCATTTGAGTATAACAACTGACTGATAAGTTCAAGCCGGCATAACTTTGGAACTAATAAACATAGCGCCTTCGGACAAAGATGCACTTTCAGAGCATTTCATTGGCTTCTAGAAAATGTAAAAATTCGTCCTGCGGGTAGGTCCCATAATCCCTAATATTTAGCGATTTCTAGTGTACTAAAATGAGTTGTTTTTGTACTGCTGGCAGGACACTGTACGCTCTATCATTAAGAAGTATTTCTAACAGAGAAGTCCTGCTGTCCTATTACTACGCACAGTTTTGCTCTAGAGTGGTTTATGGTACAGAATTTTGGGGTACTTCCTGTTACTTTGAACGAGTATTTAAAATGAAAAAAAAGCAATAAGAAATATTGTAGGAGTTAGTAAGAGAACTTCGTGTAAAAGTTTCTTTAAAGAGTTAAAACTTATGCCGCTTCCCTGTATATATATTTTGGTGATCCTTATATTAACAAAATTAAATATTGATCATTTATTAAGAAACAATCATAATCACAGCTATGACACTTGAGGGCAATTTGACTTATTAATTCCTGAGCGTTCTTTGTCTCTCTATGAGAAAAGTCCGAAGTATATGGGTATAAAACTCTTCAATAAGTTGCCCAATCATTTGAAGCAAATCAACAGCATACACAAATTTAAAAAAGCATTGAAACAAATACTGTTAGATAATGTATTTTACGAAATTCAAGGATTTTTGAACTTTGATTTTTAATCATTTATCTGTCTAGTTGTTACTTAATCTGCCGTTTTCACCCTTACTATATTTATAATGCGACTTTTTTTTCTCTTAGCTGTATCATGTATTGAGTGTATATCGTATTTTACATCTAGTCAATGTTATATTTTAATTTCTTCCATGTTATATATTATTACCCCATCCTTTTCTATACTTATTACGTATTATTTTACTCTTATCAGACGTAGTCTTGCATTTGTGATTGTATTTTTTATAATTTTATACTGGTTAAATGGACAATAAATATTATTATTATTATTATAACTCGAAGGTTCTTAAATTTCGTGTTATAAGTCGAAACTTAAAAAATAAATATTTTGTGGCCCCCCTACGCCTTTAATACATTAAAGTCCATAATAAAAAGAAATTCACAGAGACATGTAAAAAGTATAAACAGACAATTATATCGCACTCCTCAAACTATTGGCCTAACAAATCCTTCCCTCGTTAACTACCGACTCTTGTAACTAACCAAGTCGAACATAAAGATCTTGTACTTGGATGGGTGACCATTCCAACAGAAACCGCGTTCTCGCCTCACACATCTTCCAGCGGCTTGTATATCAGTGTATGCGCGGAAGCTATACAACCTTAGGCGAGGGTTGTATAGGAGATATACCATCCTTCGGAGGTGATGTAAAGCCGTCGGTCCCTTGTCTATTAAATGTTAGGCAAGTAAAAGATCCCTACTCTTCTTAAGGGAAGAGGTTCGGCAAAAATTCCTGGTTAGGGGTAGCTCGTCTACAGGCGTCGGTGTTAGGCCTCAGTAGCGGAAATAGGCCGACGTTAAATAAATGTATAAAAAAAAAAAACTACAAACCTGTAGATCGTAATATTCCTAGAAAATGCGAAGAATATTAACTTATAAACCTCAGGTGTCATAACAAATAAATAGTAATAAATAAAAAAAAATTAAAAAATACAAATTTAACAAAATAAATACCGACTCGAGTAATAGGCCAGTTGCCAGGGGTTTTAAGTAGGACTTCATTGTTACCTCGCTATTTTTTTCATGAAAGGCTAGTTTTTTGCTAGTAGAAAGTGACTCAAAAAAGTTTACCAAAATTTACCCCCGCGAACTCTTATAAAGAACCCTTTGAAAAGGGAAAATTCAGTTTTTTGCTAATATCTCGAAAAATAATGAAAAATAAAAGACGGATAGCACCACGTGAAAGAGTTGGAACTTTTACAAAAAAATAGTATAAAATTTTTTTTTAATAAATTTTTTCCTTAGCATGAGAAATTATTACAGTTTGCTTAATATTTGAAGCGCATCACAAAGGGAAATGAAGCATTTCTCGACCGTCACTACATATAAAGACAATTTGTGGGTGAAAAAAATATTTTTTTTTTACTTACAAGCCTTCTTCGACCGTTTTCGACAAGTTTTCAAGTGAAAATTTCACACCTCTACTTTTTAACCAATAAGATACCTTAATTTTGACTAGTTACCATGGCAATTAAAAAAAATTTCCGGAAATTTTTTCGAGGCGCCACGATATTTAAGTGAAAATTTTTTGACAGTTGAAAAGGTAAACATATGATCTACAACCATTAAATAATGTAGATGTACCTGTCAATAAAGCAAAATTTCTGAATTAACATTATTATTTATTATTCGCTATAAAGTTTCATTAAACAGAAAACACAAATTTGTTAAATTATTACTATGCATTAACAATTTATAATTCAAAAAACGTAGGATGTACAAACATAGTAAGATTTAAATGTTGCTTGAATTTTAACCCATCCTCTCTTCTTAATGGTGAATAGGAAGGTGACGAATTAATTAGGTGTCTGTGTTTCAAGACATATATGTAATATTTTGAAACAATTTTGTTCAAGTCTCTTTTACGCAAAAGGCCATATTTACTTGACATCTGCAGCAGACTTTCTTGGATTTTCGTAAACAAACCATTCGACTCTAACGCTTCCTGGTCGCAATCTTCCATTAAATTCGTTAAATATATTAATCTTGGATGACATATTTGCGCTTGACTCAACTCTTTGCAGTATTTACATAAATTGTACTTTTCAAAGCATTCCATTTTTCTCAAATTGTTTAACGCAAATACTTACAAGAAATGTTTTACATAAAAATATCTTTGTTTGCTGGTTTACTATACAGTAACTTAATGTAATTTACCAATATAAACCTCATCTGTCAAAAGCATGGCCGCCTATATCACGGCCACCTACTGCAACAAACCGTGTTAATATTATATTTTTTAAATTAGAAGTGTTATGGATTACTTTAACAAAAAATACATTTCTACCACCTTTAGTAACCTAAAATTATGAAAGGGTGATAGACTGAACTAATACCCATCTGAGTTTTAGCATTTGGTGTAACTAAAGTTGGTAATTTTTTTTTATTTAACGAAATATGGTGGATATACCTATATGATTTTTTTAGAATTTATTTCATGTTGAACTAATATCTTCATTAGCAAATCTCTAATGATATCGACTAATAAGCAAAATAATAACGAAATAAATTTAATTATTATAGGTTTTATTAATATTAAAAACACAATTATTATAAATGTTTGTGGGCTGGCTTGAATTGGTGGGTTGAATCTGGGTACTTTTTGTTTTATTTTGCATTGTGCTCTGATCATGATCAAACTTGCTAGTACTTGATGAAATTCTCCTCATGGATTCAATCATCTGATGATGATGTTCAACGTCCAATTGTAAGTAAGATTTCATTGACTGACTATTACTGTGTCCAGTAATTTTAATGAGCTGTTGTTCACCAACTTCTTCCTTGGCCAATTTCGAAACAGCTGTTGCTCTTGCAGAATGATTAGTTATTTTTACTTTTTTAGTGTCAATTCCTATATCGCAGGCTGCTGATTTAAACCATGAAGATACAATGTTCTTACCAACTGGGCTATTCTTGTACCATCCTTTCGAATTGGGTTGACTCCAGTATGGGTTTGGTGTTAAGAATAATCTGTCGGTCTGAATAAGATTTCCCCTTTTTTCCATCAACTTCTTAAACAAACGAACCGGACACATTTGTGGATTGTCGAAATTTGTAATCAACCATTTACTATCCGACAGTTTTTTAGAACCACCTTGTGTGGTTTTGGAGAATATTGGATTATATTCTATCCGACCTTTTGGGTTTCCGAAATTATCAGTTTCTTCTTTGAAGTATTGGAAGTATCCTTCCCCTCCTATCTATGCTAGCTCATGTGAAACTATGTGAAAAAATTTACGCTGCAATCCATCTGGAGTATTTTCATCCCACATTTCAATAATTTTTTTGTATTCGTCACTGGTTAAGGCTGAAGCACTCACTTTTCTTTTTAATGGGTCTCTCTGTAATTTTTTGCGCTTAGCATCGCGTGCAGCTCTGGCGGTCGCAAATTCCACATCAGAAAACGGATTAAATTTTATTTTATATTTTTCGTAATAAATTTCTTGTAACTGCTTAGCAGTACAGTTCCACATCACTTTGACCACACTTTCCTTATAATCTTCAAAATTTTTCTTTTTCATATTAAATGCGTAGTCCTCCAATATAGTAGCCACCTGTACTACACTTATACACTCATGAATATTATACAACTTTTCGTCACAAAATTCAACAAACTGTTTCCATACACTTGATTTTGATTTTCGGGTGTTATCTGGTGTTATATTTTGAATTTCTTGTCTAATTACTTGTTGATTTTCTTTACCAAATCGCGACATTTCTCTATACACTTATTAAACTCAACGTACAGACCTTTTAAACTAGTAATTATTAAGCTTTGTGACAGAACCGGTTAAACAAAAATGACAAATCAACATATGTCAAAAACAACAATACCCTGGCCAACTTGACAAGCAGTGAAATTAATTTAAAATGTCAGGTTGGATTAATTTTTTTCCAAATTATGGTGTTGAGTGGTGTGAAATTTTCTTACGGAATACCACGCAAGCTTAAATTATTCCTGGAAATTTTCTTTCGGGCACGAATATTTTAAGGATTTTTCAAAATATTCGTGCCCTCAAGAAAATTTCCGGAAATAATTTAAGTTCTTGTGATCTAACCTAACCTAACCTAACCTAACCCTAACAAATGGAAAAATACCAATGATTTCAAAGTTATTTTTTTTACCCTGGATACTTTATAGCATAAAAATTAATCTTAGATTGAAGTTTAAGGTATAAACAAGCTATATCTACAAGGATATATTTTATTTAATATTTATGTTTTAATATAGAGTGGAAAAAATGGTAAAGCTTAACTTTCATATGCAATTTATAAGACATAAAATTTATAAAAATTAAAAGTAAGTATACCATTGGAAAGCTGAATTCTTCCTCTTTAAAATGCTATTTTTTTTCTTTTCATTTTTAATGAGTATAAATTGTCTTTATTTGTAGCGACGGTCTAGAAATGCTTCATTTCCCTGTGCGACGCGCTTGAATTATTAATAATTAATAATTTCTCATGCTAAGGGAAAAATTTATAAAAAAAACTTTTATTTATTTATTTATTATACAGAAATAAGAGCAGGGAAAATATACCCATTATGCTCAACAACAAAAGACATTAGGTCAAACAGCAATACATTAAATTACAGTAGAAAAAAAAATACAAAGTAAATGATCAAAAACAAATCAATTCGATACATGTCTGTCGTATCTACATTTAAACGAATTTACACTGGGTGCGGACACAACACAAGATGGGAGAGTGTTCCACGCGTCGAACACGCGCACTGAAAGGAAGCATTCGCGAACAGAGGTTCTGAAGGGGTCTCTGGTCCTGGTGATCTTAAATGGATGTCCACGTAACCTGTTGTCATTAGCGAGAGTGAATAAGTTATGAATTGGAGATAATTCATTTCGTATTCCTTTGAAGGTAGTGATAAGGTCGCCCCGGCGTCTTCTGGCAGCCAGTGAGGTAAGTTTAAACTGTGCAAGCTGATCTTCGTCCAATTGGTATCCGGATTACACGGCATTGAACGTTCTCTAAAAGGTTTAAATCGCGTACCAAGGTAGGAAACTATACACTGTTTGCGAATTCGAGTACTGGACGAACATATGTTTTATAAAGTTTAGATAAAGTGGTGAGATTCAAGTGGACGAAAGTTTTATTCAGAAGGTATACTTTGGTGTTGGCTTTTTTAACTTGTCGGGCAATATGGTTAGACCAGGAAAGATTGTGCGTAACGATGACTCCCAGATCGTCATGAGAGTCGGATGAACTCAGTTGTTTGCTGTTAATATTGTACCCCAAGCGTGGATTGTGCTTTCCTAAATGGAGTACTGCACACTTATCGGTGTTTAATGGAAATAACCATGTTTCACTCCACTTTTGAATGAGATCTAGATCTTCTTGCAACTGTACCTAATCCGCTAGTGGGTTGCAGTAGATTTTTGTGTCGTCTGCGTAGAAAGAACACTGGGATTTGATACATTGCAGCAGATCGGATGTGTATGTGATAAACAGCAGGGGTCCTAAGACAGATCCCTGGGGGACCCCACTGAGTACGTTTCTACTGTCACTCACTGCAGTACCAACTTTAACAGAAAACATTCGATCGGTAAGGAAATCCTGAATCCACGTATGCAAACTCCCACTTATGCCAAACTTCTCCAGTTTCTGTAATAAGCGATATTTAAGCACTTTATCAAAGGCTTTGCGGAAATCTAGGTATATGATGTCAACGCATTCACCACGATCTAACCTGAGAGACCAGTCTGATACACAACACAGCAAATTAGTGTCAATTGAGCGACCTGGGATGAACCCGTGTTGTTCGGCAGGGATAATTTGATGTGCAAGGAGAGAAGGTCGCATACTGTCCACAACGATTTTATACTGTTTTTTTTGTGCTACCCGTTCTTTTATTTTTCATTATTTTTCGGGATATTAGCAAAAAACTGAATTTATATTAATATATTTTTAAATTAATTTAAAAAGTATCTATTTGTAGAGATATGTATCCTTTTTCATTTGTGACTACATGTTTAAGTTTGTTACTGTATGGTACAATTTTTGTATATAATTTTAAAGGTGTAGTATTTTTATAAAATAAACTCACAAAGAGAACTCATTGAAATTAGAGATTTGATAATTAAACATATATTGTTTACATACATTAAATAAATATTTGAAAGTGAAAGTTTAATGTGTATTTTTTCTTTTGTGCAATTTTGCAATAACACCTTGATATCTTTGTTAGTTTGGTAGTTATTAGTATTAATTCACTTTCTCATATGTGCGTCTAAGTACCTCATCTCCGAAACTTCGATACTTACATTTCCTAAGCGTTAATACCAATGACTTGGATAATACCAACAGGCGCGTGTTAGGATGATTTTAGGGCCGGGAAATTAATCCATTTATAGTCAGTACGACAGTCGATTAAGGAAATGGTAATGTGAAGAAAGCTCATCATTTGGACAAATATATCATATCTGATCTTTGACATCACCAAGAGCATCGTTTGGCATCACTAAAAGCAATCTAAAAGTGTTTATAATTGGTGGCGTGTGTCGAGTCGAATTCGATCTCTTGTGAAAAAACTGCGACAAACGGTCAAACGCTAAAAACAAAACAGAAAAAGATATAATAACCATCAGTGACATTTTTTTGTGTGAAAAACACTAATTACTATCGTTAATAACAACAAAAAACTGTTTATCATCTATAAATAAATTGACATTTTCACACTGAGTAATAGATATATTTTACGTGTATAAAAATACAGTGACAAAAAGTTTACCGATTAAGAGAATTAAGTTGTAACAGGGTTCACCTACAGTGATGGATGATAAAAATACTATTAATTTGAATAAAGATATTTACAAGAAGCTCATAGAAAATATAGAAATAGCGAATGAAAAACAAACTGAAGAAATTAAAGCAGAAATTAAGAGCCTGAGAATAGACTTAAATAAAGAAATAACTTCAGTGAACTCCCCACGTTTGTTTACACAAATTTTTAATGTTTTTTGTATAACCTACATATAATGTTTCTAATTTTTAATCTGTATGTTATTCCCTTTTATTTGGGTTTTTTACCACAAATATTATCCTCTTCAAAAACCATCAATTACCGAGTCTACAAAATAATAGAATTATTGGAAAAAAGCCTGTGACGTTTACGTCAAGGGAACAGTCAGAGGTTATTTTTTTAACAAATAATATAAATCGGAATAAACACAGAAATAATGTATTTTCCTGACGTTTCAGAAAGTAGTGTCTTTCCGTTTTCAAAGCCTTTTTCGAATAACTTTTATTTGTTGTGTATATTAAATACACAGCTTTAAGATCCTGTTTATGTTATTTCCATAGATACTTACAACTTTCACAGAACTGATGATATTTTCTTTTAGATATTGTTGAGTTTGATAAGTTCTTCTTTTAATATTGGCAGCCAGGTTGTACAAATATCTACAGAACAATTCGATACGCATTTATCTTCATTTAATAAGATTACTGCTGATTCTTTAATTTTTCTTTTCTTGTTATCTGCCTCTTTTGTTAAAATTTAATAGAAGGCCATAAATTTTGTCTTTAGTATACTTAGTTTTAACAAATTTGTGTCTAGCCAGTTTTTGACTTTACTAATTGCCTTAGCCGCCTTTTGTCGCGCTAAGTTCCAGGTCTCTCCCGAGCGTGTCATCTGCATATGATGTTGGTTGCATCCAAAGTTTTTATCCAGTAAATCATTGATAAGCAGCAGGAATAAGGTAGAACCTAAGACTGTTCCTTGTGGAATTCTACTTTTTATTATTTTCTTAGTGCTAAGAGCACTGTCAATTTTTATTTGCTGGGATCTATTCGACAGATTCTGTGCTTAAGTTTCTTTGGAATTCATACTGATTTTTTGAGATTACTTAATTTGTTTTCAAGATATGAACGAAGCCTTTGGTTTTGCGACAGTATTAATCAACGATATTGGACGGAAAATAAACATATTATTATTATTATTAATATTATTACTCTAGGGCCCTATCTCCCGTAAACGAAATAGGAACTGGCACTGCCCCCGAAGAACGCGTAATAAATATTTCATAGAGGTAGGTATTAAAGCAGTTATTAATATTGACGACTAGCGGGCTTGTTTTTTGAGTGTATTCCTGAAAATCCACAGCATAATCCCACACACACCCACTCTCTGGTAGGCGTTTTCGCATTATACAGAGCGACAGGTGATTTACAAGATATACAACAAACCCTGATACGAACATTTGAACCTAGAGATTCGATGCGTTTTAATTGCTACAAAGTTTACTATTTACTGGAGATTGTAATTTTTTCAAGGCCTCGACATACTTGCATTTTCGAATAAACGTCGCAGATATCGTTTTATGCACGTATGATTTATGGATACACTCGACAAGCGGTACACGAATATTAACGTAGATTCCTATATAGGGACACTAACCTGTTCGTACCGGGTGCTATATGAAAACTAAATGCTTCATATATTCTTTGGAACTAAAACGAATATTGAAAAATTCCCAAAATAGTTGCTAGAACATGTTTAATACGAACGACACGAGATGACGAGGTGGGCTTGTCAAAATAATCGGTTATTTAGGGAAAGAAAGATATGGTAAATCTTATTTGGAATTGTATAGAGATTCAGTTGATTCACAAATTACTAAAATATTAGAATACGACGACACTCTTTCTGAAAATTTCCTTGCATTTCAACAAGACGGAGCATCCTCACATTTTGTTGTGACTGTCTGTCAATTTCTTAATGACACATTCCCTGGCCTCTGGATATGCAGAAGAGGTCTGATAATGGAGTGGCCAGCCCGGTCATCAGATTTAACTCCTTTAGACTTTTTCTGTGTGGAGTATTTGAAGGCGAAAACCTATGCATAACCTAATCAGGGTATCTAAATGATTTACGGCAAAGGATTGTTCAAGAATTTCATCACTTAACGCCACAAGCTTTTAGTAATGTTAAACGACAGGCGTTTGAAATAATTTCAAGGAGGTCAATGGAAGGCAGTTTGAACACCAAATAAAGTAATTTTTGGTATTGAATCGTTTATTACTCCAAACTTTCTTTTACTTAAAACATTTTCTTTTGGGGCTTTATTTATATTAACGTCCTGGCGGATTTTAGCCATATGCTATTACGCCACTCAACCAGGACACACAATGGCACAACACCCATTTCCTGCAACATTGTCATCTGCCGAAGCTGAGACTCGAACTCAGAAAAGACAATATCGACTATCAGTGTTGTCTCTCATACAACCGCGGTCAAGCGCACTGCTACTGGCCCGGCAATGCATGAAAAGCACCACTAAGCATGACGAGAATTCGAACCCAAGACCTTGCGACTACAAGCCTAACGCTTTAGCTGGATCACCATGTACACATGTAGAATGTCGAATACCACATGGGTAAAGTTTATCCAATGTCAGTTTGAAATATTATAAATTAAGCGTCCCTATCACGTATACAGCAGCCAGCGCTACGTTATAGATATACTTATCCCCTCGTATATGAGATGTGGTTAAGCAGATGTACAATTGCGCCGATGTAGGCAGCCGGTAAAGAATTCAAGCTGATGTTCGGAATGGCTAGTTCTAAAAGAAAGTGTTGTGTGAAACTGTTTTCGTGTAACCAGGCAGTGCCGTACGTTTATTTAACTTTGCGCGGCGGTTTCCTCTTAATAAAAAAAGAACGTACGTTGTTTGTGTTATATTTACTTAAAATAATTATTATTGACGTAATATTTCTTTTAAAAAAAATGAGAAAAATTTAATATAAACCTAATTTAAATGTTGAAGATTATAATTATCATCCTTTGTAAGTTTTAAGAGGTATTTTATTACAATGAGGATTTAAATATAAATAAATTAATAACCGTTTAATAGTAATGGAATCGAATTATGGAAATTCGACAGGAATATTTGCCTCAAATAAAAGAGTTTCGCGAATCAAATAGGAAGGTAATATATTGTGACGTGACGTGGTTTGATACACATGCTACTGTTAATTACGGCTGGGTAAACCGTGTTCAAGGGGAAAACGAATTATAATTCTGCATGCCAGAAGTAAAAATGGGTTCGTACCCAACGCACTGCTCTTGTCAGCCAAAAATATAAAACAGTGTTTTGCTGACTATCACGAAGATAAATACTATGTTTTAATACAGTATACATGTACCTACCTAACATTTCACGACTTTCAGCCAGAATTTATTAGGTAATAAGTCTGCAATAAACGATTTTAAAAATATTGTAGGGCATATATTGCGCCTTGATAAGTAAGTTACGCGCGTCTATGGGTGGCACGCGTTCGAGGCCGGTTTACAAAGGAATGCCGCGCTCTTGTTTTTATATCGTTTTAACTGTCATTGGATAAACTATAGTACGTTAATATTTGTGAACATTTATTTGTTCTGAATCGTTCTATTCCGCAAGGTTCACCGAACAAAAATGTATTATTTTTATTACTTTGTCGCACCCAGCATGACTTTATATACATTACAATTTAGTTGTATGGCAACTAACGACTATATAAAAATTAAATATAAATTAACAAATCTCATACGCGCCAGTTGGCTGTGCTATGCTTACCTTACATATTATAGTAAATCATTTTTCTTTTACCCCCCTCCCAGGTAACCGCTTCTAATTACCTGATTGTGCATATAACATAGTCGTTCAAAAATGGTACTATACCATCGTTAGTTAAGTGTCCATTGTGTTTGTACAAGTGCATGTCTTTTACGTCAAGTGACTTTTACTTTTATTAGTAATTACTACTTGCTCGCGGATGTGAATTAGAACAAAAGAAAAGCGAAATAGATTTCTGGTAAGAAATTTTAAATAAGTTTAATATTATAGAATTAGTAGTTCAACTGTTTATAGTTTTAACGCAGTATCCCTTCCAAATAATCTAGATATACAGGATGTTCCGTAAGAACGTGCAAAAAAATTTAACTGTAGATTCCCTGTCGAGAATTAATACAGGTTCTTCGTATAAAATTTTTCAAAATAACCCTTTCCTGTCGAGCTACACCCCCTTAAAGGGGTATGCGGAAAAACGGTTTTTAATTTCTATATCAAAATAACGTAATCGGAAAAATACATAATTTGGCACATCTCGGTTACTCATCAAAAGACATCTAACGAAATCATTTTATCCACCTGGCATGTTCACAAAGGGGTGAAATTAACTACCCTTCTTAAAATTTTGTAAATATCTTTCAGCCTGCTATTTTTTTTCAATTAAAAAAAAAGACTAAATATGATTATTCATTTAGAAACTTTTGTCTCTTCAAAAAATTTCGTAAAATCGATCATTTTTGAGAAAAAAAATTAAATTACATCTGTCTAAGTGATCAATCAAAAGCGATGGGCACAATTATACAGGGTGTCTCACCGGAAAATGAATCGATCGATATAGAGAAAAGTAAGCACCAGAAAATTTTTAAAATTCAGATAATTACTAATGTCGGTGTGGCCAATCCAACTAAAAAAATTATAATCAGCTGGCACTTCCGCTTATACCGGAAGCCGATACCAACTTGCTTATTTCAAATGGAATACTCTATATATTTTAGGGTTTTCGAAAAGAGCATAAAATTCTGAGTCGAAAATAAGTGCATATCCTATACCTAAACCTTCAGAGATATTTGACATTTTGCAGAAAATTTGACAGGTGCAACGGTTTGCAAGAACCGTTATAACTCTCTTCGTGTAAAAGATCCTCATTTGCTTCTTGTCACATAAAAAGAACACAAGGAGAACTACGTTCTACAACTGAAATAAATTCAGTAATATTATATCAAGTGTTCCGTTTTTCGCGTTACATTTTGTCAACTTCAAACCGCGAAAACTTGTTTAGGTCAAATGGAACACCCTGTATTTTTTTACGTCAAGCTATGTAAAATTGAATTAATTTTTTCTGATATTAGCACTGTGGGGGTTAAGGTTACAACTTTTTGAAACATTTGCGATTTTATTAGAAATTCATGAATTGTTGCAATCATTTCATCAAAATAGCTATGATTAGAAACCATCAGACATTATCCTCGAACCTAGACACATTTTTCGCACCTTCGGATTAGTTCTTCATAGGTAGCTCTTCTAATTGAATCCTGTGATATGTTTTGAAATGCATTTCTTACTCTTTGCATACAATCTTCAATGGTTGTTAATGGGCTCTCATAAACTTTATTTTTAATAGTTCCCCAAATGAAATAATCCAGAACTGATAAATCGGGCGAGCGAGGAGGCCATAAGAAAGGTCCATTATTGGCAATCCATTGATCATAAAAAGTTTCTTGTAAATAATCATTAATTAAATATGCGTTATGTGGGGGAGCACCGTCGTGCTGATAAAAAATGTTTGTATGTTCGGCGAGAGGTAAATTTTCTAAATAGTTATTACTCAAATTTTGTAAGATATTCAGATATCTATCACCTAAAAAAAAAAACAACAAAAATTTACCTATACATATTAGCAGAAGAGAAAATTTAATTTACCGTTTAAATTTTCCTGATAAAATTGTAATGCCACTACTCTATCGTTTCTCATGGCACAATAAACATTGAACTGCCAACTTTCCTGAAAGTTTCGCTCCCTGAACATATGAGGATTTGAGTCACTCCAATAATGCGAATTGTGTATATTAAAAAGTCAATTTTTTGTAACTTTTGCTTCATCTGTCCATATAATATTTCCCAAATAAGAATCGTGACCCTCAGACCTTATTAGAATAAACTCACAAAAATTTTGTCTTCTTAGGAAATCTGCTTCTTTTAATCCTTGAACCATAAATAATAAACAAATTTAAAAAGTTTTCGTTGGTATAATTTAAACGTGCTGGCATTTTTTGACATAAGATAATGACTGATTGTTTCTAATCATGGCTATTTTGATGAAATGATTACAATTCATGAATTTCTATTAAAATCGCAAATGTTTCAAAAAGTTATAACTTTAACCCCCACAATGCTAATATCAAAAAAAAGGAATTCAATTTTACACAACCTGACGTAAAAAAATGTAGGGTATTCCATTTGACTTAAACAAGTTTTCGCGGTTTGAAGTTAACAAAATTTAACGAGAAAAAAGGGATACTTGGTATAATATTATTGAATTTATTTCAGTTGTAGAACGTAGTTCTCCTTGTGTTCTTTTTAGGTGACAAGAAGCAAATGAAGATCTGTAGGTATAGGATATGCTACATATTTTCGACTCAGAATTTTACGCTTTTTTCGAAAATCCTAAAATATATAGGGTGTTCCATTTGAAATAAGGAAGTTGGTATCGATTTCTGGTATAAGCGGAAGTGCCAGCTGCTTGTAATTATTTTAGTTGGATTGGCCACACCGACATTAGTAATTATTTAAATTTTCAAAATTTTCCGATGCGTACTTTTCTCTATATCGATCGATTCAGTTCCCGGTGAGACACCCTGTATTCGTGTAAAATACTTAAAGTAGGCTGATGTCAAAATATAATTTGACAATATTACGTACCAATATGATCATTTGGTGCTTATAAATTGCACGAAAGTATTGAAAAGCAAATTTATTAGTATACTAAAATAAACTAACACAAAATATACAATAGACGACTTTAACCGGTAAAAAAAATTTAAACATTAAAACAACGATTGTTGTTTTTAGATATTAAAGCATTTGTTCAAAATGACGACCTCCAACTTAAATACACGTTTGCAACCGTTTCCTAAACTTGCCATACAAATTGTTTAAAACAAGAGTTTCGAACTTCATTGGCAGCATTAAAAATTATCTCTCTTAAAACTTCGACGTTTGGGACAGAGGTGTCCAGTAAACAACAAAGTGGTCTCAAAAGTAAAAGTTCAATGGATTCATATCTGGGGACCGAGGGAGCCGTTTAATTGTGGCTTCTCTTCCCCTTCCAATCAATCGATTTCTAAATGTTGAGTGTAGCCATTCTCGAACCTCTAAAGAATAATGAAGGCGCACCATCCTGCATAAATCACAGTGTTTGACGTAATGCAAGGGGTAAATCGTCTAAAGTTGATACAGGTCATTTTGTAAAATGTTCAAATGAGCTGGACCATTTAATCTGTTTGGTAACTCAAATGGCCCTATTAATTTATTGCCTATAATTTCGGCTTAAATATTTTTTGAAAAGTTGTATTGATATCTTCAACTTACAATAGCGTGAGGATTATCGTCGCTCCGAGTTATTAGTCACCAAATTATATAACATTGGAATACGGGGAACCTTATTAGAGTGGATAAAATCCTATATGTCCAACAGAAAATTGTTGATTAAGTATGACAACACTCTGTCGGATACGAGGGACGTACACATGGAAGTTCCTCAGGGTTCTGTGTTAGGACCTTTGCTATTCGCACCATACGTGAACGATTTGCCCAAATATATCAGCAACGGTAGAGTCACAATATTCACCAACGACACTACCATACAGTTTCAGCACAGACCCCTGAGGAGCTAGCTGAAAAAGTAATTCTTGCCTGCATAGAACTTGATACCTGGTGTCAGCGTAATTAATTAATATTAAATGATAAAAAAAACTGTCTATATAATTATATATATTCTAGAAAAGGACTTACTCAAGTTTTCTAATTGATAACAATATTAATGTGGTACAAAAGGTAAAATTTTTAGGAACTTGGATAATAAACTTTCTTGGAATGATCACATATACTTTGTTTGCAATAAACTAAGCTTTGTGTATTTTGCAATATTACAAATTAAAACTGTACTTGATACAGATGGCTTGCTAAATATTTACTATGCCTTAGCCTACAGCCATTTGTCGTTGAACATAATTACATAGGGTGTAGGCAGAAATATAAACAGAATGTTAATTTCACAAAAAATAATTATTAGACTTATTTTTAATTTAAAACCTTTAGATAGCTGCAGGGATGTTTGCAAGAAAAATAAAATTTTAACAGTTGCATGCATTTTTATTTTAAAATGTGTGTGCTATACATATAAAGACATTGTAAATCTTAATAGACTGGGAGATACACACTCTTATAATACTCGAAATAATGTATTAACAATCCCACCTCACTCTACTACTCTTTATAAACACTCACCAAGTTACAACGCCATCAATTTATTTAATAAACTTCCAGTTAACCTAAAATCTATAACAGGCTACAAAAAATTGAAGGTACCTACAAAAAATTATTTAATGGAAATGGTTTTTTATAGTATATATGAGTTTTTGACTCAATAACTAAATTGTTATTTTATTTACTGTGTATAGAGCGAAGTCTAGTCCAAGGACTACTCTTACACTTAACTCTATAATGGGCTTAAAATTAAATTTAACAGTAAATTAACTAGTACGTAAAGATAATTAGATCGAGAACAAAGAAAGAGAAAAAAATACATTAAAAAAAAACAGGAAAAGTAGTGAAATGCTTTCTTAATTGTATAAACTTTGCTTGTTTGCTTGTTTTTGCAAGATACCCCATTATTACATCCTCTACATACCTAATATTATCGCTACTGATCACTCAATAATAATGCTTTGTCATATTGTATAATGTCCTAAGTATAATTCTACAAAAATCAAGTCTTACTGGAACAGCTCTGTAAATGTTATTATCCCCCTCTAAGTAGGTAGAAGATCTCTAAGATATATAATGTGAACCACCACTTTCAGGTCAGTTTTTAAGACTCTTTGATAATGGTCGCAAGGCTGAAACATATGTCAGAGTAATCTGAACAAAACTAATGAAACAATAGTGCGTAGTGTAACTATTCTTTTGAATATTTATAATTATTCAATAAAATTTGTATAGCAAAGTGACAAGCTAGACACCTAATTCTTTTTTAAGCAACCTTGAGTAAGCTGAAAAATAATAACATTAATTTCATCAAGTCATGTTTATGGCAGTTTTATGACTGCTTACTATTAAAGGACCATTCCGTGGACAATAACAATTTTTGTTGCAAAAAAGTATGACAAATTTCCGTCGACGCAAGTGATTTACATATATTAACAAGTAAACATTTGCTCCAAATTTCTTTACAAGAAAAAAGATCTGTTTACAATTTGTCGACAACGAGAATTAGAGTTGTTTTCGTGTTTTCTCCAAAATCGATATTTAGTGATTTTGCGCTTTATACTGGGGCGTTGTCAGTGAACGCTTGAGGTAATTTACACTCCATCCACAATTGTATCACTTGCAATACATTTTTTAGACACGCTTTCGAAACATTTAAATTAATATTTATCAGATGACACATGTATTTTCGCTTCGCTTCAAAAATTTTATTTTATGCAGACCATTTTCACTTGAGGGTCTCTGCCTGAAAATAAAAAAATTGCAAATTAGAAATTTAGTAGAGGAAATGAATCTTAATCGTTATAGTTAAGGTGCCCGTCGGGAAAAATTTTGCTGATACATACTCTCTCCAAACTTCGTGTATGGCTTCATTGGACCTAGTCTGACAGCATTTCCCTCTATAATTTTTTTTTGTTTTTGGGGCGTTTTCCCGCTAGATTTTCCGAAACATGTCATTTTGACGGCATATAAAAAATGTGTAGATACTGTTATTTTTCCAAGTAGAATAGCTTAAAAACGGGAATTGAAACGTGAAAAAATAATTGTCTGACAATAAATGTGGGTCATTGGGCGTGTCCGCTATCTCGAATATGTCGGAAAAACGACTATAAGAAAATTTATTAATAACCAGCTGATTTTCGCTGTCTTAATTTATTAAAACATACAAAAACAAATTTTCGTATTGTCTGATGAAAATTATTTTCCGATTTCCCAGTCTGACGCGTCAAAGTTGTCGGTTTCATGACAGCAAAAAATTTATTCATAACCTTCAGACATTGGAAAATTATATGCAGAAAATAGGTATTTAATTTGTGGTATAAGTGTCTGACAAATACAGTGGAGCGTCTGACGAAAAAACACAATTTTCCAATAGCGGCCGTCGAAGTTAGGGCGATAAAAAAATGAAATTTCGTTTAGTCGAGAAGACGGTTAAAAAAGATACGGTATTTCGACTTACTTATTTTATAATCTTTATTTTGAATTTTTTGAACTCTTTTAGACTATCTGAATTGGACTTACCCAAGTTTTAAGTTCGATAATATTGAAAAATACGTAAAACTTTTTGTAGAAAAAAGTAGCGAAAAATTGTCTCTTAGTACGTTTAAAATCGCTATATCTCCGGGACTACTATAGTCTGTTTTTAAACCAGGAGGACTCTTTTGAATTTGCCGCGCTAAATCATACACATGTGATTGGTTGCGCGTTCGCCAGTTTTACATTAGGCCAAATCGTAAATTTTGACATGTCAGTTGAATATTTCAACCAAATTTCGAAGTGTCTTCATTAATTATTTTGTAGAGATTTGAAAGCAAAAGGAAACAGTTCTTTACAGAACTAATTATATGTTATTTATATTTATTATATATACATATTCTGGAAGTTTCACCAGTAAAGAAAGGCAAATAACTAGATTTGGGTGCTTTAACATTATCTGAGAAGCAATGTGTAATAAATATGTATAAACATAAACAGATGTTGAGTATAAAAACAAAGGTCAAAATGTGTGAAATTGTATCTACAATTATGAATGCAATGGGTAAGATATTGAACAATAAGATTTGTAAGATTTTACTGTTATGAATTGCAAGATCAACTGTATTCCGTACGATAAGGGAATATAGAAAGACTGGAAATATACGCAGGCCAAAAAAACTTGGAGGAAGACCAGGAATTATTACCAGATTTGCTGAAACAGTGAAAAACTCTATTCGACAAATAATACATAGTTTCTTCTACAAAAATGAAATGCCTACCCTAAACAAAATTCTACATGAAATAAATAGTCGCCCAGATTTGCAGAAGTTTTCTCGATCCTCAATAAATTCATGAAGGAAATTAATTTCAAGTAAGTTACATTTACATTTGGAAAATTTGTGTTGAGCATATCATCAAAGAGGGAGAAAAAATGTACAAATTGAATGGAATCATGGACACTATAATTGAGCCGTTAATTATTTCTATTGGTGCTGAAAGCGACACTTCATCTGAAAGTTCGGATACAGACACAGAATTAGATCTTCAGTGACTTCAGTGATTAAGTGATAAGTGCAAAAGTATTTAAGAACTTATTCTAGAGGTGTTTAAGATGACTGATATATAATTAATTATTGTTGTTACTTTAACTATGTATTCTGTAAGTTCATAAATTGTAATGTTTATTACCTCTTAAAATATATATATCATTAAAATTATATATATCATTGACACATCAATTGAAAATAATTATATATTTTTTTAAAATATTGTTTAATAAGTTTCGTATACCAAATCAAATTTCAAATATCTCAAACAATATTCTTTTTTGGAAATATATTATTAAGAATGTGAGGAATCCATAGACCCCTTTTTTAGTAAGTATATTAGACTGCATACACCTATACTGTACTCGTGTAAGGTTGGTTGCTTAGAACCCCCAAAATATCCTAGTAATTTTCTGGTAACTTTTATAGTGTAAATTGGGATTCTACATTTAGTCCTCCTGGTTTAAAAACAGACTTAGTCCGAAAATTTTCATCCAGGGCCCAAATTAAAAGTCTTGAAACAAGCTATAAGATAACACTTTACAATATTAGTTATAACAAAGTACATTTTATAAATGAAAAAACAATTAATCCATTTGCGGTAAATATATGAATTCAATTTAAGTGTGCAATTTTGCATCAAAAATATATGAAGTATGCAGGGAATAAATAAAATTATAAAAATTATATACCACGTGCATCAGATAAACCGTTACAATTCTCTACTACTACACGTGTACTATACTACTACTATAGAATAGAATACGGAGTGTAGAAAGACGTTCCACACTCCTATGTTCTATTACAGTGCCTGCGTACTAAACAGATGTACACAAGTGAACTTGTATAAAACGATATATTTTCAAGCGCGAAGTTCAAGCAATTTTTTTATGATTTTTGACACTGTAAAAATGATTTTTCAATAATTAGTATGAGATAATCATGACAATTTGAAGGAAATCACAACATTAAAAAATTGTATTTTCCAGGCTAATTGGTGTTCCTTTGAATGATGATGAGTAATATTAATAAATTATTCATTTTACAGAGGAAACGGATCAACCGGAAAACGTTGCAAGCATTGAAGAAAATGAGAATGACAGCGATGGGGTAGAAAACGATGATAGCGAGAATCTTTCCGATGAAGAATACTTGAGCGAATGAATTTTTAATAAATTTTTCTTGTAGAAATAAAAACTTGTAAAATGGAAACGTATTTTCTCGCAGTATCTCAGAAATTAATGAAGATACAAGTTTTTAACTAATATTTTTTGAAGGGGGAAAAACCCATTACTTTTTATGCACTGAAGTACGTGATAAGAGAAGTTCTTTTTTTTTTCTCATGCAAAATACTCTATTTTCCATTCCAATATGTATTATGCATTTAAAATAATAACAAGATAATTAACAGTGAAGAACAAGTCACAGGGGCTGAGCGAAGTCGTGCGGCCTTGGAGAGCTGGAACGCGGCATTGTGCTTTATGTTCGGAGAGGCAGGCGTTTTAAATCGCATCTAAATTGCTTATTCCTAGCTTCTTAAATTTTGGTGCACATTGAAATGACCCCTAGCAACTTTCAACGGCGCCTAACGCGTGACTTTCTAGGGGCTGGCAGGCACTTAGTGCAACATGGTCGACAAGGCAGGCACTCGAAAATGAATTTTGAATGTTTTAAACTATTTCGTGAATTTCTTTCGTGCACATTGCGATGAGCCAAATTATGCAGTTTTTGGAACCGGTTTTTAATTGGCAAGCGGGATTTCGCAACCGAATCCAACTGGCAGGCACTTGAATTCGTATTTAGTAGTGTCTCTAGCATCTGTATAAAATTTTTTATCAACATTGCGATGAGACCATTAATACGTTTCGAAAATGCCACAATTTTTTTTTTTTTTTAAATAAACGCAGCCGATCCGAGCAGGCAGGCACGCGATATCTTATTATACAATGTTAGTATTACATTCTGTAATTTTTTTGTTCACAATGGAATCAGCACGGTTTGAGTGTCACTAGCTGCTTATAGAGCTGTCTCACTTTGGGTTATATAACATCTATCTTTTCCCATTTTGTTATTATTTCTAATTAAACTATCTTTGTTTATTTAGTAGTGACATGGACATAGTTCAAATTATGTCTGTCAAAGCTTGGGATACTTATAAAATGACACGTTATGACTAATTTTAGGCGTCAATTTTGACAGTAATAGCGACCGGCCACAGACAGCTGATTTTCAATTAGATCGTACTGTCGTGAGCAGAAAAAAATAGGAGAACTTTTTTTTTCTAATGTAAATCTGTCTCTATTTGAATATGTAATGAGTAGCCGAAATAAAACAGATATCATTTTGAATTTATTTTTTATTTTAATGCTGTAGTTATTGCTATAGTAAATGATGCATGGTTAATGAGACAAATTGCACTGCATTATAACATTAACAAAAATTTGGTGTGTAACATTTTAAGAAAGTGGAGAATAAACGGTACGATTAGTAGAAATCCTGGATCAAAGGACAAAGGATATCCTACTTAACAAGAAACTAACTATTAATATTTCGTTATTGCACCATTTCTATTTATAACTTCTATAAGTCTGTTTGGCATAGAATTAAATAACCTTATACAATAATCATTAGTAATAATATTTTCCCATGTATTATTTACTATTTTCACTAATTCTTCGGCATTCCGTGGTCTCACATTTCGTTTTTGGATACTTCTTACGAGTAGTCCGCATACTTCTTCCACAGGGTTAAGATCTAGACTATGACTGGGCCAGTTAAGAACATTGATGTTGTTATCTTGAAACCAGTTAGTTACGGTATGAGCAGTATGAACAGAACAATTGTCTTGTTGAAATATGAACTCATTATTAGAAAATAATTGTGACACAGAAGGGAGCATAATATTGTCTAAAATCCTAATATACGTTTCACTATTAAATCGTTCCTCAATATGCCACAATACACCAGAACCACGTGCCGATATCAAAGCCCACATATTGACGGAAAATCTACCACTTTTATCATTGTTAGATACATATTTCTCATCGAATCGAGTATTCGGAGGGTGGTAAATACGAATACGACCGCTGTGTGTTGCCTGGAAAGTTTCTTCGTCTG
Organism: Leptura quadrifasciata; assembly: GCA_963675555.1. Classification (NCBI taxonomy): domain Eukaryota; kingdom Metazoa; phylum Arthropoda; class Insecta; order Coleoptera; family Cerambycidae; genus Leptura; species Leptura quadrifasciata. The sequence continues at coordinate 15,260,737 of OY776680.1, read as the reverse complement.
CAAAGATTACATTGTTCCAAAAATTTACATCATGCGCTAAAAATTCAAGCGCAAATCCCACTCGAGTTTCTTTATGCTCAGCTTTAAGTATTTCTGTGCTGCTGCATGACAGCGTATCTCCGATTCTCTTACTCACCGGTGACCAGTACTATTCGATCCAGGAAAATTCGTTTATTCAGCAGCTTGAATAACTGAGTAAAATGGATTTTCTACTTAAACATTTACCAATTGCAAATCTTGTTGTTGAGTTGATATCCTTAGTTGCTCTGTTCCAGGATTTCTACTAATCGTACCATTTATTCTTTCTTAAAATATTACACACCGAATTTTTGTCAATATTTTAACGCAGTGCAATTTGTCTCATTGACCATCCATCTTCTGCTTTAGCAATAACTTCAGATTTAACTAAATCGCTTATATGAGGTATATTAGTTTTTTCCACACTTGCAATAAATTATAACAACTAACTGACAATGTCACAAAAATTAAAGTTAGATGTACATAACTAGATTTTAGCAATCACCGTTATAAGACGTCCTATTTTTTTTGCCCACGACCGTACGTCTGAGAACGTTTCAGCTGAGGATAATCCCAAACAGAGACACAAGATATGGTGGCTACGTTCTATAGAAGGCGACAGAGCTAGAAAACTTATACGGTATCTTGAGGTCTATTTGTTTTAAGTCTATGGTTGTCATAGTATTATCAGTCACAGCCTACTGCGTAGTAATTGATTACTGCGCATCCAACGGAAATCCTAAAATACCTTATATACATATTTGTTGGTATTATGTCCGATATAAAAAATATTACAGCTAGACCTATCAACCTGTTTGAAATCAAGGAAAATGATCTAAAAGAATATGTAAAAATATGAAGGATTTTCCATTTAAAAACAATCCTCATTGTTATATCATGTGACCTTTTATAAGAAACTTTCTTTTATCTAAAATAATAACAGAAAAGGGGAGGAGGTCAGAATATAGCGAATAATCCTGTAACATCCGAGACCCGCATGTACGATGGAGGGAAGTCACGAGGAAGTTAAGTATTTTTAAGAAACTATATATTCAAACCCCATTAGTTCGGTTAACATAAATGCCATTGATCTGAAAATATCGTCAGATCTTTACGACAGAGAGAGGACATGTAGAAAAATTATGCTATTGGTATTAAAGTAAGCGAGTCCATTATTAAATAATTCTGGATGTTTATATAATTTAATAAAGCAATCTTCATAAACGTGCTGTTTGTTTATTCATATTGATATTGGTGAAATAAGAATACTCTTAATTGGGTTAAATAGGAAACGCTAAGTGTAATTTGTTTTTATTTCCTTTCCCTATATACACTATACTATCAAATTTTACGTGCTTTTATTCTTAATAGTTTGTAAACTCACCTACCTGCTCGTCGTCGGCTATTTTTTGTAGAGAAATAACTCAGGGCTAGATTGTTTCTGCTTAGACCAAAAGCAGATCGGACTGGATTGATCTCGGTGACTCTGGCCTTAATAAAAAATAAAGCAAATTGCTAATTAGTTATTTTCATAGACATTAGACATGTCGAAGCTTTGGGTTATTTAACTTAACTTTAAAAAATGAAAAACTAACCGTCTTATACATGAGAGAAGAAAAACGTTTGACAGTGTATTAAAATTTTAAATGGGAGGGAAAAAATATTCCGAAGCAACATCATCAATAATCTCATAATGGAAAAGAAAATTTGTTTTCATGTTTAATATTATATTATTAATTTTTTATTTAACACTTGGCTAGTAAAAATACAGATTCCTATATCTAATAACAATAAATTGCACTCTTATATATTGCTTAAATAATTATATCAACATAATTATCATTATGACTGATAGTCGAGAGGTAAGCGCCTCTCACCCAAAAGTTCCGGGTTCGATTCCCGGTCGTGGCTGTGGAAAATACTGTAAGAGAAATTTTTCCGCTATACACGGATATTGGGTGTGCGCCCCTTGTCTCTAAATGTACAGGGTGTCTCACCGGGAAATGAATCGATCGATATAGAGAAAAGTACGCATCAGAAAATTTTGAAAAGTCCATACCAATTTGCTTATTTCAAATGGAACACCCTATATATTTTAGGGTTTTCGAAAAGAGCATAAAATTCTGAGTCGAAAATATGTAGCATATCCTATACCTAAACCTAGCCGTTTCAGAGATATTTGACATTTTATAGAAAATTTGACAGGTGCAACGGTTTGCAAGAACCGTTATAACTTTCTTCGTGTAAAAGATCCTCATTTGCTTCTTGTCACGTAAAAAGAACACAAGGAGAATTACGTTCTATAACTGAAATAAATTCAATAATATCATACCAAGTGTTTTTCGCGTTACATTTTGTCAACTTCAAACCGCGAAAACTTGTTTAGGTCGAATGGAACACCCTGTGTTTTTTTACGTCAAGTTGTGTAAAATTGAATTCCCTTTTTTCTGAAATTAGCATTGTGGGGGTTAAAGTTACAACTTTTTGAAAGATTTGCGATTTTATTAGAAATTCATGAATTGTTGTCATTTCATCAAAATAGCCATGATTAGAAACAATCAGTCATTATCTGATGTCAAAAGATGCCAGCACGTTTAAATTGCACCCACGAACTTGCTTATTATTTGTGGAGAATGTGATAAAGTAATATCAAGAACTTGCAGCACATAATAATAAGCGGAAGTGCCAGCTGCTTCTAATTATTTTAGTTCGATTGGCCACACCGACGTTAGTAATTATCTAAATTTTCAAAATTTTCTGATGCGCACTTTTCTCAATATCGATCGATTCAATTCTCGGTGAGACACCCTATATAGTCTCCTCCCACACAAGGCTCTTCTAGAGCCTTTCGAGATAAAGGGAGTCGTAATTACCTATGGTATTATTATTATTATTATTGTTATTATTACTATATTAGTCTTTTAATGAGAAATTCATTTACTGTAGGTAATTGTTTATGTTCTATTTTGTAGATTAGTATTAAGTTCGCTCTTTTAATACTCTCCCAAATTGTCAACCACCCTAATGTTTGCTACATGTTTTCTACCGGGGTAGTATAATTCGCATTGCTTTATTCTGTTGTATCTGTAACCGATGATCATTTTTTGTACAGCATATTAACAAATAACTACAATAACTAAAATGAGGTACCTAATATAATGTATTGTAAATTAACATTTTAGCCCACTCTGATAAACTACTAGCAATACAACTAAAAATTCCGATTTTTTTTAACCAATTTTTTATCTAGATAATCTATGTGAGAAGAAAAACTGAGTTGGTGGTCCAAATAGACACCTAAGTATTTAATCTCCGACACATAGTTAATCGCATCTCCATTTATATCGATACCCAAATCTAATTCCATGTATTTTCCACAATTAGCCTTTAAGCCTAACACCATACACTTTGTTTTTGATGTATTTAATTTTAATTGATTTTGGCAAAGCTAGTCGTACAAAATTTGAAGTTCATCATTTAGAGTATCAACAATTTCTCTGAAATCTTCTCCTACAACACAAATTAGGGTATCGTCCGCAAATAGATTGACAAACGACTTTTTTAAAGCTCTATAAATATAATTCACATAAATGACAAACAAAGGAGGACTGAGGACACTCCCCCGAGGAACGCCAGAGGTAATTTTAATTCTACTTGATACGTTGCCCCAACTCTTGTCATTTGATACCTGTTAATTAAATAATCCTCAATCCACTCTAAAGCACTACTATTTACACCACTGCAACTTTTCAATAAAAATATCACGATCAATTGTTTCAAATGCCATTTGCAAGTCTACAAATACACTAAGCACCACTTTTCCTTCATTCATGTCCTTTCTCCATGTTGGATACACATACTGCATGGCCGATTCACAGGAATGGTTAGCTCTAAACCCAGACTTCTCCGCAAATAATAACCGATTAACCTCAAAATATTTCCTTGGCTGTTCAGATACGATTATCTCAATGATTTTGTCGACAACTGAAATGAAATTAATTGGCCTGAATTCTGCAGGAATTTTAGGCTTGGTTACTGTTGGAATAGGTACTATTACGCTAGTTTTTAATTTACTTGGTACTTTCGCGGTTACTAGTGAGGTATTTATGAGATGCAATAAGGCATATCCAATTCCACAAAACAGATCCTTAACCACTTTTATACTTAGCCAATTATCACTGGTATTTTTCAGTTCATAAATAATTTTTTTAAGCTATCCTAGTGCAATGTTTTCAAATCTTAGTGAGTGAGATTGTTCATCTGGTTCATTTCCATCAATTTTGAAGTCCCAATACCTTTTTTCAATACCCTCTGATATTTTCTGTATTCTACCTGAATAGAATCACTTATCTTCATTTAATAAGATTATTGCTGGTTCTTTAATTTTTCTTTTTTTGGTATCTGCTTCTTTTGTTAAAATTTTTGCCGAGTTTATTCTATGTCCGTTTTCCCGTTTTTCTTAGTCTTTTGATATCACTGTCTTCTTCAACCAATCAATGTTAGATATGGAACATATAGAATATCGTGGTTTCCATTTCATTGTGGACCCAAAAAATGATATATCTTAACATATTACTGTATGCTGATGATGCTAAAACAATTGCCGTAATAAAATTAGTTACTGTTACTAAATGTTATTGAATAATCTACTACCTTGTATATCAAATTAAATTTATTCTTTTTTGACAAAATTTTAATATTTCAGTGAGAAAACTTAAACAACCTGGAGGAGATCATACTACTAGCTAAACCTTTTTATTTAGAAAAGAAAACATGGGGGACACGGTAATAGCAGAATGGTATGCTGGACAACACATTTTTATAACAGGTGCTACTGGTTTTATGGGGAAGATTTTGGTGGAGAAAATTTTGAGATCTTGCCCAAAAATAGCTAAATTGTATATATTGATTCGTTCAAAGAAGGGAAAAGAAGCAAAACACAGGCTGGAAGATTTTTTAAATTGTCCAGTAAGTAGCCGTTTCGTTATTACATTTTTATTATTTTGTATGTGTATCTAGATTAGTTCAGAATTTGCTTCGTTAATTATGTGATATGGATTCATGAAGCAGCAAACAGTTACTGGAAAACGTTACTATTCAAGAAGTACATGTTGGGCAAACGAGAATATCGATTTGAATTAGAGTTAAGGAGCATATAATCATCTTAAAGCTTTTCTTGTCGTAAATGGAAGCTCCACTTGATTTTTTGTTACGGATAACATAACAGTTAACATTTTGGGCAAGAATAGTCTATATATTTTATTTAAATTCCCCGACATTGGAAACTCGCAAGACCAATGTACCTATATTTTGTCCTATTACACCAAATATCTAGTTTTATATCTATTGTAGAAGAATCAAGTTTAGAAACATCCCATTTTTGTGAACTACATTCCAGTAAAAAGAAATTTTGTATCCATAGCCTACTTTGTGAGATATATTACAAGTACCTGAAAAGTAGGAAAACCACAAACGGTTATAGCTTCCTTATTTGAGGAGATACGAAAAAGCGTTAAAGGGATGAAAGTTGACGGCAAAGGCAATAGGAATAATAATGCGTATCAAAAAAATCGAAAAACGCTTTGACATACGCAAAAATGAAAAGAACAAATCTCAAAGTAGGCCATGACACCATTAATTCCGTTTATTTTTTCTCTTCCCAACAATATAAAACATGTCACAAAAATTTTAACTGATAGTGTCAATATTTAATATTTTACGAAAACAACAATTCATATTGAATCGTAAAATCAGCTATGCCATGATTAGTGAAAAACAATGTATACAGTTATTAACAAATCTGACAGTTTGTCACTGTTGTATGTTGCGTTGTCGAGTTCTAAGACAAGTTTTATATCAGTAATTATGGTGTACACCAATAAAAACAAATTCGATATGATTAGCATTTTGACGCTGATATGGCAGTCACGGTTTACGGAGATGCTCCGCAGCCAAATCGAACTATGTTTAGGAAGTTAGTTCAAAATCTAAAAACGCACGGTTCATTTTCAAAAGAAGTAGTAAGGCGAGGGCATGTTGCGGATAATGTAAGAAAAGTGAATAGAGTATTGAATTATGTTAACCAACACGAAGAAACCTCTTTGAGACAAATTCAGAGAAACTGTCGCATAAAAAAAGACAGTGCAAGAAAGATATTTTAAAAAACCGGATTTCGATGCTACAAAATGAGGAAAGTTCAACATTTAAATGAGGGAAATAAACCGAGGAGAGTAAGATTTTGTAGATAGTTTTTAAAAAAATATTGTTAAAAAAGCTTTTATTTAAAAAATACTTTAAAAAGTATAAAATAAACTTTGAAGTAAATCAAACCCATCATTTTGTTACATTATATAATTTTTTTATGATATAAAAGCTTGTCGCGAGATTTTCCTGTGCAAAGGAGATTGTACATATTGATAAATAATAAATGAGTTATTATTATTATTATTTCTACCGCTTCCGAGATAATTATGAGAGTCCGGACAAAGAAACACTAGATACTGCATTTTTTCAAGATGGAGATCCCGATCGGTTGGGATTGTTTTATAGGTAGCAGGAAGAGAACTACAACAGTGCTGAAAAAATATCATTACTACTTTCGTCGACGACCTCTACTAATTCCCTTTTCTTTACAAGGTATTCGACAGGATTCGAGGTCAACCAAACAGCGATGAAACACTAAGAAAACTTTGTTGCATTAGTGGTGACATTACGAAGCCTAATTGTAACTTATCAAATGATGATCAAGCCCTTCTGAACGAGACAGTAACTATAGCTTTTCACATGGCCGCTAACGTTAGATTTGATCAACATCTAAAAGATGCCGTGCTCTTAAATGTTGGAGGTGCTTCAAACGTGTTGGATCTAGCGTGCGGATTCAGTAAACTGAAGGCCTTTGTGCATGTTTCCACCTCGTACTGCCACTGTGATGAAACGGAATTGGAGGAGAGATTGTATACAGCCCCACATAAGCCCAGGTAAGGTTAACCTAGGTTGACCACAATGTTCGCGCTCTTGAACAGTGACGTGTTCTTGTCGAGTCATTCTAACAATTTCAACCAATTGATGTGTAGTGTAGTGTTCTGGAATTTCGGTTAGTTTAAATAGAAAGTTATTTTATTTTCTTAAGTTTCGATTTACTACAAAGCAGGGTTGGGCTGATTTAAATCAAGATAAAAATCATAATTTAAATCAACTGATTTTAAAAAAAATCACTATTTAAATCAAAGCCGATGATAATTTTGAGAAATAACTGTCAGTTTCTTTAAATTACAAAAGCAAGAAACTTTCACAAGCAAATGCTACAATGGAAAATAAAAATATTCTCGTTATAATACTAGAACAAAAGTATTAATTTTCCTGCTTTTTAAATCCCCAGTCTATTTCTTACATCGGAATGTAATAGCCCAAAGGTACTAAAAACTCGTTCCACTGAGGTTGAAGAAGCAATTGCACAGAGAATTCATTTTAACACAGGTATTTGTTTTTTGATTTTTGGATCATCATCAGCTTGTGATAACCACCACTGAATTTCATTGACGTTTTTTGTAATTTCTTCAGTGAACATGATCCTTTTGAAGGGCAGAGAATGAGCCAAATTTTTTTCATTTTCAGTTAACTTGCACTTTTGCCTGGACGGGTCCATCATATATATAAACTATAAAGTATTAAGGTGTCAGTGCTTGTTCATATTAGCGCTGAAATTGTTGATGTTGTGGAATTGATAGTTCTAGACCTCCTTCAAAGATATTTTCTAACTTTTTCCATTCTTTCACGGCGTTCGAAAGTGCAGCACCTTTTCCCTGTAAACTATCCAGAGCAATCGATATTGGTTTTAAAATCTTTAAGTATTCTTGTGCACTGCGTTTTAAGCTAATGTTTGAAGCTTTTTGGAAGATTGTATTATCAATTTCCTCTTTGTTTTCATCACAGATTTGCAGCAGTATATTTCAATGAGCGATATACAGGATGGTCCGTAAGTAATGGTCCATAGAGCAACAGTGAGTTTCTGACATTAAAATATTACGATAGAACTAAACTTACCTCAGTACAAAAGTTGATATTAACAGAGATATAGGGTGTTAAAGTCAATATTATATTTTTAATTTTCTCATATAACTTTTGAAGTTTTTCAAGTATTATTGTGAAAATTGGTGAATGGGGGTTGTTTGAGATGAAAAATTCAAATCTGCTTCCATTTTTTGTGTAGATCCTAGAGGGCGCCACATAAGCATTATTGTTTAAGCTGTAAATGTACTCTTAACTTTCTAACTAAAAAACTAGTGGCTTTCCTTTTCTTACCAATTGACCCGGACTCTGACTCTATTGATACTCCCGGTTGCGACTTTGCACAGCTTGATGTGGAATCGAACGTAGAAGTTAACGCAAAACTTGTCAGGGTAGGTTGTCTTTCTCTTTCTAGAAAAAGTTGTTGATTTTACAAATAAATTAAACAGAATGATAAATATATTAAGACCAGATTCAGATTACAAAAATATCTGAAATTCTAAAATATAAAATGTCACACGCTTTTTTATTATCATGATTTATCTTATTGAAATCAATGATTTTTTATTTTTTTAATAAAAATCAAGTATTGCCCCACCCTGCTACAAAGCCACAATCGAAAAAAAACTAGTATAATTAAATGTATTGAACATTGAATTGTGTTTGTTTATGTTGGATATCTGAATAAAACTTATTTAAAGAAGAAGAATAAATGATACCTAAAGCAAGACATTTTTCTAGACAAATATTGGAATTAGTGAAATGGATAGACGACGATATCCTGCAATATTTTACATCAAAGCTCTTAAAGAATTTCCCAAACACATATGCCTACACCAAGTGCTTAACGGAACAGCTGATGGCGGAATATAGTGAAAAATTACCCATAGTTATAACGAGACCGTCGATAGGTAAGTAAAACAGTACGTAACTGAAGTTCTGGTCCTTTGAGAGACTCAAATGTGTCTCAATTTTCATAAAAATAAAAAAATATTGAATATGTTACGTCTGTTCCCGTGACTTGGCGTTTTGCTAATCGTACTGTCAACTTATTCAGATTCTAAAGATATCTTTCTTTTCTCTTCCTTATTTCATGTCACTATTTGTAAGTCCGTCTTAGTTGGTGTATGTTCATTTAGGGTCGCTCCACACTATAATACCGATCACACTTCATTCTCGGTCTGGTAAAATGAGATCATATTCACATTATATAATCTGACTTAGAGCCAGATGTATAGTTGAAATAGGAATAAACTGAGACAGAAAAAACGTAACAAAAACATAATTATTATCGCCGCGGGCCATGGCGCTAAGTTGAAGTAAATAGATTCCACTAAATAGAAAACGCAACAAAAACTTTACAACATAATTATATCGCCGCGTGCCATGACGCCAAGCCTGACATCAAATAACGACCCGAGACCCGACGCACATTAAAAACCTATAAAAGTTAAACGAGTCAATTTGCGAACAGCACTAAAAAAGAGTGCTGGTATTTTAATAAGTTTTAAAGTTTTTGTTGGGTTTCTTATGTCTCAGGATTTTCCTACTTGAACTATACTAACGAAGTTCAGCGATTTGGACTTCGCACAAAATAAAAAAAAATCACCTTTTTTAACGTTTCAGTAACAGCGGCCTACCAAGAGCCGATACCAGGATGGATTGATAATCTTAACGGTCCCACGGGGATATTAATAGGAGCAGGAAAGGGAGTTATAAGGACGATGCACTGCAACGTGGAGCTAAACGCGGATATCGTACCTGTTGACATCAGTATTAACAGTCTGTTGATTGTTGCATGGAAAGTGGGAAGTGAACCCAAGAAGAACGAAACCCAGGTGTATCACATCACGGCGAATAACGTAAGTGATGTCGTTAGAATAACTAACGCAATTTTTTATAAAGTATCGGTAGAGATAGAAAAAATTGATGTTAAGTTCGCATTTTCTGTGAAAGTAAAACCACGTCACATTTTTTTTTGCACGGCAAGTTTAACTTTTTTGGATCTAGTTTAAATTATAATGGAGTTTAATAGTTTCTCCGCCTTAGATCATTAATGATGGCCCAGCTCTCTCTTTACCTGTTGCTCATGTCTTTATACACAGGGTGTCTCACCGGGAACTGAATCGATCGATATAGAGAAAAGTGCGCATCAGAAAATTTTGAAAATTTAGATAATTACTAATGTCGGTGTGGCTAATCCAACTAAAATAATTACAAGCAGCTGGCACTTCCGCTTATACCGGAAGCCGATACCAACTTGCTTATTTCAAATGGAACACCCTACATATTTTGGGGTTTTAGAAAAGAGCATAAAATTTTGAATCGAAAATACGTAGCATATCCTATACCTAAACCTAGCCGTTTCAGAGATATTTGACATTTTATAGAAAATTTGACAGGTGCAACGGTTTGCAAGAACCGTTATAATTTTCTTCGTGTAAAAGATCCTGCTTCTTGTCACGTAAAAAGAACACGAGGAGAACTACGTTCTACAACTGAAATAAATTCAATAATATCATACCAAGTGTTCCGTTTTTCGCGTTACATTTTGTCAACTTCAAACCGCGAAAACTTGTTTAGATCAAATGGAACACCCTGTACTTTTTACGTCAAGTTGTGTAAAATTGAATTCCCTTTTTTCTGATATTGATATTGGCATTGTGGGGGTTATGCGTTATGTGGGGGAACACCGTCGTGCTGATAAAAAATGTTTCTATGTTCGGCGAGAGGTAAATTTTCTAAATAGTTATTATTCAAATTTTGTAAGATATTCAGATATCTTTCACCTAAAAAAAAAAAACAATAATTTACCTATACATATTAGCAGAAGAGAAAATTTAGTTTACCGTTTAAATTTTCCTGATAAAATTGTAATGCCACCACCCTATCGTTTCTTATGGTACAGTAAACATTGAACTGCCGACTTTCCTGAAAGTTTCGCTCTCTGAACATATGAGGATTTGAGTTACTCCAATAATGTGAATTGTGTCTATTAAAAAGTCCATTTTTAGTAAATTTTGCTTCATCTGGCCATATAATATTTCCCAAATAAGAATCGTGACCCTCAGACCTTATTAGAATAAACTCACAAAAATTCTGTCTTCTTAGGAAATCTGTTTCTTTTAATCCTTGAACCATATGGAATGAAAACGGGTGAAACTTATGTTTTAATAAGATTCTGTGAATTGAAACCTTGCATAGTCCCGATTTCAGAGTAGCTTGTCTTAATGACATCCTTGAAAATGCATGAAAATATCCCAGAATGACTATTTCAATGTTTTCGTCATCAACAATAGGCTTTCTTCTTTGCATTTTTGCTTTTACAGAGCCATAATTTTTTAAATTTTCCAGTATGCGTTTTACATTGTTAAGTGACGGTTACCGTTTTTCTGGATATCGAGTAGTAAATGTGCTGCAAGTTCTTGATATTACTTTATCACATTCTCCATAAATAATAAACAAATTTAAAAAGTCTTCGTGGGTGTAATTTAAACGTGCTGGCATTTTTTGACATAAGATAATGACTGATTATTTCTAATCATGGCTATTTTGATGAAATGATTACAACAATTCATGAATTTCTAATAAAATCGCAAACATTTCAAAAAGTTGTAACTTTAACCCCCACAATGCTAATATCAGAAAAAGGGGAATTCAATTTTACACAACTTGACGTAAAAAAATACAGAGTGTTCCATTTGACCTAAACAAGTTTTCGTGGTTTGAAGTTGACAAAATGTAACGCGAAAGACGGAACACTTGGTATGATATTATTGAAATTATTTCAGTTGTAGAAATTAGTTCTCCTTGTGTTCTTTTTACGTGACCAGAAACAAATGAGGATCTTTTACACGAAGAAAGTTATAACGTTTCTTGCAAACCGTTGCACCTGTCAAATGTCAGATATCTCTGAAACGGCTAGGTCTAGGTATAGGATATGCCACATATTTTCGAAAACCCTAAAATATATAGGGTGTTCCATTTGAAATAAGCAAGTTGGTATTGACTTCCGGTATTAGCGGAAGTGCCAGCTGCTTGTAATTATTTTAGTTGGATTGGCCACACCGACATTAGTAATTATCTAAATTTTCAAAATTTTCTGATGCGTACTTTTCTCTACAGGGTGCTGCATCATGAGAGGGACATAGCTTAATAGGAGGTAGAGAACATCAGTGGTAACTGGAACCTTCCATAGAAATGTCTCATTGGGCCTTCATTACGAGGTTACTGGGTGTTAAATAATTTTTGGCCAAACCTGTTTTTTGTCATAACTTTGACAGGGAATGAAATAACGGATTCATATATGGTACGGCTAATGTACTAACGAGCCCCAAGAGGTACATGTATAAAAAAAAATATATCCAGGTCCGGACTCACTATAATTTATGTTTCTTCTTTGCATCAATAAAACATCACCCTGTATATATTTTTTTGAAATTTCGATACGATATTCGAAAAGAGCAAGAAAAAACAAACAAAATGGCCTATTTCATTTTTTTGTTACACCTTCGTGGTTATTTAAATACGTTGTTAAATGTGCAAGAAAATGGATTACAGAACCCTATTAAATGAGAGGCACGTGAAATAAATAGTTTTATAACTAAAATTTGCAAAAATTCTATTGAGCCTAGGTGGTCTGGGTGAATCCTAATTCCGGCACGTTTTAAAGGTCCATTTTGGTAAAAAACTGTGGTCCTAATAAGTAATCGGGTATGAAATAACAAAATTTTTAATCAATCACAGTAGGCTTGTTCAAAGTGACAGATAATAAAAAGAAATCTCCTAAACAGTTGAATAATTGTTTGTTAGTAATTTAATGTGTCAATAATCCGCATTTAGTTAGTGAAAACTTGTGAAAATATTTTAACTATGCCAGTAAAATTTACAAACGTGGAATATGCTGACATAATATTCATCTATGGTTTCTGTAATGGAAATGGTAGGTCGGCGGAAAGAGAATATCGGCTGCGTTTTCCTGGTCGTCGATACCCTAATCATAAAACCTTTAGTACGGTGTTCCAGTATGCAAGACAACACGGAAAGTTTCCTACTTCTGCAGTTGTGGAGCGTGTTTTACAACAAGGTGTGCAGGAACAAAACAATATTATAAACGTAGTTCAAGAAAACCCAAATATGAGCACTAGACGAATCAGTTTGGCAACTGGTATTCCTCATTGGCGAGTATGGAGAACCCTAAAAAGAGAACGTTACCATCCATATCATATCCAGCAGGTACAGCGTCTTCAACAAGGCGACGATATCCCCCGCCTGGCATTTTGTCATTGGTTGTCTAACCATCGCCCAGTCATTTACAGAACCTTATTTACGGATGAGGCACAATTTACAAGGGATGGAGTAAACAATTCACGAAATAATCATAAATGGGCACAGGAAAACACACATGCGGTACGCCAACGCCGTTCGCAACACAGGTTTTCTGTAAATGTTTGGGTCGGACTTGTGAATAGACATTTGATAGGGCCACATTCTTTTGAAGAAAGATTGAATGGTGAAATTTACTTTGATTTTCTTCAAAACATTTTACCGAATATGTTAGAAAATATCGGTATAAGAGGCATGTTGTTTCAGCATGATGGGGCCCCACCACATTTTAACCTTCAAGTAAGAGAACACTTAAACAATGTGTATCCTAATAGATGGATTGGACGCGGGGGTCCACATGAATGGCCACCAAGATCTCCTGATTGTAACCCTTGTGATTACTTTTTATGGGGCCACTTAAAAAACGAGGTTTATAGCATTGAAATTGAAAGTAGACAACATTTAATCCAGCGCATCGTTACAACCTGCGACGAAATACGGAATAATCGAGAAATGATACGTCGAGCAATTGGTGACCTTTCTAAACGCGCAAGAAAATGCACAGAATGTGGGGGAGGACATTTTGAAAATTTACTTTAGTGTCAATTACGTTTTATTTTTAAACACATTTAGTTATTGTTTTGTTATTTATTGTTAATTGAATGGAAAATATTTTATTTATTTAGATTTTAGTTTGTTCTCTTTTCCAATTTTTATTAAGTATAAAATGTTGATGATTTTCTTGATCAAAGTAACTGGTTGCTTAGGCCTAAATGGTTTAAATTATCTGTCACTTTTATTCTTTGAACAAGCTGTGATTGATTAAAAATTTTGTTATTTCATACCCGATTACTTATTAGGACCACAGTTTTTTACCAAAATGGACCTTTAAAACGTGCCGGAATTAGGATTCACCCAGACCACCTACGCTCAATAGAATTTTTGCAAATTTTAGTTATAAAACTATTTATTTCACATGCCTCTCATTTAATAGGGTTCTGTAATCCATTTTCTTGCACATTTAACAACGTATTTAAATAACCACGAAGATGTAACAAAAAAATGAAATAGGCCATTTTGTTTGTTTTTTCTTGCTCTTTTCGAATATCGTATCGAAATTTCAAAAAAATATATACAGGGCGATGTTTTATTGATGCAAAGAAGAAACATAAATTATAATGAGTCCGGACCTGGATATTTTTTTTTTATACATGTACCTCTTGGGGCTCGTTAGTACATTAGCCGTACCAAATATGAATCCGTTATTTCATTCCCTGTCAAAGTTATGACAAAAAACAGGTATGGCCAAAAATTATTTAACATCCAGCAACCTCGTAATGAAGGCCCAATGAGACATTTCTATGGGAGGTTCCGGTTACCACTGATGTTCTCTACCTCCTATTAAGCTATGTCCCTCTCATGATGCAACACCCTGTATATCGAACGGTTCAGTTCCCGGTGAGACACCCCGTATAAGCCCGGTTTTATAATAACATTTCTTTGCAACTCTGAGCATAGGTCTTTAGATGTCCATTAAAGTACTCATGGAAAGATATGTGTTTTCGTATCAGATGCAAGGAATGTAAATCCTTTCCTGATGTTTTAATACGTCCAGCAATCCAGGGCTTTGAGCAATAAGTACAAAATTCAAAATTAAAGTTATAAAATTATAGGTTTTTCAAATAGTTGAACAGAAAAATCCGCTGCTCAGGGAATCACTATTTTCACATCCAGATTTTGTATCCAAGTCTTATACACACTAAATCCCAATATTATATTTTACTCTCTTTAATAATAGGGTGGGGGTGGCAATGGGGGTGGTAGAGGGGACGGCTAATGTCAAAAAAATTTTGGAGGCCGTTGGTTCTCGTATACACACTAAATCTCAATTTCATTTTTTACTTCCTTTCATAATAGTGTGGGGGGTGGTATTGGGGGTGATAGTGGGGGGGGGTGGCTGATGCCAAAAAACATAAAAAACATTTTGAGACTTTTCATACAAATTGACCCTTACCTGCTTGCTTTGCCTATTTACCCTTATTTCCCCATTTACCCTCGAACCCTTCAATGGAATTAGATCAAACTATAATCTAGTTCCAGATTTCGTTATAATACATATAAGTGTTTGACCCATTTTATGGGTATGGGACCCCGAAATTCGTGATCAGCGACCCAAAAAACATATGGGGTGCCAGAAAAAATGCATTTTATAAGATAATTTATAAATTACACTCAGAATATTGCGAAAACCCCCCAAAAAGTGTTTTTGCCCCAAAAGGGGTGTTTCCGGAATTTCCACCGAGCGAAATTTTGGATCGTAATCAGGGACCAAAAAGACTTAGTTTAAAGTATATTTTGTTCTCGTAACTGATAATACAATCAACCCCGCACTTCGACTGGAGTAAAATACCTCTCGTGTAGCTACACTTGGTTTACAAGGGTTGACTAAAATAAAATTTGGCCGCAATAGGTTAAATTGGAGAACTTACTTAATCAATATGAGTGAATAAAATCTTTGTTTAAATATATACAACGTAAGTTAAAAGAAAGCAAATATTATTACACAGAACCACTGAAGGTGGTTTCTTGTTAGAGGACACAATAACACTTATCAAAAAATATTGGTACGATACTCAGACGTCAACCAGTGATGAAACTGCAGCCCTACGATGGTGACTTCGGAACAGACGATGGTGGTGGGTTTATAGCCTCCCTAAATCGTGAAACGTTCAGCCCAGTCTATGGAACTTTCTAACCTAGTCCGTGGAAGTTCTAACCCAGTCCGTGGAACGTTCTAACCCAGTTCGTGGACCCTAAGATATACCCATTTAATTTTTAAGTCGGTAATGCACGTAAAACGTGCCTAATGAGAGCGATTAAAAACAGATATAATCCACAAAAGAAATAATTTACAAACCTCTGACTTGTTGAGGGATACAATCCACCAAAATTGTACAATGCTGCAGCTCGATTGACAGAGAAGATACTCCTAAGGGAAAGTGGTCAACCAGCCTATAATAATATATAACACTTGGGTAAAGTCGAAAAAGATGGCGTGTGCACACATAAACCCCACACAGATGCGGATTCAACTCCCTCTGTAACAACGAATTATTCTGGTGAACATATATTCTTATGTACTTTCACGTGATGTAACTAAAAAATAACTTTTTTTTAATTTAACCGATTTTTTATCATTTTTGGTATATATATGCGCGAGACAATTTTCCGTCATTTTCGGTATTATGCGTATGTGCGCACAAGTATACGTGTAATTATTCATTATAACAATAAAAAATGATTGTGAGCAGGTTTTAAATATTTAGATTAAAAAAAACTCTCGAAGGTAAGCCATAATTTTTTTTTTCGAAAATTCACTTGATCTTTATTAAACTTTTTACATAATATATTGATTATTATTTTATTTCATTCATGTTTTCTTTTTCTAGTAGTTGTACAAGATGTGCTACTACAAGAAGTGTCTACTTCCGAATCGGTAACTGGAGTTTGGAATATTTCTTCAACCCCGTCATCGCTAAAATCTTATACATCTGAGATATTCTCTGAAGTACAAACTTCATAATTTTCATCTTCTTCGAATTCTTCAATATCATAAATATCAGGACTAATTTCTAATTGCTCTGGCTCTTCATCAACCACAGCTTCGTCAACAATATTTTCTGCATTTTGACACAAAGTATACCTTCCATTGTGGCATAAATTGCTGCATGTGACGCCGACGGTTTTGCATGAGCAACGTTTAGTTGTGCAAGCGAGCTTACAATCACAAGCAATTATATTGAGTAATTGATTAGGAAGAAGAGCTTTATCAGTCCTTATCGGCATCAGTTCATTATCTGTTGTTTGCTGTCATCCAAAATCCCGTCAATTTTAGTACTTCAGATGTATACGACTTTAGCGATGACAAGGGTGAAGAAATATTTTAAACTCCAGTTACCGATTCGGAAGTAGACACTTCTTGCAGTAGCACATCTAAATAAAAGAAAATAATAATCAATATATGTAAAAAGTTTAATAAGTATCAAGTGAATTTTCGAAAAAAAATTATATCTTACCTTAGAGAGTTTTTTTTATATCTAAATATTTAAAACCTGCTCACAATCACTTTTTATTATTAATATTAAAATTATTAGAATGAATAATTACACGTATACTTGTACGCGCATACGTATAATACCGAAAATGACGGGCGCGCATGTATATACCAAAAATGACAAAAATATCGGCTAAATTAAAAAAAAGTTATTTTTTAGTTACATCACGTGAAAGTACATAGTACCTTCATTTTGGTAAAAAAAAATTTTCGTTCGGCCATTTAAGCAAATTGAGGAAGTTTTGAAATTTTGTGGAATTTGGACTAAAAATGAAATTGCGGCCAAACTGTTGGATATTTTTTACTAAAATTTGGCAGGCTATTTCTCGGTTATATAGGTTACTTTCGTATAAAATTTCATCAAATTCGGTTTAATTTTGGCCAAATTATCGGTAATTCAATTTTTTACATTTTTTCAGGATAATTAAATGTGGGTCACCTAGTTATTTATTTCGTAAATTGAAGAAAGGTTCCGACATTTATCAGCATTTTACACGTCATTGTATTCAATTTACTGTTCCCAAGCATAGGTCTGCCCTATTTCAACGTTCGTTTAGCTATACAGCTACAAAATTATACAATTCACTTCCTTTTAGCATAAAATCTCGCTCTAATATCTCTGTTCTTAACTAACATTTTAAAGGGTCCAAAATAAATTAAAACTGAAAAACCACCCTTAAAAACGACCAATTTACCCCTTTTTCGCGAAAAAAGGTTTCCCCCCACCTACTCGAAGCAAAAAACTCACGGTATGCATAATAACAAACTTATTTTTCTTTGTCGCGTTGCCCCAGGTAAAATTTTCTCTATCACTTTATTTTTGGCTATTTTTACTCCACTATTGTTTAATTTACAGGACCAGCCTCTGACGTGGGGATGCGGCTTGGAAACAGGTAGAAAATATGTGATCGAATATCCATTCAGCGTATGCTTATGGTACCCGGGCGGTAGTGCGAAAAAAACCTATTTCGTTCATAGCATAGCAGTATTTTTCTTACATATGATTCCAGCATATTTTGTGGACTTCGTGCTACGCCTTACTGGGAATAAACCATTGTAAGTAATAAAGTTACCATTGCATTGTCGTAATATTTTAATTATTATTCTGCCTCGCAACCTACAGAACAACCCCACTGCTTAATTTAAACTACGCACCTCAGTAGATAAGCAAAGTGGGTACGGGACCACCAAGTAGAGAAACAACGCCGGTTGCAAATGACATCATGAACTGGACGGCACGTGTCCATCAGGAGTCTTTGTGATTTAAGACCTGTTTATTTCTGTTTAAGATCTGTTTGAGACCTATTTATAGCGTTTAAAATCTTTGTTATATCCTGATATATACATCCCATCCAGTTCATGACGCCATTTGCAACCGGCGCTGTTGCTCTACTTGGTGGTCCCGTGCCCCCTTTGCTTATCTACTCACCTCAACTGAACTACACAGATTTTTACAGGTTTACAGTTACTATAGCTTAATCTACAGATCTGCCACAGCTTTCTACAGCCCCATAAATTATTACAGTCGGGTTGGGCGATCTTAACGAAAAATCACCACTATGTGCCTATTGATTTAGTCTCACGAAGGTTCTCATTTCTATTTTCCAGCCTGGTCCGCACCCAAAGAAAAATCCAAAACGGCCTAAATGTGCTGCAGTATTACACCACGAGGCCATGGTTTTTCCACAACGAAAAGCTGGCGAAGATATACGACAGTCTTAGCACAGCCGACAAAAAAATATTTTACACAAACAGAGAACCAATAAACCACGACGAATATTTGCGGAACTATATACTGGGTGCTCGAAAGTATTGTGTGCACGAGGAACTTGAGACGTTGCCTTATGCAAGAAAGGTTCTTAAAAGGTTTGTATATAAATAAAAACAAGCAAACAAATGCTCATATTTGTTTAACTTACCACCAAGTTAGTGAACTGTACACTCAATGTTTCTTTCGCTAAGCAAATTGGCACCATCGGGAAAAAATTGATGATGCCTGCGTGGTTGGTGGAATATATAGTGAGTTAAGGGATCACTTTTTTGTTTGACGTTTTCTATGTTTTATCCATTTAACTGAAGTTATTCCTAACGTGTTTACGATTATTTTTATGTTATTACGTTTTAGGTTGTATTATTTGGATTTAGTGAAGAACATAATTTTCTATGGTCTGTTGTTGTGGATATTCGCTGTCTGTGCTACCACATTCTTGACGAAAATTGAAGATCCATTTGACTTCATGAACAGCACTTATCATCAACATCAATACGCACCAACAAACAATGCTGAGAAATATTGAATCAAATAATTAAATCTACATGTATTTTTATGAATAAAACTAAGCACTCTTGATATTATATATGTAACATTTGTTAAAATATTGTGTCTTTTTTACCATATTCCTTCTTTATATTTGTGAGGACCACTTTACTTTACCTATATGTAAATTTTATTATTTCTAATAAATTATAAACCATGAATATTCTTGCTATTATGCAATGCCTAGTGTCATAAATTTTATTTGATGTAAATAAACCTAAAATCTTTATCTCTGTAACATCAATGTGCCTCAAGTTTGGTGTTTATCGGGATCTTAGCTACTTAAAAACGTAATGAAATGTCTTATACTATAATGATATAATAAATAACCGTCTTAGGAAATATCCATGCCAAAAACAGCTTTTCTTATTGCACTCTCGTTACAGAAAAATATATCAATAATATGTTCAATTTTAGAATAATTGGCATACGTTCAATGGATTGGTGATGATATAAAGGATATTTATTCGTGGTGTACGGCCTACAAGTACCTGGTTATATCGAGCACTAATTCAAGGTACTATATAATTGATTTGATTTGATTGGTTAATACAGTCCAGACTATTGTTTACAATTTTAAAGAGGAAAATTATGGAGTTAGCACTTCTACGATTGCTAAGACTTTTTAAGTTAAACATTTCCAGGAATTCAGTTTGTGGAAATCCTCTGGGTGGATATTCACCGTAAAGTGTGTACACAGCAGATTTTAAAAATCTGCCCTGAATTTTTTCTAGTTGTAGAATATTGGAATTGTAAATTGGACTCCACACAATAGAAGCACAGTAGAGAATAGACCAGTATTCCCACTCGGCCGGAACAGTGGGATAAAATTTTCAGTGCGCAAGCATGCTCCTGGGCTTAAATTATCTGATGCGCAGTGGACAGCAGTGATGTTAATGGGTTGATGTTTATTGTTTACTCCAGTAGTGTACATGCAAATGCGCGTGGGATGGAAATAATGGATGCGCAGTGGAATAAAAAAATAAAATTGAGTACAACAAACATCAAAAGGACCGCCGAGGAGTGAAACTACTGGTCTATTCTCTACTGTGATAGAAGCATATTCAAAACGAGATCTAACAAAAGTTATATAAAGTAGCCGATGGGTGGAAATATTTTTAAAACCTTTACAGTTATCACGAAACCAAGGCTGTTAAAAGCGGAAGCGGTTGTCATTTCTACATGTTATTGAAAGATAATTTTAGATCGAATAAACTCCAAGGTCTTTGATAAATTCAGGCCTTTGTAAACTCGTTGTCAATGCTATAATTAAACATATACATGTTGGTTTTTCTGCCAAATGACATTACATTACATTTGCTGGCATGAATAGGTAAATAGTTGTCATTGCACCATGTATTAATGGTATTTAAGCAGTTTTGAAGATTAACACAGTCATCTATTGAGTCAATCAATCGATATATTTTTAGATCATCTGCGTACAAGAGGAAATGATTACTATCGAAGCCCTCCAAAATATCATTAACAAACATAACAAAAAAGAGCGGACCAAGTATCGACCCCTGTGGCACACCGGATTTTTGTAAGAAACTGCCAGATTTATAACCTCGGTACTGAACAAACTGATATCGATCCTGCAGATATGATTCAATTAATTGTAATAACGAATAAGAAAGACCGAAGGCGTCTAGTTTACTAATTAAAGTACTATGATTTAGCTTGTCAAAAGCCTTGGAGAAGTCTATGTAGATAATATCAACTTGACCACCTCTATCCAGATTTTCACAAAGAAATTGTGTTTTGCACACAAGGTTTGTGACAGTTGACCTACCTTTCATAAAACCATGTTGATCGATAGATATTTTGCCAGAGACATGAGAATGTATGAAGGAGTGAAGAATTACTTCAAAAATTTTTCCAAAGTTACAAATGATGGTAAATGGTCTATAGTTTATAATTTCGTTAAAATCACCTTTTTTGAATACGTGAAGATTTCCACTTCTGAGGAAAACTTGCACTTCTTAATATTAGATTATATATAATTAATAGTGTTTCGGCAAATACAGTCGCACAATCTTTAATAAGAAATGCAGGAATTAGATCGGGACCCACGGTCATAATGGCTTTAGTTTTTAATGGCCTCGATTATCTCTTCCTTAGTGATAACAGACAGATTTAAGACATTGGAGTTATTCTTAGGCGTGTCGCTAAAATTATCGACGACGGAATTGGGAGGTGTGAAGGATTTCGAGAAGAAGTCAGCAAAACTATCAACAATTATTTGCGGGTCTTCGATAATTTGATTTTCATATTTTAAAAATGAAGGGATGGATGTAGAATTGATTTTTGTTTTAATAAAACTCCAGAAGTTGTTTGGGTTGACCTGAATGTTAGTTTCAATATTGGCTAAATATAATTTGTATGCATTATCGATATCTGATTTAATTTTGGACCTTAACCTTCTAAATTCGTTTCCATCATCAAAAGTGCCATGTAAATTGTATCTTTTTAGCACTATTTTTTTGTTTAATATCGTGTATTATTTGACCGTTAAACCATGCAGGGTAAGAACCGGAGCTTTTTTGTTTCTTGGGTACATGTATTAGAAAAATATCATATAATTTAGAGTACAATGCGTCTACTGCCAAATCCACAATACTAAAATGTTCAATAAATGACCAATCGGTGAGCTACAAGTCCCTATACAAATCCACAAAGTTTGCCCTTTTAAAGTTGAAGTCAAAGTTGTTTTTTTGAGGAAAGTTATTATTGCTAGACTTTTGAAAGTCGGCCTGGATTAATATAGCAGGATGGTAGCTATCATCTTTAAGCAGAACTTCAGATGCTTTGTGAACATTGCAAAATGTTACTTTATATCGATGACTTGTACCTAATACATGATTTCTACTAATCGTACCGTTTATTCTCCACTTTTTTTAAAATGTTACACCCCAAATTTTTGTTAATGTTATAACGCAGTGCACTTTGTCTCATTATCCATCCATCATTTACTATAGCAATAACTACAGCATTAAAGTAAAAAAATAAATTAAAAGTGATATCTGTTTTATTTCGGCTACTCATTACATATTCAAATAGAGACAGATTTACATTAGAAAAAAAAGTTATCCTATTTTTTTCTGCTCACGACAGTACCACCTAACTATATTTTGTAGCTCATTATTTATAGTATCACAAGGGTTGTTAAATCTTTAGAAGAGATATATAACAGCGTATCATCAGCAAGTAGATTTATTTGACACTTTTCAACAAATTTTACAATATCACTAAATATAATAAGAATAGCAGCGACCCTAGTGCACTGCTCTGTGGTACCCCGTTTTTATTTAATATTTCGCCAGATATTTCACCATTTATTTTTGTTATTTGTTTTCTATTTTGTAAGTAATCCACTAACCAACTTAGAGGTATGCCAGTTATACCATATTCCTTCAATTTTTGATTAATTTTTCCCTTTTCATGGTTTCAAAAGCCTGTTTTATATCTAGAAATATAGCCCCTACCATTACACTTTATCATGTTGTTCTTTCCAGTCATATAATATGTTTTGTGCTGCGGTTTCACAACTGTGACCTTTTTTAAATCCGGATTGATTTAAGAATAGAATATTATTCTCTATTATGTAATTAGACACTTGTTTGTAACTATTCTTTCGATCAGTTTTTATATATTTAGTCATTAGTTATTATAATTGTTACATTTAAAAAAATGTTTATATCCGTTTAAACTGTTAAGTACTAAAAAAAATCAATTTAAAGTGAAACCAACTGCCAAATTTATCATCCGAATTTCAAAGATGGCATAAAGTATGCACACCACTGCCTTAACTGATATTTTCTGCTGGATATTAAATTTTAATTATTCCTTTGTAACTTCATAATCGAAATATTGTGGGCCGTCCTTTCTTTGTGGAGTTGGCAACAAGTCAAAATGTTTATCCGCACACAAACAAGATCAAAGTGAAAGCCCAGATGAAGCTAACAGAGGTAAAATGAATTATTTTGTAATAGGCCGTAGGCTAAAGGTCACGCCAGATGCATGATTTGCTCGTTACCTTGGTGATCCATCCGGCACAAAGCAAGTATCAAAAGCAGGTATCTGAGAAAGGACAAACGCAAGCCAGGGTTCTGTTAATATGGTTGCCATGGTAGTTTCCGGGGATCCGGAGCTCTTTCACGGGAAATGTATAAATATAGATATAGCAACATAGCTCGTGCTTATAACAAAATTTGCGTCGAAATCAATATTAAGCGAATTTCGGAATGGAGTTTTAAGGGGTCACTAGAATTTTTAAAAATTCATCGTGGTTCTTCCAAAATGCAACGTCGGCAGTTTTCTTTTTGATGCAGCAAAAAAAAAATAGAAAAAAAAATATTTAATTAACAAAATCGTTTGGATACGTGCCTTTAAACGGGAAACTCGGAAACTCAAAGATGAACCAACCCATGGACCCGATCAGATTCCTAGCTTCCTTGTTTAGAACTGTGCACATGTGTTGTCTTTTGTCTTATCCGTTGAAAGTGATATTCAATATTGCTATAAAGATGTCTACATTTTCTTTAAAATGGAAAGAAGCAAGTGTGTGTCCGGTCTTAAAACGCGGTGATATAGTTAATTTTAGACCCATAACTTTATTAAATAATTTTGGTAAAGTTTTTGAAATGTCAGTATATAATCTCATCTACTATCCAGCAAAAAATATTATTTCACTGGATCAGCACGGTTTTATGTCAAGCAGATCCACTGCTTCTAATTTAGTTTGTTTCACGCAATACGTGTCAAATATACTTCATGATGAGGGGCAAATAGGTGTGATTCATACTGACTTTATTAAGGATTTTGATAGGATACATCATGGGATTTTATTAAACAAATTAGTAACATTTGGATTTAGTCAGAATTTAGTAAACTGTTTTACATCTTATTTGTCTAATAGATCCCAATATGTCACATTCAAGGGCTATAATTTTAAAATATACAACACTACGTCTGACCTACCGCAGGGTTCCAATTTGGACCCTTTACTTTTCTCTTATTTATCGATGATTTAGCTAAAATTGTAGAGTGTGAAAGGCGTATGCTGATGATGCAAAGATTTTTATTTCAATTGACAGTATACGTGACTGCATAAAACTGCAGCAAAATTTAACATGGCTACAGACTTGGTCAAATGTTAACATGCTTATTATGAACAACTTTTTCAAACATTTTGGACCATATACTTAGAACAGAGATTTGTCTGTAATTCTCAACATCTTCAGGACGGCCTTTTTTAAATAAAGGTATAACAGAAGCTAATTTCAATACATTAGGGAACTGCCCATGTTCAACAGACTTATTTATTAAATATATTAAATGAATCAAGATGCTATTTTTAATATGTTTTATAATATTAGATGTAAAACCATCAAAACCTGCAGAATTTCATTTTTTAGATTTATTATTACGTCGGTGACTTCTTCGGCAGTGACAGGAGCAAAATACATTGACTGTGTATTATACACAGATAAAGCGCAAAGTAAAGATAGATTAGAACCAAACGAACTTTACTCGAGGCAGCTGCGGAAAAAAAATTTACAAAAATATTGACTATTTTCTATCTGTTCGTAACCATATCATTATTATAATTTAAAACTATAGGAATATTAGTATTTCTATTGTTACGTCCCAAGTTATTATTTATTATACTCCATGTTTTTTAGTTTTATTAGTAGAATTTATGATTTGATTATATTTCCGTTTAGTGTCTTTAATTTTGTTTTTATAAACCGCTTTTCCTCACGGTATAAAATTTTGATTTCTAAAGAGTTAACCTGGGACGAGCGTGGATGCGTCTTTACTATGTTTTTTTTTTTTTTTTTTATACATTTATTTAACGTCGGCCTATTTCCGCTACTGAGGCCTAACACCGACGCCTGTAGACGAGCTACCCCCAACCAGGAATTTTGCCGAACCTCTTCCCTTAAGAAGAGTAGGGATCTTTTACTTGCCTAACATTTAATAGACAAGGGACCGACGGCTTTACATCCCCTCCGAAGGATGGTATATCTCCTATACAACCCTCGCCTAAGGCTGTATAGCTTCCGCGCATACACTGATATACAAGCCGCTGGAAGATGTGTGAGGCGAGAACGCGGTTTCCGTTGGAATGGTCACCAATCCAAGTACTAACCGCGCCTGTCGTTGCTTTACATCGCATACCGAAGTATGTACATAGTAAAGACGCACCTACGCTCGCCCCCGTCTTTACTATGTACATACTTTGATATGCGGTGTAAAGCAACGTAATGCACGGTTAGTAGTTGGATGGGTGACCGTTCCAAACGAAGACCGCGTCCTCGCCTCACACATCTTCCAGCGGCTTGTATATCAGTGTATGCGCGGAAGCTATACAACCTTAGGCGAGGGTTGTATAGGGGATATACCATCCTTCGGCGGGGATGTAAAGCGGTCGGTCCCTTGTCTATTAAATGTTAGGCAAGTAAAAGATCCCTACTCTTCTTAAGGGAAGAGGTTCGGCAAAATTCCTGGTTGGGGGTAGCTCGTCTACAGGCGTCGGTGTTAGGCCTCAGTAGCGGAAATAGGCCGACGTTAAAAAAGTATAAAAAAAAGAGTTAACGTTTATCATTACCCAATATAAGTTTTTTAGTCTTGTGCTATGTTCAACTATTTCATTTGTTATCAACATGTTACTGCTTCTACCCGAGGATACAGATACCTTTCTTGAAGGACAGTGTATGTTCAGACACCAAATTATAGTATCTACGAAGAAGCAAAAGCATTAGAGATATTTACATGATAAAGATTACTCCAGTCAATAGATAATAATATTGAATTTAGTTGACTTAAATTGTTATAATTTATTGACCTGCGTAACAAAATATTGGAGTTCATAATTTTCGTTCTATCTTTCTGGGTCAATCAAGGTAAATGGTTAAAATGATCCGATAAATTAGGATTTACTAAATAACAATTGAAACTATTAGGAGGCAAATTCGATGTCATATAATCCATACAGTTTGACCGTTGGCATTAAAATAAAAACTCTAGTAGGTTCAGTTATGGTCACATTTATATCAAAAGAATTAAACACTTCGCACAACATGGTAGTATTTAAACAATTTTTGTTATAATTGATATTAAAATTAGTGCATAGTATTATGTAGTCTGATATTTTAGCAGCAATATTTATAGCTTCAGTTAAATTAAAAATAAATACATTAACATTACCATTGGGTGGTCTGTATAGGACTATATTAATAAACTTATCATTACCTACAGTAAAGAAAGTCGCACATAACTCACGTGACATTCGACAGATAATCTTTTTATTGATAGAACTTCTTTATGTTGAATGTTAGATTTTGCTAAAATAAGAGAGCCCCATGAATATGAATTATCCTACAGAAGTAGGACACTACAGTATAATCAGAGAAGCATAAATGTTTTACATTATCACTACAATAGTATCACAGTAAAAATAAATTATGACTGGGCAAAATTGCAACACAAATGATTCTGTTTGCATTATACTGTGTGAAGTGTATTTTTTAACATATTCAAAATCCCCTTTAATGCCGGCTCAGGAAATCAGTGAAAATCCAAGATGGCGGTTGATTTTTTTTTATTACAAAATTTATAACTTTGTATAACTGTATTTATAATGTATAACTTGGCAAAAGTTGCAGTCATGCAGTTGATGATGCTGATGTTGACATTGTTAAAACTGCAGTGGAATCTTCAAAAATTAAAAATACAACAGTGATAGGAGAAGACACTGACCTATTCGTATTGCTGATTTATTGGTGTAATCAAGCATATCACAAGCTGTCTTTCAGAAGTGATAAAAAACCTTCCAAACAGAATAACATTTATGATATCAATGCCATTAGATATTCGCTCGGAAATGACCTAGCTAACAGTCTATTCTTTATACATTCGTATACAGGATGTGACAGCATCCTCAGAATATTCCATATTGGAAAGCAATCAGTTTTGAAACGTGTTGTTGAAGATTAATACTTTCGTGAACTTGCACTATCGTTCAGCTCAACAAACCTTAATCCCAGTCAGGTTGAAGAATTTGGAAAGACGATAATGGTATGTATTTTTGGTGGAAATCCAGATGATACACTAAATACACTTAGGTATAGAACTATTATTGATAAAGTATCGAAGGCAAGATGATTCGTTCAGCCACAGAACCTTCCCCCAACAGAATCAGCTGTCAAGTACCACAGCCTCCGTGCATATTTGCAATTTTGTATATGGAAGCAAATGCAAGAAGGCTTGAACCCAACAGACTGGGGATGGAGTATACATGATAATATGTATGTACTGAAAAAAATGGATTTGCCATCAGCACCTGAACGTATATTACGCATAGTAAGATGTAACTGCAAAACCGGCTGTGGTCCCATGAAATGTACTTGCCGAAAGAATGGTTTGGAATGTACCAATTCATGTAATCAGTGTCAAGAAACAAATTGTGAAAATAGTCCGCAGCGAATAGAAGATGAAGAAATGGAAAGTAGAGATGAAGATTATGATGAATTGTGAAAAAACAGCCAAATCATTTTAATTTTTGTTCAATAATGGAAAATAACTCATACTTTGAAATAATGGTTTTTTGTTCTTGTAAGTCTAATGTGTAATAAAGTTATCTCTGATGTATAATAGGCAATTTGAGTGATTCAATACCTTACCTACTCAATACCTATTTTATGCTTTTATCTTTATATTTTAAACATTTTTGCCAAGTTACACCTTATATATACAAAGTTATACACAGTTATAAATTTTGTAATGAAAAATACAAAATTCAGCCGCCATCTTGGTTTTTGACTGATTTCTTGCGCCGGGATTAATTTTGAATATGTTAAAACAGACACTTTTTACAATAGAATGCAAAAAGAATCATTTGGGTTGCAATTTTGCCCAGGTCAAGGGAATTTTTACACCATATTGATTGCACTACAAAGCCAATGTTCACTAATACACAATATCAATTTTAAAATCATTTAGAAGAAATTCAATTACATCTAGTTTATTGGATAAGTCTTGTATATTTACATGGAATTTAAAGCAACTGAACCAATTGATGCGGAAACTATATCCCTGAGAGTAGCTGGCATAAACAATGTTGGATCTTCGTTATCGACCAATATTATGACTTCGTTTTTAACTAAACTGGCCGACAAAGGAAGAAAGAACTCGTTCTGTATGGACACTTGAAAATGCGGAAAGGGCAAGAGCAGCAGTGCTACGAAGTCCTAAACGATCTGCAAAACAACAAGCATTAGCACTCAATATTTCGAATCGTACGCATCCTGAAAGACTTACACTTCCATTCCTACAAAATTCAACTTCTGCCTCAGGATTTTGGAACACGCGTTGATTTTTGCGCTAGGCTTCAAGAGTGTCAGCAGCGACGAGGAGGTCATTTGACTGATGTAATATTTAAAAACAAAATCTTCGTATTTCCTAAAGAACCTTGTGATTAATTTTTGAATAAAAATTTAACCGTTAATGAATACAACTCCATTTAAAATGGATAATTCGAAACGCACGAAAGTATTTCATCACCCGCTCCAACATTTCAATTGGGATTGCGTTAATCTCTGTTCGAATGTTATAAATAATAAAATAAATAAATACACCACAAGTAATGACGACCCCCTTTATCCCGGAATTCTCTAGAAGAGCCACGTGTGGGAGGGGGCTATACATTTAGAGACGAGGGACACACACCCAATATCCGTGTAAAGTGAAAAAATCCCTCTCACAGTATTTTCCACTGCCACGACCGGGGATCAAACCCGGAACTTTTGGGTGAGAGGCAATTACAATTTACAATTTAAAATTCTTTATTGAATAATATTTACATTTCATTTCTGTTTTATTTATTTCATTCATATTGTTTACAATATATATGATATCCCGGCGCGTTACAATTAAGCATCAAGGGTGAGAGGCAAGTGCTCTTACCTCTCGACCATCAGTCATATTCATATATTTTAGTTTTTCCAATGTTTGCGGTCGATTAGAAAATACTTTTGGCTTCAATTAACCTCATGAAAAAGAAATTACAAGCTGAGAGATCCGGTGACCGTGCCGGATAGTTGATGTTGCCAAATTTCGAAGTGACATGACCAGGAAACATTTCTTCGCAAAATTGTCATATAATCCCTAGCAGTGTGGGAAGTGATCCCGTCCTGCTGAAATCATATTCCTTGAATATCCACACCAACATTGCGAGGTTATTGTTCAAAGTTACGCAATACCTGTTGATAACGTTCTGATGTAACAGTAACCGCCAAAGAAGAACGCTTCAAATATTCCAAAGGCGGATACTGGCGCACCACACAGTAACCTTTTCGTTATGAAGTGGTACTTCGTGCAATCGCAGAGGATTTTCCGTCGCCCATTAGCTAAGGTTCTGTTTTTTAACATATACGGAGAGATGAAAATGTGCTTCATCTGACGTCAGGTAGCAACCAACGATATTGGGGCTCCTAGCAAATAGCTCTTCGAAACGTTCGCAATAATCAAAGCGTGATCCAAAATCTTCAGGCAGAACTTTTTGTACCACTTTGTTGCGGGCATATACGACCCTCAGCACACATTTGTGTTTCGCTAGCCACATATCGCCATTAGTCGCGAACCATTGGAGGTTTGGCTCCTCTCCGCTAGGAGCGGTCGCGTACCTCTCAGCTGGGAATAACGGTGACGTGATTTCCATCTGGTGTAAAAGGCAGGAGGAGAGAAGTGCTTAGCTTTGTGTATGCTGCCGATAATTTATAAAAGCTTGCTTATTTGAGCCATCTTAATGGATTTTGGATTATCGGCAGCGATAAAATCTCTTTCGTTTTAAGTTATTGCTGTTCATCAGAATATTTCGTTGCTACTGAGGGAGTTTAATCTGCATCTGTGCAGGATTTATGTGTGCACACGTGAGTAACTTTATCATCGCCATCTTTTTCGGCCTCACCCACGTAATTCAAATATTTATAGGCTGATTGACCACTTTCTCTTGGGAGTATCTTCGCTGTCAATTGAGCTGCAGCATTGTACAAGAATTTTGGTGAATTATATCCTTCAACAACTCAGAGGTTTGCAAATTGTTTCTTTTGTGGATTATATCTGTTTTCAATCGCTCTGATTAGGCACGTTTTAAGGGCATTTCCGACAATTTAAATTGGTATATCTTAGGGTCCACGGACTGGGTTTGAACGTTCCACGGGCTAGGTTAGAACATTCCACGGACTAGGTTAGAAAGTCCCACAGATTAGGCTGAACGTTCCACAATTTAGGAAGGCTATAAACCCACCATCATCATCTGTCCCGAAGTCACCACTGTAGGGCTACAGTTTCATCACTAGTTGACGTTTGGGTATCGTACCAATTCTTTGATAAGTGTTATTGTATCTTCTACCAAGAGACCACCTTCAGTGGTTGTGTGTAGTAATATTAGTTTTCTTTTAATTTACGTTTTACATATTTAAATAAAGATTTTATTCACTCAAATTGATTAAGTAAGTTCTCTAATTTAATGGAATGGAACCCTCAGTAATTTTATGTTAAATAAGCAAAAAAACTTCTGATAGTTTATGTTAAACTTGTACTTAACGCCCTGAGATTTCTGAGGTAGTGAATTTTTGTCGTGGGCACGTTACATCACTTATCCGGGCTAGGTAGTGTCTGCGATCTGCTACGCACAGCAGCCCAAGTGTTTTTTTTCTGTATTATTCTTTAATGATAACCGTAGCAACTTGAATTTTGCAGGAATGGAAGTGTAAGTCTTTCAGGATGCGTACGATTCGAAATATTGAGTGCTAATGCCTGTCGTTTTGCAGATCATTTAGGAATTCGTAGCACAGCTGCTCTTCCTTTTGATTTCTCTCTAGCATATGAAGCAGTACTACGAAACTTGCGTGTACCCACTTTTTAATTGTTATTCGACTAGAAACTGGCTTTCATGGATTTAAATGAAAGTGACTTCGAAATAAACGCCGGGTGACTACAATAGAATAGTTATTTTTTACGTAAGCTTCAACCCCAAAAGAAAGTTGAATATTTGACTAACGCTCTATATTCACAGCTTAACTGGCATTTCCCGCAAACGCTTTGACACTGTCTTCAATGTCTATTTATCGCGAAAGCATGGCGGCTTGATTTAAATTTGAATCTCATTATATTACATATTATATTGAATTAACTTTGAAAAATTATAGTTCATTCTGCCGAATCCGTTATGAACAAAAAACTCCTATTTTTGTGGCCTACTGGGTAACACTTAAAAGTAAGTCTAGTCATTTACAAGTGTAATTTGCCTTACAATAGTACAATAATACAGGATATTTTTGTGCCTGTTCCAGTCCGAATTTTCCCATGCCACTGCCTTTAATATAAACTCCAACTGCCTGCGGTATGTTGTGTAGGAGGCGAGACCGGAATATTATACAGGTACCGGATTTTCCGAACCAGCTATACCTAATTTCGCCGAGGTAAAAATTCTCTCTATAAATAAACAATTATGTTATAAGCTTTTTTTTTCCTGTTGAGTCAATAAAATCTGGGAGAGCATTAGGCTCGTTGTAAGTTTTGCAGAATTGTTCGCAAAGGCTCGCCCTCCTCCAACAATACAATATTCCTTCTTTAAAAAATACAGAAGTAGGATTATGTCCATTGAATGCATGGATAACAACAGATTGTTTGGCACATGGCGACGTTCTTCATTTTTGGAAAGCTGGCAATAATGAAGGTCAGTCAATGGCACAAGTTGGTAATCGCTAAGCAAATAATAGTTCCATAGAGTAGACCCCAAGTGAGTTGTTCATAATGTTCATACTGAGTAAAAAGCAAAAAGTCTTATTTCACTAAATTCTCTTAATTTTGTAAAGCGACCGATTTCGTGAACTACAATTTTTCGTCTCATCATCAGGCCACAAGAATTTCTGTAAAAGGTCAAATAAAATAAAATGCAAATTATAATTCCTATTTTTTTCTTCCTTATGAATTATTAAATGAGTTTTGTTTTATTACATTGTTATAAGTAATAAGATTTTTTTTCTCGATAATTTGGGTTGTTATTGAATTTAAAAATCAACGTGTCTGGACCAATTTTCTTTTTTTTTTTTTCTAAAAGTTATAGAAACAACTTTTTCCAACTTTTTGTGCAAAAAAATGCTGTTATAAAAAACTTGTAGACAATTTTTTATTTGTACGTATTTTGACTGAGCTACAAAGCTAAAGCTTGACTTGAGATTTTCATCATATACAGGGTGGATCATTAATAATAAGCCATAGTTCAGGGGTAGATTCTTTAGTACAAAACGTAAGGGAAAACAAAATCGTAATAACAGCGTAAACTCTTTCTTACTTTCTTATGAACTAATGGATTATTTTCATCGTATTGAGATAAATACATAAATCAAAAGATTATCTAAACTAAGGATCTTATTAGAAGGCCAAAAAATAACGTAAAAGTTGACTTAATGCCATTATAAACTTTCCCCCCACGCAAAAACCCCATTGGTGCAACTTAGAGTAAATGTTCGATATGGTCTCCACCTACTTCTATTCCTTTTCTAATTCTATTCATAAAAGATTTTCTTAAATTGAAAAATACATTTTCCTGTCCTCTAATAAAATTCGCTGCGTTTTGTATTTTGTCCCTCAGTTCTTCTCTTGGGTTGAGAGTATTTGCATAGACTAAGGACTTCATATGTCCCCACACATAATAATCTAAAGGATTATAATCAGGACACCTTGGTGACCAAGCAAACTCACTTCCTCGACCGATCCACTTGCGTGGGAAAGTCTCATCAAGATAATTCCTGACTTCAATGAGGAGGAGCACCATCTTGCATGAACCACATTCTATTCCGTATGTCTAGCATGAAAGTATGTAATATATCAGCAAGAGTATTTTGAAGAAAAAACAGATAAGACTGTCCATTTAAATTTCGAGGAATGACAAATGGTTGCAATAATTGATCGCCGATGATACCGCACCAAACGTTAATCTTAAATTCTTGCTGAAAATGCCTTTCTTTAACAGCATGGGGATTTTCTACCTCCTAGTAATGGGTATTTCTCCAGTTAAAAACGCCGCGGCAAGTAAAAGTTATTTCGTCGGTAAATAAAGTAAAAATTTCGATCCCTGTTGTGTTTATTTAGAACAAATTGACAAAATTGTAGCCTTTACGGAAGATCCCTTCGAAGTAAGTTCTGTACAGGAGTGAGATGATATGGGTAGAAGCGTTCTTTATGTAAGACTCTTAGGACAGATTATTTATTCACCCCTGTGGCCGTTGCTAAACGACTTGAGCTGACTTGAGGATCTTCATCCATATGAACTAAAATTTCTAGTTCTTGATCTGGAGTAATTCGTTTCGGTCGTCCTACATCCTTTTTATGGCGAAATGTACCCGTTTCTCTCAAACGACGAAACAGATCTTTGAATATCTTATGGTCTGGCCGAGGGTCTGGCTGCGTTCTATTTGGATATTGCAATGAGTATCTTCTCGCTGAAGCACGTCCGCTAAAATTATTTTGTGCGTAAACACATATCATATTCCTCATTTCCCTATTTGAAAAATTATTATTGCAAATAAAGAAGTTAAAGAAATTAGCTCGAACACAAGAACAAAATAAAATGATTAAAATAAATGACAAATGACAGAACTAAAACGTAACCGAAGTACCTAACTTTTCAATAAATACACTTTGTTTTAGTAAATTTGAATTTGCCTTTCAAGAAATTATTGAAATTTTAACGGCAGTTTCCTCGAAAACGGTTTTAGTTATCAAGTTCCACCAAGTGTACCTTTTATTCTATCCCTGAACTATGACCTCTTATTAATGCTCCACCCTGTATTTCACCTTGTTCCTGTTGCAGTTCTAAGTGTATCAATGTACCAGGTTAGTCCTGTGTCCCTTCCTTCCATTGCTCCCCATCTGCTGTTAACAGCTTGAAAAGTTTGTGAAAGAAGTATTCTGGTACTAGCCAGACCCCAGCTCAAGAATAGAGTCTTCCAGAGTTCCTATTATTTTCTCGTAATCCCACCGAGGACTATGATTTCCCTTCCCAGACTTTGCAGCTCCAGTCTCTTGTATCACTGTGTGAAATGGGAGAAAGTTTATTCGGACTTCCATTGCTGCACTAGGAGTTGATTGTATTGCCTTCGTTTTGCTTAAGTCTTTGTACCTAGCTTAGCTTGTTCGTAGCTGCCGATTGCAACAACTTAGGTCACCAGGTTAAGGACGCATACGTATTGAGGGCCTTATAACAATATAGAGCCAGCAGGGTCATTAAATATTATGTTTTGTGAACAATCGCTCTCTAATACTAGACGACCTATAATCCTCTTCGTGTGAATCTTCATTTGCCATCACATCAGAAACTATTACTGTCATCAACAGATAAAATTGCATCATATGCCTTAAAGTTATTACTGCTGGCATATTTTTTGGTTATATCCTGTATACTACCGCAAATCAATACCCTTTCTAATAGGATCCAGTTTTAAATTAACTTAAAACGGATATTTTCACTATGGCTTCCCAAGGAAACTTTAAAACAGAATTATATTCATTGAACTCTGTGCGAGTAAGACAAGAAAACGTACCACTAGATTTAAATTATCTAGTGCCAATGTTTCTAAATACCAATATGATGGAAATCACTGATATTATGTATTTTAAATACTTTCTGTTGATCATAATAATAGTTTTGTTGCATTAAGTTTAAAATGTACATTAGGTAATATTTGATTTTTTTGGTGTGTTTGTGCTATGGTAGCTGGAACGTTCGGAGGTAAGCAATAAGTTTTTTTTTGTGTTCAGTATCTAAAAACGATTGGATAAAGTTTCTTACATCCTTTTTGAAACATTATCAAAGCCATCATTATCACTTTTTTATCGCTATCAAGTAGCGAAAAGGATTTTCTCCCCACCATTTCCCTTCGCGCAAAAAAAAGTTGATTGAGAAAACGTGCAATTTTTATTTCGCGCACCAAGCGTTTGTTTAGGAAAAAAATCATTTTATGCGAGTGCTATCTTGTAGCTAATAAAAAGAAATGTACGTCGCTCTGATCGCGATAGGTCAATTACATGGGAAGTTATCAGCATGTGAAATATTTTCATTTTCCCCCTCTCCCTCCCCTCCTAATTACAAAATATCTGCTAATACCCTTCTATTAAAAAACAAAATTGAGCACTCCTTCATGATAAAAAATTTATTGAATTTTTTAAATTTTTGTACTGTCGTGAACAGAAAAAAATAGGACAACTTTTTTTTTCTAATGTAAATCTGTCTCTATTTGAATATGTAATGAGTAGCCGAAATAAAACGCTTTTTATTTTAATGCTGTAGTTATTGCTATAGTAAATTATGGATGGTTAATGAAACCAGTTGCACTGCGTTATAACATTAACAAAAATTTGGTGTGTAACATTTTAAGAAAGTGGAGAATAAACGGTACGATTAGTAGAAATCCTGGATCAAAGGACAAAGGATATCCTACTTAACAAGAAACTAACTATTAATATTTCGTTATTGCACAATTTCTACTTATAACTTCTATAAGTCTATTTGGCATAGAATTAAATAACCTTATACAATAATCATTAGTAATAATATTTTCCCATGCATTATTTACTATTTCCAGTAATTCTTCGGCATTCCGTGGACTCGTTTTTGGATACTTCTTGCGAGTAGTTCCCATACTTCTTCCACAGGGTTAAGATCTGAACTATGATTGGGCCAGTTAAGAACATTGATGTTATCTTGAAACCATTTAGTTACGGTATGAGCAGTATGAACGGAACAATTGTCTTGTTGAAATATGAACTCATTATTAGGAAATAATTGTGACACAGAAGAAAGCATAATATTGTCTAAAATCCTAATATACGTTTCACTATTAAATCGTTCCTCAATATGCCACAAAACACCAGGACCACGCGCCGATATCCAAGCCCACATATTGATGGAAAATCTATCATTGTTAGATATATATTTCTCATCGAATCGAGTATTCGGAGGGCGGTAAATACGAATACGACCCCTGTGTGTTGACTGGAAAGTTTTTTCGTCTGTAAAGATTACATTGTTCCAAAAATTTACATCATGCGCTAAAAATTCAAGCACAAATCCTACTGGAGCTTCTTTATGTTCAGCTTTAAGCATATATTTCTGTGCTGCTGCATGACAGCGTAGCTCCGATTCTTGCCTGCGACCAGTACTACTCGATCCAGGAAAATTCGTTTCTTCAGCAGCCTGAATAACCGAGTAAAATGGATTTTCTACTAAAGCATTTACCAATTGCAAATCTTGTTGTTGAGTTGATATCCTTCGTCGCCAGGATCCAGGTTTTCTACTAATCGTACCGTTTATTCTCCACTTTCTTAAAATGTTTCACACCGAATTTTTGTCAATATTATAACGCAGTGCAATTTGTCTCATTGACCATCCATCTTCTGATTTAGCAATAACTCCAGATTTAACTAAATCGTTTATATGAGGCATATTGGTTTTTTGCACACTTGCAATAAATTATGACAACTAACTGACAATGTCACAAAAATTAAAGTTAGATGTACACAACTAGATTTTAGCAAAATACCGTTATAAGACTTGTCCTATTTTTTTTTTGCTCACGACCGTCCTTGGATATCTCGCGAATCAATTATCTGACGTCGATGAAGTTAGGAACAGAATTTGCTTATTTTCATGAGCTCTTGATTTTTGATCTGAACATTTTTTTTCGTCAGATCAAAAACCTCCGAGTTATTTTCGAAAAATCATTTTCCCATACATTTAACATGTCGTTTCCCCCTCCCCCCTTTAACATCCGCTGCACAAATATGTCGGAATGTTGAGGAGACCCAACTCTATTTATTGGCAAAAAACCACAATCGGACGTATCCTTATTCGAGTCTGGTTTTCTGCCAGACCTGCTCCACTAAATGTAATGATTAGACAATTAACAGAAATTCGGAGGATTAGTAGGTATTCTTTCCTAATTGGAGAAAAAATGCAGTGTTAAACTTATAGAAAGATGGGAAAATGAATATAAATAAACAGTCTTATTTTGAATAGAACGATATTGTAACTATACCATTTTGACGAAAAATTTAAAATGCAAAAAAAATTACAACATAACTATATACAAAAAGCAGTGGATTAATAAGGAACTATACGGTATGTCTGTAGCAACGGTATACACGCCTAAATTCTCCAGAAGATTATCAACTCCAAAAGACTTCTTCGTACTGCTAGAACCGCTTTTGAGAGTCAATTTGTTAAGAAAGGGCCCAA
This sequence comes from Leptura quadrifasciata, assembly GCA_963675555.1. Taxonomy (NCBI): domain Eukaryota; kingdom Metazoa; phylum Arthropoda; class Insecta; order Coleoptera; family Cerambycidae; genus Leptura; species Leptura quadrifasciata. Next base: position 15,222,649 of record OY776680.1, on the reverse strand, counting down.
CGCCTTCTGCAGAAAATATACACGTTCTCGTTTAACGAGTCAAGCGGCCATACCGTTAATAAGAAAACCAGATGAACATTTTTACAATGATAATAAGGAAGTGGCGAATACTTTTGCGGATACGTTTTTCGAAACATATACGGCGGATCTTGGTACACAACCTCCTCCCCTAGACTTGAATACTCGCTCAAACACATCGATTGAAAATATTAATATTACTCCAGAAATAGTACGGTCGTGAGCAAAAAAAAATACGACAACGGTATTTTACGATATCTAACTTTAATTTTTGTGACATTGTCGGTTAGTTGTCATAATTTATTGCAAGTGTGCAAAAAACTAATATGCCTCATATAAGCGATTTAGTTAAATCTGGAGTTATTGCTAAAGGCAGAAGATGGATGGTCAATGAGACAAATTGCACTGCGTTATAATATTGACAAAAATTCGGTGTGTAACATTTTAAGAAAGTGGAGAATAAATGGTACGGTTAGTAGAAAACCTGGATCAGGACGACGAAGGATATCAACTCGACAACAAGATTTGCAATTGGTAAATGCTTTAGTAGAAAATCAATTTTAATCAGTTGTTCAGGCTGCTGAAGGAACGAATTTTCCTGGATCGAATAGTACTAGCGCCGGCGAGTAAGAGAATCGGAGCTACGCTGTCATGCAGTAGCACCACAGACTAACTAAGGTGCTCTGTGAGTAGCACAGAAATACTTACTTAAAGCTGAACATAAAGAAGCTCGAGTAGGATTTGCGCTTGAATTTTTAGCGCATGATGTAAATTTTTGGAACACACAGCGGTCGTATTTGTGTTTACCGCCCTTCGAATACTCGATTCGATGAGAAATATATATCTAACAATGAAAAAGTGGTAGATTTTCCGTCAATATGTGGCACGTGGTCCTGGTGTTTTGTGGCATATTGAGGAACGATTTAATAGTGAAACGTATATTAGGATTTTAGACAAAATATTATGCTCCCTTCTATGTCACAATTAATTCCTAATAATGAGTTAATATTTCAACAAGACAATTGTTCCGTTCATACTGCTCATACCGTAATTAACTGGTTTCAAGATAACAACATCAGTGTTCTTAACTGGCCCAGTCATAGTCCAGATCTTAACCCTGTGGAAGAAGTATGGGGACTACTCGTAAGAAATATCCAAAAACGAAATGTGAGACCAGGGAATGTCGAAGAATTACTGGAAATAGTAAATAATACATGCGAAAATAATATTAGTAATGATTATTGTATAAGGTTATTTAATTCTATGCCAAACAGACTTATAGAAGTTATAAATAGAAATGGTGCAATAACGAAATATTAATAGTTAGTTTCTTGTTAAGTAGGATATCCTTTGTCCTTTGATCCAGGATTTCTACTAATCGTACCGTTTATTCTCCACTTTCTTAAAATGTTACACACCAAATTTTTGTTAATGTTATAACGCAGTGCAATTTGTCTCATTAACCATCCATCATTTACTATAGCAATAACTACAGCATTAAAATAAAAAATAAATTAAAAGTGATATCTGTTTTATTTCGGCAACTCATTACATATTCAAATAGAGACAGATTTACATTAGAAAAAAAAAGTTGTCCTATTTTTTTCTGCTTATGACAGTACAATAAAATGTCAATTACTTCATTCTTATTTTAAATTTATTAAAAATCATTTAATTATATGGAGTTAGTGAACTTTCTATCGCTGTTATATCGTATATTTAAACATTATTTTTTAATTTTTAGTTAGGTTTGCTATTAAAGATTTTTTTTAGTTTTTAAACTATTTTTTTTTTCATGTTTTCTTCTTTTTTTCTCCTAATTTTTCGCTAGAGAGTTCTGTTATTTTTTCTGTTAACTTTTGCCTTTTTTCGCCAATCTCCTCTTTTTTTGTGGTGTAGTTTCATTTTTCCCATGAGTAACGGACAATTAAACGGTCAACCCTCCCAGAGGTCCGATAGAAGGGTAAGGTTCTTATACAACAGGGTGTGCCCGGTTCCGTGAGGTTGACGCTAGCGACATGGCATTTTTAGTCACCCTCCTGCCATTCATCCTCGGCACGTTTCCCACCAATATATTGGATTGAGTGAATTTTAGAATTAGCATCATGAACACCGATACATATAGAAACCAGCTGATACCCGCCCGCTTTTCGAAACCACTGAGCATCCGCTAGTAGTATATAATTAATATTACTTCATAATGTATGTATTAAAGTTGGAACTAGCGTTTAAGAAGGGCTTATATAACGGCAATTCCGAAGTTACGTATATGTACTCTGGTATGCAACGATCACAAACTGTACCGCGGTTGTTTAACTCTCGTCGAGCGCTGGATGTTGATGCTTATATAATAATACGAGAAACGTCCAAAACTCATACAGTTTTTGCGTTCTGCGATATAAATAATAATAAAATATATATTAATAACAGCGGCGCCTCAGGCAAAATATCGACAATAGATTAATCATTTTTAATTTTTTTTATTTTATCCTGATGATCCTGGTGAGGACATTAGGACAAAGTTGTCAAATTATTGTATTGTCATCGGGCCTTGATAAGAGTGCAAAGTTTCGGTTTAACCTGACCTTTTGAAGTGGGTGAGAATCACCTTCAAAGATTCCCTTACAAACAAACAAACACACTTACAGGTGAAGCTAATAAAAGCGTGTTAAAAATACAACGTTGCCGATCGTCCATTGGATCAAGTAATGTCAGATGCTGTTAAAGCTGAACCGCGTATTAGTGTCAGAAATTTATCTCTAAATTTGAATGTAGACTGAAATAAAATTTTCAGGTGCCTTAAACGTCACAATTTAAAACCATACAAGCTAACGTTTTTACACACTATGGAAGAATGAGACGCACAGAGGAGATTGGAATATAGCTTCTGGGCACAGGGTTTGTTTTTAAATGACACAAATTTTTTGAAAAAAAAAAATTTCAATGATGAGGCTACTTTTACAACAAATGGAGTGGTTTCATCGCAAAACTCAGGGTATTGGTCAACGGTAAATCCACACTGGGTTATAAATTGTAAACGGCAATACTCTGAAAAAGTAAACGTCTGGTGTGGAATTTTAACTGAGACCTTGATTGGACCATTTTTCTTTGATGACACTCTAAATAGTGTGAGATTCCTACATTTTTTAACACATAAATTTCGAGATGACGTTCAAAATTCACCTTTAGCCGTACAACAAAACTTCTATTTCTAACTAGACGGGGCTTCCATTCATAATGCAGTAATAGTAAAAAATTGGTTGAATAACAACTTCCCTATGCGTTGGATTGGAAGAAATAGTCCTTTAATCGCGTGGCCACCTAGATCACCAGACGTCACCCCTATGGATTTTTATTTTTGGGGTATCAAATTAGACAGAATTAGAGAAGCACGTAATGACTAGTAGAGAAAGATTATATTTAATATGATGGGGGTTTATGAGGCTAAATAATTAAATAAAGAAACAAGTTATTGCCTTATATCTCAAGAGAAACAACAATGCAGCTACGGACACGTGTTTCGGAGTTATTGCTCCTCATCAGCGTAGCGTAGCTTAGCGAACATATCTTATAAATCGAGCGAATCCAACAAAGGTCGGAAAGTACAGTGCACAGTACTCGATTTGTACTTTCATACTTCACGTGCCACATTTAGGGCCTCAAATGAGAGCAATCAGTACGACGAGCTCTATGTGTACTGCTCTATTTCCACCTGGCAAACACTAAGTAAAATATGATGGGGGTTTATGAAGCTAAATAATTAAATAAAGAAACAAGTTATTGTCTTATACCTCAAGAGAAACAACAATGCAGCTACGGACACGTGTTTCGGAGTTATTGCTCCTCATCAGCGTAGCGTAGCTTAGCGAATATATCTTATAAATCGAGTGAATCCAACAAAGGTCGGAAAGTACAGTGCACAGTACTCGATTTGTACTTTCATACTTCACGTGCCACATTTAGGGCCTCAAATGAGAGCAATCAGTACGACGAGCTCTATGTGTACTGCTCTATTTCCACCTGGCAAACACTAAGTAAAATATGATGGGGGTTTATGAAGCTAAATAATTAAATAAAGAAACAAGTTATTGTCTTATACCTCAAGAGAAACAACAATGCAGCTACGGACACGTGTTTCGGAGTTATTGCTCCTCATCAGCGTAGCGTAGCTTAGCGAATATATCTTATAAATCGAGCGAATCCAACAAAGGTCGGAAAGTACAGTGCACAGTACTCGATTTGTACTTTCATACTTCACGTGCCACATTTAGGGCCTCAAATGAGAGCAATCAGTACGACGAGCTCTATGTGTACTGCTCTATTTCCACCTGGCAAACACTAAGTAAAATATGATGGGGGTTTATGAGGCTAAATAATCAAAGAAACAATATATAATATATAATTTAATATTTATTTTTAAAATTATATTTTTGTTTAAGTAATAATTTTAAGTGTGGTTTAAGTTACAATGACTACAAAAACAAAAGTTTAGTTATTTGATATTTCCTTTAAAGAAAAAATGTGTTCTAATGCTTAATTAGCGTCATTATTACACGACTATCAAGTTATATAAATATCGGACAATAAATAACTCGAACAGTAGGGCGATTAATATCGAAATCATAGATATGATTTTTTTGTAAAGGAATGAACATTTTGTAACGAAATTTGATATACAGAGGTTTTAGGTCATGCCGTACAAGATTCTGTAAAAACAAAAACCCTATCGCTAATATAATTTCCAAATTTTTGCCCATTTCTTTTGATCATAATAGGCATATTTAATTTCGAAAAAAAAAAATTAAATAACTTTTTAATCACAATCTGAAACACAAGAAGTAAACCAAATTTGATTTAAATCGATCAACAAATTAATTCCAAACTCTGCCTTTTGGCGCAGTAGTACTTGTAGTTTCTTTTATTTTTTGTATAGTACTATCTTGATGTTAAGAAAAACCTATTATTATTATTAAATACCCGAGATATTGGGGTGTAGTGTAGTGATGAAAAGTGAGACACACTGTATGAAACTTCACCCAGTTTATGTATTAACACACAACACCCAGATAAAAGCAGGCAGTAGCTAATTATTAAAATTTCATTTGAAAACAAAAATTGCCACAGGGGAAGGGCGTTTTGTAGGCTTTAGCTCAAAACGTTAAAATAATTTTATTGGCAAACAAGGAAAAAGTGGGCTTTAATTCAAAGTTTACGCACATCGCGCAGGTACCGTTGCCATATCATCCAGCCAGCTTTGCATCGTGAAGAAGCGAGACGCTGTAACTCTATCCCGCTCCCTGGTCCAGAGCGAATCTGGGGGATGAAAATCAATAAATCTCCTAAATATATAGCTTACCCCGGCACTATGAAATTTTATAAACCATGTAGTTGTCGGAGTAAAAACATGTGACCAGTTCTGTTCAATTGTTTTCAAATTGTTTAAGATGTTTTAGTCAAGTTACGGTGTTATTTTCAACCATGGCTGTGGTTACCGGATGGCTGTATTGTTTTCTATGGTATACCAGCATTTTAGCAGGTGAGAATTTTGCACAACATAGCGACAAGTGTCCGTTAGTCACTGAACCATTTATTGTAGAAAAGCCGGGCGATTTAGGGACCCTTTTTCAGGAATCTGAGGTCAAAGTAAAGTCACCGGAAAAGTTTGTTTGCTAAAAATATGTTAACGCTTTTTCTCAACGCCTTGAAGTATTTGTTCAAATTTGTATAGCTGTAAATCTTAAAAAAAAATTGCAAAAGATTTCATCATGTTGATTATACTCGAAAATGTTTTTAAAATATACATTTTGACATATCACATATACATATACACATATGTATAATTGAGAACAAATACATTTAGAGATTATTATTAAAAGGAATTGAATAAATAAACAGTATTTTATGTACTATCTATGATAGGTTACTTAAAATATATTGTTTTACGTTATTAATAAATACGACAAGAATTTAAAATATCTAAGTGTAATTGACAGTCTAAATGATTTTTAAAAAATCTATAAATATTCGAAAATTTTAATAAACCCGAAGTACGTAGATAAAAGTTACAAATGTTCTTAAAATGCATAGTAAAACCGAGACGTTAGGACTAACGCAACTTTTATGGACAACAAAGGTAATGCAGAATAAAAAATGGCTTCAAGATCTTTAAATTTGTTACATCTAATAACTACTTCCTTGTTTATTATATATGAAAATTATATTATATTTATTATCATTTTATTACTCATCATAGAAGCAATTGCACTATATTTTGACTTATTTAAAGGTCATTCATTATTATTGGCCATAAGTTAATTTTTGAGGCACCATGTGATCAAAGACAATCAAAGACAATACTCAATGAAAATAGTAGACGAAATACAATTAAGATCATTGGCATATAGAGCATCGTCTCGAATGTCCATACCAATATTAAAGTATTATAAATAACAGGGGCTCCAAAACGGAACCCTGCGGAACTCCCGACGTAAAATATGTCAATACTCATGATTTTACAAATTTAATGTTTTTCCGAGACACGACTAAAACACAAAAACATATATAGAAAATTTAAAGCAAATTCGACTAAGCTTGGATAAAAAATAGTCAACAAATAAAACAGTGAATTGAAAAACTAAAAAATCCTACTGCGTGAAAAGTGAAAAGCAGTAGATTTTTTTAAATTTGCTTTTCCAATTCAGACTTTTTAGTTGTCTAAGAAAATGAGGAAAGATCTCGCTGTCTGCGTAGTTCTTCTAAGCACTAGGCATCGTGCGTGTTGTTTAAAAAGATTTTTGAATAATCATTTAAAAAAAAAATAACGACCAAGTTTTGTTGACAGTGTCTAATTAAAGCCTACTATCATATATGTTTTTGCATTTGCCTCTTGAAGACCCTTAATTTGATACCCCACACCATAGATTGATTTTTTTTAAGTTTGGCAGCATGGTGCCCCAAATCCGCCATTTTCAATTTTCAAAATTTTATATGCCCAGTTCACTTACAGAATCTAACGACACGTTATTTACCAAAACCAGTTGAACCAATAGGGTTCTACAGCACCACAAGCAAACATATACACTTTGATTGTTCTAAACTTTGTTATTTTTGATGATATACTATTCAAAATTTCTCTTTAATCACGTCAAATCTCAAATTTGCCCAAATCAACACAAATTCATGCCAAATCGCTCTACCACCAGTAGGTGTGCATTACTCAGTTCATAGCTGAACATTTGGATGCTGGAGGCCATGTAGATGTCATTTATACAGATTTTTCTAAAGCCTTCGAAAGACTGGGCCTCGAAATTTTGCTGAGAAAATTATCCGAATTTGGACTAACTGAGCACTTCCTAAACTTTTTTGAATCCTGCTTAGTAAATAGACTACTAAATGTACAATACCGTGGATTTTGGTCTATAGACATCTCAGCGGCTTCAGGTGCTCCTCAAGGTTCTGTGCTTGGGCCTATGCTGTTTAATATAAACAAACAATCGTTCTTCTCTCGAATTTTACGATAGCTAGAAATTTAAAAAATAGCTAAAGAGTCTATAACCGGAAATTATTTTCAAATATACAGGGCGAACCATGACGAAATTACAATATCAAATGTCTTTTTTTTAAATGGAACGCTGTGTATATCATCAGTACATTATTTTGAGCCCCCTTATAGACTCTATTCATTCCTATATTATTATTGACTATCTCTCAACCACTTGGATGTAATGATTTTTTTTGTGTCGAAATAATGCCATCTACAGATGAATATTGAAAAAATTACCAAAGTCACAATATGGGTTTTAAGAAAAACTTATGTGAATACTACTTACGAGACATTTTAATTAATGTTTTGAATAATTTTTAATTTCTAAATATGTACAGGGTGGCTAAAATTTTTTTCAATTAAGAACTGTTTAAATTAAATTTTCTCCATTTTTTCCAATGGAAGACCCTGTATATTTTTCGACGATGTGATGTAGAAATGAACAACGAATATTTTTGCAAGTACTTCCTTATGGCTATTTGCAACCATTTTCGATTTATTGAGCAGTAAGTACTAAATTCAGGTATAAACTTAAAAAAATTATAGATTTATTTAGATAATTGACCCGAAAAATTATAATAAGGGCTTCGCATGGTGTCCATTTTAATTGACATACATCTATGTGCGTCTTTGAAATGAAGTAATTATTTTTTCTTTCATATTTTGGATTGTGAAACAGTAGAAACTGCATTTCAAAGACTCGTAGTGATGTGTGTCAATCAAAATTGGCAACATGTGGCGTACTTATTATAATTTTTTCTGTTCAATCATTGGAAAAATCTCTAATTTTTTAAGTTTATTCTTGACTTTTATACTTATTGCTCAATAAATCGAATACAAACAGCCATAGGGAAGTACTTATAAAAAATTTTCGTTTTTTCATTTCTACATCACATCGCCGAAAAATATACAGTGTGTTAAATTTGAAAAAATTAAGAAAATTCAATTCAAAAAGTTCTTAACTGAAAAATAGTTTTTGATCACTGTACATTATTAGGAAGTAAAAATGTTTCAAAAACATTAATTAGATGTCTGGTAACTAGTATTCACATTTTTCTTAAAACCCATAATTGTGACTGATGATTTTTTCAATATGCATCTGCAGATGGCATTATTTAAACGAAGAAATTAACTACATCCAAGTGGTTGGGAGATAATCAATAATAATATAGGAATTAATAGAGTCTAGAAAGAGGTTTCAAAAAATGTACTAGTATACAGAGTATTCCATTAAAATTGCCCCACCCTGTATATATACTTGTGTACGTGTGTGTATTGTACAATGTACAGTACATGTACATTGTCGACCATGCATAAAAGCAAGCAGAAACATGTATTTCCAAGCACCACCATGACATGGAGATTGCGGGCACTATATCTCAAAACCCTGTCGGCAAAATTTTTTATGCTTATGGAGACTTTTGGTCAGCATAACATTAATTACCTGTTTGTAAATTTTGAGCCCATTTTATTGAAATCCAACTTCCTTAAGAAAACTACCTGGGAATTTGGTAAGAGTATATATATTTCAAAGTTGGGTAGCTCCAATGACCCGTACGATCTTTCGCCCTCTGTTTTGTCCTTCCTGCAGATATGTTCGCACCAGAAACTTTCAAAATGTTTCTCATAATTTCTGAAGCAGATAATCCTGACCTGGATTCATTAGTCATTGGATCCCACTGATCGCATACTGAACTTCTCTTCCACACAGAGTTTGTTCTTGCTTGTCCGAACCTGCTTCTTGTAGCCATAGGGATGCAAGGGTACTAGTGTTGTTGTTTTCCGTCTAGTGAATGATAAGAAATTACATTTTTCTATATTTGTTAAGATCTGTTGAAACATATCACACTCGTAGATTGAATTTGTTTTTGAATATTTTTATGTCACTAGCATACAATAATGATGCACAGCTCAGCTCCAGATTGATATTAATAAAGATACTGCAAAATAGAGGGCTCAGAACTGATCCCTGTGGGACCCCAGAAGATGATGTGAAGGTGGCAGACTTGAAGCCTTGGTACTGAATGAATTGCCTGCTATGTAATAAAATGGCTACTTAAGAATGCTATGCACATTTTTAAAATTTATTCAGAAGTATACTTATGGGCCAGTTTGTCGAAAACCTCTAAAAAACTGTATCTGTATCAGTAAAAAGCTGTTTGAATTTCACGCCATAGATAGGGGCGTGGCTTATTGGCGCCAATAATTAATGTGATGCAGCAACATTTGGCATGCAGTTGGAGATAATAACAAATATACAGGATGGTCACTTTATAAGAATGACAGTAATAAAGTTGAATTAGCAATTAGGATAGAAAATATTATTTGTAATATAGTCTCATTCAAGTTAACCAAATGAATATTGGTATAGTTGTCTGCAATTTTACTCTGCAGATAAAAAAGGCAACAAAAACTTTTCGAGCTCATTATTAACGCCGTCGAACCATTCCGAATTGTGTCATCAAACAAGCCGACGTATTAAAATGTATAAAGGTAAGGGACTTACTTTGCGGACAAAATAGTAAAGAGTAACGGTATTTTACTAAGGTCGTAAGGTTTTTGTTGCCTTTTTATCTGCAGAGTAAAATTGCAGACGGCTATAGTTAGTAACGCCAAAATAGGCGAATGCTTAAATATTTAACAAAATAAAGCATTATAATTTCTCTAGAGGTGAGGGGGGGGCTACCGCACAAAGTATCCACAAAGACATTTAACAAGTCTACTCAATTTTCGTTAACTGTGAATTTGCTTGGCATATCGACTAAAATAGGTTTACTCAGCCTAACTGAATCTATCGAGTTCAATCTCGGCCAACAATATGTTCTAAAATATTTTTACTTTTTTAAGCTTTTAAATTTTTCACAAGAAGAATAAATACTTTAATTTATTGTTGTATAAATGGTTCAGTACTTACTTTCGGACATAAAAAAGTGAAATATTTCTGACGACATAAAGAAAAAGCAGAAATAAAATAAATATAATTTGCATCCCATTTATTCATACATCCATAAACCAAGATAATTTGAAAGATTTTGACAATGTAACTTCAAATCAAATCAAAATATTAGTGGTGGTTATATAAAAATTCGTTAATCTATTCAAAGTTATATCAAAATTTCCATTGTTTTTGCAGATATATCCCAAACGATCAAGGATATAATACGTACGTAGATACATCACGTATTAGACAATTCCAAAGCCAATAAGACTGTTCGCAAGGACGTTACAATTATGAAAGTCGCAGATACATTTATTACCTAACCGGTATTGCCAGCGTTAGAGCTGGGGATTGAACTCTGTACACGACGGAATGTTGAAATACTCCAGAGCACTTGTATACTTTAAAATAAAAGTTAAATGATCGTTTCTAACGTTCTTTGAATTTTTAAATTTTTTTCCTAAAAAGGTAGACGCTACGATTTTTTTAACATTCTTTTTCTAGGAATTTCATTAATTTTCTTTTTCTAAAACCCAGAAGAATTGGCAATTGTTTTTCAATGGTAGAGCGGATGCAACAATAAAGTCAGTAGTGGGGACCCGTAAAAAATTATATTATACTGACATTTTGAAAAAGCCTCTTCGGTGGTACATCGTTTGGCATATATCCGAGCTAAAAGCAACACCACTAATTGTTTTTTAATGCTAATTATTGTAACTTATCTGCTTAATTTTCCAATTCTCTTGGTCCAATAACATATTTTGCTGATATCATCAAATTCTAGCTGCGTTTTTTGTTTGTTTTTAGGATATGCATCTTTATTTTGCCCTTTGTTGCCTGTTTTGTTCATTTCAAATAAACTTTATCGTCACATAACTGACATATTATTTACGTACTGGCAGTACTATCCTACGGTAAGTTCTGTTGTTATCGCCAAAAGGATGTAGGTACATACAGGGTGTTCTCAGACTAAAAGAATTTAAAACGTCTAATAATTGCGAGTTATTAGTCGAACGATAAAAGACAATGCCACTCATATATGATTAGTGTAGAAGTCCATGCGTTACCCCCCGCGCATGCTGCAATTTATGATTTTGTTTTATTTATAGAACAAGAGCTACTGAAATTGAATTTGAGAAATTCAGGAGCTTTTGGTCTAATAAGAGGGGTTCGGCTAGAAGTCGCCTTTCGCGTAGTCTCATCATTGGTGGTTACTATGTTACCTATACCAGGTATGGATGGAGTCAATAGACAAGCCATAGCTTCTAGAATTTTCATGGTATGTGGCTCAAACTTGGTAGGTGTAATATATGTCAATAGCTACAAATTTTCTGTTTTTTTGTCATTTTTCCATCGCTTCTGGTTTCCCCGGAAATGGCTCCAAGTTTTAAATTTTAAATGGAACATCCTGTATATTTTTACATTTTTAAATTCCGCAGACGATTTTAAGCACGATTGCATAGCTTAAAAAAAATTTGAAGCAATTTGATATTTTAGGGCCATTTTTATTTTGGCATCTAGAGTACAATGAATGCACTTAAATCAATCAAAGGGAGTAAAACAATAAGGGAAAAACGTAATGTGAGATTTTTCATGTATACAAGGGATACGAAAATGCATTATTAATTCTTTGAAATGCCACAAAAATTACGTAGTCAAACTATAATAAAAGAGTTATTGAGTCATTTAAATTCATGAAAACATACAAATTTTTATGAAAAAATCTGGAAAAATTCACAAACCAACGATAATTCTCAAACAACCCAAATTTATCAACAGGACCGCTCAATCTTTCAAATTAGTCATTTTACAGCTCAACTATTACAAATTAACGTCATAAAAATTAACCACCATCACATGAGCTTAAAATACATCAAAACTACTTTCCATACCCGCAGCCAAGATATTTTATTTCAATCACACAAACTTTTTATAAATTATTCTTCCTTTCGATTCCACATACATTAATATCAAAACTTACTTCCATTCAATCCCCCATTGCTATCAAAACTTACTTCCATTCGTTCACGTGACCTCCTAGCAGAAAATGCCCTTTACAAAATTTGTAGATAGTTCAAATGTGCAAAAACTTCTCTATAAAATCCTTATTTTACTATAAGGAACGTAACCAAACTGCAACCAACAGCTACTCTCCTGGCTATGTGCCCCGCCGAACGCTGAATTACAAGTTACAAGCCTGGCGCGTTAAGTATAATAATTGCATATTACCATCAAAACGCTAATGCTTCGATTGCAACAAACACCAGCCGAAAGACTGATCCTACTTAAAGGAGCTCTCGTGCCAGTCGTCACACACAACTTGCAGACTGCAGTTTCGAGCTGTTGGCTCTCGTCAGTGCAAGGTAGGCATGTGGCGACCGACACGAGGATCACTTGACTATTTAGTACATTTTGGTATCTTTGGGATAGCGACATGTAAAATAGTCAGCAGGCGCCATCTAGCGGTCCAGTATCTGTTGCAATCGAAAAATACTGGGCTCAACATAGTTCAAATGTGCTTTTAGAGGGGGAATTTTAAAGCATAATATTTTTAGGATAACTTTTTCGACTGGCGTTTGTTGCAATCGAAGCATTAGCGTTTTGATGGTAATATGCAATTTTAACACTTAACGCGCCAGGCTTGTAACTTGTAATTCAGCATTCGGCGTGGCACATAGCCCGGAGAGTAGCTGTTGGTTGCAGTCTGGTTATGTTCCTTATAGTAAAATAAGGATTTTATAGAGGAGTTTGCGACTAAAAATATTATGTTTTAAAACTTGTAGATAATACAAAAATCTAAAACTCTGAAAAATTATGTTTTACAAAAACGTTTAAGACAAATGTATTGAGAAACTATAGTCTGGCCCATGTACAACACATAGTGAGGAACGGAACGACTCATAATGTAACCAACTACCATCCAATGTGCGGTTTATAGTTAACGATTACACAAAAAGATTCAAGAAAAGTTCAATGTTTAAATTTTGGTGGGCTTTTGCTTGCCTGTCTATTGACGTATGTTTAGTTCAATATCAATTTAGTTCGCTCCTCGGAGTTTAAAAATACTTGAATCGCAACGATTTTGAATTATATTCTGCAATTATAAATTCATACGTTCAGGCAAGGCAGTAAAACTGTCGACATACACAGCAAAATAAGAGTTCTTCCAAAAAAGCTTTGAAAACGGAAAGTGACTACTTTCCGAAACGTCAGCAAAATACATTATTTCTGTGTTTATTCTGATTTATATTATTTGCAAAACATAACCTCTGACTGTTCCTTTGACGTAAACGTCACGGGCGCAGAGGCTTTTTTCCAATAATTCTATTATTTTGTAGATTCGGTAATTTGTTTTTGAAGAGGATAATAATATATGTGGTAGAAAACCCAAATAATAGGAAAGAATAAACACTTTCTTGTTTAGAAACGGCACCCCCCCCCCATTTCACAATTTCACTTTATTTCGTGTTTAATTTTTGTCTTATCTCTTAGTTATAACCTTAACTAAACGTTTTGGCTGGTCCTTGCCTATTGAGAATTTCTTTTTCAAAAAGATATTGGCACCAGCCTATTACTTGATAAGCGTATTTTCTCGATATTTTAGTTATTATCCACCAAACAATTTGTGTATTTGGGTTAGTATCAAACCGATCATTGATTTGAGATTATCATTGGATTTGTCGTGAAAATTGGTATTTAACTACTGGGCGTCTAAAAGATGTTTCCATTTGAAAAAGTTGACTCAATTACAAATTTCGGAAATGTTGGTTGGTCGTAGGTACTAAACCAATTCGAAAAATCTCACGTTTACATTTTTTTCTTATCATTTTGGTCCATTTGATTGATTTGAGTGCATTCACTGCACTCTAGATACAAAAATAAAAATACCTCTAAAAATCAAGTAGCCTCAAATGTTTATAAAACTGTGCTATCGTACTTAAAATCATCTCCGAATGATCGTTGATTTGTCTTACGTGTACCGAATACCTGAAAGACACTTTTATTTTTAGGCTTTACTAGAAATTCTTTGTGGCTGTGACATTCAAGTTTCTGGAGATCCTGTACATACAGGGGAAACATCTATTTTAGTTATGAACCACAGAACCAGGACCGACTGGAACTTCTTCTGGCCGACGATTTACCATAGTGTTATAGGCAAAAACAAACTGATGCACTCAACAAAACTTGTCCTGAAAGATGTTATTCGACATGTACCGGGGCCAGGTTCGTATATAAGTAATAGTAAATACAATTTTTGGTTTTAAAATATTTAGTTCACTCTCGCACCTGAGCAAACTGTTCACTCTTTTAGTATTTTGAAATTTTTTTACTAATTTGATGCTTGTGATAAATACACTTGCAAAATTAAACCATAATTGAGGAGATTTGGTGTTTATTTAGACTACCTCTGCTGATACTATCTGTAAGCCAGGCTATCGTTGCACATGATTTTTGCAGTTTTTATGTTTTTGGGCATAGGTCTGTAAAATCTGACTTGCGAAAGTACAGACCTGCAAAAAACTTTACTTGTAGTAATAATGTCATGGCACATGAATTACTCAAAAACATTTCTGTTTTGTCCTCCATTAAGGTTCATAGATTCAGGAGTCCTGCAATTATGAGCTAATTATGCCAATAGGTGTAGAAACTTTCGGGTTTATTCACTCATGTCTATTTTATTCTTTGTCAGTAACTAAGTGAATTATTTCAAAAGCGCTCAAGCTGAGCTGTAAAGCGACATGTTCTGAAGTACCATTCTAGCATATTTACAAATCAATCCGGCAAAGCTGTAAAGCATGATACCTACCGCACAACTATCTAGAGAATGTCCTTGTTCTTGATTGCATCAAGCTTCCAGATGGATCCCACACAAATAATAACCATGAGATAATAAGGGCTCGCGAATACCCGTAAACTGAATTTTGACTCATCGAAATTGGTCCAGCCGTTCCCGAGATATTGCGATTTGAAAGTACGGATTTGTATACGGGAACGTACCGAGAGCCGTTTGAGCGTAGTTTTCGGGGAAAAAAGTGATTTGGCGACTTTTTTTTTTCTTCCCCCGATAGACACTCAGGACCTAAGTACTGTGTCCAAATTTCAAATTGCTAGATTTGATTAGGGGAGGAAGGGGAAAGGTAAACGTAAATGAAATTAAAACTGTTCTCGCCCCTCCTCGCAAAATGTTCGACCGGAAAATTTTCCGGATGATAAAGGAGGTCCGAC
Organism: Leptura quadrifasciata; assembly: GCA_963675555.1. NCBI lineage: Eukaryota > Metazoa > Arthropoda > Insecta > Coleoptera > Cerambycidae > Leptura > Leptura quadrifasciata. The sequence continues at coordinate 15,206,924 of OY776680.1, read as the reverse complement.
TTCATAACATCACAAAAAAAGATTCGAAAAGAACTAGTAAGTTTACAGATCCAGATCGACCCCACCAAGTGTCTAGTGTTAATATTCATGGAAAACCTAACTATAAGAGAGAAAATAGAAATTGTACGTCCTATTGGCTATAATGTGCGTACGACAAGAGGAGCTGCGATTGAATTCAATAATAGACACCCAAATAGACGAAGTAAGTCGATGTAATGTAATGTACAACGTATTAATAAAGTTTACAATGAAACACGTTGTGTTTCAAAAAACTTGCTTAGAACCAGGCGATGATATTGTCTAGTATAAGGTCTAACTATCCTTTTCTCTCAACGAAAAGAGATCTTTGTTGATCAAATTCGAACCCAGTACGGCCGATAAGGTGGCACCTCAAGAGCTTGGCTCTCAACCCCCTCTCCCAAATCCTCAATGATAGTAAATATGGCTACACCATAAACAAGAAAACAACTAACATACACAAGGTTAGCTATTTATTATACATGGACGACTTAAAGCTTTATGCAGCAACAAACCACCAGCTACATACCCTCTTGGAAATTACTGAAACTTACAGCCAGGACATCGGCATGTTGTTTGGGATTAACAAATGTAAAACTCAAAGGATAGAAAGAGGAATACATAAAGAGCATGAATGCTACGGCTTTAAAACGGAAAATAAACACATTGAAGCAATGGAAGAAGGAAAAGTTTACAAGTACCTTGGACACTTTCAATCGACCAACATAGAACATGGACAGATAAAAATTAAGTTAAAGGCCAAATACGAAAAACGCCTTAAACAGATCCTCAAAACCCATCTCAGCGGGAAGAATAAAGTAGCAGCTATCAATAGCTATGCCATTTCTCTAATGCAGTACTCCTTTGGAACCATCAAATGGAGTAATACAGACCTCGAAGATCTAAACAGACTAACACGCACTACATGCACGAAATTCCGAGTGCATCATCCGAGACTGTCGGCAGAAAGATTTACCTTACCTAGAGCAGCAGATGGTAGAGGTATCACTGATATTCATGCTACACACGCCACACAGACAAGCCCTTAGAGCGTACTTTTAGGATAGAGAAGTGGACAGTCGATAACATAAGGCAATCGCCCATTCAGGCAACAGGTACGGTCGTGAGCAAAAAAAAAAAATAGGACAAATCTTATAACGGTATTTTGCTAAAATCTAGTTGTGTACATCTAACTTTAATTTTTGAGACATTGTCAGTTAGTTGTTATAATTTATAGCAAGTGTGCAAAAAACTAATATGCCTCATATAAGCGATTTAGTTAAATCTGGAGTTATTGCTAAAGCAGAAGATGGATGGTCAAAGTGGAGAATAAACGGTACGATTAGTAGAAATCCTGGGTCAGGGCGACGAAGGATATCAACTCAATAACAAGATTTGCAATTGGTAAATGCTTTAGTAGAAAATCCATTTTACTCAGTTATTCAGGCTGCTGAAGAAACGAATTTTCCTGGATCGAGTTAGTACTGGTCGCCGGCGAGTAAGAGAATCTGAGCTACACTGTCATGCAGCAGCACAGAAACACTTACTTAAAGTTGAACATAAAGAAGTTCGAGTAGGATTTGCGCTTGAATTTTTAGCGCATGATGTAACTTTTTGGAACAATGTAATCTCTACAGACGAAAAACTTTCCAGTCAACGCACATCGGTCGTATTCGTATTTACCGCCCTCCGAATACTCAATTCTATGAGACATATATATCTAACAATGATAAAAGTGGTAGATTTTCCGTCAATATATGGGCTTGGATATCGGCACGTGGTCTTGGTGCTTTGTGGCATATTGAGAAACGATTTAATAGTGAAACGTATATTAGGATTTTAGACAATATTATGCTCCCTTCTGTGTCACAATTAGTTCCTAATGATGAGTTCATATTTCAACAAGACAATTGTTCCGTTCATACTGCTCATACCGTAACTAACTGGTTTCAAGATAACAACATCAATGTTCTTAACTGTCCCAGTCATAGTCCAGATCTTAACCCCGTGGAAGAAGTATGGAGACTACTCGTAAGAAGTATCCAAAAACGAAATGTGAGACCACGGAATGCCGAAGAATTACTGGAAATAGTAAATAATGCATGGAAAAATATTATTACTAATGATTATTGTATAAGGTTATTTAATTTTATGCCAAACAGACTTATAGAAGTTATAAATAGAAATGGTGCTACAACGAAATATTAATAGTTAGTTTCTTGTTAAGTAGGATATCCTTTGTCCTTTGGTCCAGGATTTCTACTAATCGTACCGTTTATTCTCCACTTTCTTAAAATGTTACACGCCAAATTTTTGTTAATGTTATAACGCAGTGCAATTTGTCTCATTAACCATCCATCATTTACTACAGCAATAACTACAGCATTAAAATAAAAAATAAATTAAAAGTGATATCTGTTTTATTTCGGCTACTCATTACATATTCAAATAGAGACAGATTTACATTAAAAAAAAAGTTGTCCTATTTTTTCTGCTCACGACAGTAACTTCACTTAACTTCAAAAATAGAAATTTACGACCACTAGACAATATTCATACAGATCTCCAAAAGAAGGAACAATGGGCATCAAAGGATCTACATGGAAGGCACTATTACCAAATGAACCAACCTCATATCGACCAAGTAGCATCCAACAAATGACTGAGGAAAGGAAACAAAAGGATATATGATTAATATTCAGGATCAAACAGTCATGATCAGGAACTATATGAAACATATAATAAGAGATCTAATGTCCCATCAGATAAATGCAGAAAATGTGAACAGAACCAAGAGACCATCGACCACATAATAACAGGATGCATTATGCTAGCTCCTACTGACTACACCAATCGCCACGACAACACCGCAAAAGCCATTCATAGAGAAATAGCCATAAAATACAAACTAATAGGAGAGAGAACTCCGCTCTACAAATACGAGCCACCTCCGGTACTAAACAACGACCAGATCAAACTATATTGGAACAGACAAATCAAAACCGACCGCACCATAGCGCACAATAAATCAGACTTAACATTCAGGCTCAAACATACCAACACCACTTACCTCATCGAAATCGCCATCCCAAATAGTAATAACTTAAAGAAAAGACATCACGAAAGATAGATAAATATAAGCCACTCGCAGAAGAAATAAGAAGACTTTGGAACCAGAGCGCTGTCTATATAGTTCCTATCATAATCTCAGCAACTGGCTTAATACCTAGAACACTCCACGATAGCATAGCTCGTCTACAACTAGAAGCAGATTATACATCGAAGCGAAGAAGAATGTAATAGAGTACAACCGAAAAACATTAACAAAATAGGTACTATGTTAATGTTTGGATAAAAGGCCCGCACTAACATAAAAGAATCCGACGACACAGTCGAGAATTTAAAAAAAAAGGTTTAGTTTTACAACTATTTTTGCATGCTAGCTCAAGCATATCCTCCACTTAACAATCCAGAACATTGATCTTTTTTAGAACATTTCAAATGTCGGGAATATAAAATGGACCGATCGGCCTGAATACCATAGATCTTGATAAAAATAAATGTACCAATAATAGTAGAACTAGTTTTTTTTTTCAGTTAGGAACTTTTCTTCGAATAAATATCTGATTTCATTGTACTACGAGCAAAAAGGAATTCATCTAGCAATATTTATTTTTAGGATGGGTAATGCAACTGGCATGCTTCGTGTACATCAAGAGGTGCTGGCTGTTGGACAAAGCCGTTCTTCAAAAATACATAGATTACATAATAGATAATTCATACAAACATAGTCTTTTATTATTCCCTGAAGGAACTGATTTTACCGAAAACACCAAAAGAAGTAGTGATAGTTTTGCAGAAAAACATTTTATTCAGGTAATGTTTAAATTAATATAATACCAACTTCGTAAGTAATAACTCAAAATTAGGTAAATATAGTCCGAACACTATTTTCTTACCTCAGATATATTCGAAGGCTTTGTCAAAATTAGTTTTATCGTAATTAGATGTTTTCGGATCGATCCCCGCAGATAACTTAACAGTCACAGTACGGAAGAACACATTTAGCGTCATTAAAGAAATATGTTTAGTAGGCTAATTATTGTTTCCTGTCAGGGCTTTATAATACAGATCTAAATCTAAATGAAAATATTCGGTAACGATCATTTTAATAATTATAGATTATGCGTTTTATATTCTTATAAAGTTTATCTCTTTTACTGAAGTAAATGAAGACTGAAGTCTGCAAGTCGCGACGATATTCCAGTATTTCTTTAAAAACATTGTACGTACCTATGTGCTGCGCCTCTTTACAGCTTTACTTAATTTGTGCCTCTGTATTAGCGTTTTTCCGAAAAAAAGTACTCTAGGGTATTTTCAGTTTTTAAAAATATTTATGAAGGGCTAGTTGACAGCCTCTGTCCAATTCCTGTAATTTTTTTGCCAAAGCATTTGTAATTTTCCACATTGCCACGTGAAATTTGTTTTTCTACCAAATCCTATAAAAATTGAGTAAGCACATTCAAATAAAATAGCTTAGATACACGCTATCTTTACTTGAAAGTTTCTAAACGTCAAGTAATGATGTCTTTTTCTACAAAGAACTCGCTAATTATGTTTGATTATTGGTTTGCAAATACAACTTTGCCTTAAACCGAAGACATTTTGCGATGCGGTGTTATTTTATACAATACCTTTCCTAATTTACTGTTCAAGTTATTTCAGTTTGTTATTTGGAATTTCGAAAAAGGTAGCTAACGCATATTGGCCCTTTCCAATTAATTTTTATCGAAACCTGTCAAATAAGGTACCCCCATCCACCTTTTACTGGCAATAACGCACTTACCGGGCTCAGTGCATTCTTTAAGCCAAAATCACTAGGCCACAAAGCCCAAAATATTTTGACCCTAACCTGATTTTACTGTTAAAGATATGTTAGTAATTTTACTACTAGGGTAAAATTTTACGACCCTTTCTGAAATTCAGACCTTGTACGTACATTTTCATTATTTTATTTTATATTTGCTATTGGTTTGGTGTTTGATTTCGCGGAAGGCGGTATCGGTACCGATTTCTGTTTCGAAGAAAAATATAATGCAATAAATTGACCAAAATCATTGTCGCCTAGTACAACCAAATTTCGATCACTAGGCGACTAATTTTTCCACTTTATTAGTTAAAAAATGCACTGACAGGGCTGAAATGGATGACGTAAATAGTCCAGTATGAAATAAGAACTATTTGGATCCATAAATAAACAATTTATTGTTGAACAAGTTTTTCGTTATTTTACAGTAGTTACAGAAAACGTATATATTTTAAAAACCATCTTGTGCGGCCCCTTAGGCGGGGGCCCAGGGCGGTTCACCCCCTTGGTACGCCACTGGAGATAACTTCCTCTTGTATTGATTATTATTTTTGAAATCAACAGTATATTATTTCCCCTGAAGTATATACATCACATCACTAATACCTAATGATATAATTCTTTTTTGAGATATTCTATTTTGAAGTATTTCAATTTTCAGAAATACGACTATGTTCTTCATCCTAGAACTACAGGGTTTATTTTTCTCACTCACCAATTGTTGTCTCGGAATAATTTAGATGCTGTTTATGATATTACCCTTGTGTATCCTGATGTTGTACCCCAAAATGAAAAGGTATTACTGAATGGACATTTCCCAAAAGTAGTCAAAGTTCACTTCGTAAGGTAAGTTGGATATTTTTCTGTCTAGAATTTTATTAAACTCTCTGTTAAAAAAGGGAATTTATAACAACTTTCCAATAAAATATAAAAGTCCAAACTAAAATAAAAAAATTGTTAAATATTTAAAATTTAATAACAACTGTTAAAAGTAAATCCAATAAATTTCTTCAATCACTAACTCAAAAAATGATTGAAATAAAGATACTATTTTGCTACGACGGAATGAGGAAGATGCATGAATTTTAAAAATGCTTAAATTTATATTTTCCCATAATATGTATTATACAGGGTGGTGTAAGGCAACTTACCCGAAAAATTTTAAGCATATCTTCTTGAAGATGTACCCTTGGAGGTTAGAAGTCGGATGTGGTTTTTACACGTTGGTGCGCCCCCACATTGTCGTTTAGCAGTCCGAGATTCTTTCACCCAATTAAACAGGATACATTGGATCGGACGGGATGGACCCGTAGCTTGGCCCCGCGGTCCCCGGATCTAAATCCTCTTGACTTCTTTTTGTGGGAATATTAAAAAATGAAGTCTACCAAACCGAAGTAGACAATATCGGTGTATTACGTGAATGCATCACAATGCCTGTCTATAATATGCGTCTTCGGAAACAGCAGGAAGGGGGAACACTTCAGCTAGTGCGGCAAAATTGGATTAGATGGGATTTTCATTATAAAAAAAAAATCATGCAACTTTTTCATTAACAGAATCTTCCATAGTAGAGTCTTACCAGGCTGAATAACAATTGACACTCCGGGTGGCAAAATAGGATACTTTTTGTTGTAGTGGGTTCGACGGAATGAATGAATCTTCAAAGTTAATTTATGTCATAATTTAATGGAATATAAATCCAAATCAAGTAGCCTTGCTTCGTAATGATATGTCTTGGTAGCAACTCTTTTACTGACTTTCTCAACCGAGGTTAGTTATACTATACTTCACGTTTTAGGTACCCAAAATCGATATTACCTAAGACCGAAGAGGGACTTAAGGAATTTCTGGAGAAAAGGTGGCTGGACAAGGAGAAAACCATCAAGGAATTCAAAGCGACTGGCCACTTTTTGCACGGACAAATCCTGAAGACGCAAAGACGATGGGAATTGTATGTAGCCTTAGTATTTTGGAGCCTCCTACCATATGTAACTTTGTATTTTTTTATGGTTGTTGAATGGTTTAGAAGTATAGTTATAGCTCATACGTTGTTCTTGGTGGGTTTAAACTTCATTTCGGACGGCTTTCAGCACTTCGAAATCTCTTTGTATAATTTGAGAAGGCGAAAGTAAGCATTTTATGACTAGGACGTGAAGGTTAATTATTTTCTACACAGTTTATTTTTATTTTTGGTGGTCCTAAGAATTCTGAGCCCAATAATATTAGGGCCACCAAATGTAAGGAACGACTGCGCGAAGTGTAAAAAATAATATAAACGTATGCAATTCGTTTTATATTACAATTTGCCAGAAAGTGAAATAGTTTTTAATAATACGAGATATTAAAGTCCTTTTAAAGTATGAACATATTTGATAGTGATAAAACACTACCAGTAAGAATATAAAATTGATATAAGATTCTTATTTTCTACGAATTATTGTTAATATTTGGAGATTTATGACTGATGGTACTAATATTCTAAAGTATTAAGAAAGAAAGTTAAATAATAGTTGATCCTACGTCTCTAAGCGCTAACTAATTTTCAACAGATATATAGAAAAAACGGAATTTAATAAAACAGAAGCTCTAACAAACAGTATGTGTAAGATGATTAGTCATCAACTCCTACTGACAACACTCATTTGCTTCTTTTGAAATTTTTAAACTAACAATGCTTTCAGTATGCATCTTACATTACAAGTTCACCGTCCTCTTGTAGCACATACAATATAGTAATAAGGCATTATAAAACCGCAAATATGATATAGTTCATTTCAGAAATATAAGAAATTGCAGAGACTGCTCCGGCTGACAGATGAGGCGGTAACCTCCAAATTAGAGAGCCAAAAATTTCAGTGGCACCTATCTTAAAAGATTTAAAGAAGGGGAAGTTATATCAATAAAGAAAACAGATTCTACATACGCCAACTGAATGAAGACTTCAAAGTTCTACATACAGAGAGAACAGGATTGAAACTTAATTTATTAGACTTTTTTATAGTTTCTATAAATTCATATATATTGAAATGAACCATATAGAAATATATATTTAACAGCTTAACTTAACAGCATAGTATTAAATATTCTTTAATTATTATAATTTGGGAATAACCCACATGTAAAATTATATCTAGCCGCTTCGGGTATCGGAGAAACTAATGTATTTGTATATGTATAATGTTAATAGTAGGTATGTTAGAGCTGATTTGTTTGTTAGTGACTTTAGCGAAAAAGCCATTCACAATCATAATGGTTTTTACTTATCAGCTAGCGTTACATTTTTGGTAGTCTCATGCCGATTGATTTATATTTTTATTTAGTAATAGATTTATTATGAAAAATAAGTAGAGCAGGCGTCACTTGACGCATCCGCGGCTGGGCTGGGATGATTCTGAGAGGCTCTGTAAATTGCAAGAAAATATTTCTCTTCAATCCATTTCAGATCATCAGATAATCAAATTATTATGTTATCAAATTCTCTGGTGACCTAATATAACTTGAAGGGGATTATTTTCTTGTGTCATATCCCCTCACAACCACCCACACTGCTACTAGAACAGCTGGCAGTCGGTTCACTTACATTAATTATACCAGATCAATTACCGATATTTATGAAATGACTTTTGTGGCCAGAACACGTAGTTTGTAAGGCCAAACCAGAGGAAAAAAGATAATAAAATTGCTGTTTCATGTGCAACGCTGTTTCCCGAACTATCAACACTGCAAACAGTAGTTTCTCCGATGCTTGAAGTGCCGAGATATAACATTACGCGTGGGAATGCCAATAATCATTCATAAGGATTTGATGTTTTGTCAATGAAGTTGCAAATATGCCCCTAATTAGTGATAGTTGCAAGGTAGAAATTTAAGTTTTAAAAATAAAGCATTGCGTGCAAAGGATCGTGAGTAATTAGAATTATTAAAGACCAAAGATATTGAAATAGTTTTATTTAGATACTTTTCCAATAATTTATTTTAAAAAATCTAACTGGAATACAGTTTATTATTTTATGAACTAAAATATGGTTTGATCTAGTTTCTTCGTCGCTATTTTCGAGGCAAAGGTGTAATTATTATTTATATTAAATTAACAAAACGGGTGATCATTTTTAATTAATTAGAAATATTCACAAACTAACTTAGGTTTGATCTTTTTGGCGTCCAAAATTTTTATTTAAGCATCAACATAACCATGACAAAAAAGAAAAGGTAATATTGAATACCCTGTTAACAAATATTTAATTTATTATACGAAAATAGTTACACCTCTAATTAATAATATTACTTTCATTTGAACATCATTGCAATAATATTTTATGAATTATAAGTTGTGCTTTATTTATTACGACTTTTTTCTAACGATTTTGTCACGGAAATGATATCGAAGATTCATATATTATAAGCTCTAGTAATAAGATACAATTTCGTAACTGAAATCTTTATTAAAACAGAGCTAGAGATCACATATCCCGAGATTTACTTTCTTAATTGATAAACTGGTCTTTAATCACAGTTCTGTCAGGCGATTTTTATCGTGCTATATGACCTCTTTGGAAAAACCTTGTCGAAGTAGCCTCCAATAATAACGTAACTGGCACCAGCCGTCATTTAAACCTGCACGGTGTATGCGAATATTTATCATCAACAATGTCACAGTTCGTGAAGAAGATGTTACTAGACAGAAAGTCGGTAACAATGAATATGTAAACCTTGTAAATAAGAAGTCTTTTTTGTTGATATGTTGATATATAATCTTGTGCTTTAACAAAAATTTCATTCGCGAAAAGTTTGGTTTGTATTTTGATTTATTTATCGATTCATGGATTACTATGGAGACCATACATTGTAGATTAGGTTATCAATTATCTAATAGGAATATTAGTAGGGTTAGTGACAATTTTAGGTAGATTAGTAGGTTTTGGTTGGTATTTTGATTTATTTATCGATTCATGGACTAATGATGAGGCCCATAATATGAAGATAAAATGATTAATTACCTGTCAAATAGGAATATTAGTAACACTAAAATAGTCTATTGTAGAATAAATAGGGTTAGTGATAATTTTATAGATAGATTAGTAGGTTTTGGTTGGTATTTTGATTTATTTATCGATTCATGGATTAATAATGATCTGCCCATGCTATGAAGATAAGGTTTTTAATTACCCGTCTTATAAGAATATTAGTAACACTAAAATAGTCTATTATATAATAAGTAGGGTTAGTGACAATTTTGTAGAGAGATTAGTAGGTTTTTAGTTGGTATTTTGATTTATTTATCGATTCATGTACTAATGATCAGACACATGCTATGAAGATAAGGTTTTTAATTAGCTAATAGGAATATTAGTAATACTAAAATAGTCTATTATAGAATAAGTAGGGTTAGGGACAATTTTATAGAGAGATTAGCAGGTTTTGGTTGGTATTTTGGATTATTTATCGATTCCTGAACTAATGCAGAGCCTACAAAATAGGGAAATAAGAATATTTATTTAATTAATATATTTATAGCATTCTATCTATCTACAGTGTAACAGCGTAATATTTCTTTTGTTTTTTGTCCAATTTAAACTGATCTGAAAAGATAGAGGTCACCAAGGTCTATTTAACAGCACAAAATCACTTTCCATCTTTACATGCAAGGCCATCTACGATGCTAAATTATATGAAAAAAAAAAATAATAAAAAAATCATAGTAGGCATTTTTTAATAAAATATATTTATTAACAAAACTTGTTTCAAATCATTCAAAAACCGAACCGGTTTAGTTAAATTCTAGAAAATAAAAATCCTTGATGAAAAAAATCATTTTAGGCATTTTAATAAAAATAGAATACAAAAATCAGACATAATGCCAACAGATTTACTTGACAACTAATCTGACGTTTACAAAATTGTTCAGTAGAAGCAAAGAAGTCAGATCATGCTTATCAAAACGAGAAATTTGGGACTAGAATTTTTTTCAAGATCTCATTTTTTTTTTTTTTTTTAGAATTCGACTAAATCAGATTCAGGGTTTTTGAATTATTTCGAGCAAGTTTTGTTAATAAAATTTTTTGATTAAAAAACGCCTACTACGGTTTAGCATCGTAGATAGCCTTGCATTTAAAGATGGAAGTGATTTTGTGGTCTTAAATAGACCTTGGCAACCTCTATCTTTTGAGATCAGTTTGATTTAAATCTTTACAAAAACAAAAGAATTATTAGGCTGTTACACTCGTAAGTGAGACATATTGTATCTATCTGTCATAAACTAGAATAAGTAGGTTAATAATTTCATATTTCCTTAGTGACAATTTTGTCACTGACAATTGGATTTAAAAAGTTAGTGATGGCCGATAGGTATAATTATACAGAATAAGCCCAAGGTCAAAACAGGCGACGTTCAATGAATCGAATCACACACGTGGTTTAACTAGTTGTATTACCTTTCACATAACACAATATGGTCCCTGATAGCGTCTCGGTAACACATTGAAATCGCCACTAGAAACCCATAACCATAGCTGGCATTCGAAGCGCTGGGCGATTGAGCCGGTTAACGGTTGACATAAGACTTAAGCCGTATGAGTAAAACGTAAACAATAACCAACACGTACTTTTAAATGTTCTTTTACACAATATACGCATAAGGCGTAAGAGCTGGAATCTGGAATTGGTTCGGAGGGTGGCCAATAAAAATTATCGAGCCACAGCACTTAGGTCCCATTGGGCCCCTTGTACATCTTCCTTGTAGGCAGATCCTCGCCTAGGCCTCCAACCAACCTAATCTTACGAAATAGGTGGTGATCCTTACATTGGTCAAATAGGCCAACGTTCTCCCAAAATGGATTCTCTGATTGATGAGACGGCAGAACAGTCACACAGTATGTTGGACCGTCTCATCTTCTTGTTCACAATCTCTACAGAGAGATGTTTCGCTTAATCTCATATTATGTAAATGTTTCCTTAACGGATAGAGTCAAGTCTGGATCCCCGCTATAAAACGTAGGTTTCTTCTGGACATTGCCAGGTAATCCATTGCTGTACTCTTGTTGGGATATTTTAGTAGTTCCCTAGCAAACTGAAAGCTGTTTGTTTCATCCCATAGCTTCTTGAATTCATTGTGGGTGTTCTCTTTAATTATTTGTGTTGTCGCCGTGATTGGTAACAGACTGGCCGGACCTGGTCCAAAGATACTTATGCCTGCTACCTTCATCTCGAGGTCTGTCGGTTACTTTGTTACCACTACACTGTGCATGTCCTTTCACCCAGCATATCAGTAAGTTATTCTTGCTAGAGGCACCCACAAGTGTTTGGTGACATTCCCATACTGCTCCCATGATAATTTTGTAACTTCTCAGGGCTAGTAATGATTGTCTAGAAACTGTGTAGATCCTGATTCTTTTGCCCGTAGTTTGTCTACGGACAATCTCTTTTGCAGTTATGGTTATGCCCGCCAGTCCCGTTTGTATGACTGTATACTGATTTCTGATTGGCTTTTGCCGTAAGACATAACAAGGCATTGCGTAATAGGACTTTTTACATTTTAACTGTACGTCTTAAGGCATACGTCTTAAGTCATACGGCCAGCTACTCTGTAACGGCCTTAAGGCGAAAGTAAATGTAGCTCTAGAAGCTATGTTAAGATTGTTATCATTTGCATTTCATCCAAACCGAGCATTCCAGCTTTCATGTTACGTATTCAGTGTAGATGAATCATTCGCTAAAGTGAAAAAGTCTATTTTCGCCTTTACGCCACTGGATTCACTGTATGGCAGACTCCGTTATCATCCCACTTCACATCGTCTTAAACATAAAGACGGAGCGCGGAGATCAAATATGCCAGTATGGGTATATAGCTGCAAGCTCAATGGGACTAAGAATCAAGAAACACAAAATGCAGCTTTTTGCATACTGATACAATTCTGGCAATCCATGTTTATCAAAAATTACCTAGTTAAATCTGTAGGCGATTTTGTGTTCGGTAACCTACGCCTGATTTGACTTTCGGCTGTTTCTAATACAGCTTTGGCCAAAACCACTTGTATTATGTATATACTAATAAGACTGCTTGATATTTTAGATATAAGGTAGATATAGAATTATTAACGATTCGTTCACGTTTTATTTCTTTTAAACTTTTAAACGATGGATGAACTGTATGACAAAACTGATAAATATATTATCAATGATTTAAAATATCTTAGTGTAAGTCGATGAGGGAAGACATCGTTCCCGTAACAGACGATATAATTTAAGGCGGCGCGGCATTTCGGGTTAATTGCATTTGCCTTTGTCAGTTGTTTTTCGGATTAAGCAAACGAGGACGTCTGAGGATAGCAAATTTAATTTTAGCGAAAAGTTGTAACGGTGGTCCCTCTCGGGATCAAAATGCAAAAAGTAATACATATTGTCAAGTAAGCGAGTAATACCTATAAATAAGTGTTAGCTTTCGTAATAACCTTATCCACAACAAAATCACGCTTTCGAAGTTTTCGGAAATATTTAAGGAATGAGCTAGTTTAAGGTAGACTTAGTTGTAATAAACAAGCAGATTTCTCTGATCAACACTGTTTTAAATAAAACTTAAAGCCGTAAATAAAACAGACTTGTAGTAGAGTGCTCAGGATGCTTTAAATTATCAGGCCGTGGGTTCCAAAATGTTAAAATCTGGCATATGGCAAAAACAAAAGTTAGTACTCCAAGTAGAAGGATGACACATCAATTAAAGTTTAGTTAGAGAAAATCGTTGAGTACTCTACTATTATGCTGTATCTACGAATTAATCAATATTCAAAGGAAAATTAGGCAGTATAAATCGACCAAGTCTCTCTAGAATAATGCGATAGAATTAATGTTGACAACAGGAGGAAGGAAGAACTTTAATCTTATGAATGTTTAGAATTATTTTGTAGGAAATAATCTTGCTTTCATTTGCTTTAATTATAAAACTTTTTCCACTTTCAACACATTTTATATTTCGATTAATCGATCCTCTATCTCTCGCGGCGTAATCCAACTGGTCTCCATTCCATTTTGAGGCACCCACGCTGTTACTACATCCGTAGAAGCAGATATCTTGGCAACAAAGAACCTCTCAATAATTGAGGATTATTTATTTTGTGGTCCAGGTGTCTACTTCTACAGAAGTAGTGACAGCGTGGACAGCTTAAAATGAAATCGAGAATATTTGGGCCATACCGCGAGATATAGAGGAGTCGATAGAATGAAAACATCTCGAAAAACTTCATGACAGAATCAAACCTACACCATCTTCCAACAAGTTCAATTCCAGAAACGAGACGCAGCAATAGACAACAACCACTATAGGACTATATATGCATCTAATACATACCTACTAACTTTGATTCATCGTTTCAGAGAATAGCTACATTATTTTAAATTCAAAACAAGTCTATAAGTATTCTGTACTGTACGTTTTCGCAATAGAATGTTTGTTCCAGCAAATTGATGCAATATTATTTTCTATAAAATTATCCCACTCGTTGTCGATCCTATGGTACGGTATATGCTAGTTTATGCTTAGAATAAGTGAAATAGTATAGTAATAGGTTAACGCTTTGGTTATATCTTACTATTATTTTAAAATTTACGAAAGCATTTAAAGCTGGAGTTCCATATAATAGTATAGAACTTAACCAATTAGTAATAAATTTAATAAATTATATATGTAGGTACGGAAATAGCGCTTATATTAGGACGTAGTGCAACATGAAAATTTACTTAATTACTAATTCGCTTACAAACATCAGACAAGTACCAAATTAGAGGACCAAACAAAAATGATATTCAATGAGGCGAGTCAAATCTTGTAAATTCTTCCCAAAAACTAGTACGTTGTACGTATTTATATAACCTAGTCTAGCTAGAAAAGCATCGTATGATACGGCATCGAAATATATCTCAAGAGTAGTAATAATAATATTGTTCTAGACGTCGGACGTGATGCAGCCTAAATTTTTTCCACAATTTTGGAGATGTTTACAGATGTCAATAAACAAATATTAACAAAAATATTACTTTTCGTGTCGACTTTATGCGCATCGTAAAAAAGCCACACTAATTAAAATTTCTAGGCACAACTGATTAAACCTTCAAGGTCTATATTATTTCCTTCCCCTAAGTCAATTTTTCAGACTGACTGAAAAAAAAAGGTTTTCTTTGTAATTCTCAATTAAATTCAAGCGACAGTTTGATGGGTCTGTACTTACATCTATTGATGAGGATTTGATGGCAGCTTTCGTAAAAGCGGAGGAGTGGGGGTGGTCTAAAGTGACGCACTTATCTACTTTTCAATCGTATTTCTTTCGCATTTTGGTATAATTTTTATTGTCAAATACACTGTTATATAAAGTAATTATGGAGTATTATATCAGCACTTGTGTATTAACATATGTAAATTTCATTGTGCTTGTGAAATGAATAAGGGTGCATTCGTCTACTCTGGAGATATTGTAGATTTAAATTAGGATAAGGCAAATATTCGTTTGGATTATTAATATTTTTTTCAATTTCCTGATTAAATTTCGAGGGATTCTTCCTAAGAAAAATAATCCGACTTTGGACGCGCTGAAATATTGTAGGTGTAAGATGTTCTAGATATTAGGAGCTAGTATAGTAATATTTTTAAGAGAACTTTTCTTTTTTTATACATTTTTTTAAAACTTTCTTCTGATGGGAATAAGGCCACAAGCAAGTAAATACTATAGTGCGACAAGTGTAATTTAACGTGTACTCTAGCTTTTTTATTCGGCGAGTAACCCCCAAAGCTTCTTGAGATAGCTTTAAATAAAAATGTATATGAAAATTGCGTCAATATATTCTTTGTGATATAGTATCTTAAAAGTCTTATTTGAATGAAATTACTTTCAAATAATTTATTAAAATTAGATTTAAGGCGGTTATATGTAATAATATAGCATATACAAGTTGGTCATGCCAAAATTCTTCAAGAGAATTTTCGGATATTGTCCCATGCGGCATAATGACAAATGTAAATTTTCGTCCACGGTAAATTATTGTGTAGGTAGATAAAATGGAAAAATATTTTAACAAATCAGAATCTATCAATACCCCGAAATACAACAACACAGATCACTGTTTATGCCATGTTGGGATAATAAAATATATTTTACTCCTGTAAAGCCGAAAAAAAAAAGAATATTTCTGATACGCTTTTATTCAATTAATAATTATTTCACATTACTTCACAGCGTATAACTACTTCAAAATATAAACAGCTACACAACTTACAGTAATTCTAATATCGCATAATGGCTTCCGCGACATATCACTAAAATTTAAATTGTAGTGTGATGAAGCATAATCTTCCTGCACAAATTAATTACGATATGCCTCGTCTTGTCCAATGACAATAAAATTATCTGATTGAAGGCCTGGGTATACCCATTTTTTAATGAAAAATGTGTTCTACCCCCCTTAGGACATTCAGAAGAGACGATATACAATAATAAAGTACATGTTATAATGCGATAATCGAATATGTACTGTGGGGAGATACGTACGAGATGGCGACGAAACTTAAACAAATTATATCTATGACGGTGGATATAAAATTTAGAACACCGCCCAAATTTTAATTCAAGCCGGGTCAAAGAAACTTAACGCACAACCATTTTTTTTCAACATCGCCACAGGGATTTGAATTCCGGAGAGAATTCACTCGCACTTAGTCATTTCGGTGCACTCAATCCGTCCAATTGCTCGTTTTTATTGGACCAATTGTTTGAAGGATTCGTACTTTACTGGAACAGGTCGACTTTCGATTATCGCACAGTACAAATAGAGACCTAGACGTGGATAACTAGTATAGGCGTAGTTTGTTTCATACTACACAACATATTGCTTTGTCAGGGTCAAGTAGGTTAAGTAGATAAGAGATGCAGCGCCTCTGTATTGGTCATGTGCATGGAAGACAGCAAGGTGCAATTATATCGCAAGATAATTGAGACCTAACCGTGTCTACATTGGCTCTGAGTGGTGATGTGCCAGATATCTGGCCAACACAGTGGCATTCCAGAATTAGTATTAAGAATAAAACCAATCTGCATGATATAAGTATATTTTAATTTATAATTAATATAGGATTGTAATATAAATATTTCCGGCAATGGTTTCATTCCAAATGAGTTTGAATGATTTTTAGCGTTCTTTGTTTATAAAATGTCCCAGTCTTGGAGACTATGCGGCCGATATATAATTTCAAAATATTGAATTTTTATTCACTTAAATATTAACTGACATTAATCTAACAGGCAATTAAAATATTATCCTGAGCCAAAAAAATTGAATGCCAGAATTATGTTGACGAGACTTTAAAATTAATAAATCATTTGGAATGAAAATTGTGAGTGTTTGGGTTTGGGTAACAGAATTAATTGGTTTGAGAAAATTCTTTCATATTTCATTTATTCCTCGATTTTGAATCAATCAAATATAGTATCAAAGATATTTTGTAGTCAAAAGGCTTTGTGAGGCCATTAATCAAAGAAACCAATTTACGTATTTTTAAAAATGTTTTTCCTTCACAAATCTAGATTTTCTAAAATTTATTCTGTTGCCCAAATCCAATCTATACCTATCGTAATAAATGTAGCGTAAGTTTTATTTTCTTTTAATTAATTTTTTGGGTCATTTCAGGTTATTTTGGTACATGCCAAAATGCCTGAGAAATGATTCTAAGCGAAAGAGTTACCAAAGAACTAGGTTTAGATAAATGTATTACATGTACAAATTAATTAAAAAAAAAACGCGTGTTTTCTTCTAATATTTACATAACAATCGGTACAACTGCAAGCATAAATGTTTAAAAATTATTATTTAATACTCCAAGAGGGTAAATAACCCGTCCATTGATGTTTGATGATGACATAACTCAATACCCTTGATTGATTATATTAATTTTAATACCTTAATGGCATTTTATACGCGATTGACTGATGTCTAAACGTAGAATTATTATAGAATTAAATTATTAGAATTAAGCGTTTTCATTATTATTATTATTCATTTTGCATTAACACCGGTCACATTAACTATCGATTGATAAAGAAGTACTTACTATGGCAAGTATCGTGTATATATTAGTCCTAATTTTAATGAGGCAGTTCTAAATCATTAATAAGCTAGCATTAGAAAATTTCAAATTGCATTATTAGTGCGAATATAGGCTACAAACATTTTGTATTTTGATATGTTTGTTATTGCGAAAGATTTTTATGCAATGAATTTAATTGATGTAAGAAACTTATTTAATACACGTGAAAAAATAAAATGTATTAATTAGTTGTCCACGCGAGGACTGTGGAGTTAAAATCCGGCTCGAAGGACCAAAATGTTTGTGCAAGGGTATTTAAATCGAGGAAAATTCCTGACTCATTACCGTTGATTTTTTTGGATATTAACATTAACATAACAAGATATATAAATCGAAATAAAATGAAAGCTTTCGGTAACTTTCCTATACCGCGTATGGCAAAGAAGATAAAGCCCTGCGCAAGTAACGAAACCTCTCACACAATGCTTAAGGAAGGATGAAAAGATATCACATTTACCTAGGTTGATTGATAAATGTAACTAATTTTAACTAAACCCCATATTACAATATCCTAAAACTTTTTAATTTAACGACTGACGCATCGAATATTGCAATACGAGCAGTGCTTCCGCAAGGTCCAATTGGTGAACACTTGCCAATACTTCGCGTACGTTGAATTCAGTAGAGCATAATTATTTCAACACTGACGCAGGTTTCACAAACACCAAAAACACTTGAACTAGCACTACATTTGAACACTCGAGGTTCATTTCGCTAACCATGTTAGCTTCATCGGAAGTTGATTAAAACTAAGTATTATCTCCCAATGAAGCTAACATGGTTAGCGAAACACATGCCTAATGTTCAAGTGTAGTATTTAGTGCTGTGTTCAAGTGTTTTGGTGTTTGTGGAAACTACGTCAGTGTCAGTGTCACACCAAAGGTTTGAATTCTCACCAATACTCCAGCACCAAGAAATTCAAAACCTCAGAAATAATTACCCCACGATTGAGAGGGAGTTTATGCTCATAATCGTCTTTACTAAATATTTTAAACTACCTTTTTGAATGTAAATTTAATATAATAACAGATCACGTTATTTATCTCGATATAACTGATTCCAGACTTGTAAGATGAAGTCTCACACTCGGAGAGTATGAGCATGAGTTTATTTAATAAGAAGAGGTAAATGTAGACACATTATTACGGGTAGAAATGAATGTAGACGAAAACAAGTCTATATTTCCTAATTTAGATTCTTAGTTCCTCTCGTATTCGTGGCAGATCTACTTCAAACTGTTTTTTTGTTCTGCTTCCCTTTGCATTAACAACTTCACGAGTTCTGCCCTTTAAAGGACCTTATATGAACATTAATAGATTGGATTAAATAAAAATGATGTAGAATACGTCTTTTGACAACTTCATAATGCAGATTATTTGGAAGATTTTTTTTCTGAGGTAAGCAAAATATATTTTTTGTTTTCCTGATACAATGTATTATTTGCGATTTTACTGTACAAATTATTTAAAACAATATCACAAAGAATATAAAAGTGGGGGTTAAGCTGGCTTCTCGCAATTTTATGTACATATGCAAATCATTATGTTTTGTGTTTTAACTTTCGCATTTCTGTTCATTTTATTCTAAACTTAATATTAGAATATGGTTTATTTCATTTCAGCAATATGCTTGAAATATCAATGATTGTTAAAGCAGAATGAAAGATGCTATTTTTTAATGGGAAGTATCTTATGCGCAATTCTCCTTTAGCACTGCAAACTTATCATTTATGAGATTATGTAAGAATGTAAGATCGTATTTATAGAATTATCATGAACAAAAAATTATATATTAAGGAAATAAGGTAGAAAAAATGTATTTATAAAAGTAATTAATGAATAAAAGTAATGTGCGGGAAGTTTCCAGAAATGAAGGGGATTAATTACATATTGTCGTAGAGGAATCAGCATATACATGTCGTTTACGAAGGTATGTGTGACATCTCCTGAATTCCTGAATTTTTCCGCTATTTACTTTTATATGACACGACAAAACACATCACAAATATTAGTAGATGAATCCCTAGGGAACTGCAGGACAAAAATTGTATAATATATCCATAAGTAGAATTAAGGAATTTACAAGAGGACGGTAAAATTTCTTAAAAATGTAGTTTCAACACCTCCGATTATTATTAACATTATCATCAACATTATCATCAACGTCGATTATTATCAATACTGAGCCTACAAATTTCATAAAAGGATCTTAAAATTTATAAAACAATTATATAATATTTCAAAACATGTGATCATTCTCGTTTGGTCCCCGTAAAAAAGTAATACTCCATTATTATCAACAAAAGCATAGTTTGAGCATAAATATTTCAAGGTTAATAGTTATCCAACGAACAAGTATATTAATGACGGGGATTAATTATCGAGCTATTTTAACGCGCGAGCTTAGTAAGTGCATTAATGGCCGAGATTATTAATCGCCTTTTAATATACGAGTTAGTTACAAAATTTTTCCGTCGACTGTATTTTTGACAGAATGGAGAAAATATTAAATTTTTATCCACATACAAATTGAATTAGCCATAAATTGACCGTGACAAATATTGATGACATGGCGTCTTGATTAGGATATTTCATTTTATGTATTTTTGGGTGTTTATCTAAAATGATTTCACTATTAATATAGTGAAATCATCCATTGATTTTAATTTGATTAAACCAAATACAATTAATTAAATTATTCATTAATTAGTAGCGATTTGTGGTTGTAAATATTTATATTATAGCACAGATTTCAGAAATTATAAGCTTGACAGTGACAGATATATTGATGACATGACGTCATAATTCGGATACTTGATTTTATGTGTGTTTATACTAAAATCATGCATTAATAGGGCTCATTAATAAACGATTTTGCATACATTAATCAAACTCGTTATTGCACGCTCGCCGGAAAAAGATATTTTGGCACAATTTATTAGAGTCAAATTAAGATTTTAATGTGAATTAAAGCATAAAACTTTTTAGAGTCTTTTCGATCGGTTCTTTTTAAATATCTGGAGATTTATAAATTCTAAGAGACAAACGGAAAATGTCTATTAAATATACGGGGTGACTCAGAAGACATATAACACTGTGTAAATTTTCTGTTTAAAAAGTAAAAATTTTCAATTTTGGAAGAATTGTATACTACATAATTGTCCTTGTTTTGCGCCTATCAAAAATTTTCTTCAACTTTTTTTACTTATCTGATTCATCCTTGAACCCTCCTTTCAACCATGTATCGCGACATGACATTTATTTTTAAAATGATAGTTAATAGCCATTTTATTGTATTAAATCTAGGTGGCCGTGATATGAACCTTGGCAGATATTGATGCTTAGTGTGCCGTAATATCGAAAGACCTCCGGTCTCATATTTTTTTGGGCATAATCAGTAGCTGAACAGACTGACTATATTTTTCTTACTAAAAAAAAATATATCCAAACAACCCACGATATCATAAAATCCAAGATAGGAAACAATTTTTTTTATTTGCCCTACTTAAATGTTACTCGCTTATCTTTGTCCAGTACAATTGTACCTAAAAAATAAAAGATAAATGAATATTTCTTAAGTAGGTCAAATGAAAAAAATGGGGTTCCTATCTTGGTTTTTATGATATCGTGGGTTGTTCAGAGATTCTTTTTAAATAAGAAAAGTCTAGTTAGTCTGTTCAACTACTGATTATGCCCAAAAATATATGACAGTGGAGGTTTTTCGATATTACGGCACACTAAGCATCAATATCTGCCAAGGTTCATATCATGGCCACCTAAACTTAATACAATAAAATGGCTGTTAACTGTCATTTTAAAGACAAATGTCATATTGCTATACATGGTTTGTTGAAAAGAGAATTTAACGACGAATCAGATAGGTAACAAAATATACAGGGTACCATTTAAAATAACAGATTTTGGACCACTTCCGCTTAAACAGGAAGTTGAGGAAAATGTTTGGCTCAAAACAAGGACAATTATGTAATACACAACTCCCCCAAAACTCAAAATTTTAACTTCTTAAAGTGTTACACGTCTCCTGTGTCACCCGGTATATGATAAACAGGATTTGCAGGAAACAACTACTCAGCGAGCCCGACCTGCATTGGATTACACCTGCAAATCCTGATGGATCGGTAGCCAACTATCATTTGTCTATTCCTAACGAAACATAGACCGGTTTCGAACTATTTTTAGATCACGGAACAGGCAAATGATAGTGGCCAATCTGCCAGTCTTAAATTATACTAAGGAAACGAAGTAGTGGTGAGAGGTAAATGAATATAGATATATGTTGTTTTTTAGATTTTGGCAGGTGTTAAATGAACAGTTGTATTTCCGGATGCTGGCCCGCGTCGATGATCGGCTCTTCCCGGTACCACGGTTGTCTAAACGACGTTTCAACACGAATCTCGTCTGCCATCTTCAGGTTCTCGCTGAAAGCTGTCTACTGTTGCTTCGCGTTGCTCGAACTGAAACCAACGAGGAGCAGCAGTAGATAGCTTTCAGCGAGAACCTGAAGATGGCGGATGAGATTCTGCTGCAACGCCGTTTAGACAACCGTGGCTCCGGGAGGAGCCGATCATCGATGCGGGAGAGCACCCGGAAGAATAAAGTTTTAGAAACAGTTATCCCATTCTTTGTGAGCTATATTTCAGAAAAAAAAAACTTGAAATCCATAGCCTACCTTGTGTGATATATTACAGAAACCCGAAAAATAGGAAAACCACAAACAATTATAGATTCCTTATTTGTGGAGATACGAAGAAAGTTAAAGGGATGAAAGTTGAAGACAATAAGAATAATATCAAAAAAATCGAAAAAAGTAGTTGGCTTTGACATACGCTCTTGTGTAAAAATGAAAAGAACAAATCTCAAATTAGGTCATGACACCATTAATTCCGTTCAATCACACAATTCATATCATTGATTCATAAAAATCAGCTATGCCATAATAGTAAAAATTCACTTAATAATAATAATTATAATTCAATAATCATTTATTACAATTTATTACAAACAAACAAGTACCTTATAGAAATACAAGTATAAAATGAATTTCAAAATTTCGAATCTTTTGATACACATTATTATTATTTTTGCCCTTACCGTCAACTTTCATCCCTTTAACTTTTTTCTTATCTCCTCAAATAAGGAAGCTATAGCAGTTTGTGGTTTTCCTAAAAATGGGATGACTGTTTCTAAAACTTTCTTATATATATATATATATATATATATATATATATATATATATAAATATGGTCCGAGAAGCTTCCGCGGTCGTTGGTATGGAAAATACTAGGTTCTCGGGTTGAACCGCGTCTGAGATTGTTAATGTTTCGACGTTTCGGCTCCCGTTTTGGAGCCATTTTCAAGAGAAAAAGTGAATCAAGAAAAAATTGTCAAAGAAAATAATGCTAGGAGTTCGTGGAACTGGTTCGATTCCGGGGGCTCAATCTGCCTACTCCCAGGATCTCACCACGATCCGTCTCTAAGGCCTCAATCTGGAATCAACTTCGTCCGATACTGCCAGCGGGTTCACTCTAAGGAGTAAGCAGATTGAGGCCTTAGAGACGGATCGTGGTGAGATCTGGGGAGTAGGCAGATTGAGACCCGGAATCGAACCAGTTACACGAAATCCTAGCATTATTTTCTTTGACAATTTTTTCTTGACCCACTTTTTCTCTTGAAAATGGCTCCAAAACTCCGAATCGTCGAGACATTAACAATCTCAGACGCGGTTCAACCCGAGAACCTAGTATTGTTCATATATATATATATATATATATATTAAAAAACCGTCATTTAGAAACTGCATTATGGATTCAACTTGGCCCTCTGAACAAGCTAAAATAGAAAAACAATTCATATTCGTATTTTTGCACATACCTGCTAAGAATATTGGACCATCTCTTGAACAACAATGAATCTCTACAAATACTAAATCACAAACTAGCATACTCCAATCAAACTGTAACATCGTTTGATGTGTGTGTGTGAAAGGACTTGTTACGTAGAACTTTTAACTATAAGTCATTTATTGTTTACAAAAAATACCTTCTCGACTTATACCAAATCCCCTTGAATCACGAAACCTAGATGTAAGTGATAATGTCCGTGAGAAAAATCGGTTTACTATACTACGGTTATCAAAAACAATTAAGGAATGCTGGATTGAATCTGCATAGGCAGAAAAGTGCGGTTATGTTTTGACAATGTTTTGGGACGATCTTTTGTTGCTGGTTGTCGTGCTTGAAAACCGTAGCCTAGGAAACCCATTAGTGATATCAACACCGTATCATTTCAGTATAAAAGTTTTTGTTGCCTTGTTAGTATATAACGTGTTTTGATGATGTAAGAAAATTTTTACAAGCGATGTTTGTTATAAGTGTTGTAATATTATCAAGATATGATAGTTATGATAATAAATGTGTTAATATCGATTAATAAGCGTATTCAATTTAAGATACATTCATGGTAGGTTTAAGAAAATTAATTAATTAATTAAGTAGGTACGATGTATTACTGGTGTAATTACTGTAATGTTGGTATCTCCTTTAAAACTTAGTTTTAAAGCACATACTGCTTACTGAATCATACAACTTAAGTAATTGTGTCTTAATATGTGTATTGTAACTTTCAAAGATTAGTTATATCTCACAATCTTAGTATATGCTTTAGAACGTTCGTTTTAAAGCATATACATACCTTGTACTAAAGTGTTTAAGTTAAAAGTAAAAAATTGAAACATCAAGACTATCGTTGTCATTTATGTACTGTAGTGCAATCTCTATTAGATATTAATTGTTACAAAGCATTTATCTTTTAGGAAAGTAGAATTATGATACATTCTTTTATGTCCTACTTATGTGTGTATCGTAGGTATATCTCACAACAGGGTATGTGTTTTAAAACTAACGTTTTAAAACACGTACCCTCAACATGTCATATTCGTTTCCGTGTATATGTAAATTACTAGCTTTGCCTGTCTTAGCTACATTGAATAGAATTAATCTTTTCTAAATCTGCTTTAAGTAAGTCCTCTTCGGTGTACGTCTGTGTCTAAAGCCATTACTGATGTCAGCTAATACCATTTTGAGCAATCTTAAACAGTAAACACAAATGCGTAAAAAAATCTGGAGAACTTGGTGACTTTCAACCAAAAATTTTGACTGGTTGAGTTAAGAATCAGTAAAAGTTTATTGGTGCTGGGTCACGAAATTCTGATGCAAAAATTGTTTCTGATGTCTGAAAATGGCATTTAATGCATATATGCAACATATCAAGAACCACTTATTAATGTAAATGATGTTTTCAAAGCTGTTCACCTCTTAACAAAGTTTTAAGTTTACAAAATTGGTCATAGCAGCACGACTTTATATTATAAGTATTTTTTTAAATAAATGTACTGCAAACACGATATGTAAATTAGTTTGTAAGTATTTTTTTAAATAATTGAAACTCGACCGACACGATACTGTTGTGGCGACTGTAACTTATCTGTAAAGGGTGATTTATTCTTTTTAAAAACTTGTTGTAGATATGTGGGAATGTTGGATAGGCTCTGTTCTGCTTGTCAAGTCGAAAGATTTGCAATTTGTTGAGCTACCGAGTGCAACAGAGTTACAGTACTATTTATTTGCCCCCTTCACGCCCAAGGATATGTAAGTTTCTAAATATTGAGGAATTGCACTGCAGGCAATTTTCCAGCATTTAGATCTAACTAATCCCTTACTTAGATACCGCTTACATAAATAGACAATGTTTTGTTAGTTTTAATGTGAAAATTAGATCACTCTTTACATATGCGTAACGATGTAATTTTATACTAACTATAACAATTATTTTCTTAAATGCAAATTGTATATTGTATAACGAGTCTTCGGAGGGAATTGAACATTTTTAGATGCACCTTGACTATTTTTTCAACAGTTTTCTCAAAATGTATCGAAACAAGTATGTGTAAACCATTATAGATTATTTTTGGGATAACTAAAATTTATGGATGTTTTATGAATTGATTTTTTTCAGCAGCCATCGACGAATATACACACACTTTTATTAAAAAGCTGTCCCCAAACCAAATTAATAGAAAATATAAACGGCAAATAATATTTCAACCAAGTCACAGCTGAAAAAGATCAGTTGTGAAACCCCACATTATACAGCGATCTTATCAAGGTCGAGACACTAAATTTCTATGAGAGAGACAAATACTAATATTAATTATAACTAAAAAAATCTGTGAATTATGGTGCCAAAGTGTAAAATGTTAGGATAGAATAAATTTAGATACATTTAAGCTATTTCCTAATATGAAGATGTAAATAATTATATTATTACCAAAAGCTGTAGTTATCTTATTTTCTAGTTTTCGATCCCTTTATAAATATTCAGATGGTTCCTCAGATGCTCAAAATATTGTAGGCAGAGATTCAGAAAATCGTCATCACTTATTGGCTGAAAGTTATTTGTGGCATTCTACGAATACTCTTTCCTTTTATTTGGATTTTCTACCACATGTATTGTCCTCTTCAAAAACAAATCACCGAATCTACAAATTAATAGAAGTATTGGAAAAAAGCCTCTGCGCCCGTGACGTTTACGTCAAAGGAACAGTCAGAGGTTATATTTTACAAATAATATAAATCGGAATAAACACAAAAATAATGTATTTTGCTGACGTTTCAGAAAGTAGTCTCTTTCCGTTTTCAAAGCTTTTTTGCTGCGTATGTCAAATACACAGCTTTAAGATTTTGTTTATGTTATTTCCATAGATACTTACTACTTACACAGAACTGATGTTATTTTCTTTTAGATAATGTTGAGTTTCTTAAGTTCTTCTTTTAACATTGGTAGCCAGGTTGTACAAATATCTACAGAACAATTCGGTACGCATTTATCTTCATTTAATAATATTATTGCTGATCCTTTAATTTTTCTTTTTTTTGTTATCTGCCTCTTTTGTTAAAATTTTTGCCGAGTCCCAGTTTATTCTCTGTCCGTTTTCCCAAGCATGTTCACAAATCTTTGATTTCTGAATTTCATTCTTTCTCATTCTTGTGCTCTTCCAACCTCACACTGAAAGGTCTGTATAACTCACCTACATAACATTTATCACATTCGCACGGGATATTGTAAATACAATTTTTTGAATTCTGCTCCCGGTTTATTGGTTCTGTTTTTGTTAAAATAGATCTCAGAGTGTTCTCCGTTTGAAATACCGTCATAACATCAAATTTGTCACCTATATGGCGTAGCTTCTCCGATAGTCCATATACATAAGGAATTGTTGCTGTATAATGACGTTCAGGTTTTGGTCGCACCTGATTGTCCCTATTTTCAACATTTATGAAAACTCTATCAACAAAGGCTTCAGGGTATTGATTTTGTACTAGAACCTCTTTGCTACATTTTTCCTCGTTATTTAATATTTCATTATTAGATGAAATTATTTTGGCTCTATCGTATAAACATTTTACAACACCCCTTTTAACATTTATTGACTGATTTGAGTTAAAATTTAGATATCTGTTAGTATGTGTTGGTTTTCTATAAACGCTTGTTTCAATTGTACTATTTACCCTTCTAATTAAAACATCTAAAAATGGTAGTTCATTTCTACTTTCTACTTCTAATGTGAATTACTATTTATATTTTCTAAAAAACTATCTAGTAAATCGACACCATGAGGCCAAATTGCAAAGATGCCGTCAACATATCTCCTCCAGACAACCGGTTTGTTTATACAATTTTGAATATGTGTGTTCTCAGAGTTCTCCACAAATATGTTGCTTAAAATTGTGATAATGTAAACCCCATGGCCATACCAAAATCCTGCTGATACAACTCATTCTCCAGTTGAAAATAGGTTGTTTTTATACACATTGTTAATAGTTCCATTATGCTATTTACACTTAAGTTAGTTCTAGTTTCCAGATTACTATCATTGAGCAACCTATCTTTAACTATTTTTAAGGTTTCCATGGAAATAACATAAACAGAATCTTAAAGCCGTGTATTTGACATACACAGCAAATAAGTGTTCTTCCAAAAAAGCTTTGAAAACGAATAGAGACTACTATTAAGATTTTTTTTTACTAGATTAAAAGTTAAAACATCTAAAAACCTAGAGTCTAATGTATACGAAATTCTGTGTTCAGAATGTAATGGTGTATACATAGGCACCACAGGCAGATATTTTAAAAACGAATATCTGAGCATGTAACTGACTGCAAAAATTTCCATATAAAAAAAAATCTAACACAACTGCTTGAGAACTTTATAAAAAAGGCCACATTTAATGATGCCAAAATAATAGCTAAAAATAATAATTACAAGAAGAGAATTAAAACATAATATTTTTAGTCGCAAACTCCTCTATAAAATCCTCATTTTACTATAAGGAACGTAACCAGACTGCAACCAACAGCTATTCTCCGGGCTATGTGCCCCACCGAGCGCTGAATTACAAGTTACAAGCCTGGCGCGTTAAGGATAATAATTGCATATTACCATCAAAACGCTAATGCTTCGATTGCACTGACGAGAGCCAACAGCTCGAAACTGCAGTCTACAAGTGGTATGGGACGACTGACACGAGAGCTCCTTTGAGTAAGATCAATCTTTCGGCTGGCGTTTGTTGCAATCGAAGCATTAGCGTTTTGATGGTAATGTGCAATGCTTACACTTAACGCGCCAGGCATGTAACTTGTAATTCAGCGCTCGGCGGAGCACATAGCCCGGAGAGTAGCTGTTGGTTGTAGTCTGGTTACGTTCCTTATAGTAAAATAAGGATTTTTTAGAGGAGTTTGCGACTAATAATAATTCCGCCCTCTAAAAACACATTTGAAGAAGAGAATGTTCAATGAAATAATTTGTATTAAGAAGAATCCCAACAGTATAAACAAACGAACAAATATAGAAAATCTAAATAGTTCTTATTTTAATATTGTCGTCTACTTAAAAAACACCTAATATGGACTTCTGAAAATACACACTGACATAGACCGACTGGGTTTCAAAATTGTTTTTCAATAAATGTGTGGATAGGTATTTTAGGCACCAATTTAATAGGTCCTTATTTTTATGATGGTCACCTCAGTGGTCAAAGGTACCTAAACTTTTTGAGAAATGAATTTAATAAATTCTTATATGACCTACCTTTAGAGAATCGACACAACTTTCAATATTTTCAACAAGATGTAGCTCCTCTCCACAATTCCCAGATTTGTTGAGATTATTTAGACGAAATTTTGCCTCAACATTGGATAAGCAACAATGGATTTAATCGATGGCCCCCTCGTTCTCCAGATATAACCCCAATGGATTTTTTTCTATGGGGGTATATTAAAGATAAGGTGTTTTCGACGACACCGCAAAATGTAGAGGACCTAAAAGCTCGAATTCAACAGGCATGTATTACAGTTACACCCGAAATGCTGAGTAATGTTTTAAATGCAGTGCCTCGCCGCGCTCGATTGTGCATAAGAAATCGCGGTGGACACTTTGAACATTTGATAAAATATCTTAAAAATAATTTTGAGGATTAGATAAATATTAATGTTCTATGTGCTATATTCTTTTTATTATTAATTTGTATTTGTTGCCTGAATTTACTTTATTCTTCTTAATTGTGTTAATGTTTTATTATAGTAAAGATTTGAACAACTTATTGAATTATTTTATCATTTTATTTAATCATACTTCTCCACGGCAAGTATAATGCTTGTTAAAAAAAAATATTGGTTTTAAAAAAAAGTTTTTAGAACTACTAACTTAGTGCCAATGAATAAATATGGCATATGATATATCGTTGAAAAGGGAGGAAAATACTCTATTTAATGGCGCCATTTCCCGCCTGATTCAAAATAATGTTTTTAACAGCCTGAAGAGTAAACCTCAAAATACAACGGTTTTGAAAAAAAATTAGATAAAACCTCGTTGAATAACTCTGTTTTGCAAAAAATTTTCGCCTTAGAATTTTTCTCGTATCTCTTCAAATAACGGAGATATTTGGCCTAGACGTTTTCCGCATTTTCGATATTTTCCGCCATAACTCTTAAAGTAGGCCATGGATATCAAATGTCTTTAAACCATTTTGTAGATTATATAAACCGGCACAATCTTCGTAAAAATATTTTTTTTTGTACGACCGATATTAAGTGAGATATTCTCGAGGGCCCTGATAAAATGGACAGCCTGTATTTTTCTTTTATAATTTATTATACAGTATTTATATTATTTTACACCCAATTTTTAAATAATCTTTAAAATTCATTAAAGTGCCTATAATGTTAAATATGTTCACAATGTAATATAGTTATATTCTTTTGTTTTTAATTGTCTTTAAGTATAAACAACAGTTAAATTTTATTTATACCTACATTTATACGTTTGTTTTTGTGTCCTGAAGAAGTTAATTTTAACGAAACGTCGACAAGTTAAAAAAGGAAACTTAGGTCATTTTTATGATCCCAAACTTTACCTAAAAATACATTATTATATTTATTTAAAACGTTACCAATACGAAAAAAATGTCACAGTTCGAAGGAAAACCTGTTTGCAACAAAAAGTTCAGGTCATCATAGCTACTAAATTGGTAAATTGAATTGTAATGATCCACCTAATTAAGCTAATGCCTCATAAAATATATCATAGCTAAAATCTGCTGACTGTTTGCTTTCCTTAATATGTAGATATCATCACAACAAATAAATTAAAAACACATTATTTCTCATTTCTACATTATCAGCCCTCGCCATACGTTGTGATAACAATACAGAGTTGGTTGTGAAAAATGAATTTCTTCTGCTTCGTCTGCTCTATCCGAGCGATACTTCACTATTGTTCATTAGCATGCGCTTTTGCTAGCCTCAATTGTCCACACTCAAAAAACCCTTCCAGAAGACCCTTCATAATTATGAGCAGGACACGCAGGTGTGTGGGACTTGTATTACATATCCTACTAGGTCTTTGCATCGTGTACGAAATAATATTTACTAAAGAAAAATTCGTCTTATTCTCAGTAGTAACTACCACCGAACTAATGACTTCGAGTCTAAGTGTGAGCAGAATGATTTCCAATAATATAAACTGTAAAGAGACAGTTAGAGAGCTGCAAATAATGCTTAGCATATGGAACTATATAACTAAGTTTAATATAAAAAATTCCAGTTTCCAGCGTAGATTTAAAGGCTCATTGTACGCAATATCCTTCTTGGTGCTGGTTTGTATCTTGCCACTAGCCTATTTTTTCCACGATGAAGTAAGTTGGCAGATGTCCTTGAAAGCATTCAACAGAATATGTCCAGGTAGGTGTTATCCTGTAAGATAATGTTTTAAATCCTGTGCACAGTTGTCCTTCGCACCAGTCGTACGACTCAGACCTATTCTGGTAGTTCTTTCTCGGACATTTTTCTCTTAACCATTCCCTTAACCATGTTTCTCACGACCTTTTTTTCTCTTAAACACGGCTTGAAAAGAGGAGCCTAAACATTCACAATGTTTGCTGATGACCCTAGTATTACACCTCTAGTGACAGACGTTGGCAATTTGGATAAAAGTACTTTTAAGTACTCACTTTTCAGGGTGAAGTTCCACAGGACTATCTGGATGAGGATGCACACCGTCCTACCAGAGGAGGAAGACGCCTGGCTGGGAAATTATTGACCCCCACCAAAATTAACTGGGCATATCTACCTTTAAGCTCTTTAAATCATCGGACAGAGATGGCATTTTTCCTGCCATACTTCAACACGGAATTGAGGAGCTTATACCATGCTTGAGAAGTATATTTATGGCAAAGCTTGAAGGGAAGTTAAGTGACGTTTATTACAGAAATAGTCAGACGTCCACCAGAGGAGCCTAAATTCTATCGCCCCATTAGCTTAATTTAATTTCTCCTAAAAACAATGGAGAAACTACACATCAGGAACAAAATCCTTACAGGAATATCGCTTCATTCTAAACAATGTGCCTATCAACCTAGCAAATCAACAATAAATGCTCTACATTGCCTGGTCCAAAGCATTGAAAAGACATTCATGGCTTAAGAAGTGGTTTCGTAAACATAGAGGATGCTTTTGACAACACTTGCTTTGAATCCATACAAAAAGTCACCGAAAAATTTTTAATACACTTACAAATAAATGTATACAATCCATGTTGAGAAGCAGAATAATTACTACAATTGTGGGAAATGAGTTGGCTATGGTGACTGCAGTCAAAGGTTGTCCACAAGGAAAGTTGCAGCAGTTATGGAGGCGTCCCACAGCAGTTATGGAGTCAATGGTTGACCTACTTCCTTTGCACTTGCATGTGGGGAAAGAGGCAGCACTTAGTGCCCTACGAGCATCAGCCACATAAATTTAAACCAGGTGATCTGGTTGGCCACTTAAGGATTCTGGTCTATCACCAAACCCACTGACTCTATGCCAGTCAAGTAGGGCTTTGACTGTCCGTTTGACTTGCTGATCGAAAGCCGTCAGACGAGCAAGATGGAGGCACTGCGATGGGAACAAGGGTAACTCATCTGGTACACAGATGAATCTAAGATGGCTGCAGGGGTAGGAGTGGGCGTAGTAGGGCCCAAAAGTAGGCAATCCAAAGCCCTCCTAACACCCCATTCATCTTCCAAGCAGAAATTCATGCCAGGGATCTGTATGCCCACCAAAGGTTAAATAAAGGGATTCGAAGGGCAAATATCTATATACTAGATAGCCAGGTAGCATTAAAATCTCTAAGGTCCTATATCTTCGAGTCTATAACTGCCTGGGAATATAGACAATCCTAGAAGCAACTGGCCAACAACAATAAGGTTACCTTGAAGCACAATTCATTGGACCTAAACCGTCTTGTGGCCTGGCAAAGGGACACGTAATGGAGAAGATCCATAAATGGGAAAAGGATCAGAAAAAGTCCTACTGGAGGAATACTCCAGACCAAAGACAAGCGAAAAATTTATAACTTACTCGGCAAAGAATGCCACAAGGCTTCTCGAACTTGAAAAGTCCGAATTAAGGCTGATAACAGGCCTTCTAATTAGCCACTGCTTCTTGAGAAATCATCTCAAGAATATGGTCAGGGCAGTTGTAGACCACAAGTGTAGATATTGCGATATTGTAACTAAAACTGCGGAACATATACTTTGTGAATGCAAGGTATTAATCCGAATCAGGCTAAAGTTCCTAGAGCAGGCGAAGTTAACGCCTGAAGATATAAGGAAATTAGCCCCCAGGAAAATCACAAGCTTTGTAAAAATCTTGGAATCCTAGGCAACAACTAGATGCAGGGTAAATTACAAAAGATATTTTAGGTCGAAGTGAAGTAAGGCTACTCAGAGCCAAGCCCTGAAACAATCTACAATCTACAAGTCATTTGGATACATTGTAAATAACAGATGCCCAGCACTGAACCCTGAGGAACTCCCATATGCGCATCTTTCATTTTACTGCGCATGCCTCTTGTTTCGTAAAACTTTTTTACATATACTTATTTTTTTTCAGCTATATTAATCAGCTCCGTTCATTTGCTTTGTCTGCATCAAATTTCCTATTACCACTTATTCCTAAAATGCACGTTCATGCAGATAGAGAGGGAAGTTTGTCTTAGATTGTCAAGAAACGAGAGCATTAAAGTTATTTTCAAAAATAACAAATTATTGACTGAAACTACGGACGGTACATTTTTAAGAAAGTTGAAGAAGTTGAGGAAACTATACATAATCGTTTTAAATAGTTTTCGCAGAACTATGAAGAGGATCAACACATCTATACTCACCGTGGCATTGATGTATTATTTGCTGCTAATTTTATTTTTGTTTATTATTGTCATTGGATGGAAAGGAGACATACAATTTCATGTCGGCCACTATATGTTTATTGGTAAATATGTGGGCTATGTTCTGCATTTGGCAGCTATATCTATTGTTTGTGAGAACATTCAGGTGCTGGTAAGTGTATTTAGAATTACACATAATAATACAAAAATGTAATTTCTAAAATTGAAATGGGGTCATTCTGCACAAATTATGATATTCTGTTACCAACTTATAGGTTGGTGTTGGGTATCGGTATATTATTCGTTACCCCATTGGCTCATTTATTATGAGATTTAAAGTTTGTAATGTTCTCAATTATACTTTCGCACGTATAGTTTATTAAGTCACATTTTGCGAGGAATGTGAAATTATTAATTTTCGGTTATAGCCTATAACTATTGCTAAGAGTGATTAACTTTGTTTTTAAACAACTTAATAAATTATTTCCGAACCAGCAATTCATTTAATATACTTTATTTCCGCTTCTTTAGCTCCCTTGCACCCTTCCACCAATCTCTACCCCGGAATATTAGAGTAGTATCATCAGCATATGCGATGTTATCAAGTTCCAGCATATCATTTATGGGGAAAAGAAATAATTGCAGACTTGAAACTGTACCTTGTGGCACACCATATTTCATTTTCTCCAGACTACTTACTTTTTTATCGATGAATAGCTTTTTAACCGATAATTTCGAAAGGGCTTAGTGATTTTCAATTTATTCTGAATTTATTGTAATGTATTCTGTAGATGTATTTATGTTTTTAGATGCAAGAAACACATACATTTTTATTTAAAGTGCCTTTGGAGGAATTAAACAAGGAAGAAGCTAGAGAAGTAAAAAAACGTCTGATTTAGTACATATATTACGTTTTACCATGTTTTAGGTTGAGTTTCTCACTAAGTTGCTGGCATGGGAACAACCATTCGAGGAGAGGGATCGTTCATTTTATGGAAACAGTTTGTTGCCTAATGTTTGTATCATTATTATTATAGTTAATTCAGTAAAACTTTAAAGCCTTAAAAAAACTAGCAATAACAGGAAACTTTAATTAACAATACGGATCCATATGATGTGTTCCAAAAATTGCGTCCAATATTTCTCCAACGAATATTAAGACCAAAAATTTAAAAAAATTTCCATAAGGAAGCTACAACTTTATGAGCGATTATTCACCGAGTTTTTGTTTAATAATTGCGGTTATTTGTCAAATTTTCCCTTTTTTTAGTTTCTAAAATTGAACAGCGCAAAATATTCACATTTTTTTTGAAGTTTCGTTGGTTAATCAGTCATAGATAATAAACGCGCTTAGTAGTTAAGTTTATGTAATACTTATTACACTAATTGTATTGAGCTGATAAGTGTTTATCTTTTGTTTTGTGCAATAAATCACCTAGCAGAGAACGTTATAATTTTCGATTATTTGCCGGATGCGCCGATGTTAGCTTAGTTTTTTAACATTATTTATTTAACGTTGGCTTACTTTCGCTATTGAGGTAGCCTCATATAAAAAACAAGCGGCGTATGGTCTGGTGACTTTGCAGGCGATCTAACAAACTCATTTGTACTCATTTAGTTTTATTTAAACCTTTCGATTAAATAATTCACAAATCTGCAGTTATGTGTTGGAGCCCTATCCTGTTGAAAAATTATAGGGTCAACATTATTTGACAGTTTTTCCAAAAAATCTTGAATCTGGTTTTGCAAAAAATCCAAATATCTTGCTCCATTTAATGGTCCGTCAAAAATTATTGGCTGTATAATTCTTCTGCCAATTACCCCCAGCCATACATTAAAACTGAATCGATCCTGATATGCACTTTCTCTCATATTTCAGAAATTTTCTTGTGTCCAATAAGGGTGATGTTACCATGAAACAATTTCAAATTAGGGATCCTGAATAAAATTTGTTAATGAAAATTATTATCCAAGTTAGTGCAGTCAATAAGGAGTTTTGCCCTGCAAAATGTGGGGTAGTAATAATTTTTTTTAGTATGTTGTTAAGGACTGGGCCATGATAAAAAAGCCAAGTTTTCGACCTTGGAGGGGAACCACTCGCAGCGCCATCTTGAATAAAAGGTACAAAAAATTAGTTTTTTGAAAATAATTCCGCAGCGGTTGATCCAACGACGCAAATATTCAACAAAGTTAAAGAATTTCTTGCAGACTGCAGTTTCGAGCTGTTGGCTCTCGTCAGTGCAAGGTAGGCATGGGAAGAGCGACACGAGGATCCTTTGACTATTTGGCACATCTCGGTATCGTTAGGATAGCGACATGCAAAATAGTCAGCAGGCGCCATCTAGCGGTCCAGTGTCTGCTGCAATCGAAATCATTACTAAGCAATAATTTTCGATACTAATTTTAATGAAGAAAGTAAAATAGGATAGGTACAGCAATTGTACTGGACAAAAAAGATAAATTAGTATTTCTTAAGTAGGTCAAATGAAAAAATGGGCTTCCTATCTTGGTTTTTGTTACTGTGGGTTGTGTAGAGATTTTTTTTTAAATAAGACAATCTAGTTAGCCTGTTCAGATACTCTTTATGTCCAAAGAAATATGAGACAAAGTTGCGTACCAGAGAGAGATCTTTCGATATCATGGCACACTAAGCTTCAATATCTGCCAAAGTTCATATCATGGCTACCTAGACTCAATACAAAAAAAATAGCTATTAACTGTCATTTTAAAAACAAATAATTTAAAAACGAATCAGATAGGTACAAATATAGGGGATAGGTACCATTTAAAATAACAGATTTTGGGTCACTTCTTAAACCGGAAATTGAAGAAAATGCTTGGTCAGCTCAAAACAAGGACAATTATGTAATACACAACTCTAACAAAATTCAAAATTTTAGCTTCTTATACAGCAAATTTACAAAGTGTTACATGCCTCCTGTGTCACACGGTATATAGAAACTACAAATCAAATCTTTTTCTAGATCATGGTAGCGGTTATCACTAACAGCATGGTGGCCATTCAGCTCTATTTTTGGTTTTCAAAATGATATGGCGAAGAAAAATTTCAGTAACTTCTAGGCAAGAAATTCTAATTAGAACTCATATTTAAACGACTTTAATTCAACTATATGTTATATGCAAAAAATAAATGAAGTGTTAGCAAATTTTCTTTTTTCTTTTTATTGCCCTATGCGTTAGAAGCAATAACATATTACTTTGTCGAATACTCAAAAAATTGACCGTCTAAGAACTACAAAAGATTTTGATCCATCAGTAGTGAACAGAATTTGATATTTGGGTGGTTGATTTATCAACAGTTTATAGGATGGGTAGGTGTGACCTTACTATTTGCAAAAACCAACATGATAACAGAACACTATTTTGATTTGTGACTAACTATACTACCATTTTGTTTTGTTAGAATGAGTATGTTCGATTCTCATTTTTCCTTTATATATTTTTTAATTATTTATAAGTTAATTTCGTATCAAATATTATTTTTCTATATTATATATAACATTAATGTACCATTTGATTACTATTTATCTCATTTCTTAAATTTATTATTTTTTGCTACTTTGTGGCCTTGTACTTTTTGTCCATTTCTCCCCACTCCTCATTTTTTTGTCTCCCAATAAAACTAGAGAGAGAAGAGTCGATGAGAAGCTAGTGACGAGTGCAGAGACTGATTCTAGAAGCTACAATTTTTTACTTACTACTTTCTGCTACTTAGTGCATTACATCTATTTTGTATATTAATTACCCCGGCCGGTGGTTACTTCGTGCCACTGGAATTTACACATAATATTACTAAAACGACTGCGACACGCCTGGATACTTCCCGGTCTTCCCCTGTAAATTTGGTAAGTGCAAGACCATTCATTATTCATTTGTATTGATTATACATTATAAGATTTGCAAATGTGTAAACAGGAGTTCTAAGAAAACCGGTATAAAAGAATTAACTGCTCTAAAAATTAAATAAAGTCCACTTATAAAAAATACCAAAAATTACAGAGTAAAAACACATAATATACTATGTATTTACTTCTCACCCCTAATTGTATTTTCTGCTTATATTTTGATCAATTTTAAATTAGCTGTTCTTGACTTAAGAAACGAAATCTGAGTTAAACGTTGTTGTTTGCGGTTATTATAGTTTGAGGTTATTTTAGTTTATATCTACATCTACTATCGCAGTTAATGTGAACGATCCATCTTTAGGGTGTCTGAAGGACTTGTATTTCTATCTTAAAAAAGTTAGAAAAAAAAAATAAAAAAAAAAAATTCTTATTTCTCTATTACTATTTAAAAAATGAATATTTAACGTTCACAAAATTTAGGGTTCAAGATGACTGTTTCAGACGGAGAATAATATAAAAAAATCATACTTACTGTCGTTTATGCTTAACTGCTGCTCTAATGGTATCAATTGGACGTCGTAACACTATAAACCTAACACTGGATGTACCACACTTTCTTAAAATTATACCTGAAAGGGAATTTTGTTAGAAAACACAACTAAAAGACAATATAAAGTTCAAAAATGTATATATTAAATCTTCAAAAAATTTATGTTTTTACAACTTTTAAGAAATATGTTTAACAAACACTAGTCTGGCCCGTGTACAACACATGGTGAGGAACGGAACGATTTATAATGTACCAACTACCATCCAATATGCGGTTTTATAAGCTAACGATGCACAAAAGATTCAAGAAAAGTTCAATGTTACTGAAATTTTGGTGGGCTTTTGCTTGCCTGTCTTATAAACGTATTTTTATTTCACATTAATTTTGGTCGCTCCTCAGAGCTTAAAAATGCTTGAAGCGCTACTACTTCTAATTGTATTTTGCAATTACAACTTTTTACGTTCAGGCAAGGCGGATCCCATGCACGTATGAGTACATGGTAATAATACTTTTCTGACACCGAATCACTGAGGAACCAGTTTAGGGCAAACTCCGTCAAAACTCATCATTTCCCCGTCAAAACCGACTGCTAAGAAATGATGGGGGTCCCATGTCGCTAAGGGCTATTTTCGCTAGAACTCCCAATATACCTTGAATAGAGACTGGTTTAACTTGTCCTCATATTTAATAACTCTTAAGAGTTGCAGTGCTTGACAACGTGGATTCGTAAAAGGGTTTTTAATCTTGAAAATTTCAAAGTTAAAGTCAAATTTTATTATACTTTCTAAATTTAGGTGGTCGGGGCGACATTACGTCCCTGTGCAGCGACATTTACTACACTTACTAAATTAACGCTCCTTGAGGAGTTATTGAAAATTTTGCATAAAAAACGCTCCGAGGAGCGAAAATATGATTACAAGTATTAAGAACCTCATCCACGATATTTTTACGTGAAGCACGCTTTTCGTACGAAGTATCTATTAAAGCCGGATTTTGTTACAGCGTCGAAAAGTATATCGGGGTTTTAGCGTGTTCTTTAACATTAACAGGAAATAAATAAAGGGCATAATTTAAATAAAAAAGTAATTATAATTATCATCAATACAGTTTTACAGATATGAAAATTTCTCCAGTACAAAAATCTAAACTGCATCAACACCAAATTATTACTTTTTGCGTATCTTAGCAACTACCACACAATTTTCTCGGTCTTAACATTGGCCATGACTTGAAAAAAGTTTATCACTAATACCTATGTTGTTATTTCATCTCCAAATTGAGAATCGGTCTTAGGACAAGTTTGTACATGTAATAGGCCAATCCAACGAAGAATAACACTTTACACACTTTATCCAAAACGTTCATTCTAAAACAGAAAAAGAAAGTTCATAATAATTTCAAAAAACTGTTGTCAGTCAATGAAAAACCATCCCATCCATCTGTTTGGAAAATTTTCATTAAGCCATCTACGTACGTGTGAAGCCTGTGTAGCCTGTCTCAAGCTAGTTGTGGATTTTCTTCGAAATATTGTAGAATAACGTTTGATGAATCATTCTTGTTTTATCCAGTCGTTACCCGACCGGTATTCTCAATAACCATTCCACAAGAGTTAGGTAAAAACCGCTTTAAATATTATCCTAAATCTACAATGATCAATCGGCAATCGTTCTCAATTTATTGTCAAGTTCATGGAATGGTTCACTATTTGAGGTTTTGTCGATTAAATTATTCAAAAATTTTCCTCATTGGCTAATCATGTTTTCAACTGAATAATTAGACTTATTCCTGCAAAATTCAGTGCCTCAATACCAATTACACAAAATTTGAATTTTTTACATAGTAGGCTTTGTAAAAATCTTGTTTGTTTTTCTACTGTGTTAACAGATATCGTTTATTAAACAACCTGTCCAGAACGGGTACTTCATACAACAGTATCCAGGATAAATGCAATATTCAATGAAATAGGTAAAGTTTCTTTTAAAAAAGAATCACGGCAGAGAACCGTAGTAAATTCTCCAATATTTTCAAGAAAATCCAACAACTAGCTTGTGGTAGGCTACAGGAGATTTACATTTAAGTATATCAAAAATACGCACATATTTGAAAAAAAATGAACTAAACATTATGCACACATTAGAACAAGGTGATGATGAACGGAGAATGGAATTCTGTTTATTCTGCCAAGGAGAATATTTAAATAACGAGTTTTTTTAAAGAAATATTCTCTCCATAGATGAGGCGACATTTACTGCTAATGGTGTGGTTTCTACTCAGAACTTTAGGTACTGGGCAGTACAGAACCCACACTGAAAGATAAATTCAGAGAGTCAATATTTTTAAAAAGTTAATGTCTGGATTGGGCTCTTCAATAATCGTATAAGTGGGTCCAGCGTTTTTCTAAAATACATTAAACAGTGAACGGTTTCTTAATTTCTTGAACACAGATTTTTGGTATTTTATGGAAGTACTAAATAAGGAAGAAAACAGATAAGTTATTTTTTAACTAGATGGTGCTTCTATATTATTCGGTGATTGTACGTAGATGGCTTAATGGACATTTTCCAAATAGATGGATAAGACGAAGTAGCCCTCTTATTCGCTCGCTGCCATGTTCGCCAGATTTA
Source organism: Leptura quadrifasciata (assembly GCA_963675555.1). NCBI lineage: Eukaryota > Metazoa > Arthropoda > Insecta > Coleoptera > Cerambycidae > Leptura > Leptura quadrifasciata. The sequence continues at coordinate 15,166,094 of OY776680.1, read as the reverse complement.
ACACCTTTAGATTTTTCTTGTGGGTAATTGTAAAAGAAGAATGTTACCGCATAAGACCACGAAATGTTGACGAATTAAGAGAAAGAATTGAACGAGAATGCAGGGTAATAACACCGCAGCAATTAATCAGGACCCCTCAAAACTTGAAACGACTTTATGAAAAATACATAACGTGTAAGGGAGGTTATATTGAGAATACAAAAATTTGAAATACTTTGTTAGATTTTTGTGTTATTCCATTCGTTTGTTGGTCGAATTCAGACTTTCTCCAATCATTTGTTTGTTATTTATTCACTTTTAAATTAGTGTTGACTGTTGTATTATTTGATGTTGTTCATGTTATAAAAAATACTAATTTTTCAAGTTTTGTTTCATTAGACATTAGACTTTTATACAGGTCCAGTCGAAAATTGAAACATTTTCAATTTTTTCTTAATGGTCAAATATCGAGCTTATCGAGCCCAAAAAAAAAAATAATAAATCGGGCAGCGCGTTCCAAAATAACAGGGTGTTGGGGTATTAAATCGCACATATTGTATATTACTTCATCATTACATTGATTTTGCAAATTTTACTGTGATTTACTAGTTCGCCCACTTACATTTTCATATTTCTATGGGCAGCTGGCAGCATATCGTCGGTCTCTTTTAAAATATTTCGTCTTACACACAGAATACAGTCTGTTAAGTATCGTTCTACATCGATTGAAGAGCTTTCTAGCATATAAATTTGACTCTCTCTTGCGTTCAGCTTCTTCCTCAGATCCTCAATATTTTTCGTGTTAAAACTCCATTCCTTGACTGTGTAATATTCGAACATCTCTGTTCCTTTGTGTATCCTCATTTGAATGGAGTAAAGGCTGAAAAAATTGCAAATAATTTTCGCATGAAACGGTCTCGACACCAGTAATAAGAAGCTTAACGTCGTTTCTTTCAACGTTTATTTGATTTACATACGTACAAATAGACATACCGGGTGTAACGAGAGCATGGTATACCCCCCTTTTCTCCTTTAGTTTTGAAGATAATTGATTGAAATTTAGGATATACTACATACATAATAATCGGCACTTTTTGACATACAATTGATTTTTTTTTCACTTTCCGGTTTCGCCGGAACTGACACTAACTTTTAAAGGGAACATCCCGTATATTATTGCATTGAATTCTGCATAATTTTCTGAATCCAAGGATACCAAATAAGTGACATTTTAAACGTCAATTTTTTTTATAATATAGTTTTTAGTTTTCCACTTAAGTGTGCCATGGCGGTTTCGATTTATTCTAAATGACCCGTGTAATTCTACAAAAATCGAAATCCCGTTAAAAACACTAAATTAGGTGATTTGTGAACAAATAAAGTTCACTAAAATTGTTTTTGGGGCAAAACTCAGTTTTTTCAAATGGAACCATACCGGTACCGTGGTACCATTTATTAGTACTGTTAATAAGGAATTTATTCATATGTCATATTAAAATGTGCGATAAATACAAACAAAATTACAGCTAAAAGAAAATAAGAAAATACAATTTTGTTCTAATTAAGTATTAAGAAGTACCTAACTAAGGTGGCTTTGAAAACAATGAAATATTTAGCTTGTCAAATATTTGTTGGTTTAACGGTGTTTTTATTGCCTCTTTAAAAATTGTTTAAAATTCTTGTTAATTGTGTTCAAAATGCCGCAAATTTGTACAAGAGATGAAAAAGTGGACATAATTATTTTTGGGAAATGTAAAAGAAATGCAGTTGCGGCTGCCGACCTTTATGTCCAACGATATCCTGATAGAAAATGTCCAACGAAAAATATTTTAAACGTGTTGAAAACCAATTCCGAAGAGAGCCCAACAATGATCCCGAAGAAAATTTCATTATTGACGAAAGAACGGAAATTAATGTTTTGGCTCGAATAGAAGTTGATAAGATTGTTTCTTTAAGGCAAGTTGGGTTTGAATTGGACATCAGTCACCAAACAGTAAGCCGAATTTTGCACAAATACCACTATAAACCTTTTAAATACATACCAATTGCACCAGCATTTGTACGAAAGTGATTACGAACGTAGGATGGAATATTGAAATTGGATTTTGTATAACAACATGCAGCCAAACAATGCTCTTTTGGGATTGATTTTATTTTCGTACGAGTCTAGGTTTACAAATTTGAGATTATTTAACCGACAAAATACAAAATATTGGTCACAAGAAAATCAAAATTTATTACGGGAGGGTAACTTTCAAGTGCGGTTCGATTTCAATGTTTGGCTTGGAATAATCGGTAGTAGAATCATTGGTCCAATAATATTTGAAGGACCTCTGACTGGTGCCAGATACTTGAGATTTCTATAAAATGAGATTGAGGACATTTTAGATGAGTTACCTTTAGATTTAGGACAGGGAATGTATTTCCAACAAGATGGCGCTCCTCCCCGTAATTCAAGGATAGTAATTGATTACCTTCAACGGAGATTAGAAGAAGACGTAATTTCGACGAATGGTCCTATGAGGTGACCTCCAAAGTCGCCTGATTTAACGCCCCTTGATTTCTTTGTTTGGGGTCATTTAGAAAATATTGTCTATGCAACCGCCGTTACGACCCGTGAAGACCAAGAGCTACGAGTAAGACGAGCAATTAATAGCATAACGGCCCAGCAATTGGCGAACGTTCTTCGAGAAACAGCTATGCGAGTTCAGAAGTGCGAAACCGGAAGTGAAAAAAAATCCGTTGTATATCAAAAAGATCTGCTTATTATGTATGTAGTACATCAGGACCATGATCCTGTTACACCCGGTATTCTTTGAAATAAAACTAACAAATATGCCCAAAAATCTCTCCTATGTGTTTTTTGGATAAAACTACAAGACAACTCTTAAACTTCGAATCTGTTCCTCACCTTGGAACCAAAAGTACATTTGCATTAAAGACACGAACAAGATAGGGAGTGATGAATTTGATAATTATGTAGAAACTAACTAGTACTGGAGTAATTTTATTATTTAAAATCGATTCCGATTATTACAACTTAAAACAATTGATTGTCTGTTTTGATTTACTCCTGAAATTATAAACGATAGGTACATATCGCAATTTAAAAAACTGTTCAAGTCATTTGTAAGCAAACACGCATATGATATACATAAAAACCAGAAATCAATGGAATAAAACTAACCAGCGAAACTTGGTGAGTGTCTATGTAATCTTCCTTTTACCAAGACTTATTGATATACTTTTTCATAGAAAATATAACTTACATTGGTTTGTAACCCAGGATTACCAGCAGCAAATCTATGAGGATGGCAGGTATTATCTGGAATAGCACAAAGTTGATTTTGTTGATGAGCCTACTTCTCGTCATGGTTCCACCAGGATACCATAAGATACCATTAAATGGTACTCTTTTATTTATAACTTCAAAACCCGTTTGCATAATTTCCATCCAACTTATCTTAATATCACATTCTGGAACACACATGTTGTATATGTGCGGAGAATTCCTGAAACGTGGAAAAATACGATAAATTAATTCAACCATCCATAACATCGAAAGCAATTTAAAATTCAGTAATAAAATGCTTAACAGTCATCAGGTTAACACTACTAGTGTATGCTTGTCCAGTGAAGAATTTATTAATTATTACATGGGTCAAATATAAAGATTATCAAATATCAGAATTAAAGAACATGTTCGTGCATTTTCTTATTCTTGGATAGAACGACTTACTTAACTGTCACATAATTCCATGAAGCGGCCAGTATCCCACTGACCGTACAGTCCACGGGTACAAAATTGGCGTGAGCGGTACCATCCATATATAAAGACCTGATAACGCCCTTTCCGCCGCCAACGAACAGCCCCATTGGTCCTTGCAAGTTGTTGCACCATCCCGGAAAGGGATCGCTGTAGGTTGGAATCACTAAACGGAAAACAAAAATTGCAAATTTAGTGTTAAATACTATCAAAGGAATATAGGTTTCTTTCAGTTTAACAGTTTACTAGCAATTTAAAGTTTTGATGTCGTTAAAAGATACGGACCTCAGAAAAATTTATAGACTTTTATATGAAATAATGTGATACTATATAGAGTTGTTTAATGTCATTGTAAGTGGTGGTGCCCCATTCAATGCTACCATATCTTAGTAATTATTAGTAATTAGTATTAATCCGTATTGTTTTTAAAAGTTTTATCTCGTAAAAACTTTTCACAAATTTAAATTTATATAACAAACTTATGTTGTATTGATCTTTCCTATATCAAAATTATTATCTTTCGTAATCTATAGACAATTAAAGTTTGACAAAAAGAAAGGCAAAAATATCGTTATTGAAAAATGTATTTTCAAAAGTCAGGGAGAACAAATCATTAATATATAGTGCGAACAATACTAGTCCGAACATAGCTCCTTGTGGAACACCATACTAACTAAACGACACCTCATTGTGTTGAATTTATTTGAACAATCTGTAGTTCATCATTGGTATGAATGGAGTACCCTCGAATTGCATTTTCTAAAAAGTCTATGAGCTGAAAATAACGAAGAGAGCCTTAAAGAATGGCCTTGGAGAGATCCAAGAAAACGCAGAGAACAGGTTTGCTTGTCACTTTGTTAAACATACAACCAATAGACAAAAGTACTTCATATAAATGTTGTAATTCTTTTATGACGTAATTTTTTGATATTAGCATATACTATTTGATAATACTTACCTACCGCAGGTCTGGCAATAAATAAAGGTATTTTCCCGACTTTTTCGTACACTAGAGTTTCTGCGAGAGATTTGGAAAATGTGTAAGAGTTCGGTATATCCCCTAGAAGACTGAAAAAAATACAGATATAAACAAGATCTTAAGTTAAGAAGGCTCCTAAGTTTCAACCGAATGAGAGGAAGGTTTCATGTGGAGGAATTGAAAAGGGACAAAGGCATTTTGGGAGTTAAATTCAATTAATCAATTTATTTCTAAACTTCACCATGAGTTTTTAAAATGCAAATTATAGAAAACGTGAAATGGGTGCGGGATTTTCAATTTTGAATAATGCGATGTAAGAAAGAAGCTTTAAGCAATAACGAGTGCTAAATCTTGGGGTAGCAACTAAAAAATCAAAATACAACCAACTGCCATTGAGCAACATATTTTCCGATTTATTTAATTACTAAATATTAAACATTATATCCCCACCTCATTTGAAATTAAGAGCCTATTAACTACATATATTAATTTCTTACTTTTTTGTAAAATTACTCAAAGTATCTTCTTTTATCCAATTTATGCTGTTCAGTACTTCATGCGGGTTTGCGGGAGGCTCGTAAGGTTTCTCAAAGATGACATTTTCCTTGGGAAATGCGTACGCTGTGGACACATGGACGAACAACTGAAATAAGACGTAAAATACAATTAAATAATATAGAAAAATATCGAAAAGAAATAGACAACTGCACGAATTTAACAATAGTTTTTATCCAGATTTATAGTTTTGTATTAGTTACAGTACCTAGAAGTTAAAAAGGGTCCTGAAATGAGGAGCTTCGCCTGCCAAAGTCCTGGGTGGGAGAACGAACTGGGAGTGAGACGAGTCCTCTACTGACTTCTGGCGTTTGCTTTGGGGTAAGCAAGAGCTGGCTCCGGGCTCCTCAAAGGCTGCGGAAAGCCCTCTCTGGCAAGAGCATCTACCTGCTCGTTACCCTCAATGTTACTGTGCCCAGGCAACCAGAGAAGTTTGGCTCAGTTGGACGAGCCAAGTTCACAGAGTGCCTGTTTACAGTTCTCTACCAAAGAAGATTTGGTTTTAACTGATGCCAGGGCCAGTGCCGCTTGGTTGTCACTATATATATATATATATATATATATATATATATATATATATATATATACATAAAATATATTGATATGATACTATTATATATTGTACTTAAGCTTTAGAACACATTCGGATCAATTCGAGTTGTGCATTGCGAATAAAATGCATTTTATTTTATCTGAGTAGAGAGTTGCATGCAGGTTTTTTATTTTCTGTTTTCGTTCATTTGTTCTGTTTAATAAAATACCAAAGTATTTTACAAAAGACAGATATTTTTTATTAATTACATGCAATTTTCATATTTCAGCCTAAACAACAGTTGAAGATATTTATAATGCAATTTAACGGTAATTAGAATCAGTTACGTTATTTTAATTCACTTAGTTTTTGTTCTACTAATTATCAAAACGTTTATAACATTTCGAACTGTTTATGCATTTATTATGTTCATGTAGATATAAAATTTTTAATTTAATTTGTGCGGGAAAGTGATAAAACTGGAAAAAAGTTCAATACCACGTGATGAGAACCAATTTGTTTTATCAAGTTGAAGCCAAGAAAGATTTAAGTTGGTATCAGTGATTTTATTATTTACGGAAAATATAAGGCAGAGTGTGGAAAAATTGGCAAATTAGAAGTTGCTAGGGAATGAAAAATAGACAACAACAAGAAAATTATAGAAAATCGAAGGGGTTGAAAATTTTTAGAGAAAGCAAATATTAAAAGATACGGGAGAAAATAGACTGTTGTTGGTGAAAATAAAGTATAGTAAGAAGAAGGAAGATAACCAGTTTGCAAATTTGAATGTAAAGAAAAGAAAAATAAATTTTTTCAAAATTCTGACAAGTTGGAGAGAGAAGATAATTATAAATTATTTTAAGGTACAGAAACCGACATATCAATTGAATTGTATAGGAGTTTAGCAGATTACACTGAACATCCAATTAAGTGATACAGTGCGCTTGGAGGTTTTATTTGAGCTACACGGAATAAAAGGTTGTAATAATCTTCATATAAATTTCTTGTAAATCTGTTTATAGTTTGGAAAATAATTGAATATATTTTAAATTGGAAATTTTGATAATTAATTCTATTTTTGTAACAAATTTGATTTTTAGTATCGTATTTATATTTTAGCTAGATAGGGAATCTTATTTCATATTTTATGTGTATCGTATTTAATTCTTCTAATAATACACTGTTCCAATAGATTTGAATTTGTTTTATTGCTGTGTGTTTTCTAGAATTGTGTTTAATTTCAATTGTCCAAACTTACAACTTTGAGATCTAAATTAGAAATTATTTATAGTGATATTTTGTAACGCCGTCGCGGATATCATAGCAATATATATACATATATGTGTGTGTGTGCGCGCGCGTGTGTTTGTTAGAATATCTCCTACGGATATCCTCCTGTACACAGACCAGAATAACTAATATCTCGGTCTGGAATACCGTTGCGAATTTATCCAGGGCGTAGGAAAATTTTGCCCTGGGTTTCCTGCCGTATATTCCCGCTCCGGAACCAACCTCAGATCTAGATCCGTTTGTAAACCAGACGATATCGGCAGATCCGAGTATGTTCCCGAGTGGGGTCCAATCCTCCCTTTTCTGGATGATGACCTTAAAAGGTACTGAGAGGGGTACACACACAAGGCTCTTCTAGAGCCTTCCGGGATAAAGGGGGTCGTAATTACCTGTGGTGGTGTTATAACATGAGCATTATACTATCTCTCCTGGCGTCCAAAAGTGAGTGAGTCCTCACCGCGTCGGTTAGGGCCCTTGTATGCCTTAACCGTTCTCCTTTTTCATTGCACTGACCACCGCACTGCAGCCTGTAGGCCGCTTTCCGAGCCTCGGCCTCCAGTGCTGCCGTGGGAGTAGTGTGTATAACCTTAAACAGGCTAGTCTTTGGACTTACTCTAGCTTCCGTTGAATGTGTAATTTAGCAATTGCAGGTCACCAGACACCGGAAGCATACGTTATCATGGATCTCAATATAACAGTGTAGCGTTCAAAATAACCACTGATATTCCTCGTTTCTAAGAAATTTCAAATATTGTGATTGGTTAAAAAATTCGATTTGACATATGAAAGAAATAATTTTTAATATTACTTATTGTTAAGTGTACTTACTTTTAGATGTTTACATTCTTCGGCCAGGTCCAGCATAAATTTGGTTCCTCTGGTATTCATAATTATGGCATTCCTGAGAGTGTCATCGAATCTAGTAGTGGCAGCACAATGGTAAATGAAATCTACCTCATTTTTCAACATTTCCCTGTCTTCCTTGGACAATCCTAAATCTATTTCCGTGATGTCCCCAAACACCAAGGAGCATTTTTTCATCACATCTGGCTTTTGTTCAATGAGAGGTTTGAATAACTAAAATTAAAAACATAATTTAAAAAGTGATACACAGTAAAATGATTACAGGAATTACGATTACTAAAAAAATATCAGACCATGTCATATATTTTAACGTACAACATTGTTGAATGTGTCCTGAAATCGTTCACTTGGAGATTTTCCCTTCTTTTTTCTTATCAGCAGATACATTTTTCTAACATCTGCAACTCTGAGTAGTTTCTCGATTAAGGCTTTCCCCAGGAAACCTGTTGCTCCGGTAACAAAAATGGTGCGTCCTTTAAAAGCTTCGGCTATTCGATCTGGAAGCTCAACCATCTTGAAATGCGGATCTGGAACTGGTAGACGTAGGTACATAAATGGACAGTTCTTTTACCAGGTAGAAGTTCAAAAACAATAAGACATAATTTTGATGAAAAATGTCGCAGAGGGAGCAAGATTTACTTTTATTCAGTTTATATGATAAGCTACTATCATCACGCCAAAAAAAGAGTATAAGCATGTTAGTAACAGACACCTTGTTTTTCCTCGAAAGTTCGGACGACCAAATCTTTGAGATTAGGTGGTGTGGAAACAAGCGTACGATGGTAGTCACCACCGACGATTGAAGACATTTTTTGTAATTTCAAAATTGATAATAAATATATTTTAATAAACTTCAAAAGTGACAATTAAATGTAATAGCAAGTATAAAGTGTGGTAGTGTATGGGAAAGTATCGATACACAGAGTGAATGCGTTTCGGTGCTTTAGTTCCTAATACTACGTAAAAATGTGTTTGAACGACTTCGATAGAGAATTTACTTATCTTCAACTTTGATAAACATCTTTTTTTCGTAGGACCATTCACAATCGAGATATTTGCTAAAAAAAATGATTTTTAAGCGATAAATTAGTGTGTTTAAAAGAGGACCATAATAATAGTAATAATAATAACTTTATTTCCTTTAGACCTGTTGAAATACAAGTATAGGACAAGTCAGAATGTGAATACATTAACAATAAAAAAGAAATTATATACTAATAAATAATAAAACAGAATAGATAGCAATGATAATTATATACATAAAAATCATTGCTTTTACATAGTCATATACGAAAACAAATAAATAAATAAAATACATTCAAAATAATATATAACATGGTCAATGTAAATTTAATAAATAACAAACAACAAACGGGATGTTTGACAAACACTATATTAATTAATTGCATAAAAATACACATAATTATTATCATGCTTAAGTCAGATTACATGTAGTGGTACAGAAGATGACAAATTCGTGGTAGGTGTAAAAACATTCCTTAATAAGGAACTCCCGAACTGCACTTTTAAAGCAATTGAAGGTGGTAGCATCTTTTAATTTTTTAGGTAAAAGATTATACATCTTGATTGATGTAATAAAAGGACCTTTATTTACTTGGGTTAATCTACATGCTGGTAAATAGACGTTTCCGCCGGTTCGGGTGTTATAGTTATTTATATCCTACATTTTGGTAGTTGATTAATGTTTTTCCTTACATAACACACTGACTGTAAGATATACATGCAGTAAATGGTAAGTGCCCCATGCTGTCTAAAGTAAGGTCTACATGATGTAGTGTAACCTAGATTAAACATGCTTCTTATAATTCTCTTCTGCATGAGAAAAACTTTTTGAACTCTTACACAATTATCCCAGCAAAGTAAACCATATGAAAGTATCGAGTTTATACAACCATAATAAAGTGTGTTTAAAGTATTATTATTGACCGAATTTCTAATTTGTAATATTGCAAAGTTCTTACTTGCAAGGTTTTTCAGTACACTTTCCGTATGGTTTTGCCAGGATAAATGGTTATCCAACTGAATACCTAAAAATTTCACACAATCATTTTGACAGATAGAATTATTATTCGCTCTAACCAGTACATGAGTATGAGTATAATGAACTGGTTCTAACAGTAAAATCTCTTCTCCGATTTAAAACGATTTTTATGCATTCTCAACTCCCTGATGACTGCCGTATACGTATAATGGGCAAGATTCAGAAAATTGAGCAAAGAGTGAATAATGTATACTTCATATTTATATCACTTTTCCATCTTAAACCAATGACTCGTATTCAAATTTTAAAACAATTAGACTTATGTAGATGATAATTTTTCGCCTTGTATCTCAAGTATCAGTCAAAGCCAGAACTTGAATAAAGAAAAAGAAAATAAAATTAGTTAGTTAATAGCGTTTTGACTGTAACTTATTTTTTAATTCAGTGGTTCACTGAAAAGAATTTCATTTGCGATGGATATAACGAAATATACAAAATCATTTTAAATAAAGAATTATTATCGTCCGAGGTAACTTTAAATCATGGACACTGTATGTTAACCGGTTTAATTCAATATATAGGTACTCTCTTAAAAATACACTTAATTATATAATTTTCATTATCTTTCTTGCCTTTGCCGAAAAATATTGTCTGAACCTCGAAATATGAAAATCTTTGAAGTTTGAATTGTCTGTTCAAAGCGGCTTTATGCAATACAACTATACAGGTTGTCTCACCGGGAACTCAATCGATCGATATAGAAAAAAGTACGCATCAGAAAATTTTGAAAATTTAGATAATTACTAATGTCGATGCGGCCAATCCAACTAAAATAATTACAAGCAGCTGGCACTTCCGCTTATACCGGAAGTCGATACCAACTTGCTTATTTCAAATGGAATACCCTATATATTTTAGAGTTTTCGAAAAGAGCATAAAATTCTGAGTCGAAAATATCCTATACCTAAACCTAGCCGTCTCAGAGATATTTGACATTTTATAGAAAATTTACAGTTGATATTTCTTTATCACATTCTCCATAAATAATAAACAAATTTAAAAAGTTTTCGTTGGTATAATTTAAATGTGCTGACATTTTTTGACATAAGATAACGACTGATCGTTTCTAATCATTACTATTTTGATGAAATGATTACAACAATTCATGAATTTCTAATAAAATCGCAAATATTTCAAAAAGTCGTAACTTTAACCCCCACAATGCTAATATCAGAAAAAAGGGAATTCAATTTTACACAACTTGACGTAAAAAAATACAGGGTGTTCTATTTGACCTAAACAAGTTTTCGCGGTTTGAAGTTGACAAAGTGTAACGCGAAGAACGGAACACTTGGTATGATATTATTGAATTTGTAAAATGTAGTTCACCTTGTGTTCTTTTTGCGTGACAAGAAGCAAATGAGGATCTTTTACACGAAGAACGTTATAACGGTTCTTGCAAACCGTTGCACCTGCCAAATTTTCTATAATATGTCAAATATCTCTGAAACGGCTAGGTTTAGGTATAGGATATGCTACATATTTTCGACTCAAAATTTTATGCTCTTTTCGAAAACCCTAAAATATATAGGATGTTCCATTTGAAATAAGCAAGTTGGTATAAGCGGAAGTGCCAGCTGCTTGTAATTATTTTAGTCGGATTGGTCACACCGACATTAGTAATTATCTAAATTTTCAAAATTTTCTGATGAGTGCTTTTCTCTATATCGATCGATTCAGTTCCCGGTGAGACACCCTGTATATGAAACATATTTTCTAAAATAACAACATTAGACACTTCTCAAACTGTATTGTTTTTAAACTTACATAAACGAATGACAAGTCACAGTGGATGAATAGCAAAACAAACATTCACGGACACTATCACCACTTTCAGCTCTGCTGCAGCTTAACGTATACTCGTTTTACAACAAATAGTGTAAAAAACTACGCGCCTCGCTTATATAACGCAACGGCAGCTAAATGATCGAAGATAAACAGCGAGGGAAGTAAAGCTGTACTTTTTCCTACAAATGATCCTTCAAAAGTAATACACTTAAGTCAAATCTTTCAGGCTCAGAAATATTTTAGGGAATTTCGCCTTAAGCATGGTCTACAGCCAAACAACTTGTATTTAAATGATTGCTTTGGCTTCTTTTTTCGTAAAAAAATGTTTTAATAAACTTAATACCTCTAAATTTATTAAAATTAACTACCCCAAGTAATTTATTAAAGGCTGAAATTTGGTACGATGAATTACTATTGAAGCACATGTGGCTGAGCAAAAAACAGTGGTAGACGAAGTGAAAGATGTAAAAAAGTTGTAAGCCTTTTCCTAATGCACCATTTCCGCTTTTGTTGAACCATGTCACACTTAATTTTCGACTTTTTTTTTATACATTTATTTAACGTCGGCCTATTTCCGCTACAGAGGCCTAACACCGACGCCTGTAGACGAGCTACCCCCAACCAGGAATTTTTGCCGAACCTCTTCCCTTAAGAAAAGTAGGGATCTTTTACTTGCCTAACATTTAATAGACAAGGGACCGACGGCTTTACATCCCCTCCGAAGGATGGTATATCTCCTATACAACCCTCGCCTAAGGTTGTATAGCTTCCGCGCATACACTGATATACAAGCCGCTGGAAGATGTGTGACGCGAGAACGCGGTTTCCGTTGGAATGGTCACCCATCCAAGTACTAACTGCGCCTGTCGTTGCTTTACATCGCATACCGAAGTATGTACATAGTAAAGACGCACCTACGCTCGCCCCTAATTTTCGACTTCGTGAGTGCAATTCACGTTTGCCATAGAACTGTCTGTTCCTGTTTCTAACGAGACACAGACGTTTTTAAGCAGTGAATGTTTGAAAATGGAATGCTTGGAATCACTTTCATAATTTCAACCCAGGAAAAAAAAGCTGCAAAAACAAAAAAGTAAACATGGTTCAAAGAGCATGGAACGATTTAAAGAAAGCGTATCCCAGCTAGCAAATAATTTTCTACAGGATATTCCTAAGATGTCTTTCGCGGACATTCAGGATAACCTGTGGGTACAAATAGGACATTTTGGGGACTACTAGTCGGGCTGTGCACAAGATCTCCCGGCACTGTGTTTTTAGTTTATGAATGGGATGTAATTATTCTCATGGGTATACAATACATTCCACTTGAGAGTATCACCCCATGTTTTTTATCCAATTTGAGCCAAACACAAAAGAAAAACATATTATGGTCTATTTATAAGAAAAAACTGTTCAACCCCATTTAAATAAATACAAAGCTGCCTGCATTTCCATACCCATACGGAAATACATTGTTTGATAAATTTTTTTTAGTACAATTTTTCACTAATTTTGTCATTTTTTTTGGTATCACAGATAGTAGCTTTGCCCTAGCCCTGTAAATACTGTTTTAAATCGTATAAGAAATAACAATATTTTATATTTGAAGTCTCCTTGCATGTTAATATTTAATTCTTTCATAACTATTTTTTTCAAATGCAATAAAAATTGTCAAAAATTTAAATAAAGGTTTTTTTCCGAATTGTCGTAAAGTACCCTTAAAATGCTACAGTTTGAGCTATCATGCATATTTCTTGGTTTTTATGACAGGTTTTCACAAGGGGGAGCAATAGTAATGATTTTCAGCTGTTTCAACGCCTATTCTGATTGACCCATTTAAACAAAATATATTTAACATCTCTTTAATCGGTTTATAGGTGTTAACTACCCCCACGCTTGAACTAGGGCCGATACCACGCCTAAAAGTGTGGCCGTTCTAAGTACGCATACAGAATGTGAGCCAAAACCGTCCAGTAATTTGGGCTCTAGGCTCGACCACAGACGGCTGACATACATTTTTTTAAAACCACTTTTTTGAGCTCAAGGAACCTAAAAACGTGTAAATTGACCAAGAACTCAAAATTGATTTTTTGCACGATCACAATTAATACTTTTCTATAATAATAACAATAATAATAATCGGTATTATCGTATAATTTCTATTATTTCATATGAAATCCCCTAATTCTATGATGTTAACATAATATTTTAATAACAATACCAAAATGTACAGTGCGGCAATTCGAAAATGGGGCAAATCTTGTGAAAATCTTTTGGGCATGTCAATTTTGTGTCCTTAGGGCATGAATTTTAGTGTGACCAGTGGCGAAGGAAGAGGTAAATAGCAACTATCTTTTTTATTGCATAGTATGACAGCTTAGGTCTTTTTGATTAATTTGGTGTGCAACATGTGAGGGGTTGGTGATGAAAATTTTCGAAAAAAATTGAAAAGCCCGTTTACTACGAAATTCTCTTTGAAAATTTTCCCCACCAACCCCCCACATGTTGCACACCAAATGAATCAGAAAGAGCTAAGCTTTCATACGGTGCAATAATAAAAAAAGGTGATTGCTATTTTAAAAAACAATTTCGCCCCCTTCTGCCGCCACTGTAACATCTTTGAGGACTGAACTTTACCAAAGTTCATGCCCCAAAGAAACAAAATTGACTTGTGTGAGCCATTTTTGCAAGAATTTCCAGTTTCCGATTTTCCTAAAACTTTTGGGACGCACTATATATGTAAAAATGTTGCTTATAATTAGCCTTTTATAAACATACATTTTCAACAAACCAAATGCCATACAAGTACGGATCGTTTGGAAGTACATCGATTTTTGCGCGACTGTTTTTCGATTTGTCAATAGTTTCGGTCAAAATATCTACAGCTACGCCCCAGATTTTTGTCTGGGACTTGAAACATGGCTTATTTATTATGATTATTTAAGATTATGATTATGATTATGATTATGATTATGATTATGATTATGATTATGATTATGATTATGATTATGATTATGATTATGATTATGATTATGATTATGATTATGATTATGATTATGATTATGATTATGATTATGATTATGATTATGATTATGATTATGATTATGATTATGATTATGATTATGATTATGATTATGATTATGATTATGATTATGATTATGATTATGATTATGATTATGATTATGATTATGATTATGATTATGATTATGATTATGATTATGATTATGTTTATGGTTATGGTTACGGTTACGGTTACGGTTACGGTTACGGTTACGATTACGATTATGATTATGATTATTATTTATTAACATATCTTTTTAAAAAACAAATCCCAGACGAGTGTAAATCGTTTGAAAATGCGTCGATTTTTACACGACTGTTTTTCTATTTTTCAATAATTTCGCTCATGTACGTCTGGGCCCAAGCTTTTTATCTGGGACTAGAAATATGGCTTATTTATTAACATATCTTTTTAAAATCTAAATGCCAGACAGGAAAAAATCGTTTAAAAAAATGGCATTTTTCGAAAAGTAGACAACTTGAAAAATAATTTTTCCTCTGTTGGGCCTTCGAAATTTGTCTGGCGTTTGTTATATCGAGATAATTAAATCTATTTACCTATATATAATAATTCCCAGATAAGAACCAAATCGTTTGATTCTGGACCATTTTTCTTACAACTTCGGATTGAAATTTTGGGCCTTAGGGCCCACGGAATTTGTCTTCGTCGAATGTTTTTCTATAAAACGTAAGTCTAACTTGAGGCCACATAGGAACAAAACGTTCGAAATCGCTCATTTTAATGAAATTTTCTTTTTCGTTTTCCGCCGAGGGGCCCTGGATAACCGTTTGATAAACACAAAATCCTCCCAAAAGGCCAGATAGGAACCAAACGTTTCAAAAAAATCTGTCACTATCCAACGGTCTATAAATTCTAACAGTTTTGAAAAGCCCGTTAATAAACTAATTGCTCTGTAATTTGAAAGTACGTTAACATCCCCTTTTTTGTGTAGTGGTAAATATACTACCTATACAGGGTGTCTCACCGGGAACTGAATCGATCGATATAGAGAAAAGTACGCATCAGACAATTTTGAAAATTTAGATAATTACTAATATCGGTGTGGCCAATCCAACTAAAATAATTACAAGCAGCTGGTACTTCCGCTTATCCAGGTAGTCGATACCAAACTTGCTTATTTCAAATAGAACACCCTATATATTTTAGGGTTTTCGAAAAGGACATAAAATTCTGAGTCGAAAATATGTAGCATATCCTATACCTAAACCTAGCCGTTTCAGAGATATTTGACATTTTATAGAAAATTTTACAGGTGCAGTGGTACGCAAGAACCGTTATAACCTTCTTCGTGTAAAAGATCCTCATTTGCTTCTTGTCACGTAAAATGGACACAAGGAGAACTACGTCCTACAACTGAAATAAATTCAATAATTTCATACCAAGTGTTCCGTTTTTCGCGTTGCATTTTGTCAAGTTCAAGCCGCGAAAACTTGTTTAGGTCAAATGGAACACCCTGTTTTTTTTTTACTTCAAGTTGTGTAAAATTGAATTCCACTTTTTCTGATATTAGCATTGTAGGGGTTAAAGTTACAACTTTTTCAAGTATTTGCGATTTTATTAGAAATTCATGAATTGTTATAATCATTTCAACAAAAATGCATGATTAGAAAAAATCAGTCATTATCTTATGTCAAAACATGCCAGCACGTTTAAATTATACCAACGAAAACTTTTTAAATTTGCTTATTATTTATGGAGAATGTGATAAAGTAATATCAGGAACTTGCAGCACATTTGCTACTCGATATCCACAAAAACGCAAAATAACACTAACACTAACACTGTAACATGCATATTAATCGAATTGAAGATATGGCATGAACTAAAATAGCAGAGATAAGATCAATTTAAAATATGATTTCATTTTAATTTAATAATTGCTCAAAATTCCGCCCTCGAACCTCGACGCATTTTTCGCACCTTCGGAGTAGTTCCTCATGGGTAGCTCTTCTAATTGAATCCTCTGATAAGTTTTGAAATGCATTTCTCACTCTTCGCATACAATCTTCAATGGTTGTTAGTGGGCTCTCATAAACATGCAGAACAGAAAATTTAATTTACCGTTTAAATTTTCCTGATAAAATTGTAATGCCACCACTCTATCGTTTCTTATGGCACAGTAAACATTGAATTGCCAACTTTCCTGAAAGTTTCGCTCTCTGAACATATGAGGATTTGAGTCACTCCAATAATGCGAATTGTGTCTATTAAAAAGTCAATTTTTAGTTAATTTTGCTTCATCTGTCCATATAATATTTCCCAAATAAGAATCGTGACCCTCAGACCTCATTAGAATAAACTCACAAAAATTCTGTCTTCTTAGGAAATCTGTTTCTTTTAATCCTTGAACCATATGGAATGAAAACGGGTGAAGCTTATGTTTTAATAAGATTCTGTGAATTGAATCCTTGCATAGTCCCGATTCCAGAGCAGCTTGTCTTAATGACATCCTTGGAAATGCCTGAAAATATTCCAGAATGACCATTTCAATGTTTTCGTCATCAACAATAGGCTTTCTTCTTTGCATTTTTGCCTTGACAGGGTTTTTTAAAATTTTCCAGTATGCGTTTTACAGTGTTTGGTGACGGTTTCCGTTTTTCTGGATATCGAGTAGCAAATGTGCTGCAAGTTCTTGATATTACTTTATCATATTCTCCATAAATAATCAACAAATGTAAAAAGTCTTCGTAGGTGTAATTTAAACGTGCTAGCATTTTTTGACATAAGATAATGACTGATTCTTTCTAATCATGATATTTTGAGGAAATAATTACAACAATTCATGAATTTCTAATAAAATCGCAAATATTTCAAAAAGTTGTAACTTTAATCCCCACAATGCCAATATCAGAAAAAAGGGAATTCAATTTTACACAACTTGACGTAAAAAATACAGGGTGTTCCAATTGAGCTAAACAAATTTTCGCGGTTTGAAGTTGACAAAATGTAACACGAAAAACGGAACACTTGGTATGATATTATTGAATTTATTTCAGTTGTAGAACTTAGTTCTCCTTGTGTTCTTTTTACGTGACAAAAATCAAATGAGGATCTTTTACAGGAAGAAAGTTATAACGGTTCTTGCAAACCGTTGCACCTGTCAAATTTTCTATAAAATGTCAAATATCTCAGAATCTTTAGGTATAGGATATGCTACATGTTTTCGACTCAGAATTTTATGCTCTTTTTGAAAACCCTAAAATATATAGGGTGTTCCATTTGAAATAAACAAGTTGGTATCGACTTCCGGTATAAGTAGAAGTGCCAGCTGCTCGTAATTATTTTAGTTGGATTGGCCACACCGACATTAGTAATTACCTAAATTTTCAAAATTTTCTGATGCGTACTTTTATCTATATCGATCGATTCAGTTCTCGGTGAGACACCCTGTATACTACCCTATATATTATGAGAAAGTTAAATTTATATCTTATGTAATATGTATATACCATATCTGATACGGAATATATTTTTCATATCGTGAACCTGGAGAATATCATATCGAATGCTATATGGGTTATTGAGAAAATACTTTCAAACATTGCTGACAGTGAGAGTAATGGTTTAAACAGCGTTTCATTTTCAATAGCATAGGCTAATTGATGTCGCTTTTATGAAACCTCATTAATTCGTAACCGTTAGTGTTCTATTCATTTTCGCTTTTTCAAAATAATATCAAATTTTTCTGAACGTAGGGATAGATATCGCTATAATTGTTTCCGTCTTAATAGTCCTCAAAGTGATCATTTGAAAAACAATTTGCTTATTGCTTCTTAGTAATTCATAGGCTGCTAGCCTTGCCCATTGATAGATGGTTAGTATGTGGTATCTAAACATCAATATGTCTGTCACCTACTTTACTATTTACGATAATAATGAAATAGACAATTATAAAAAGTCGTTTGTTCTTCACTGTACAGAATCTACGTATGTTACACCAATTTAGTCATTAGACTCATTGACGGTAATAGCTGGCAATTTGGCCGTAATTGCTACGTAATTATGTCAATGAGGTATCATTTATTAATAAATATTACTGGTTATTAATTAGATTTTTTATAGAAACTTTCATCCGTATTAGTTTATAAAATGGCCTAGAAAGGCTGTATTTCCTTGTATTTTATAATAGGCCAGTCGTCAGGGATTTGAGAATGCGTAAATACCGTCTTAAATCGGACAAAAGGTTGTACTGTTGGAACCAGTTCATTATAGGCCTCTTTTAGATACACTAATTTTTTCACCTCGCCCGCTTCTCGGAACATCTTCAATTTTGGGGTAATATCTCTTAAAAGTCATTTTTTTTGCTAGTATCCCGGTTCTGGATGATCCTACGAAAACAAAGATAAGCAAATTCTCTGTCGAAATGACTGACAACGAAGACCGCGTCCTCGCCTCACACATCTTCCAGCGGCTTGTACAGAGCTTTCAGCTCAGATAAACAAAGACGGTATTGCACTAAACAGAAATACCCTAAATCCATTGGCGTTCTAGTTAAAGGTAAAAAATTTATGTTAATTCGTTTATTCATCAAATTTAAGAACAAGTTTTTAATACTAAAAGCAAATTTAAATGGGATGCCTTTTATCTGAATAAAAAAAATTTCGCAAGAAATAAATTATTACACCTAATTCAAAATAATCTTTATTTCCACAAACATGAATATAAACATTTGAATCGAACAATTCACAGTAAATAAAAGAAATTTCATAATAAAAATTTTTGTTGCATGGGATTTAAATTATAAGATGAATTAATACATTTTAATACGAAATGCCAACAAATTATAACAAATGCTCAAAATGACTGCCTTGAATTTCTAAACGTACATGGACTCTTCTTTTCATATTTTCGAATACGTTCTGTAACTGATCAACAGTAATATTGCGGATTTCTCTTTCTATTGCCTCTTGTAATTCGTCAATGGTGTGTAATCTATTTTTAATAACATTGTTCTTTATGTGTCCAAATAAGAAATAATCACAGGGCGTTAGATCTGGAGACCGTGCAGGCCGTAGTCCCTGGTTGACTAATCGGTCATTGTAAATCTCCCGTAAAAAATCAAGTGAAGCTCTTGCTGTGTGGGCAGTAGCGCCGTCTTGCTGGAAATAACCATCTTGCAGTTCATCGTCATGTAACTGTGCCAGAAATGGCTCTAAAATAAGAGGTTGATACCTTTGGGTATTAATTGTTTCACGAAAAAATATAGGGTCTATAATTCGCCTTCTCGATATTGCCACCCATACACCAACTTTTAAGGGGTGTAAACTTGTTTCTACGTAAGTGTGAGGATTTTCCGTAGCCCATGTCCTGTAGTTCTGACTATTGATATAACCTGTTAAGTGGAACCACGCCTTCATCAGGAAAATAGGTTAAATCAGTAATTTAAATTTTCATTGATCCAACGACAGTATCTTACTCGACTTTCAAAATCAGGGGGTAATAGTTCTTGAACAACGGTTACCTTGTATGGATGCAAATGGAGTTTTTTGAGTGCTTTATGGGTTGTTCCAACTGAAAGACCTAAAAAAAAAAAATTTCGTTGATTTGTCGTTTAGGTATATTAAGACATCTGAAGAGAACCGACTCTCAGTTTTATATATTTTTTTATGTGCATTCAGGTTTTATATATAAACATGAGTTTTAGTAGGTATCATTATTAGTTGCTGATAACAATTTTCACTAAAGAAATTCATATTTTATATTTTCAAGAAACTAAATTTAAATGATATATAATGTATTCAGTAATTAAAAAATTTAGTGTAAAAGTACCTACCTGTTTGAGCGGACAACTTTGGTATGAATTTTGTTGAGCATTGATTCATTCTTTCTCGAACGTCGTTCATAACCATTTCAGTTAAAACAGTTGGCCTACTAGTGGATTTTCCCTTGCAAAGGCAGTGTCTCTTTGCAAAACGATCAACGAGTACATATTTACGATTTGAAAATGTGTCATATGGAATATTTGCGCCAGGAAATTTTTCCATAAATTGTTCGATGCATGATTGTAATTAATACTTCCATGATCCATCTTCCTTGCGAGTTCCACTTCGAAAATGAGCCATCAAAATGAAGGCATCTTGCTCTGGCGTAAAAACCATTGCAAGACAGGACTAGAATAAAATTTAAAAAACATTACTTAACCTAACATTCTTTTTCTCTCTATCGTTACTCACCAGAAGATAACTGATGTAAATTATATAGTTCTGAAAATAACTGATTAGTACTCAAATAATTAAAACAATTCAAAACTCGTGAAGAACTGAAAATTATGCAATATCCACCAAAACACCACTACTACACGTCTATGAAATGACATTACAGATTAAAATAAATAATTAAATGTTAGGATATGCCTACAAGAAGACTGTACGGCGCTAAATATTCAGCGTAGACAAACCGTTGCCTTATTGGTTCCGCTGGGCGTGTTCAGTTTCAGAGCCAATTAAACCGTGCGTTCAATCGAGATTTCGTGTAACTTCGTCGAAAAAAACCGTCAGCAAAAATAATTGAAAACGCACCCTTAGATACATACGAATTAAAATATCCCTAGTATGGAAGGTTCTGACATGGTTAAAACATAACAAGCCTAAAAGATTAACTAAAAAATCACGTGTCCAGTGATCATTATTGAAAGCTCTGTATATCAGTGTATGCGCGGAAGCTATACAACCTAGGCGAGGGTTGTATAGGGGATATACCATCCTTCGGAGGGGATGGAAAGCCGTCGGTCCCTTGTCTATTAAATGTTAGGTAAGTAAAAGGTCCCTACTCTTCTTAAGAGAAGTGGTTCGGCAAAATTCCTGATTGGGAGTAGCTCGTCTACAGGCGTCGGTGTTAGGCCTCAGTAGCGGAAATAGGCCGACATTAAATAAACGTATAAAAACATGGCCAAGACATATTTTTGCGTAGTATTAATATTCTTAGACTTATAGGCAGGGCAAGTCAAGCACCGTATCGCATACACTCTGTATATCGACATTTTCCTGTACACTTCCACGCTTTCTGCCTCCTATGTGTGAATGACAAAACTTCAATGACGTGAAGTTTCAGCGCAAAAAAGGTTAACCCTCCTTCTAGCAGCTAATTCTGTGATTAAAATACAAGATGATGTGATTCCAGTTAGCTCAACGCTACTCTTTCAAAGAATTTTACTTGCTATGAAATCTGATAAATATTTGCAGCAATACTTTCATTTTGAACTGGCCCCCTATTCGCTTTCACTTTTTGATGAAGTAGGAATCGAAAAATTAAAAAATCGAATTTTTATGATTTATTTTCTCCAATCACTTATAAAATTAATTTTGGCGATAAAATACGCGTCGTAGATGGTGGGCTGTGTACGGTCGTGAGCAAAAAAAATAGGACAAGTCTTATAACGGTATTTTGCTAAAATCTAGTTATGTACATCTAACCTTAATTTTTGTGATATTGTCGGTTTTTTTTATACATTTATTTAACGTCGGCCTATTTCCGCTACTGAGGCCTAACACCGACGCCTGTAGACGAGCTACCCCCAACCAGGAATTTTGCCGAACCTCTTCCCTTAAGAAGAGTAGGGATCTTTTACTTGCCTAACATTTAATAGACAAGGGACCGACGGCTTTACATCCCCTCCAAAGGATGGTATATCTCCTATACAACCCTCGCCTAAGGTTGTATAGCTTCCGCGCATACACTGATATACAAGCCGCTGGAAGATGTGTGAGGCGAGAACGCGGTTTCCGTTGGAATGGTCACCCATCCAAGTACTAACTGCGCCTATCGTTGCTTTACAATATTGTCAGTTAGTTGTCATAATTTACTGCAAGTGTGCAAAAAACTAATATAGCTCATATAAGCGATTTAGTTAATTCTGGAGTTATTGTTAAGCAGAAGATGGATGGTCAATGAGACAAATTGCACTGCGTTATAATATTGACAAAAATTCGGTGTATAACATTTTAAGAAAGTGGAGCATAAACGGTACGATTAGTAGAAATTCTGAATCAGGGCGACGAAGAATATCAACTCAACAACAAGATTTGCAATTGATAAATGCTTTAGTAAAAAATCCATTTTACTCGGTTATTCAGGCTGCTGAAGAAACGAGTTTTTCTGGATCGAGTAGTACTGGTTGCCGTCGAGTAAGAGAATCGGATCTACGTTGTCATGCAGCAGCATACTTACTTAAAGCTGAACATAAAGAAGCTCGAGTCTGATTTGCGCTTGAATTTTTAACGCATGATGTAAATTTTTGGAACAATGTAATCTTTACAGACGAAAAAACTTTCTAGTCAACACATACCAGTCGTATTCGTGTTTACCGCCCTCCGAATATTCGATTCGATGAGAAATATATATCTAACAATGATAAAATTGGTAGATTTTCCGTCAATATGTGGGCACGTGGTCCTGATGGTTTGTGGCATATTGAGGAACGATTTAATAGTGAAACGTATATTAGGATTTTAGACAATATTATGCTCCCTTCTGTGTCACAATTATTTCCTAAGAATGAGTTCATATTTCAACAAGACAATTGTTTCGTTCATACTGCTCATACCGTAACTAACTGGTTTCAAGATATCAACACATCAATGTTCTTAACTGGCCCAGTCATAGTCCAGATCTTAACCCTGTGGAAGAAGTATGGGGACTACTCGTAAAAGGTATCCAAAAACGAAATGTGAGATCACGGAATGCCGAAGAATTACTGGAAATAGTAAATAATGCATGGAAAAATATTATTACTAATGATTATTGTATAAGGTTATTTAATTCTATGCCAAACAGACTCATAGAAGTTAGCAATAGAAATGGTGCAATAACGAAATATTAATAGTTAGTTTCTTGATAAGTAGGATATCCTTTGTCCTTTGATCCAGGATTTCTACTAATCGTACCGTTTATTCTCCACTTTCTTAAAATGTTACACACCAAATTTTTGTTAATGTTATAACGTAGTGCAATTTATCTCATTCATCATTTACTGTAGCAACAACTACAGCATTAAAATAAAAAATAAATTTAAAGTGATATCTGTTTTATTTCGGCTACTCATTCAAATAGAGGCAGATTTACATTAGAAAAAAAAATTATCCTATTTTTTTCTGCTCACGACAGTACCCACTTTTTAATTTTTATTCGACTAAGAACTGGATCTCGTGGATTTAAATGAAAGTGACGAGGAAATAAACGCTGGGTATTGGGTAATTATAACAGAATAGTTATCTTTTAAATAAGCTTCAACCGCAAAAGAATGTTGAGTATTTGACCAATGCTCCATATTCACGGCTAAACTGACATTTCTTGCAAACGTTTTGACAACTCTCTTAAATTTCCATATATCGCCAAAGCATGGCCACTTGATTGCAATTTATATCTCATTATATTATGACATGAATTAACTTTGAAAATTGATATATCATTCTCCCGAACCCGTATAAATACATAAACGCCAGAAAGTCTAGCAAAGTTCTTCTTTCGAATATTGTGATGTGCTATCTTCGGCTCATACTTTAATAATAGTAGGTTCTACAGTAACGTTAATAACATTTTCAAGCTCCCACACTTTAGTCTCTTTTTTTATTACGTGATCTGTGCAACTTCGCCACTTATCTGCAATTACTGTTTCTAAGGAATTGATTGTGCACTAATAATACTACAGCCATAAATTTTCTAGCAAAGAAACTGGCGGAGAATGGCATTCCTCTATCACTGAATAGTACGTCACTATTATATACAGGGTGTCTCACCGGGAACTGAATCGATCGATATAGAGAAAAGGAACACGGAACACTTGGTATGATATAATTGAATTTATTTCAGTTGTAGAATGTAGTTCTCCTTGTGTTCTTTTTATGTGACAAAAAACAAATGAGGATCTTTTACACGAAGAAAGTTATAACGGTTCTTGCAAACCGTTGCACCTGTCAAATTTTCTATAAAATGTCAAATATCTCTGAAACAGCTAGGTTTAAGTATAGAATATGCTACATATTTTCGACTCAGAATTTTATGCTCTTTTCGGAAACCCTAAAATATATAGGGTGTTCCATTTGAAATAAGCAAGTTGGTATCGACTTCCGGTATAAGCGGAAGTGCCAGCTGCTTGTAATTATTTTAGTTGGATTGGCCACATCTACATTAGTAATTATCTAAGTTTTCAAAATTGTCTGATGCGTACTTTTCTCTATATCGATCGATTCATTTCCCGGTGAGACACCCTGTATAGTAACAAAAAATCAAGCATTTAAAGAAAGAATATATGTGTAGTCGTGTTTCCTCTGTTTTATCCTTTGTTTTTACATACCCCGCTTACTGTTGCCTATTCTGTATTGTATTTTAAAGGAATTCGTCATGAAGGGCACCTTGAAGTAAAATGTGTGTCCCTGTCTACAATCAAATAATGCCTGTGTTATCGGTTTTGTGTGTCAGATCAGTGATTGAATAGTTCATGACTATATCAAGTAGATTAGATTAACATAATTTGTAAGGATGGAACTAGGTATATATAATAATAAATATCGTGGCTGAATGCTGAATGGAGACAACCAAAGCTAGAAAAAAAAGGAATTGATCAACATAATTGTAACGTCTTTTAATTAAAACGGGGTATTATTTAAGACTATTTCACCTTTTACTTGAGCCTGTATGCCCATTCGATAGGATTAAGCTCATAGTGTAAAGTAGTAGCCGAAGTATAGTTACTTGACGATTCTTTGCATTTTCCAATAGCGCATTTTTTGAAGGGCTCACCATTAAGATTGGCAATCGCCAAAAGTTCCTTATTTACCCTATTCAGCTAAAAACTAATATTTTTTTCCAGATAACCATTGAATTATACCGGCTTTCCTGCCTTTCCTTCAAGAACTCGTAGGGGGTCCGCTCAATCTGCCTAGAGAGATAATTAGCATTATCCATCAAAATTACAGATCCCTAAGGTATAAGAGCCAATATTTTTATATATTTTGTATACCTATTGTATTAATGACGAGTTATATTTGTATGCCAATTGAGTATGCTGCAGTAACTTTAAATTTTCATGACAATTTAATATTTATTGTACTTGATTTTCCACGGCATTATTAATTTTATCCCACCTTGATTCTGTGTGTTATTAGTTTTTATTGTATCCGTACGTACATTTTAAAATAGAATAATAAGAATATATACGAGACATCAAATACGAATGAAAATTGTATTTCCATTCAAAATTCGCATAAAAATACAGATATATTTCCCTTTAGAATTAAATATACACACATTATAAATTAGAATTTAAATCCATCACAATAATGCAAATCGACGCTATGCATTTTCATTCTAAATTATAATGTAAATATGTTTTGATAATACAAATCAATGCGCCATCTGTTGCAGGATAGCAGGTGTTTCTGGTCATTTCTTTATTAGCATCGTGTAAAGTGATTGTTTATACGATGCATGGCATTTGTGTCATTATGTATCATTATTATGTATATAGTTCAAATCATGAATGGTATCGTTCACGTCATCATTCTTTAATTTCCGAACCAAATAATTTCAAGGTCACACAGAATGGCACGCATGGCTGTATCAACGTATGCAAAAGACAAGTATTTTGTGATGAAAATATCTAGATAATAATAACATGCGATACAATGAAGTTTAACATCCGTTGCCGCAATTAATTTTACAATTCACCTCATGGATTTCTTGCAAAGGTAAAAGGGAACATCCGTTACGTTTTTCCCGATTAAAGCACTCATTTAATTTCACCACCATGTCTCTGGCTATTGCATTTGGTCTTTTATCCACCGCACGCTACCGAATTGACAATGAACTGACGGAATGCTCAACCTTGGTGCGAGTCTAGGGGGTGACGTCACATTCCTACTACACGATAAGCGCTACGATACTCTGGGTGTTGTTATAGTGATGTAGTTAATTTTGCGAATGTCATGAGCTAGGACGGGCCGGATATTTTTGCCGGTATTTGTCATAGTCGTATTCATCTGTGCTTTGAAAGAAAATCGGATACCATAATCACGTCTACGTTCGGCAAATTATATGAATTTTTGTTCTCCTCCATATTTGACAGCAATAAACGAACTCTATTTGACGTTCTAAATAAGAAAAGCACTGCTACTGCCGTAAATTAAAACTTTGTTCTAACAAGAACGACGCTGAATAAACCTAACGCAGCGTACATATGATCTGGTGCCTGCCGAGCCAGCAAGTATGTGACGTCATACACGTTTATCTGACTGAAATAAAGCAAGCACTTTCTTTAATGTTATTAATTTTTTTGTGGACAGACCTACTGATCAAAGCTATACACATAACGGTTAATTGAAGGAGATTAAAAATTAATAGTTTTAGTTAATTTTTTTTTATATTGCAAAAAGTGAATGTCATAATGTCTACGGTAAGCAACCAATCAATTAAATTCAAAAGATTTTAATAAGCATAAATACAAGGAAACACAACAATAATTCTCCTCCCACCAGCTCAGTCTTGCCATTGCGATGTTTCTTTGTAACCACACTACTGAACAATCTCCGGTTTTCTACATCTACTTCAGCTATTCTGGAAAAGATGACGCATCGAATTGCATTATCGAAATGTATTTGAATTATAAATTAGAATGAAAATGCTTATATATTAGATTCCAAACGGAAATGAATCTGTATTTTTATTCTAATTTCGAATGGAGATACAATTTTCATTTTTATTTGATGTTTTGTATTTATGTATGGGGGTTGTCTAATTTCTGTGATGTTTATTTGTTTATTCCTATTTTATTTAAAATCTTAATACGGATGTAATAAAAACTAATGACACATCGAATTGAGGTGACATTCACAATCTGCCTTTTATTTGATTTCTCTTTTAATATGTGCGATGAAAATTGTGGAAAATAGCTTACTACAATTCCTAGCTTCTGGGGAATCTTACAAACGTCTGTGGGTACTTTCTAACACTTCCATTGGCACCCCCGGTGTCACTGTACTTTCCTACCCTAATTAGTTTAGCTGTATAAAAACCTTAGCTAAGGTACATTGATTAGGGGCAATAACTCGGAAATGACTGTCCATAGCTGCATTGTTGTTCCTCTTTGAGGTATAAGACAACTATTTCATTTTATAAGAATTCATAATAAATAAAACAATAATTAATAGATAAAAAAAATATATTTAATTGGATAACAAATTTAAGGTAATTTATAACACAAACCGACTATCTAAAAATTAGAGATGGGTAGGTAGGTATCTATTTTCAAGTTATATAAACAAAACACTATACAAAACCTAGTAATGGTTTAAACAGCTTTGTCCATAATAAGTACAGAAATCCGAGGGCAAAGAGGACTTTGCATACGACATCTACGCACCACATTCTGAAAAAGAAGAAAAAATGCAATGTAATATTATTTATTTGCCCGACAATTAGTCGCAAACTAACGTGTCGTTCTGAATTTTTGGTATGTTGTTAGGACCAGTACCAGTAGTGTAAACCCAAGTTTGCACTTAAAAAACAGAGAAATTTTCGGACTTTTTTTGGTTTTTTGATTATATCTCCTGAACTATGCGTTACATCGAAATGGCCATTCTAAGCTTTTTTAATCAGATTAAATTTGCTACAATTTGAGATCTGAACCAGCTCCAAATAAAAAACAGCAGGAAATGTCTAATAAGTAATTGATTGAACAAAACCATGAAATAAATAAAGAAGAACAAGGATATCATTTAAAAGTAATGAGAAAAATAATAAATGATAAATACCCTAGGACCTTATTAATTATGCAAACTGACTCAAAAACACACAGCAAGTTGGCGACAGAAAAAGAAAGAATCAATATTGGCTGCTCAAGAGAGAATTTATGATTTTATTAACATAATCAGATGTTTCAACCACTTTGCGAAAGATTGTAAAATAATTCTATTTGTTCCAAATGTGGCTCTGAATGTGACAGTGCTAGATGCAATGCAAGAGTAAAGAAGTACTTAATTGTCTTAAAAAATGTAAACCCAAAGGTACTGTTCTCCCGTACAAAATACCTGTTTTTTTCTACGAGACTGTGCATGTCTTTATTGCAACACCACTTACCATAATATTTAATCTCTCCATTAACACATCTATATATCCCTCTTCTTGGAAGTTCTCTAAAGTGATACCTGTATACAAGAAACGAGGAAAAAACCAAATTGAAAATCATAAATCTGTTACTATTATCAGTAACTTTTCTAATTGTTTTGAAATGCTTCTCCATGATTTCCTCTTTTTCTATTTAAAAAACCAAATCACACCTAAACATCACGGCTTCATGAAGGGAAGATCCACAACTACGAACTTATTCTGTATAACGCAATTCATAGCTGGTACACCGGTCTGCAGGTGGACGTCAAATACACTGACATGTCAAAAGCATTCGATAGACAAAATCATGGTATTTTGCTTAACAAATTAGATCTTTTTGGCCTGTCAAAAAAATCTGCTATACTCTTTCAAATCTTACCTTGAAGATAGAAAACAATTTTTACAATACTGCTGTCAACAACATACTGAAATACCTGTCACTTCTGGGGTCCCTCAAGGGTTTATACTGGGACTATTATTATTTAATATATATACATTAATGATATTATAAATGAGGTCGAAACAAATTGTTTATTATACGCGGATGATATGAAAATATACACTACTGTTAAGTGCCCTGATGACTGTAATAAGTTACAAATATCATTAAACAAAATTAATAACTGATGTACATCAAAACAGTCTACCTCTAAATCCTTCCAAATATAACGTAATGTTTTTTTCTCTGGAATACAATGTCATAAAATATGATTATTCTATTGATGAAGTGATTAGTGAGTATTGTTAGTTAGTATTGTTATAAATATCACAACTCCGTATTGTACCGATTCAGTAATTGGTGTTATACTGTTGAATGGTGTAATTTAAATAAATAAATATAACGTAAGCCTAAGAACATGACGCCAATGAATTATCGTTTAGCTGATAAACAATACATCTCTATAGTTCAAATGTGCTTTTAGAAGGCGGAATATTAAAACATAATATTTTTAGTCGCAAACTCCTCTATAAAATCCTTATTTTACTATAAGGAACATAACCAGACTGCAGCCAACAGCTACTCTCCGGGCTATGTGCCCCGCCGAGCGCTGAATTGCAAGTTACCATTAAAACGCTAATGCTTCGATTGCAACAAACACCAGCCGAAAGACTGATCCTACTTAAAGGGGCTCTCGTGCCAGTCGTCACACATCACTTGCAGACTGCAGTTTCGAGCTGTTGGCTCTCGTCAGCGCAAGGTAGGCATGTGACGACCGACACCAGGATCACTTGACCATTTAGTACATTTCGGTATCTTTGGGATAGCGACATGTAAAGCCAGCAGGCGCCATCTAGCGGTCCAGTGTCTGTTGCAATCGAAAAATAAATAGCCTGACTGGGCTTAGCATAGTTCAAATGTGCTTTTAGAGGGCGGAATATTAAAACATAATATATTTAGTCGCAAACTCCTCTATAAAATCCTTATTTTACTATAAGGAACATAACCGTCTCTATAGAAAGCAACTACGCTAAGAAAGAGCCGAAAAGCTTAGACAGCAATTTAAATCAGAAGATATAAGTGCTTCTTTTGTACATCAAACACCTGATTTCATTTTACTTACACTTTCATATGCCTTTGTGCTGCCGGTAAGGTTTCATCTGGCTCCTTAAGGATGTATAATCTCGTACAATGAACACAGTCTGTGAAGTAGTCAAAGTAATTCATACCATCCCCATCTATTTTATACGTTTTTCTTTCTCTGGGATTGAGGCGAGATCTTGCTTTCATGGATTCGTCGTTGACGAAGTCCCACTGGTTGTTCGCGTAATACTCGAAAACCTCGA
The DNA here is from genome assembly GCA_963675555.1 of Leptura quadrifasciata. Classification (NCBI taxonomy): domain Eukaryota; kingdom Metazoa; phylum Arthropoda; class Insecta; order Coleoptera; family Cerambycidae; genus Leptura; species Leptura quadrifasciata. Next base: position 15,135,315 of record OY776680.1, on the reverse strand, counting down.
AACCTTTGGTTATCCGTTTCTGCACATGTAAAAGTCTGAAAAAAATATTATTACACGGTTTATTTGACTCTGTAATATTTTGTGTATTTACCAATTTTTACAGGTACAGTTATTTTATTTTGCTTAGCTAAATATCTTTCGTGAATATCTCTCTGCGGGAGTTATCAAAATTCCGTTCTACCAGTTGACAAAATAACAAGCAATGAAGTACTTTAAATTTAATTTGGTCAAATAGTACTTTGACCTGGAAAAAATTGCACACTCGAGTTTGTCATACTCAATGTTATCGGGACTATGGAAGGTCTAAAACCAAAAAGGTGACCTCCCCCCTTTTGCTTCAGCCGCCATCTTGAAAAATGTTTGAATCGTGTTATTGCTCACACGGAATAGTTATTGAACAAAAAATGTTGTAAATAAAATTCTACATATTTTCGGAAATTGCCGCGATGCCGAGAAGTTCATATTTCGGGCGGTAGAGGGCGCCAAAGTTTCCAAAAGACAATTTTAACAGTTTTAAATTTAATTGGAAATCTAAAATCAATGGAATGGAATTTATTTGGATGTGTGTATACTTTTACCTAAACAGTTGGTAAGCTGAATTTCACAACACTGCTTTCAAAAAAATAAAATAAATTTTACTTACACTGGCTTGTATCCTGTCAGAAATAAAAGTGTGTCGACAATTATCGCTGGAATCATGTGGAACAGTAAGACACAAATATTGTGATAAAGTCTGGATTTTTTCATGGATCCTCCCGGGTACCACGCGACACCATTTAGTGGCATCTTCGTATTTATCACCTCCCTGCCTATTTCAATAATTTCCGACCAAGAAATTTTGTACTCTGACGAGCTTGTTAAGTTGTATATTCTTCGTTCTCTAAAGCAAATCATCATTATAACTATCTTTCATTGTAAGACTGGGATGAACATAAAAATTACATTAGAAAAATGAAAAAATTAAATTCGAAAACCGAAGATTTGCGAACACGCTTCGGAAAACGGATTTAGAATAAAGTGGGACTCGGTGAAAATGTTAATAATAGAAGCACATAACAAAAGGAAAAATTTAGCGGGGCATGGTTACTAATACTTCAGTGCCAATAATTAAAAAAAAAAAATTCTTAGCAGTATGTGGAGGGTCGGAAAATTTGAGGTTAAAGGTATATAAATGGGGAAAAATCGATTTATATACCATTAGTCCTAAATTTTTCGACCATTCCTATACTGCCAAGAATTTTGTCCATTTTTGGCCTCTGAAAACCGGTTCGGCACTGGACTATAATGTTAAAAGAACTTTGAAAAAGGAAACAAATTTTGTTTCCGAAACATCGGCGAAATACAAAACAGTCCCTGGCTATTCCTTTGACATAAATATCACAGATGTAGAGGTTATTTTTCCAACATAGTGGTGCTAATTTTGTTAATTTTTCTAAATTTTGTTGCAATTTTCTGAAGACGTGATAGAAAAATCCATAGACAGAAGAAAAACATATAGTCACAAAATTTTACAATGAATTTTATAACTTTGCTCTTCGAGACAGACAGTATTATTACTACCATGGGAGAACCACATGTATACTGTGGCTAATCTGGCTTCAGTATTATGAAAAAATAAAACGTTTGATTTTAATTCGAGTACACTTACTTATTACTGGTTAGATAGTCCCATGTACTAACTAGCATTGCGTTAACTCCAATGTCTACTGGTAAATAATCCGCGTATCTGTCGGAATTACAGTACATCGTCCTTATTACACCTTTCCCTGCACCTATTAAGAGTCCTGCGGGTCCATTTATATTGTCAGTCCATCCTGGAATGGGTTCCTTCCATATTGGAATGACTGTACAACATAAAATTTGAAAACATAAAGACATCGACAGAAAATACGATCAAGGGCATATATGAATTGTCAAACGCATGTTATTAACTACTATTATTAAGTAACATTTAAAACGGACATTGGGAAGTTGGATTTCTTCCCATTTTGGATAAATCTTCACGCCTAGGTCAAAGAGTAGAGTCCTAGGGGATGTTAGGTGTGACCTTTTTACAATTTTAGATTTTTCACATTATTGGCGCTCTAAAATCAGCGTTATTTAAGATATCTAAGTAGTCTGAAGGTAGTCAAGATTTTTAGACATGTATACAAACATCTTAAATTCCATATAGTATTAGGGTGGCCCTTAGTTTCGGACTAAGCTCTCACTCTCTAGTACGCTTTAATTGCAAAAAGCAGTAGCTCTAAGCCGCATTAGCCTATTAGCATACCTCATGTGCCTTAAACTTATGATTTTATTTATAATTGAAACAATACGTATTTGCAATAAAAACGACAAATATAAAACCAAATAAATGATTATCTTTAATTGAATAAATAACTGCAAAAAGTAGTATTACTACATACCCAATTAACATTGTTACATAATATTTACATAAGTATTACATCACTATGTTATTTCCCATGTAACCAACATGTCACATGTACTATAACTATCATGCCTACCAGACTACCTCTTATGCGTTGTAATCAGCGACGTTTTCCTAAGGGCGTAGGAGGGCCGTCCCTCTGGGTTTTGGAGGGTACCCCCAATCATCTCCGGTGGCTGCCCCTCTATCATATAAAAATATTTTGGTATGATAAAATCTCGGATGCGGCACTGGGGCGGTCGATTGTATTCGCCGAGAGCGCTAAATTTAGAAATACGTCCCTGGTTGTAATGACCCACCAAGCCACCGCGACTTCTGATCTGTGAGATGCCAAAAGCAGTAGTCATGAGATTATCAGTAACATATCATCGTTACGGTTAGATAATAACTTACAACCTGCTTTTGGCTATCATTTTTTGTTAAAATATTGTATTCTTGTAACTGAACACCTATTTCTGCGACGTTGTTAATAGCTGACAAATTTTTCAGAGTATTTAGTCTTTTTCTTGATGATTTTCTCTGGCTTCCTATCTGGTAAAATATTTAGGAACTTTATGTATGGTTATACTGTCGTGAGCAGAAAGAACTAGGACAACTTTTTTTTCTAATGCAAATCTGTCTCTATTTGAATATGTAATGAGTAGCCGAAATAAAACAGATATCACTTTTCATTTATGTTTTATTTTAATGCTGTAGTTATTGCTATAGTAAATGATGGATGATTAATGAGACAAATTGCACTGCGTTATAACATTAACAAAAATTTGGTATGTAACATTTTAAGAAAGTGGAGAATAAACGGTACAATTAGTAGAAATCCTGGATCAAAAGACAAAGGATATCCTACTTAACAAGAAACTAACTATTAATATTTCGTTATTGCACCATTTCTATTTCTAACTTCTATAAGTCTGTTTGGCATAGAATTAAATAACCTTATACAATAATCATTAGTAATAATATTTTCTCATGCATTATTTACTGTTTCCAGTAATTCTTCGGCATTCCGTGGTCTCACATTTCGTTTTTGGATACTTCTTACGAGTAGTCCCCATGCTTCTTCCATCTGGACTATGACTGGGCCAGTTAAGAACATTGATGTTGTTATCTTGAAACCAGTTAGTTACGGTATGAGCAGTATGAACGGAACAATTGTCTTGTTGAAATATGAACTCATTATTAGGATATAATTGTGACACAGAAGGGAGCATAATATTGTCTAAAATCCTAATATACGTTTCACTATTAAATCGTTCCTCAATATGCCACAAAGCACCAGGACCACGTGCCGTTATCCAAGCCCAATCGAGTATTCGGAGGGCGGAAAACACGAATACGACCGCTGTGTGTTGACTGGAAAATTTTTTCGTCTGTAAAGATTACATTCTTCCAAAAATTTACATCATGCGCTAAAGACTCAAGCGCAAATCCTACTCGAGCTTCTTTATGTTCAGCTTTAAGTAAGTATTTCTGTGCTGCTGCATGACAGCATAGCTCCGATTCTCTTACTCGCCGGCGACCAGTACTACTCGATCCAGGAAAATTCGTTTCTTCAGCAGCCTGAATAACTGAGTAAAATGGATTTTCTACTAAAGCATTTACCAGTTGCAAATCTTGTTGTTGAGTTGATATCCTTCGTCGCCCTGATCCAGGATTTCTACTAATCGTACCGTTTATTTCTCCACTTTCTTAAAATGTTACACACCGAATTTTTGTCAATATTATAACGCAGTGCAATTTGTCTCATTGACCATCCATCTTCTGCTTTAGCAATAACTCCAGATTTAACTAAATCGCTTATATGAGGCATATTAGTTTTTTGCACACTTGCAATAAATTATGACAACTAACTGACAATGTCACAAAAATTAAAGTTAGATGTACAGAACTAGATTTGAACAAAATACCGTTATATGACTTGTCCTATTTTTTTGTTGCTCACGACCGCACACAAACATTGAATCTAGAAGGTTTCTTGCAAGTAAAGACAACCATTGTCGATATACATTTCAAAAAAAATCTTCAAATTATCGACATACATTAAACGATTAACCTCGCGTAAGTTGCCAGTTTGTCATTGATAAATATTATAAAAAACAGTGGCCTCAGCAATGACCCTTGTGGTATTTCAGATGTAACAGTAAATTCGACTGTTCTGAACCCATTGAGGGTAGCATATTGAACTCTGTTTGGCCAGTAAGATGTGACAGACCTTCTGTGAAAAGTATAATAATACAACGGCAAAGCAACGATGGATTCCCTTTCTCTTGGCTGACTGCACGCCAGCTTAAGGGTGGTCCTGATCACAGAAGAAGTGGTAGAACCAACTCATGTGTTCGAAAATTCATAAGTGCCCTAGATCGTTACATTTTTAATCTTTATCATACAACCGGCATTGAACCATTACGATAACTAAGAATCACATTGTATATTCTGAATAAACTTTACCTACCTATAGACGGTCTTAATATAATAATTGGTAAATTGTCTAGTTCATCTGCAACCAAGGATTCGCCTAGTGCCTTCGTAAAAGCGTATGTGTTCGGAATGTCTCCCAGGATTCTAAAAAAAAACAGAGGATTATAAAATATTCATAAAAGCTGTGATAACGCTTGTGTCGATATTTTTTGACATTTTTCCCTCAATTTAGATCCGGATGTCCACATTTCATTGTGAAATATCGTTGTGCTATAACCAAACAATCCACTACTGAACTGTCTATATATTCCATTTATACTTTTACTCCATCATATGTTATGAAATTTAATTACATATCGTTAAATAATTTATATGAAATTTTATTAGTTTATTTGAATGTTAACATAACGTGGCTGTGTATGGCTATGCACCAGTAAATAATTATTTAGATAATTACAGACACTCAATACGCCTGTTGTAAAGTTATATGCGCCAATTCGATTTCCAGTCATTTTTATAAGACTGGTAATAGTAGAGCTAGGGGCGTGCTGATTTACGAATTTCGTAAATTCATAATTCCATAATATTTCGAAAATATGAAGGCCTTCGGACTGTGTCAATTATGCATAAGCTACAGCAAATTTAATTGTATTTATTTTTTGTCTTATTTTATAAAATATGAATAATATTATTATTTTATATTGCCGTGTACACCCCTGTGCAATCTGGAATGCAAATCACACCTGTACAACCCTTAAAAAAAAACAAACCCCTTTATTAATGTGCTGGAATTAAATTTCCACTCTAAATTATTATTAACAAAAACACTCCTAATGCTCAGAGCATGAATTCTGATCTTCAAATTTGACACTCGACATACACACAAAGAAACAAATTCGAATTCAAATCTAACAATACATTGTATTTTTATAAAAATGTAAAATATAAAATCAACAATATTAACTTAATCTGCCTGATCTAACTTAAAATATAAAATATAAAAATGACAACAAATGGATAAAAGTTCAGTACTAAAATTAATAAAATAAATATTTTAAAAGGATATTAGATTTCAAAATAAATTCCAAACGTCTATGTACTCTCTCCTGGCTTTCCAAACTTATTAATTAAAAAAAAACTCCAACTCTATTTCGTTTCCACTCCAATATTAAATTTCTATGATACCAATTTCAAAATGTTTAGACTTTTTTTCCAAATTATATTTATTTGACAACTCTTGTCAAATCTCCAATTTTCAGGTTACGTTGTTACATGTTTTCAGATTCGTGGTCTAATTGAAAAAAAACCCATTTTTTTTCAGCTATTGCAGCTCTTTATATAGGGTCGGTTTGACGTTTAATATTGCCATAACAACGCAAATGTTACAGTTCTAACAATACGTTTTCTGTCTACCGCTTTTAAATTGGGGTTGACATTCCTTAATAAAATGTGTGACCGAGAGTGTTACACATCTTTTGTGCTAATTTTTATCTTATTCTGTGAATATTTATTTCCTGGTACAACTTAGATCCTTTTTGTGTCAAAATTCGCACTCACGCACAAATTAATTTACAAATTTAAACGTAATAGAACAATAAAAATGCAATAAACAATTAGAGATGGTTTAGAAGTAGAATTATGATCACTAACGATGATTTTGAGTAATCTCAGTTTTATGACTGTCCGATACAGATACCCAGATGTATAAAAACTATTCATATCATAATTCAACTCTTCTTAAACAGTTTATATAATCTCTAATTGCTTATATTGGCTAAATTAAGAAATTGTATGGAAAATAAGAAATTATTTGACTTATGTCAAAACCAAATATTAAAATTTGCTTTAAAATAGCAATAAAACCCAATAACTATCCATACAGATTCCTTAATTAAAATGGTTTGCATCACAAACACAATATACTATAGAATTTATTCGAATTCATTCCATTGCTTATAAAATATGAATGTGTCCCTTTCTCTTTATCTATACCAGTCCTTCTTAATATAACCCAGTACAATATCCCATCAAAGGTAAGTTAAATATAATAGATAACATGCAATAAGTATAAATACTTTAAATTAAAATACTGATAAAGATAAGTTTTTTAAAACTAAAAACCCCCATTGAAAGTATAAACTGAAAACAGTGTATTGCGATCTACAGACTCGAATTCCTACAAAGAATACCAAGAGTACTCAAAGATAATAATAATTTGTGTATAATACAGAGTATTCATCTAATTCCACACACTAGAAAACATATTCCTCATGTTTGTAATTAAGTATAAGTGAATATCATAGCAATTTATACCTATATAAATATATGTGTGACGCCACTGGATGACGAGCTATCCGAATATTTGACCTTCGTCTATAAAAGCTCCGCCTATTTCACAGCAGTCAACAAATTATTAGGTATATATGTGGCACGTTCGCACATTCAACCCATTCGGTCGACTATGGCAATTACAGATAAAATTTAATATATTTATGTAGCAGAACGAGGTGCCGGTTCAGTATTAAATAACGAGAATGCTGCTAATTACTTGCTCTACTATGTACTCTTTTTGGTTCCACTATAGTTATGCATTATAATAGGAAGGAAATATTGATTGATTAGTAAAAAATACTCTGGAAATACATTATGTAGAAATAAACAAAACTTGTCTTTATATCTATTTGAAATATAAGGAATGTGTTTAAATAATAATTCATTACTTCAAAATTCCCGACTCACATCGTCCTGTATAATAAATTAAATATACTTCAACTTTAATCAGAATAAATATTCAGCAAAAAGATATTTTTTATTATTATGTGGCAATTCCCCTAAATAATTGATTATTAATTGCGTCTTTCTATAGTCAGCATATTTATATTTGGGTTTACAGCCCTTTCTTTGCAACGATATGGCTAATTAGCATTGCAAACGAGTCGATAGTGCGGTATATGAGTGAACGACAGGTGGCCTTATCGTGGAGGTCAGTAGTCTGGCAACAATAATAATGGATTTAATTGAGTGATAAATTAGTATATTAGATTGATATTAATTATCTAGTAAGTAACTAATGTATCGAATTAATCGATTTAATTTTCATTAGTTAGGTAAGGAAGGGTACTATATATAATACTGTGGTGATGACTACAGTAGCACTGGATCAAACGCATTGCAGACAGCGAGGTACAGAGAATGAGATTTATGTCAATACTAGAGCACGCATTAGTGCTAGAGTAAGCCGATTAGGGAGCACCACCATCACATTGTCCCAGAAACGTATTATCTATTCTACTACTAGAATATTTACATTTTTTGAGTCGTATTTCAAAAAGTGTACCACGAAGGATAAAGAATTAACATAGAGGACGAACGCAAGTTCGAACCTTTGTGAGCCCTCTGGTAATAAGTTCAGCAGAATACTTTACATAATATAAATCTAGTTTTAAAAATATACCCAAGAGATTCATACGACTAGAAGAAAACTACCTCTGGGTTTCTGAGTAATGCCCAAAAATTTCTATCTCAAGTAATGATTCGGAATAATACTGAAATAGATACCTTTTACTTACTTAGGTGTTATGACATTAATAACTTCTTCACTCATCCATTCTACAGTCTTAATAACGTGATGAGGGTCTGCTGGTGGTGGGTATACTTTTTCGTATAATACCCTTTCGTACAGATGGCAGTAGGCCGTGGAGAGGTGACTGAAAAGCTAAAAAATCACATAATATACAATCCGTATGGTAATAAGAACAGGTATTTATAGTTATAATTCACAGCACTACTTTGATTCAGTTGTCTCCTCGCATACTCCTTAGTAAAACTACTTTTTCTCATTCACAACAATCAAATAATAAATTAACTTTAAAATAGGTTGCTGAAGCACGAAATGGGTTGTAGGTTGGATATATCCCAATTAATAATAATTGTCATATAAATTTTTCAAGAACTTGGGTTCTCCCTGAAAATTTATTCATATGAAACTATCACTTTGTACAGTATTATGCAGGCACCTACCTTCAATTTCTTACATTCCTTTGCCAAATCCAACATTAACTTCGTCCCTCTAACGTTCAATAACACTGCTTTTTTGAGCGGTTCGTCGAAACGTATAGTTGCGGCGCAATGGAAGATTATCTCAGCCTCATTGATAATAATTTCTTTGTCTTCTTTGGATATTCCTAGGTCGGGTAACATGACGTCTCCTGGAATGGCGACGACTTTTTTAATTATGTCTGGTCCTCTTTGTTTCTTCAACATGTCGAATAACTGCAATGACATAGAAATTGTAAAATGTGTAATAATATAAGTTATACCCATACGTAATGTTAATAATAATAATAATCAATTACCATGGTATGATTAGGAAATAAAAATAGAAACTAGATATCGAGATAAATATGTGACATTTAAAATTGTCAAAATAAATATGAAAAGCAATGATATTGGAATCACTTTAAAGTGTACAAATTATGTTGTAAGTACTCTAAAAATCAAAAAAAGAAACAAGACAGATTCAAATAAAAATCCTAAAGCAATGTGGAAAACTCTAAAAACATTAATTAATAAGGAAAATCATAATTTTCTTAATAATACCATACTTTGTGTTATTGAACGATAAAACTGTTTCTTTTAATGAAGATAGAGAGTTGGCAGAAAACTTTAATAAGTACTTTATTGACAGTATAGGTGACATAATTAATAATAATAATAATAATAATAATAAATCGTCTTTATTTAGAAAGTGGTACAAGAAAAAAGAAATAATTGTACATAAATATATATAAATGATGTTGGGTGGGCATGGCGAAGTTTAGCTCAAGGCTACTCTTACACTTAACCATGCGGAGAGTGAGTAACAAATATTAAGGCAAATTTAAGAGAAGTAGAACAATTCCTAAACCTAACATAAACATTATATCGATAACACTAAATTCTACAATAGTTAAATATGAATCTAAAGTATATAAACGGAAGAAAAAGAAATGAGAAAAGAAAGCAACAGAAGGCAATATGGCGAAAGAAGTATTAGGGTAGATAGACGGAAGTATATGAACCAGCTTAAATGAAATATTCCGTTACTGTTTTGCAAACAAGTATCTTTTTATACTTTTATGAAATTGGTTACAACTTATAGTTGGTTAGGTTACAGCTTATAGCTATTGGGAATACTGTTGTATAGTTTTACTGCATTGAATGTGAACGACCTATTAAACATAGCAGTAGTATGCTGAGGCATAGTAAGCATATTCGTTTGTCTGACGTTGACCGAGTGAACAAACTTTCGGGAAATAATCTTCTTTACTATTATTTGGGTTTTCTACCACATGTACTATTATCCTCTTCAAAACAAATCACCGAATCTACAAAATAATAGAATTATTGGAAAAAAAGCCTCTGCGCCCGTGACGTTTACGCCAAAGGAAAAGTCAGAGGTTATGTTTTGCAAATAATATAAATCGGAATAAACACAAAAATAATGTATTTTGCTGACGTTTCGGAAAGTAATCTCTTTCCGTTTTCAAAGCTATTTTTTGAAGAACTCTTATTTTGCTGTGTATGTCAAATACACAGCTTTAAGATTCTGTTTATGTTATTTCCATAGATACTTACTACTTACACAGAACATAGAACTGATGATATTTTTTAGATAATGTTGAGTTTGTTAAGTTCTTCTTTTAACATTGGTAGCCAGGTTGTACAAATATCTACAGAACAATTCGATACGCACTTATCTTCATTTAATAAGATTATTGCTGATTCTTTAATTTTTCTTTTTTTGGTATCTGTTTCTTTTGTTAAAATTTTTGCCGAGTCCCAGTTTATTCTATGTCCGTTTTCCCAAGCATGTTCACAAATCTTTGATTTCTGAATTTCATTCTTTCTAATGTAATTCTTGTACTCATCCAACCTCACACTGAAAGGTCTGGATGACTCACCCACATAATATTTATCACATTCGCACGGGATATTGTAAAATAAGTTTATCTTTGAGATATCGAGGTGATGATGTGAGAAGTAGTTTATGGAGAAAGACAAGAAAGTTGAACTTTACTAGATCTTCGATTCTTAACCAATGCAAATCATGGAATTTGAGAGACACATGGTCATATTTACGGAGATTGAATATGAAGCGACAGCAGTTGTTTTGTACCTTTTGGATTCGATTTTTCGTAATTTGATCAAGGCAGGGAAAATATACAACATTACAATAACTAAAGATGGACATAACTAATGACTCACACAGCTTCTTTCTTAGATTTGAGTACATAATATGTTTATTAGCATATAACATTTTTAACCGTATATAAGATCTTTGCAAGAGTTTATAAACATGGCTCGTAAATCGAAGCTTCTCATCTAATAATAGTCCTAGATTTTTTGACGTATCAGAGAAAAATAATTGAGTATCATTTAGTCGTAATATTAGATTGCTTTTTACATCAGTCCTTTGTTTATCTGGGCAAAAGACGATGACTGCAGTTTTATTTGGGTTAATGAGGTTATGGTTGACTGAGTATGTGTAGGTTGATTTAAGATCGCGATTAATTTCAAGTGAGGCTTCATCAACTGCATGCAAGTCAAAGCATTTCAGTAACTGAGTATCATCTGCATAAGTCTGAAGAATAAAGGAACGTACTGTAGAGAAAATATCCGAGGTATAAATTAAAAATAACAAGGGGCCGAGTATCGAGCCCTGTGGGACACCTGAGACGATTGGACTTGCCTGAGATGATTTATCAAGAATGCACACTTGTTGGTATCTATCTTTTAGGTAACAATTGAAAAAATGCACTGAATTATCATCAAATCCGTAGTAATGTAGTTTGGCGCAGAGTAGATCGTGGTATGGTATCAAACGCCTTTGAGTATTCGAGTGATACCAGTACACTCACTAATTTATTGTCATAAGCCCTAAATATATTATCAGTAAGATTCAATAATGCCGTAGTGGTACTATATGATTTTCGAAAGCCTGATTGATGGTGTGGCAAGATTGAATATTGTGAAAGATGAGACTCAATTTGGGCATATACAATTTTTTCCAGTATCTTTGAAAGAACAGGTAGTAGGCTTATTGGGCTTAAATCGCTGACTAGGCTGGGAGAGTTACTTTTAGGTGTGGGTGTGATTATTCCACTTTCCACGCATTAGGAAAATATCCTGCTTCAAAACAACAGCTAATAATATGGTTAACATGATTGAGGACTTTAGGTAAGCATAATTTCAGCATGGTGAGGGTAATTTTATCACTAACAAAAGCATTTGATTTTAGTGACGAGATAGCTGCTAAAATACTGGTGGAATCAACTGGTTTCAGGGAGGAAAGGTTATCAAATTGTAAGAAAGTTCTGTTTTTGTAAAAAGTGGTAGTCCCATTGCAGCTATTGCTTTTATTATAGACAGATAGAAAAAAAATTATTAATTTCATCAACGTTATGAAGGTGGTCAGGTATATTTAAATTTTTGGCAGATTTTACATTCATATGATTTAACGCGTTCCAAAGTTCTTTTTGTTTATTTTGCATCTCAAGATAAGTAAGATAAGCAGCTTTTTCCCGTCTGATCGAGGCAGGAGCGAGGTTTCTAAGATTTTTATATCTATACCAGTTATCTGCAGTTTTATGCCTTACGTATAATTTTAGAGCTAAGTCGCGTTCTTTCATGATCCGCTATTAATAATACCACTGAATGGACTGATGCAGAACTTATAAACATAGACAGTAGTTTGCTTACTTTAGATTTTTAACAATGAACGATCTACAGGAAATTGTATCAGATTTATGTAATAAGACGATGTATTATGTGTTACAATTATTAAGAGTTCTTTCGATGTCATTGGACATGCCGTCTTACAACTGATAAACAACTCATTACGAACAGGAAAATTTCCAGATAATTTGAAAACTACACTTGTCAAAATAAATTTGGGGTGTCACAGGGTATTGTCCTCTGACCTTTATTGTTTATAATTTATTTAAATGATATTGTTACATTTACGTCCTGTCACTTTTTAATCTATTTGCACGGTACTTTAATTGCTGTAGTTGGTAATGATTTAGATGATGTGTAATGAGGATGAATAATGAACTAGCCAAAATTGAAGAGAATTTAGCGATAAACAAACTCAAACTAAATGTCAACAAAACAAAGGCAATGGTTTTGACTACAAAGTTTAAATATAATAATATTAACGTAAATAATAAATATTCTACTAGAAAATAATAAGTTGGAACTGGTTAAAGAATTTTAATATCTCGGAGTAATTATTGATAATACTGTAACAGTTAAAAATAATTTCTTATATATACAAAAGAAAATAACAAAAAAACTATACTTCTTTTTAAGAATATCTAATCAGCTCTCTTTTTCTACAAATATTACTGTGTACAAGACTATTATTCAACCGCACTTCGATTATTGTGCAAGTATTTTATACCTTTTAGACAACAATTCAATGAACAATGAACAAAAATTACAAAAATCGTGGCATGAGGATAATTCTGAAATGCAGCAGATACACTCCAATTAGTTTAATGTTAGATGTGCTTGAGTGGATGACAGTTTCCACTAGACTAGTTTATTTTTCAATTATATTTATTTATAAAATAAATCACAACTTATTATCAGCTTATCTGAACCGATTTATAACAATAAATAGAGAAATCCATAATTATCAAACAAGAAACATTAACAATTTTCTCGTACAAAGAATGAATTTCAAGAAATCAATGAATATCCTGTTTCACAAAGGTCATAAACAATTTAATGAGTTACTGATGAAGATAAAAACAACTCAAACGCTAACAATCTTTAAAAGAAAACTGTCCCATTTTTTATTCTATTATTGAACTTCTATAATCTTGTTCCTCACTATGTAGACCATATATTTGTATTACACTAGTATTATGACTGTGTATATTGATATGATATCAATTGTACTTCAGCTAAAGAAAACATTCAAATCAATTTGAGTTATGTATTGCGAATAAAATGCATCTTAGAGAGTTGCATGTATGTTTTCTGTTTTCGTTTATTTGTTGTGTTTGATAAAATACCAAAAATATTTTATAGAAGACAGATATTTCCAATAATTACATTATTATAATTCAGCTATTAAAAATAGTTAGAGATATTTATCACATAAATTAATGGAAACTAGAATCAGTTATTTTATTTAAATGTACTTAGTTATTGTTATACTAATTATCAAAATGTTTATAACATTTCGAACTATTTACGTATTTAATATGTTCATGTAGATATAAGATTTTTAATTTAATTTGCGCGGGAAAGCGATAAAACTGGAAAAAGGCTCAAAATCGCGCGATGAGAACCAATTCGTTTTATCAAGTTGATGTCATGAAAGATTCAAGTTGGTATCGTCGATTTTATTTATTTGCGGAAAATATAAAGGAGAATGTGGAAAAATGGAAATTGAAGGTTACTAGGAGATATAGAAAATAACAAGAACATTACTAAAACGGTTTGGGTTGAAAATTTATGAGAAAGTAAAGATTGGAATATAATGAGAAGAGACTGTTGTTGGTTGAATTTAAGTATAGTAAATAGAAGGAAGACGACTAGTTAAAAAATTGGAAGAAAGAAAAGGAAAATCAAGTTTTTCAAAATTTTGACAAGTAGGAGAAAGGAGTTTAATCATAAAAAGGTCCAGAAAGGATTCCTAGTAGAACCGATATATCACTTGAAAGGTGCAGAAGCTTAGCAGGTAGTAGCTGAACATCGCAATAAGTGATACTGTGTGCTTGGAGGTTTTTATTGAGCTACGCCGAATAAAAGGCTGTAATAAAGTTCATATAAATTTTTTGTATATCATTTTATAGTTTGGAAAATAATTGGGAGTATTTTAAATTAATAATTTCCAGCATTAATTTTATTTTTATTAACAAATTTTATTTTAAAACAATGATTATCCAAATTATTTTATTCTAGTATCGTATATAATTTGTGTGTATATCTAGCAATTATATTCTATTATGTAATTTAATATTATTGTATATTGTGTATAATAGGTCTGAACTATTTAAAATAAATTTTGTTACATTTCATTTATACTGATGAGATGAATACTAAATGTTGGGCTAAACATCGCAGAGTGAGCGACATCCCTAATTTGACGCTATAACTTTTTGAATAGTGAACACATGAACAACAAATCAGTCTACTATTGAGTTTTAATGGAAGCTTACTATTATTGGCGTGATAATTACATAACTTTTGTGATTTTTCAAATAAAAAGTGCATAAGGTATTATCTTGTCGAACTAAGTTTACGGATAAAACGATACAAACAGTTAAGAAAAGTATTTCCGCGAACTCGAGTAGGTTTTATTAAAAGCTTTTATTTAACTTGCAATGTTTGTTTGCTAGTCAAATCTTGCAATCAAAATTTCGATTACTTCTAATTAAGCTAGAGCTTTGAAATTTTGCACGTGTATAAGTCCGGTAACAATACACTTTAACATTTTCATATAAGAAAAAACAAGATGGCAGCTTCAAGATGGCGGACGACTTTACCGTTTATGATCCAATTTGACTCAAAATCGATATCTGGGGGTTATCTAGGTCGTGGACTATGATTTTTAGTCAAAATTCAGAAATTTGAAATGACGCATGGCTGACAATTTTTATCATTTAGGTCCAAATCGATCAAAATCGATATCTGGGAGTTTTCGGGGTCGCGGATTAAGAATTTCTAGTCAAAAATTTAGTTCAACATGGCGGACGACTTTACCGTTTATGACCCAATTCGTCACAAAATCGATATCTTGGGATTATAGCATATCAAAAGACTAAAAAGTAAAAAATAAAATGATATAAAAGAATATTTTTTAAAAAAGCCTTTATTTAAATGCTCTAAAAAGTAGAAAATAAATTTTGAAATAAATCAAACCCATCATTTTGTTAAATTATATATATTTTTTTTATGAATAAAGCTTGTCGCGAGCTATCTCCTTTACACAGGAAAATCCCACGACAAACTTTTATATTATAAAATATTAGACAATGTAACAAAATGATGAGTTTGATTTGCTTCAAAGTTTATTTTCTACTTTTTAGAGCATTTAAATAAAAGCTTTTTTAAAAAATATTTTTATATATAATTTTGTTTGTTTGTAAGTGTTCCAGCAATGCCACTAAAGGAATTTGCGTTCGTTTTTACACTGACGATCCAATATT
The DNA here is from genome assembly GCA_963675555.1 of Leptura quadrifasciata. Classification (NCBI taxonomy): domain Eukaryota; kingdom Metazoa; phylum Arthropoda; class Insecta; order Coleoptera; family Cerambycidae; genus Leptura; species Leptura quadrifasciata. Next base: position 15,119,262 of record OY776680.1, on the reverse strand, counting down.
GCCAGAAACAGAAAGATATATTGAAAATTGCAAAGTCAATTTGCAAATTTATGTGTGTATACAAGCAGCATTTCTTAGATTTTAGATAACTCCACACAGTGAAATCAAGAGGAGTTATATCAGGAGAACGAACAGGCCACTTGATCGGTGCATCTGCACCCCGGCCAATCCATCTATTAGGATAGTAGTTGTGTAGCCATGTTCTACATGTTCTGATGTAATGCGGTGTTGTGCCGTCATGCATAGAAAACCATACTTCTTCTCCTTCACAATGAAATTTGCCTAATATTTTATGCAATGTGTTTTCCAAAAAATGATAATACATATCGCTATTTAAATTTCCTGGAAATATATGGTATGCAACATCCAACTAATCGATTCCCTAGAATTGCTACCCATACATTTATTTTGAAGGTATGTTGAAAATGGGTTTGTATTGTTGCATTAGGGTTTTTCTCGGCCCATAAATAGATATTTCGAGAACTAAACATGCCTTATTGTCTGAATGTCGCCTCGTCAGTAAAAAGTATTTTACTAAAAAAATCTGGAGCATTGTCCGTTCGTTCAAGCAACAATTCACAAAAAACGACACTTATTAGCATATCCTCGGATAATAATGCTTGAGATTGTCAGTAATGGAACGGATGAAATTGCTGTTCATGTAGTACTCTTAAAGCGCTTTGGTGAGATATATCCATTTTAAAGCCTAATCTTCTAGTACTTATCGTAGGATCTTCCATTACAATATCTAATATTTCTTCTTCAACGTCAACAGGTCTTGCGTTTCTTAGACGGTCAGCGTCTCTGTTTTTCAATTGCAGACTTCCTGTTTTCCTAAGTCGACGTTCTGTACTTAAAAAAAAATTTGGCATCAGGAATATTTCTGTTCGCGAATTTATCCTGATACCATTTCATAGCTGCAGCGGCATTATCAAATCGTTCTCCCAAAGTCAAAACATCTAAGTATGTCAATTCAGAGAACGTGTAATCACTCACGTTTAAATAATATTAACAATTAAAATGGAATTATTAAAAAAAGAAAAAGAATCAAAGTCTAATAAATAACAGAAATGCCAAAGTAATATTTCAAAACATTCTTTATGTGTAAATGATTCTGTCATTGTTTCATAGCCTCATAAATTGCGAGGGTTTCTCTATGCACAAATTACGCATTTCCATGTTCCTTCATATCCGGCCACAGCAATAAATAATTTCTTCTAATTTCTCCTACGCTATTAATGGAATTAAAATCGAACTTTACATTTTCAATTTATCAGCAACACTTAATTTAATATTAATTATCTATTAGATATAATTAACTGCTTTACGAAACGTTTGGCAATTTTACATATGCATTTTACAACTTTTTATTGCTGAAATTTGTATGCATTTAATTATAATAAAACTGTATAATAATTGACACCTGAAACTTATGTAACTGATAGTGGGTATTGTTATTAGAGAAAATAAAAACGTATTGCGCTAGTAAATGTCAACAATAAATCATGAAGAAACCAAAAACAATCGAATAAGTAAATACAGCATTTATTGTCATGTGTACATTTACTGTTATGAAATGTTAACAAACAACTCTTATAGCCATCTCTTTATATTTCCAATGTGCAAAAAGATTTGAGTAATATTTTTCTTAAATGTAGGTATATAATTGCAAAGTCATTAGATTATTTGGTGGGTTATTTGCAGGATTGCATAATCACGTGCTTGTAGTTTGTTGTTGGGAAAAATCTTTAGAAAACGGAAAGAAGAAAAAAATTGAAATTATTTTTATTCTCGGCGAAAATAGTATAAATAGGGACACAGCTGTATTTAACCAAAGATATCCCCAAAAATCTGTTTCTTATTCAACAGCTGGAAGTATTTTCCGAATATTCAAAACAACCGGCTCAGTTGGAAATTTTTACAAAATATATATACAGGCTGTCCATTTTATCAGGGCCTTCGAGAATTTCACTTAATATCGGTCGTACAAAAAAAATATTTTTACGAAAATTGTGCCTATTTATATAACCTACAAAATTATGGCGGAAAATATCTAAAATGCGGAAAACGTCTAGGCCAAATATCTCCGTTATTTGAAGAGACACGAGAAAAATTCTAAAGTCCATTTGTAATGAATATTGCGATTAAAAAAATCCATTATTGGAAAAATTTGCCTCGTCGGACCAAAGTATTTTACTACATATTAATGGATCCGCACGCTTCTTTTCCAACAGCCACCTACAAAAAGTCGTCCTCCTTGGTTTGTCCCCCGCTTGTAAATTGTGAACTTTTTTGGATTTATAAAACCGGTAACCATTTTTCTTTAAAATTTTTCTAGCACTTGTTTTATTTATTTGACAAGCAATTTGAATTTCTCTTAATGATGTTTCCAAATTTTCTATATTTTTATTTCTTACATAATTAATAACTCGGTTTACCTTATTCACATTATCAGTAACACTGTTCAACCTTGTCTTCTTCTTTAAAAATGAACCATTATTTTTCAGTTTCGTAGCTAATGTTCTGAACAGAGTTTTATTCGGCTGTAGTGCTTGTGCAAATCTGTTTCTATATTCTATTTGAGCTAATCCAGAGTTAAAATTGCATTGGCAATATGTAACGAACATATTATAACGATCAATGTGAGTGAAAATTCTAAATTCTTAAACGAGTGTGATTGAGTGAGAGTTTAAGTATTAACTGAGATGATCTGTCAAAAAATTAAATTGTCAAGTTTGTTCATAGTCAACTATTTTAAAATAATTGAAATAATAGTGAAATCATGAAATACAAACAAATGGATATTATACTTAAATGAATTGGTAAAGACATTTTAACTTTCTGAACAAGGAGTGGCGCTTTTATGAAGGACCTCTATACATTGGCATAACTGCAAATACTCTTTCCATAATTGCTCCATGTTACTTTCTTGATTATTATTTTGTTTTTGTTACCTGAATTTACTTTATTCTTCTTAATTGTGTTAGTGTTTTATTATAGCAAAGATTTGAACAACTTATTGAATTATTTTATCGTTTTATTTAATCATACTTCTCCACGGCAAGTGTAATGCTTGTTAAAAAAAAAATTATTGGTTTTAAAAAAATGTTTTTATAATTACTAACGTAGTACCAATGAATAAATATGGCATGTGATATATCGCTGAAAAAGGAGGAAAATACTCTATTTAATGGCGCCATTTCCCGTCCGTTTCAAAATAATTTTCTTAACAGCCTGTAGAGTAAATCTCAAAATACAGCGGTTTTGAAAAAAATTAGATAAAACCTCGTTAAAACACTGTTTTGCAAAAAAATTTCGCCTTAGAATTTTTCTCGTATCTCTCCAAATAACGGAGATATTTGGCCTAGACGTTTTCCGCATTTTCGATATTCTCCGTCATGTCTTTAAACCATTTTGTAGGTTATATAAATCGGCACAATTTTCGTAAAAATATTTTTTTTTGTACGATCGATATTAAGTGAGATATTCTCGAACGCCCTAATAATTCCTCTCAGGAGCATAGGGCCTCAACAGATGCTTTCCACCTGTTCTGCTATGGGCTGTCTGTTTTGTCTGTTGCCATGTTTTCCAGTTTGTTCTAATCCTCCCCTGACAGTTCTCTGCCATGTCATCTTTGGCCTTCCTAATCTTTTGCTACCCTGTGGGCTCCATTCCAGGGCTCTTTTACTGATGTTGTGGTCTTCTCTACGCAGTGCCTATCCATTTCCACTTTTTTACTTTGATTTCAGTTTCAATTCGTTGTTGATTTGTCACATTCCGTAGGTCTTCATTACGCATTTGGACCTGCCAAAAAATACGCATAATTCTGCGTAAACTTCGATTTATGAAGACTTGTAATTTGGAAATTGTTTGTCGACTAATCTTCCATGTTTCTGCCCCATATAATAGTACAGCTTTGACGTCGGAATTGAAATTTTTTATTTTTGTTGAATTAGAGTACTCTCTGGATTTCCACACACTGTTTAGCATTTTTGATGCGGTTGTTTACACCATCTTCAATTCCGCTTGATCTCTTCAATTGGCTGATTGCTTATTGTACGCAGTGTTTGGTTTTCTGTACACATTCTCATTGATTTGGTTTTTCTAATGTAAATTTTAAGACCTACAGCTTCAGCTTCTCTTATGAGATTGTTTAGTTTAGCCGTCATATGTCAAATGTCATCCACATAATCAAGGTCCTCCAGTATTGTAAATCACCATTTCCATACCACCATATCCCATGTTGTCTGGTGGTGGCTCTTCTCATGACCTCGTCCAGCATTATGTTGAATAGAAGGGGGGATAATATACACTCTTGCCGTACTTCCTTCTTAATTGCCATGGGTTGGCTTTGTAGTCGCGTTCCAGAGTTGTGTTGTATGCTATCAAATGAGCGTTGGAAGTCTATAAATACTAGGTGTAATAAGGATCGCCACTCAACGGACTGTTCTATAATTATATGGTGTGTTTATTTGATAAATACATGATCTGTGAGGCCGAAAACCCGCTTGCTCAGGTCTTAGTAGAGTTTCTAATATGTAAGCCAGTCTCGTATGTATTATATGGGCCAGGATTTTGTGGATAGTATTTAGCAGTGTTATTTCTCTCCAGTGGAGCAGTGGATTAAATCTCCTTTCTTTGGTACCTTTACTACCAACCCATCACTTCATCCATTTATGAGTTGTTCTGTGTTTCAGAGCTCTATTAATATTGGATATAGCAAGTCAGTTAATAAGGTCGTATCTAATTTTATGACTTCAGCAGGTATGTCATCTGGTCCTGAAGATTTATTGTTTTTCAGCATCTTCAGCAAAAAAGTAGTAAATTTTGTCAGCTTTCAAAAAGGTAAGAGAATAATGTTTCCACTAAGACCTATAGTTTTCAAGTTATTAGCAAAGAAACAAAAAATATCAAAATTTAGGGCCTTCCGGAAGCCCTCCCCCGCAAGGCTTACTTCCTAGGGTCGGGAACATTTAGGATGTTTACCTCTTAACTACCCCAGTTCATCCCTGAAGTAAAAAATTTTGCCGCCTTCCATGTAGTCTACAATAATTTGTTGACAAGACGTTTCTTCAAACAGGGCTAACTGTCAAAAGTTCTGTAAACTCAGGGAGAGTTCTGTTATAATACAGGGCGATACATATTTACCGGTCACGTTTGAAAAAATCCCTCTAGATGAAACATTAATTAAGTTTCAAATTATCAGAAACTAAATAATGTTGAGTCTTACTTACGGGCTGATTCATAATTTCTTTTATCCTTTCTTGGGGTTTCTTGTCCTTTTTGGTCCGGATCAGCAGAATAATTTTTTTGAGTCCACTGCATGATCTGAGAAGTTTTTCTACGAGAACTTTTCCCACGAACCCTGTTCCTCCGGTAATGAAAATGGTTTTCCCCTCATACAGTTCCGCAATTCGATCCGGATATTCCTCAAAGATGGGACCATTCATTTTGAATTATCTGAAACAAAAATTGCTTGAGACAGGAGATTTTATTTTATCTAAAACGATTCATTTTATGATTTAATAATTGCTAAAAGAGGAATTACAGTAGTAAAATTTCTTAGTTCTTATAATGATGTTTTAGATGGAAATAATGGAGATGTATTGAGTAATGATGTTTTATTGTGAACTTATATAAGACAGCTACAAAAAGAAACGGACCTTCACAAATATGTAAATTTTCTGTGTCGTTGATTTTTCTTTTCTCACGATCGTCTATTTTCCCTATCAATCCTTATATATTTGAAATTAGGGGAAAAAAATCTAAAAAATATGTAAAAACATACAGTTTTCCATTTAAAAAACAACTTTGGTATTTTTTTGTAGGACTATTAAAATGGGATAAACTATGCGCAGAAAGAAGCCCCAAAAACGCAATTAATGTATTCTATGAAAACATAAATCTAATCGTATATGAAATAACCAAGGTAATTAAAATAAAAAGTAAAAACACTAAACTCAAACCATGGATGAGTCAAGCTACTCTAAACTCTATAAGAAAACGCGATGGACTAAAACAAAAATTATTAAAAAACAAGCATAACACTGATATTAAAAACTATTCTAAAAACTATAGAAATATCATAACGACACTAATTAAAACTTCAAAAAACTTCTATAAACGGAAAATTCTCGAGGTCGGAAACAATTAAAGAAAAGTTTGGGACTGTATCAACGAAGTACAAATTGTAATAAAAAATGCAAAGATAATAAGAGCAAATAAGAACAGACGACAACAAAGTAATCACAAGCAAGGACAAAATAGCGTCTAACTTTAATCAATTCTTTATTGATTATGATATCGGCGAAAAAGTATCTAGTGATATTTCGAAACGCGCACAAAACCTGACCTTAAATGACAACACAAGCCAGAATCTAAACTCCGTCTTCCTGGAAGATGTTGACGATACTGAAATAAAAAATATAATATGTTCCCTCAAAAATTCTTCCCCTCCTGGAAAAGTTGGAATAACGGTAAAAACAGTAAAATTGCTATCGCTTCACTTTGTAAACCCATTGTCAACCTTACATTTAAACAAACAGACATACCTGAACCATTCAAAGAAAGCATAGTTATAGTTGTACCAATTTATAAAAGTGGTAACAAAAATTACATGACAAACTTCTGTCCAGTATCGTTGATAAATAATATCGCAAACATTTTCGAAAAATATCTGAACCATCAGCTTCGTTCATATCTGGAAAAAAATAAAATGCTCTGAAAAAATCAGTATGGATTCCAAAGAAATTTAAGCACAGAAAATCCTATCCAGTTACTAATAGATAAAATTATAACAACTTTGAAAAGAACGAACAACTTATTACAACAATATCTGTCAAACAAACCTCAGCACGTGAAAATTGTCAATGCTCTTAGCATTAAGAAAATTAAAAAAACTGGAGTCCCACAAGGAAGAGTCTTAGGTCCTACCTTATTCTTTCTGTTTATCAACGATTTACTGGACAAAAACTTTGGATGCAACATCATATTATGCAGATGAAACTGTACTGATATGTTCGGGAGAGAAATGGAATTTAGCGCGACACAAGGCGTCTGAGGCAATTAGTAAAGTCAAAAACGGACTAGACACAAATTTGTTAAAACTAAATATAGCAAAGACTAAATTTATGGTAGGACTACCCCAAACGGTGCAATATATTCTTAGAAAAACGAATAGTTACATTATAAATACCACTACTATCAAATACCTCGGCGTTATTTTCGATAATCACCTGAAATGGGATATTCATATTAAATATTTAAACGGGAAGCTAAGAAAACTAATATATAAACTCTATAACCTGAAAATATACTAAATAGAAAGACTCTCTTAGTGACATATAACAATCTCACCCTAGCGGAATCCCTAATTAGATATGGCATTAGCGTCTGGGGCTCAGCCCATACGCAACCCTCCTGCCTCTCCAGATAACATAGAATTATATACTCCTTTCCCCGTTAACTTCCGACTCTTGCAACTAACCAAGTCGAAAATAAAGATAATAAAATATAATAAATTTAAATGCAATTAATTATATATTCTCCTTGTCTTCTTCTGCCTAATTATCTCACATTATATTATATAACTGTTAATCGTAATATTCCTAGAAAATGCAACGAATATTAACGTATGAACAAAATGTTAAATACTGCTAGACCCAACACGAGGTCCCCTTAGGTTTAATGACACATAATGTTAATGGAATTGTAAAATTAATAATAAAACTCTATAATTACACAAAATATACAACTTGTAAAAATGAAGCAGTAGTAAATAAATAATAAAAAATTGTAATAAAATGTTATAAGTAAATTTACAATAATGCGGATCGCATGAAGTGATCTTTAATTCAACCACCAAAGAAAATAAATAATGTCACTGCACGATCAACATATAAAGCCATCATTTCGTTGCCCTACATATCCAAATGTATGAAACAATTTTAACAATCGTTTACCCTAATGTGGAAATAGACGTGTATTTATTTATCAATCGGTCCGGTTTTGGTGCCCTTTGGCGACTGCCTACTCGCCCACCGCCTGAGGCCGCCCCTGCGCTAAAAGTTATGCTGAAGAATTCGGAACAGCAGTCATATTGCGGCTGCAAATTATAATTATGTCACCACTTTCTTTTGCCTTGACTCGAAAACGTGCCAACCCATTTGCAATATACTAAAGGGAAATGGTAATCTATTAGGAAATATTTAACTGTCTCTCGTAAGTACATTACCGATAAGTGAATTTACATTAACGTAGTATTGTTGTATGATTCTTTGAAGGTTATTTGTTAATAAGCTGGTTACAACATTTGCAGAAGATTGTTATTCAGTCAATAATTGATAATGTTGAAAATCTTACTAGTTAAACTAATCGCTGACCTCTATTCCCAAAATGGCCAAGCATTTGTGTACTCTTAAGGTATTCTATGAAGAATTTTCAAAAAGTTCGTACGAACAATCATGCGTCTAAAAATTATGATTTTTCAATTAACCCTTGTAAAATTAGTAAAATAAAAATATTGGTGTGTAACGAACTCAACAGAATGTGATAATATAAAAAATTATAGTTTAAAAAATAAAAATTGCAAATAAACTAGTAAAAAAGTCTGTAACTGGACATTATTGTCGAACATATAGAGCGAGCCAAGACGAAATTACAGGACCAAGTGCCTTTTTTTAAAATGAAATGCTATATACATCAGTACATTTTTTGAAGCCTCTTTCTAGGCTCTATTCATTCCTATGTTAGCATTGAATATCTCCCAACCACCTGGATGTAATGAATTTTTTTGTTGAAATAATGCAATTAAAAAAATCACCACAGTCACAATTACGGGTTTTAAGAAAAACTTATGTGAATGCCAGTTACGAGACATCTAATTAATGTTCATTTTTATTTCCTAAAGATGTACAGGGTGGCCAAAAATTATTTTTCAATTAAGAACATTTTAAATTGAATTTTCTCAATTTTTTTCAAATGGAACACCCTGTATATTTTTCGACGATGTGATGAGAAATGAAAAACGAACATTTTTTGTAAGTACTTCCCTAGGACTAATTGCAACCAATTTCGTTTTATTGAGCAATAATTACAAAATTCAAAAATAAACTTAAGAAAAGAGGTTTCCTCAAATATTTGGGTATTATTTTGGATAGAAAATTAACTTGGAAGCCTTTTATTGATAGTATTGCATCCAGATGCGAAAAAGGATTGAATTTCCTTAAAACCACTACCAAAACGTGGTGGGGCTCTGATCAAAAAACTGCTCTATTATTTTATAGATCCTATATTCGCTCAATTATAGATTATGGCTCAATATTCTATGGAGCGGCCTCAAATACCAATCTCAAACGAGTTGATCTCATACAGAACAAGGCACTTCGCATTTGTCTGGGCGCTTTATCATCCACCCCTATTGAAACACTGCACGTGGAAGCATTGGAACCCCCTTTACAGCTAAGAAGAGACTATCTATCGAAGAAATTCATCCTAAAATCCAAAGCTAAGAACTCCAATCTTTTGAATAAAATACATAAAACAAGCATCTCTGACTTGTCAGAAAAATATTGGCAAAAGAAAAATTCCCCGCCTCTATGCGCTGCTTATCTAGAAACATATGACTTATTTAAATTTATTGAACCCCTATATCCATCTACACCTGAATATGAGTTCTTTGATCTTAGTATTAATTTACCAATTATTATTCCAAGTTATAGCGAAAATCATCTGGAAATCCATTACATTTTTCTACAAAATGTAAATCAATGGCCACACTACACAAAAATATACACGGACGCTTCTAAAACCACCGAAGGAACAGGTTGTGCTTATATAATACCCCAACATAATATCTCCGCCAAATTTAAATTAAGCCATGAAATTTCCATATTTTCAGCAGAAGCAAGCGCTATTTACAAAGCCATTGAGCACATAGTTCAGTCAAATTTGACAGGTCATTATATCATAATATCAGATTTATTGTCCGTTCTTAAATCTCTCAACCAAAATCATCCTCCAAACATCCCAGCGAATCCTTTCATTACAAATATTAAAAAAATTACACGACTGTTACATTTAAATGGGGGCCATATTATATTCATGTGGGTTAAAGCACACATTGGTATTCGTTATAATGAAAAAGTGGACACAATCGCTAAGCAAAGCGTCTTAACAGGTTTAGAAACTACAAAGCAACTAAGTTACGATGATACTGTAAATATCTGTAAACATGTATTGAAAAAATCGTGGTCAAACATGTGGCATGAATTTGTTTTCACCAATCCCACAAGATATACTAAAATAAACTCGGAAACACCATCCAAATTCTGGCATGATGATTTTAACCTACCTAGGAAATATATTACCATCATTAACAGGATGAAATTTGGACATGGTTGTTACCCCGCCCATCTATATAGAATTGGAATTTCTCCTACGAATGAGTGCGAGATATGTAACGTTGAGAGTGACTTAGATCATATTTTCTTTAACTGTATCAAACACACAGTTGCAACAAATGAATTGTATAACAGCCTGTTAAAATTAAATATAGATACACCTTTCAATATATTATCTCTGCTCTGCCTAAATAAAACGGAGATTCTACATTGCTTAATATCATTCCTATATAAAAGTGGCATAAAAATTTAGGTTTAGAGTTGTTAATCCCTTATTTAACCTCATGTAATCCATCCGTGGCCTTACCTGTGATGTTTTTTTTTAAATGCCTTGACAGGCCCCTAGGCGAGAAGTGTGTGTCCCTCCCTGTTATTCCTTATCGTTTTCATCTAGTTATTATTCACGTTAGAATTAGGGTTAGATCTTTAGCCGCTTATAAATTTAACGGTGTATCTGGCTGTATGGACTATGTCCTAATGCCATTTAAAAAAAAAAAAAAAAGGTTTCTTCAAATAACTCAGTAGAAAAAAATATAATAAACGTTCCACATGTTGCCCATTTTGATTGATACACATCTCTATGCGCTTTTGAAATGAGGTTCCCACTGTTCTTAAAACTGCCGGTGTGATAGGTGTAAAGGCAATTATTATTCTTTCTTTCATATTTTGTACTGTTGTTGGTGTGTCTCTATAAACAATTTCCTTCACGTATCTCCATAAAAAGAAATCCATTTTTGTAAGATCCCATTTAGTGGGTCCATTTCTTCCAATCCATTGATTAGGGTAGGTATTATTGAAGTGGTCTCTAACTGCATATAAATAATGTGGTGGAGCATCTTGCTGAAACCACATCTTATTTCGAATTCTTTCAGGGAGATTTACCAAAAATTGTGGCAGATAGTTCTCCAAAAAATTAAGATAAATAGCTCCAGTCAATGTACCATCAAAGAAATATGCCTCCAAACGTTTATAGACCATCTGTGTTGGTTATCAACTTGAATAAAAAACTGAGGATTTTCCGAAGCATAATAATGGAAATTGTGCCTATTAACAAATCCATTTTTATGAAAAGTTGCCTCATCACTGAATAAAACAGTATTGAAGAAGTTGACATCATGTTGCATTTCACCTCTGGCCCAATTACAAAATTGTAGGCGCTTTTGAAAATCGTTATCAGATAATTCCTGGTGCATTTGAATATGATATGCATGCAAATTATTTGTTAAGATGCGAGCCATAGACCGTCTACTTATTCCTACTAATGAGCTCACTTCTCTTTGACTAACATGGTGATTCTCAACCGTTGCCAGCACCACAGAAAACTTATTTTCTTCGTTCACAACACGTTTTATTCTTCACTTTTTTATATATTCGACACCTCCAGTTTCCAGAAATCTATCGAGAGGGTTTTGGAAGCTGCTAACATGAGGAATCCTTCTTTCAGGATAACGTTGGTGATAAATTCTATTGGCAAGTAAACAATTTCTATCTGACTCGCTCAAAACGAAAGTCATGTCTACAAGTTCCGCTTTCATTTCGTTTTCGCATGAAATGATTTACCGTTTTACCCCACCGAAGAGTTGCCGTTGATATAACTTCGAGTCATAGTAGTTTCTTACTTCAACAAGAAATTGGCAAGTCTTTCAAGGGGATCTCAACTCTTGATGACCGCACCGGCAAAGTGACACCCTTCGCTGGACAGGATTGAGTACCCTCTAGTGGGAATTTCTTTTTTTAATATTTAATATTCGTTGTTATATTGCGTTATTAAGTAAATTGATACCAGAGCCCAGTATATTTTACATAACTCTTACCATAGGTATCGAGTTGCTTAACTGCTATTTTATTTGAAATAAGCCCTGATAAAAAACTAATTTTTGCCTCGAGGCTAACCACATTAATGTCAACAAATAACGATAAAGTTTATTCTTTTAGCTAATGTATAAAACTTTACTTCTTGTTCTTTAAATGATTTTTTATACTTTGTTAAGTAATTTGAATAAATAATTAACAGAATATATCTTTCTCTCTTTTTTTTTAAATTATTTGGCTAATATCTCCAGAAAGGGAGACAATTTAGTAATTTTGTGTCTCGATGGACGTAGTTGTATGTGTAGGGTAAAAATCTTGAAGCCTAGCACGAAAGTTCTTCATCACCTGCTCCATCATTTCAATTGAGACTGCGTTAGTATATAATAAAGTTGTTCCGCCGCTTCGGCGGTGTCCAGAGTTATCTACAGACCGGTTTCGAGCTTTTTGGCACTCGTCAGTGCAGAGCAGACTTGGATGCCTCCGATGCTATGACTCCTGATGTTATAAATGGCAAGCAGCCCCAAACCGGCGACTTACAAATAGTTCAAATAGGTCCCTCCAATGGCATCCTTTGCAAACACTTCCAGAAGCCTCGGCTAGGCAGAGTGACATTGTATTGTTATGTGTATATTCTCTTGCGGACAGAAGTCTCTGTATTTAGTCCTCCCTCAGTAGAAAGAAGCTCTAAACTCGGTACTTTCTATCAAAAAGTAATTTTATACTAAATAATTTGATCTATGGTTTGGATACTCCAGAACAATTCTCAGGCTGGAACTCACTTCGACAAGCCCGGGAGGCCCTGACTCAGCTCTAAGCTATGCTAATGTCAAATAATGTACCTACTTAATAATAGTTTCATATTAAGTGATTCATAATATTTCATCCTAAAACTAGAGCTCAATTTTCTGTTTCGGCAATGGTGTTTTAGTTTTAATTACCCTTATAAATTTTTAATGATATGAAAAGAAAGCGTAACCGCTATGTTACATGAGTATTTTGCTGAATTAAATGAAACAGAATGCAGACGTGACTATAATCACAGCTCTGAATTATTTAATAATTCCATTTCGCACGAAATCTGTTTAAAAGTCAAGTTATTAAAGAAATTAGAACGTTTTTAATTTCATTAAGCGAAACTGCTGCATTTAGTTGTTCCTTATCAGCCCCACCTAAACGTTTGAATCAAGATTTGAATGAAAACTCGAAAAGAGACAAAGTTCCACAGATATTAACTTACCTCAAAATAGACTTGAGGAGCATTTGAAAAGTTATATTTCGTTTTTAAATGTTATGTTAGGTTGCGACACAACGTAGTCGGTTCTTTTTTAAAAAGGTAAGAAAGAATGTTTCTTGCTTCTTAAAACAACCCGAAATTATGCCAAGCTCTATACTGGTGTCAGTTAGAAAAAGTCGGGAGCAGTTATGATACACTCAAATGCAAAACTAAAAATGAAATCAAAATAAATATTGACTTTTGTAATTCAACTTTGTATTAGATAATTAGTTACAGGTCAATGCTATTAAGAATACATTAAAAATCAATTAATTATACATGTATACTATAACCAAATTAGGTAAACAATGGTTAAAAATATATATGTTATGTAATTCCAAAGATATACCCAAATAGACATAATAGGAAATACTGTGCAGAATATTTATATACATATTTTAAAATTGAGCGAAGAAGAGGCTAAATTTCAGTTGCATAGTAAAATTTTTTTTTCCATCGAATGCATGGCTAGAGCGATTTTAGCTATTAGCACAGTGACTGCCGACATTTATTGTTGACTTGAGAGGAAAGTGATTATAAAAATTCCTAAATATTACTAATCCTAATTTCCTAATTATTTATAGATATACACATATAAGCACACACATGTATACATACACATCCATATATTTTTTTCTCCATTTTTTTTGTTCTTTCTTCATTTTTTTTGTTTTTTATTTTCTTTATTTTTTTTACTTATTTAACCATATTTCGATCCTTTGATTTTGCTTTATATTATTATTTTTATTTTTTCTTTCTTTCTTTTTTCCTATTTTTTCTTTTTTCCTCTTTTCTTTTTTTTATTATTATTTTTTCAGATTAAAATGGGGAATGACAGGGATCACTCAACGACTAGGGGCTCATCTAGTCTTAACCACATACTGACCGAACCATGGAAAGAGTGGGAAATTACAATTGAAAAAACATCAGGATTACCTAGGAACTAATATGATTATCAAGTAGCTTATATATGACAATATCATTAGACTGTAATAGTTGTAGTAAATTGAATGGTCTTAATATATTCATATGACATAAATTATTCATGAACTCATTTATTTTTGCTTTTTTTAGTGGGCAATTTAACAGAATATGTTCGGTGTCACCAAATTCTCCACATTGATGCATAGTAAAATTCTCGATCAATTTATAACAAACTTAAAAAATGACTATTAGTGGAGTCAGACAAGCAAAACATACGGAATTGTTTTCAGTGTCAATTTTTTTTAAATATATGTTAGTTACATCGAATACTATACTAAATAGACATTTTCTACCTCTAGCAACCGCCCCTACGCAAGTTATCGACCATTTTGCGTTAAATCGACCATTGTGGTCGTTCTTTCTAAATATAGATGAGTATATTTCGGCATGTCTAGATCCAAAAAAACTGAAAAAAATTGAGGCTATTCGTTATGATATAAGCTATCAGCGGATACAATATAAAATTTATATCTGTACACATAACCTCAAAAAAACTGAAAAAACCGCTATATTTTGGTTTTTTGGTCATAACTTCGGATATTTTAAGTGAAATTTGATGAAATTTTCAGAAATTATACTCTACAATATGAGCAATAACCGGTCAAATCATAATATCTAATACAAGTCTCAAAAATTGACTTCAAATTTTAAGATTGATTGGCCAATAACTTTTGTTATGTATGAGGTTCTTTTTTTTTCTAAATGTAGGTTCTTTTATGCACTTTATGGTAGTGAACAAGAAAATATTTTTAAACTTGGAAAAAAGTGAAAAAATCGATTTTTTGTATTTTTGCGTCAATTTTTTCCAAAAATTTCATATTTTTTGATAAATCTCATTTTTTTTGTATTATTAATTAATTTTTGACATATTCTGATCTAATTTTTCAAAAAAGCATTAAAAAATCAATTAATTATAAAAAATTATACGTATACATATTTATTATATTTAGGTATAGCTCAATAAAAGCACTATTTGTTATGCAAATGTATATTTATTGTATTTAAATACTGTATAAAAAAATTAAAACATTTTACTCGAAATTGCAAAAATACGTGAGCAATTATATCAATCGCCTTCGTTTTGTCTCACTTGATAAAGAATCATCAGACTGATTTTCAGGATCGCTTGAAGCATAATAATTATAAAATGCAGTAGTTAACAATATCACTCAAGACCTTCACTCAAGCTACAGAATTTTTATTTAAAAATAGTACTTTTCCGTCGATCGTGTATTAATGAGTTTGATTAATGTTACTATTAATAAACGATTTTAGTATAAACATACATAGAATCAAGTATCCAAATTAAGACGTCATGTCATCAATATATCTGTCACTGTCAAGCTCATAATTTATGAAATCTGTGTTATAATATAAATATTTACAAATACAGATCAGATAATACTAATTAATGGATAACTGAATTAATTGTATTTGGTTTAATCAAATAAAAAATTAAAATTAATAAATGATTTTACTATTAATAATGATTTTAGAATAAATACCCAAAAATACATAAAATAAAATATCCAAATCAAGTCGCCATGTCATCAATATTTCTCATTGTCAATATACAAATTTAAAATCGATTTTTTCACTTTTTTTCAAGTTTAAATTTTTTTTCTTGTTCACCATCATAAAGTGCATAAAAAACCTAAATTTTTTATAAAAAAAGGACCTCATATATATATATATATATATATATATATATATATATATATATATATATATATATATATCTTTCCAGATCGATGGCATTAATATTAAAGGTATAATGGACTTAAATTAAATTCTTAAAAACGTCTGAGCTTCGTGTGCATCATTCTACCCTCTTTTTGGAAGCCGTCTAACATTTATGTTCCTGGAAACATCGCAACCTCCTGGACTTATTGTGCTAACGTCCCATTTTCACACCGAAATCAAACAGTAAATTCATGGGAATATAGATTATCGCTTTATTTATCTTGCTACCAAATAAATTTTCGAGTCAGGACTGATGGAGAATTTTCAGATTTCTCAGATTTTTCGGATTTCCCGAACCTATGCTAGTGCGTCACTAGCAAATAAACCACGTAAACAAACCATTTAAACTTGACAATATACTCATTTATTATATAAAAATAAATGAACTTAATATAACATAATATGTACAGCATAGGAGACGTCTGGTAATACATTTCAGTGGATTACTTTTTATTGGTCGATATAGCAAGCACACTATCTGGCCGGAAGTTCTCGAACAAATTTTTTAAAATGACTTAATTTTTCTAATCGTTCTCTACTACCAGTTTTTTTAATGATAGGAAACTAGTTACATCTTATATTTGCCTGCTATTATAGACAAAATGTTGTAATCAATTTACTGAATAATACCTACTAATTAAATGTGCTGCTTTCTTAAATAACTGCGAACAATTTATATAATTTGGTTTGGGGCACCTGTTAAATATATTCAAGTAACTATTAAAAAAATGCGTAAAGTTCATAAAGAAAATTATTTCATAACTTTTTGTGTCAATATTGTTTTTTTTTTTTTTGAATAATTTACAGACTATTTAATTTAATATTCTCAAGGTTGGTACAAAAGTTTCAATAACATTATTAAACATGCTTGTACTAAAAATAAAAAACTTTGAAACTTTGTCCTGCAGAATGAAATATCCATTTTAATTGAGTTGTTTAATAATGACTAAATTTATATTTAAAATTTCAACACAAGGTTCTTCAGGAAACACGGAAATATTATTTTTTAAATATTACATCAGTCAAATGACCTCCTCGCTGTTGACAATCTTAAAGTATTGCACGAGAGTTTTTCGTCACCCTCTCCGACATTTTAATTGGGATTGCATTAATCTCTGTCCGAATATTATAGTTGTTCCAAAGTTTGCGGTCGATTAGAAATACTTTTCACCCCTTAAAAAGAAATCACAGGCTGCCGGCCAGTTGATGCGAAGCGAAATATTTATTATTTCCACGTTCAGTGGAAGCATAGTAACGCAAAAAAAAATTATATTTTTTTTTGTTGAAATAGGCTTAAAATCTCATGAAACATCGATATTTTAAATTTGAGCAAAAAAATTTCCTGTCTGTCGATCTGTCTATCTGTAACTTTTACACGGAACCGTTTATGATATTCACTAGAAATTTGGTACATTTATGTATTATAACGATATCTGGAACTAGATTATATTTTGATCTAATTCCGTTAAAGGGTTCGGGGGTAAATAATGGTAAATAGGCAAAGCAAGCGGGTAAGAGCCCATAAAATTTCCATTTAGGGCAGGTACGAAGAATCAACCTCTCAATTTTTTTTTTAGCATCAGCCACCCTCCCACCTCCACTGTCACCCCCAATACCACTCCCACACTATTATGAAAGGGAGTAAAAAAAATTAAAATGTGATTTAGTATAAGAACGAAAATTTTCTGGCGTTAGCTACGCCCTCTACCACCCCCACTGCATTAATAAAGGGAGTAAAAATTATATTAGGATTCAGTGTGTATACGAGAAACAAGGGACTATAATCTGCCACCTCCTCTACCACCTCCATTGCCACCCCCACCCTATTATTAAAGGGAGTAAAAAAATTAATTGGGATTTAGAGTGTGTACGAGATCCAAGAGCCTATAACATTTATTTTGGCATTAGTTACCCCTTCCACCACCCCCATTGCCACCCCCACCCTATTGTTTAAGGGAATAAACATTTAAATTGGGATTTAGTGGGTATAAGAGAACCAAGGGCTTCTATTTTTGTTTACATTTGCCACCCCCTCTATCACCCCCACTCTATTATTAAAGGGAATAAATTATTACATTGGGATTTAGTTTGTATAAGACTTGGCTACAAAATCTGGATGTGGAAGTAGTGATTCTTTGTGCAGCGGTTTTTTTGATAATATGCGAATTTAATTTGAAAAAATGACTAATTTTCAATAAAAAAAGTTAATTAACAAAATTTTGATTCTTGGAAATTGCACGACGGTTTTTTTTCGTTGAAGCCTCAAAAATCAAAATTTTGTTAATCAACTTTTTTGATTGAAAATTAGGCTTTTTTCAAATTAAATTCGCATAAAGTCAAAAAATAAATACTTCTCTTAAAGAAAAATTACAGCTTATTTGAGACATCAATTCAATTCAATTCAACATAACTTTATTAACATTACAATATAATACGTACCTCCCCAGAACCCATCCCGGAACCACCGCGCTACACGATGGCGGATTGCAGGGTGGGGCGGAACGGGTCTGGTTCGGTTAAAAAACAATTAAAAACTTAAACCTAGACTCTTTCTGAGACAAACAGATTAAAAAGGTATTAAAATTACTTACATCTAACATAAAAGATTTAACAACACTTAAAACTACACTTTTTTTAGAAAACTTGTTCACTTATCACTTTTTTAAAAAATTTCGTAGCTGACGCAGGCACCTCAATCCAAACGAGGAGACTTCCGCGAGGTGTTTAAATTCCGGGCTGCGCAAAGGCGAGCCTAAACTTTGATTTTAAAAATTTTGATTTCACAAGGTTTTGATTTTGTAAAAATGTGCGATGAGAAATGAATTTAGAGACAAAAGTGTACAAAAAGAAAGCAAGAAAAAATAAACGTGACAAAAGATTACAAACATAAAGGAAGAGAGGGACAGGAAAGATTTAAAGATATGAAAGGTATGAAATATTAGTAAAGGTGGATAGGGTAAGTTGAGGTTATAGTTGGTGAAGTTTGGCTACAGGGGTTGCCGGAAAATCGGTAACGTCTGGTACGGTAAGAGGTGTTTAATCCGAAATGGGGCATTATGCTGTCTAATTTGTATTATGTGTCTTGTTAATATCGTCCAGCTTGAAAGAGTAGAAGTTTTGAGAGATCTGCTGGACGTAATCCGCTATCGGGGTTATGTCGCTGCAAAGTGCGTACAGGTCTCTGAGGGAGGTGTACCTTCCAGAATTAGAGATGAGGCGCATAAATTTGTACTCAAGCACTTTTAGTTTTTTCATTGTCGTGGTCGGTATGCTGCACCACACCGGCGCCGCGTATGTGATGGACGGCCTGACCACCATTGTGTACAACAGTTTTTTATTATGTCGGTTAAGTCTGCTACCCCTGACCATGAGCGGATACAGACTCCTGGACAAGGAGTAGACCGTCCGTATTGTGTCATTGATGTGAGTATTAAACGTCAGTCGTTTATTTGAGACATGAAAATGTACATTTTCACCAAATTTCATTAAAATCGAATAATTTTTGTGAGGTATAAAAACAAAAAATCAAAAAACTAATTTTTGGCGTTTGTCTCAAAAGTATTGAAGTTATGTTCTGGAATCTGGAATTGGTTGAAAGGGTGGTCTATAAAAATTATTGAACCACAGCACTTAGGCCCCATTGGGCCCCTTGTACATCTTCCCTGTAGGCAGACCCTCGCTTAGGCCTCCAATCAACCTAATTTTGCGAAATAAGTGGTAATGCTACCTAGGGGCATCTCCCTTACATCGGCTAAAGTAGGCCAACGTTCTCCCAAAATGGATTCTCTGATTGATAAGACAGCAGAACAGTCACAGAGTACATGTTAAACCATCTTATCTTCTTGTTCACAACCTCTACAGAGAGGTGTTTCGCTTAATCTCATATTATGGAGATGTCTACATAACGGACACTGTCCAGTCTGGATTCCCGTTATACAACGTAGGTTCCTTCTGGACATTGCCAGGTAGTCCATTGCTGTACTCTTGTTGGGATATTTTAGTAGTTCCCTAGTAAGCCCTAGTTTGCCTCATCCACGGTGTGTATATTAGGTGGTCTGAGACACGGCACTTGCCATGTTAATCGACGGCTTCATAAGTGCTTGGTTTCTCTATTTAATTCAGTAGATGCAATTACCTAGGCATAAATCATGGCATAGATAGACGGATTTCCTTTGATGCATGTAGTGTTGCATATATACACAACTAAACGGCAAAACTAAGACAAAAAGAACGAACTAAAAGGCTTTTTAAATATAAATAAAACAAATCAGCATTAACTATTGTATGTATGTAAACTGTATTTCTAATATTTCTATGCGTAAGTATCGACGAGACTTTATTTGTCCTGCCATCTATTGCATTACACACAACTAAACACTTACGAAGCCATTCGTATGGGTCTTGCCCCATCACCTATATACTACACCGTGGTTTCATTCCACAGTTTCTTGAATTCATTGTGGGTGTTCTCTTTAATTATTTGTATTATCGCCGTGATCGGTAACAGACTGGCCGGGCCTGGTCCAAAGATACTTAGGCCTGCTGCCTTCTTAGCCAGTCTGTCGGCTAATTTGTTGCCACTAACTGTGCGTGTCCTTTCACCTAGCATACCAGTATGTTATTCATGCTGGAGGTACCCACAAGTGCTTGGCAACATTCCCATACTGCTCCTGTGGTAATTTTGTAACTTCTCAGGGTTAGTAACGATTGTCTACAATCTGTGTAGATCCTGATTGTTTTTCCCGTAATTTGTCTACGGACAATCTGTTTTGCAGCTATGCTTACGCCCGCCAGTTCCGTTTGTACTACGCTGGCTCGCACATCCATAGCCCATTTATATTGGATTGGCAGACTTCTGGAGTATATTCCACATCCTGCCCCATCCTTCTTTTTTGATCCGTCTGTGAAGATGCCAACAGCCTCGTTCTCGCTATTCGTCTGTATAATGTAGGGTCTGTCAGAGACAAACTGGGGAGGAATTATTCCAGTGGAATTAGCATTTTGTCAGCACCTAAATCTGAGTGGATAATTGTGAAGTGATTCATGAACAGGGAGTATCAAAGGTGATATGTCGTCTTTCTGACAGCCTCAATCCACAGGCGACTTCTGGCCTCTCTACAGCCTACATTTGGTTGTATGCCAACGGATTTGAGACATACCATTGTTGTCAGAGCCATTTCTCCTAGATATATATCTAGTTCTGGCAGACACAGCATTACCTCTATAGCTCTCGTTGGCGTTGTTCGCATAGCTCCGGTTATGCTTAGGCAGGCAACTCTCTGCACTTGGCTGAGCTTGACCTTAGCTGAAGTCTGTTTGCTCTTAGGCCACCAAACCATAGCTCCATAGGTTTTCAGCTAAAATATCACTAGTGAAGGCAAATATTTTTTGAAATAATAAATTAGACTGACGCGCCTAGTGTCTTAGTTTATATTATCCTTGTAGAATAAAAGTCAGCAGACTTTTCCTATATTGTAAATATTTATTAGAATAGGGTTTTCCCAGAAAAAAAATTATTGCTGAAATACTTAACTCACGTAAAAAAATGATTTATGGCATATTTATTATCTTATTAATTTTACTAATAGTAACAAAAAAAAAACTTGAAGTTTGAAAAATATTGGGTTCATTTTAAACAGCCATAAATTGGCGCATTGTGACGTCAACACCCTGAAATCCAATCACAGAGGTTGTCTCTGTTCAAGATTGTTTATTAATCTTGGTCTCTGTTAACATAACATAACCTCTATTTATTGACAGCACTCAGCACTTTTCTACTTTGGGTAAATTATCAGCGGCACCTTTAACATATCCCTCTTCCACTTGATTCAATTTTGATTATAGAATTAATAAAACATAAACCAGAAACTGATAAAATAATATTTTCACTCCAAACAATACAAGCATAAAAATATAAATTTAACGTTTTAGGTTAGTCATCTGATGTGTAATGTCGGTGAAGGTTAAGTACAAAATATTAACGTCCGACGCTTTCACGAATAACTTGTGCGGCATTTATTTGGATTCTGACTGGCCAATATTTACACGTCCACTGTTTTAGACCAATCACAGTACAAGCATCACAAATTGAAATTCTGAGAAGTTTTAGAGGAAAGCTTTCTTTAACACGCAGTTAGAATCTATTACAAACTAATTATATCCATAATCTCATTGGTTTTTCGGGTAGATACGTAATTCTGGCGCGTAAAAATGCCCGTTTTAAAAAGCAGTGAAATTATCAGCAAGTTGTTTTAACGATATTTTCTTAGAAATAGTTCTTATTAGAAAAGTAAATTCTTGTAAATTAATAAAATGTTTTATTATATCATTTTCACGACACAAATTGTTAAAATAAAATTAGTGGGAAAACCCTATTGTTTGTTCTTACGCACTGATTAAATTATCAAATTTTATATAAGTTTTTTATTAAAATTATCAGCTCGTGACGCAAGATTTTTTTTACAGAATATAAATAACTCTTATAACGTAATAATATTTACATGGCCATAAATTAACTCGGTCTCCTCTCTCTATGCGAATTATATTAGCAATAAGAATATCTATTTAACGTTGAACCACAATAATTTTTAACCTCGACGTAAGCCCCCGCGACCTGCGGCCTATGCATATCCCCCAGTTTCACCAAAATTTTTCCTCGCGAACCCGCCACTGATTTAACAAAGAGAATAATATTATTAAGAACAAGGAAGTTGGTCGTCTTATGTTTCATTGAAATCTCCGGCGAAACAGTAGTTTTGGCTCTCTCTCAGTTGAGTCTCTCTCTGTATGTTTGTGTGAATTTCTACAAATGACCTCGATATGACATAATTTACAACTGAGCTTAAAAAGACTCGTTTGCATAGTTAGACATGACGTGCGAAGTCAAGAAACCCGTGTTTGTGTTTTGGGTGGAAGACCATTTCACTTGAGCTATAGGGAAACCCTCTGTTGTTTAGTAGATGAGTATTTTTGTTAACTGCACTGCCCAAATGGGAATTTTCCATCTAATACCAGAATATAGGGCTGAATATACGCATACAGTGTCCACATCTACCGGGTATCCCACTAGTGCGTCAAAATCAAATATCGGCCTTTGGTAATTATTTTTTTATGGCAGTGGTATCTTGTCAAAAGGCGCACATATTAAAATATTTTTAAATATACAGGGTGTCTCGCTACAGCGGAGCATCTTCGAGGTCATTTTTTTTTAAATGGAACACCCTATATATTTTTACATTTATGAATTCAGCATAAAATTACCTTTCCAACTACATCCAGATTTTTTGTTTTTGACATGGTGTTCTGGCGTTTCCAAGTTCGAAAAAATATGAAAATTTTTGCCGGAACAAGGTTTAACAAATTCGCTGTGTGTGTATTATCGTTAATTAAGAAGATTTATTTTACAATTATGTAGACAAGGGATATACTATAACGACACAACCACCAAATATTGATTATAATTATAGATTAGATTAGATTAGATTTATTTCCCAAAAATTAATGTTACATAACAATAATAATGCAATATGCTCATATAAGTACATACATGACATGGTGCGCCTTAATCAAGACATAAGGGAAAGAGCAGTTACTTAAATAGGTTCAATTTTAATAAAAATACAATGCACATACTTAAATAAATTCAGATATTATAAATATACAATAATACAATGCTTTAGAAGTAAACCCTTTGAAAACCTTTTATGAATTAAATTTTGTAGCGAAGTATTTATAGAACACATAATTATTTAAAACTTTCTTTAGCCTAATTTTGAATAAGTTTTCGCTGTTTATGCAAGTAATAGAATTTGGTAGGTGATTATAAATTTTTACTCCGGAGTATAAAGGACCTTTCCTATTTGTGACATATCTATAATTTGGTGCAATTAGTTTTGTATTAGATCTGGTATTGTAATCATGGATATCAGCGAATGTCGATATTGTGTTTCGTTTTCTGTAAAGTATTATAGATAATTTATATATATAAAGATTAACTACAGTTGGTATATGTAAGTTTTTAAACGCCGTTCTACAGGATTCTCTCGGATGAATACCACAAATTGCTCGCACAGCACGTTTCTGTGTCACTAAAATTTTTTGAAGACAAGTTGCGTTTCCCCAAAATTCTACACCATATTGCTACAGTATGCTTTGAAAATATGCAAAATACACAGATAGTGCCGCTGCAATGCTGATATTTTCTTTGACGTTCTTTATTGCATAAATTGCACGTCCAAGTCTTTTATTTAAATCAGAAATATGCGTCGACCAATTTAACGATTTATCAATATATATTCCTAAAAATTTAGTATCAGTTACTGATATTATTTGTCCTAGATCAGTTTGAATATTTATATCTAAGGCTGGTGTGTGGGATTTTTCAAATGTTATATTCATTGTTTTTTCAACATTTAAGAGCAGTTTATTAGCATGAAACCAGTTTGTAATGCCATTCATTGCCTCTTCACTTTTAACTTTAAGATCGTCCAAATTATTATCATTCACTATGATACTGATATCATCAGCGAACAATGAAAATTGTAACGAAGGAAAATTATCAACAAGATCATTTATGTATATTAAAAATAATACTGGACCTAATATGGACCCCTGTGGAACTCCAAATGTGATATCTTTTGCTTCCGTGATAACAGTTTTTCCAATTTCCTGAAATTCGTCATAAAGTCTGACATATGCAGATCTATGTCTTAAATATGAAGTAAACCACAGAAGTGGTGTACCGCATATTCCGTAGTAATTGAGCTTCATTAGTAAAATATTATGATCTACACAGTCAAAAGCCTTAGACAAATCGCAGAAGATACCCATAGGAATATGTTTATTTTCTAGGATATTATTAATATAATTTATTAGTTTAAATGCAGCGTCAGATGTGCTACAATCTTTTTTGAATCCAAACTGAAATGGTGTTAAGATTTTAAATTTTTCCAAATAGTTTACTAGCCGTTTTTTACTACTGCTTCTAATATTTTAGAAATTGTAGGCAAAAGGGAAATAGGTCTATAATTTGAAATATTATATTTGTCGCCTTTTTTAAAAAGCGGCTTAATGGTTGCTATTTTAAATTTATCTGGAAATATCCCCTGGGAAAGTGATAAGTTTACGGTATGTGTTGAGGGTTTCTTTAAAACTGAAATGTTTTCTTTTATTAATGTAATTGGAATTTCATCCCATCCAAATGATTCTTTAGGTTTTAACTGCTTAACAATTTCAATTACCTCATTTTCCGTAACCGGCATAAAGTACAGAGAGTCCAGGGTATTTTTGTTTATTTTTTTAATATAGTATTCGGCAGAGTGTATGCTTTGTAAATCAGATGTTAGTGTTTCGGCAATGTCCACAAAAAAGTCAATAAATTTAGTGGCTACTTGACATGGATCTTTTATTATTATATCATTTTCAGACAGCACAGTATGTTCTTGCCTGTTAGAATTTTTTCCCTGAAGGTCATTTATGATATCCCAAGTATATACAGGGTGTATTTTATACTAGCGCTAATTCAGGACATTTCAGAGTTAATTTTCTCAATTTTTTTCAAATGGAACACTCTGTATATTATTGTATTTTTGAATTGGCACGTTAATTCTCTATGATTTTTGTGAATAATATCCTATAGCTAAAATCGATATTTTCAGAAATATTTTTACTTTTTACCGAGAAAAATTTTCATATTTTTTCTAATAACTCGGCAACGCCACGTCAAAAACAATAAATCTGAAGGTTGTTGGAAATGTAATTTTATGCTGAATTCATATATAATGTAAAAATATATAGGATGTTCAATTTAAAAGAATGACCTCGAAGATGCTGCGTTGTAGCAAGTCACCCTGTACTTCCATAAAAAAATAATATTCCAAAGTCTTCTAATAATGTCGATATTGAACTTTGACGTGCTATTAGGACACCCTGTATACTATATCTATTAATATCAGTCTTAGCAAAAGTGATTTTTATAAAAAAAACGTATCAAAATATTTTTTTCTAGGTAAACCAGATGTAATTGGTATGTCCGAGGGTTTTAGTTGACGAGTTTTTAAACAAACGCGGAACACACCTTACACCTGACTGCCCCACAAGACGGTCCGCCCGGATCTGGCTCATGTCTTGACCGGAAGACGATCCCTCTTCTTCGCCATGCTTCCTCTAGATGTCGCCTTAGGCTGACCGATACATAACAATAATAAAAAGTGTGACGACCAAACTAGATTTTGTTTGAATATGAAATGATGGGATCAAAGGCCGAAACGGACAGCAACGAATAGTTTATTGCACAACGTATAGTTTGAGCCTTAGTATGTGAGAAATTCAAATCTCCTTATGATTAAATCAGTTCTTCTTACCTATCAAAAATCCAAACAGACGATTGTTAAGGAACTTCGCAACCGGTAAAAGCAATTTAACTGCCCGATCTCAGATGAGGTTAGACGATTCGTGGTCGAAGGTTGTCTGCGCTTATTACAACAATGTCGAAGTACACTCCTTCATATGGTTTGTGAGATTAACCACAATAAAATAATTATTCGTATGAATATTTGGTATAATTCATTGTATTCAAATAAGCATCATATTATAAAATTACGTATGCATATCAATCTTGAAATATTATTCTTCTGTCATAGACACCATTAGTAGCGGACCTAGATACCATAGGTATCTTTTTTAATATAAAAATAATAATAGTAAATAACTAACTAGTAATAGTAGAAGATACGCCACAATACTTCGCCTCTTAAAAAGAAGCAGTCAAACATTCAAACAATCCATGGCTAACCTAATTAATTTTTTCCGAAATTGAATTACCCGCATCTGGATTAACAAGATTTAAAAGATAAGCAGGTTTTACTCTGTTATACCAATTGCAGACTCTGCTCCATGCTTATTTATACAAATAACTTTACCAGTACGAGATATCACCTTAAAAGGTCATTCGTACATCAGCGATGAAGGTTTTAATTTTTTATTACTGATAAAAATATAATCACATTAGTCCAAGGTCCCGCTGTAAGTCCCATTCAGGTATCGATTTCCTCGATGAAACCTACATAACATGAAAGCTTGGACCCAAGGGAACTCATAAATGCAAAGGTTGGCGGGGAAATGTTTACACAGTTTTAGTGCAGGCGCATTTTGGAATGCTATGTAACGAAAATTGTGAACACTCTAGAGGGCGCATTTCTGAACGGATAAAAAAATTGGCAGGCATATACTTTGGGTCCATATCTCGGTCAAGTTCGAAAATGGGTCAAATGGCTTTCTTCGTTTCAAAATGGCGGCGGTTCAAAGTTTTAAAAAAATCCTCAAAATTTTATTTCGAATCAAATATGTACATGTTCAAAGAGGTTCTAGGACAAAATCAATATCCTGAAGCCTTTGTTGATAGAGTTTTAATAAATGTTGAAAATGGGACAATCAGGTACGACAAAAACCTGAACGTCATTATACAGCAATAATTCCTTATGTATACGAATTATCGGAAAAGCTACGCCGTATAGGTAACAAATTTGATGTTAGGACGATATTTCAAACGGGGAACATTTTAAGATCTATTTTAACAAAAACAGAACCGATAAACAGGGAGCAGAATTCAAAAAACTGTATTTACAATATCCCGTGCGAATGTGATAAATGTTATGTGGGTGAGTCATCCAGACCTTTCAGTGTGAGGTTGGATGAGCAAAAGAATTACATTTGACAGAACGAAATTCAAAAATCAAAGATTTGTGAACATGCTTGGGAAAACGGACATAGAATAAACTGGGACTCGGCAAAAATTTTAACAAAAGAAGCAGATACCAAAAAAAGAAAAATTAAAGAATCAGCAATAATCTTATTAAATGAAGACAAGTGCGTATCGAATTGTTCTGTAGATATTTGTACAACCTGGCTACCAATGTTAAAAGAAGAACTAAACAAACTCAACATTATCTAAAAGAAAATATCATCAGTTCTATGTTCTGTGTAAGTAGTAAGTATCTATGGAAATAACATAAACAGAATCTTAAAGCTGTGTATTTGACATACACAGCAAAATAAGAGTTCTTCCGAAAAAAGCTTTGAAAACGGAAAGAGATTACGTTCCGAAACGTCAGCAAAATACATTATTTCTGTGTTTATTCCGATTTATATTATTTGCAAAACATAACCTCTGACTATTCCTTTGGCGTAAACGTCACGGGCGCAGAGGCTTTTTTCAAATAATTCTATTATTTTGTAGATTTGTTTTTGAAAAGGACAATAATACATGTGGTCGAAAACCCAAATAATAGGAAAGAATATTCGTAGAATGCCACAAATAACTTTCAGACAATATACAGTAAGAATGTAAGAACAACCTTCAGAAGAAGGTAATAGACCTACTATATCTATGTGAATATATTCAGAACGTCCTCTAGGAACTTCAAATTTACCAATTGGAGTTATTGCATGTTTATTTATTTTAGCTGACTGAAGGTGCAGTCTGTATTCATTTTAAGCCAGAAATATTTCCTGCTAATTAATTTTTTAGTTGATAGAATTCGTGAATGAGTTAGAATTTTGGCGCATATTGACGGGTATATAAGGTTTATTAACCAATTACGAAGATGTAGCAAATAAGTACCACCATAATATGAACTCTACATATAATAAGATACGATAAATAGAAATATATACAGAATACAAGAATACTCAAAATAAAATTAAAAACAAGGGAAATAGAATATGATATAATAGAAAATAAAGCACCTAAGCCAATTATTTAAATAAACAATACGCCGACCTCATTGAAACTGCAAAACTAGACTCAACTAAAAACTTGAATCATTTTTTTGATATTTTTTTTATTTTTAAATAGAAATGAATTAAACAAATCTAAAAACAGAGAACAAAAAGATTCGTGTTTTTATTTTTATTAGATAAACACCGTGAATAAAACTGTCTAAATTATTTTATTGTGCATACCTATACCTTTGAGAATGTCAATTATTATTAATTAAAGAAAGGTTATCCACATTTTTGATAGATTGTTTTTTATTAATATGATGTATATGAGATGTAAATTTTACCATTTTGTGCACACTCAATTTTTTTGGCCAAGTTCATCCACTGCACTTTTAATAATCTCCATACGATGTTTTGTAATATCTTCGCTAATAGTTATTTGCGTGCCTTTCAGTTTAGATTTCGCCTGATAATTTAGATTTTTTACCTTGTTTGAAAGTAAATTAACAAGTATTGACCTATTCTTTTTATTAGTTTTTGTATCCACTCGATGATAAATTTGAATATCACATGCATTCAATTGTCTGTATTTTCTTGGCTACTTTCTTCTATGTCAAAACTTTGTATATTGTTTTTCCTAGTGAACTGTTCTACATTGTCTTTATCCATTTTAATTTCTTCTAATTCGTTTTAAATGTATTTAAATTTATTTATACCAAAGACACGGTATAAATTGGTTTTGATAGTCATCATAATAATTACAAGAAGACCAGTCCGAAGATTTCCGAAGACAATTAAATGAACAGTTTTGTTAGAAGACATTATAAATAGATATGTAATTCCATTCACGGACTCACAAGATATAGAGGAAGCTCGTGTTCAACATATACATATAGATTTAATTGGCCTATTTTCAGTTTCACATAGAGTAAAAACCCGTGATTTCTGGTGTTCCACAAGGTTCGATTCTAGTACCACTTCTGTTCATATTATAAACAATGGATCTTGGCAACAACCTTAAATATATGAAAATCCAATCTTACGCAGACGATGTACAATTTAAGTATAGTTTTAACGTAGACAATCTACCCGCAGCTGAAAGACATATAAATAGTGATCTCAATCCCCTAAACGTTTACGGTACCAATCACAATTTGAAATTAAACATAGAAAAGTGTTCTGCAATGGTATTCTCTTCCAGATTTCGCTATAATTATGTAATTAACCATATAGAAATAGCAGTTGATAATATGATAATTCCATTTGTAGAAGAGGCGAGAAACCTTGGCGTTATATTTGATAATAAATTAAGTTTTAACGCACATGTGAGCAACTTAGTTAAGAAATCTTATATATGCCTAAAGTTACTATATGCCAACAAGCAGTTTCTGACTTTTAAAACAAGGAAAAAGCTGTGCGAAACGATTATTTTACCAATCTTTTACTACTGTGACACTATGTACTATCTATTTTTGGATACAGTTAACAAAAAACGCTTCCAGAAAGTTCAAAATACTTGTTGTCGACTAATATTTGATTTAAGAAAGTTCAATCACATTAGCGAAAAATTCTCCGAGCTAAATTGGCTAAAGATGGACAGTGCATGGAAATTGCATTTCTTAGTTTTTATACATAGAATTTGTATCACGTCTTCTCCTGCCTACCTTAGAGACAAACTAATTACTCGTAACCAGACGCACTATCTAAATATTCGTCACATCGACAATTTCACCATGCCGCATCACTCTACCGTAATGTTTCAGAAATCTTTTACATATAACGCTGTTAAATTGTACAATTCATTAAATTCAGAGATAAAAAAATATAACATTTTTACCTTCCGCAAATATTTAAAGTCACTTTTAGCAGCGCAATGGTGAAACGGTTTTCATTGTTACTTATTAGTGTCATATGATTATTATTGTTACTACTTATTATTACTTTCTCATTATTACCTTCTAATTGCCACTGTTTTCACCTTTTCTTTTTTTTCTCTTTTATATTATTTTACGCTTTGTTTATATCTACATACTTAACTTGTAATTACAGGGTTAAGTGGAGGAATAGCCTTTGGCTAAACTTCGCCCTTTAAATAAAGACGTTTTATTATTATTATTATTATTATTATTATGTTCTTATATTCTTACAGTTACTGAACGATTCACTTGTTGACCAGAAGCCTATCCTTTAAATAATATTTCTGCAAAAACCTCGCTAGAACAATATTTCAAAATTACAGTTGTCGTTTTGGCATTCCTTTGACAGTCGCTACCGATCTAGGAACACAATTTGAATCTTATTTCATGAATTTTAAAAGTTTTTAGGTTTTCATCGAATTCATACAACCACATATCACCCACAGAGCAATGCTATGGTTGAACGATTTCATCGAACTCTTAAAACAGCATTATTACCCAGAATCCTATCATTTTACTAGGTTTACGTGCTATGCCTAAAAACGATTTACTTTGTTCATCTGCCGAACTCGTCTATGGCCAAACTTTACGTCTCCCAGGTAATTTTTTTATTAAACCATATGTCGATAGTCAAGTTTCTACATTCATTTTAAAATTTCATACGTATTTTGACAATTTAAACTTCACTAAGCTCAGTGTTATCTCTCGAACTGACAAAATCATTTAAATTCTTAAACGCGGGAAGATCGTTACTATTAGTTTGGACAGAGTTAAGCCTGCGTACTTGTTAAACGATATTGTGGATCATCCTGTCAATATTAGTTTTAAGAAGGTTAGATTTCATATTGACTTTTTGACAGATTGATTTTCTTTCTGCGGGGGGGAATATATGTAGTGTTCTCGCACGACATACAGACTACTGACTTAATAGCCACCTTTCAAATATGGTCAATTTGTATCTAGGACATAAAAAATAAAAAAATTATTATTATGATTATCATGTGTAAGACTTCAGAATGTTTACAATTATTAATCTTTGTATAAAAGAATTATTCTATACTATTTAAATTCATTTATAACAAAAACACGGTATATGCGTCCATTTGTTTTATTTTTCCTCTTGTTGAGTGGCATAGGCTTTCGTCTTCAAATATCCCCACAAAGAAAAGTTTAAAGGAGTCAAATCTGGCGACCGAGGTGGTCACTCCATTATCGAACCTCCTCTTCCTATCCTACGATCGGGGATGATGTGCGGATCGTTTTCTAATGTTCCAGTAATTTGTGGATCAACAGCATCTCTAAGTAATTCCAAGTAAGATTCACCATTTAGTTTTGCGTCAATAAAATTGGGTCCAACAATATGACCTCCTAGGATGCCACACCGAACATTCAATCATTGAGGTCTTTGAGTATGAAGTTCGCACATTACATGTGGATCACTTTCGGCTCAATCGACCAAGACACACACGCACATATACAATTACACAACAACCCGTCCCTGCGACATTGCAATCTGCCGTAACTGAGACTCGAACTTAGGAGAGGAAAGGACCTAACCATATTATCTCTCGCAAAATCGCGGTGATTCTGAAGAACTTTTGTCAATAAACTTTTTTGAAAAAATCCCTAATATGTTTCTTCAATTCCTTCGCTTTAATTTTTACCACAATAGGCGACTTTTTACTAAGGCCAAAATATTGTTTAATCATTTCAAAGAGCGTTAAAAGCTATATAGAAAGAATTTTTTTTGAAATTCGACAAAAAATAAAAAGCTATTAGGGTGTTAATATTTTAAACGAAACACTGTAGATACTTGATGCAAAAATTCATGCGAATTTAAAATTCCCATTTGGTACTGCAATTTTATTACGTAGTAGCAAAGTCTCACTACGTAATGTTAAGTTAATGGAAGACTGTTTTGTTGTGCATTTAATAGTTTATTTATAGTTGCATGTTTTCACTTATATGCATTTGTTCAGCGGTAATAATGGTAACTAACAATTAGAAAGTATACCGCAACTGCGGCTTTTGAAATATTTTAATAATCCTCTTAATAGTCGATAAAAAAATACATTTTAATTCCTGTGTATGCGTACAATTAACTGTCTTGCCAGGTTGAGCGGCTTTCATTCGTTTATCATAAGAATGTTGCATAATTCTCTACAATTTTTTTTTATAGAAGATATTGCTATTTTCTGGTGTTATAATGCTAGCGTAAATAATTACAAAATAGCATTTTTGTATCAGCATTTTATTCTATATCTAACGATCACACGCAACTTTAAAAATTGGCAGATTGTATATCATGTCTCATATATTCCATTGTGGTTTCACGTACATTCTTACAGTATCTTATATATACTTATAAGGGGAACTTATAAAATTGCATAGATATAGATCGTTCAGGTTTCAATTCCCAGATAGATCCTCATACGTATCATTTTAGAACCACATCAAGCCCATATATCCATTGAACTGTCACGTACATTCTTGCAGTATCTTATATATACTCATAAAGCTAACGCTTGTTAGTAGTTGCGTAAAAAATTACATTTATTATATTACTTCAAACTAAAAACAAACAAACATAAAATGCAATTTTAGCCTTTATTTTTATTCTTTCCTATTATTTGGGTTTTCTACCACATGTACTATTATCCTCTTCAAAACAAATCACCGAATCTACAAAATAATAGAATTATTGGAAAAAAAAACCTCTGCGCCCGTGACGTTTACGCCAAAGGAAAAGTCAGAGGTTATGTTTTGCAAATAATATAAATCGGAATAAACACAAAAATAATGTATTTTGCTGACGTTTCGGAAAGTAATCTCTTTCCGTTTTCAAAGCTATTTTTTGAAGAACACTTATTTTGCTGTGTATGTCAAATACACAGCTTTAAGATTCTGTTTATGTTATTTCCATAGATACTTACTACTTACACAGAACATAGAACTGATGATATTTTTTTTAGATAATGTTGAGTTTGTTAAGTTCTTCTTTTAACATTGGTAGCCAGGTTGTACAAATATCTACAGAACAATTCGATACGCACTTATCTTCATTTAATAAGATTATTGCTGATTCTTTAATTTTTCTTTTTTTGGTATCTGTTTCTTTTGTTATAATTTTTGCCGAGTCCCAGTTTATTCTATGTCCGTTTTCCCAAGCATGTTCACAAATCTTTGATTTCTGAATTTCATTCTTTTTAATGTAATTCTTGTGCTCATCCAACCTCACACTGAAAGGTCTGGATGACTCACCCACATAACATTTATCACATTCGCACGGGATATTGTAAATACAGTTTTTTGAATTCTGCTCCCTGTTTACCGGTTTTGTTTTTGTTAAAATAGATCTTAAAGTGTTCCCCGTTTGAAATATCGTCCTAACATCAAATTTGTCACCTATACGGCGTAGCTTTTCCGATAGGATAATGGAACTCTTAACACTGTGTATAAAAACAACCTATTTTCAATTGGACAATGAGTTCTATCAGCAGGATTTTGGTATGGCTATGGGGTCTGCATTATCACCAATTTTTTTTTTTTTAATACATTTATTTAACGTCGGCCTATTTCCGCTACTGAGGCCTAACACCGACGCCTGTAGACGAGCTACTCCCAACCAGGAATTTTGCCGAACCTCTTCCCTTAAGTAGAGTAGGGATCTTTTACTTGCCTAACATTTAATAGACAAGGGACCGACGGCTTTACATCCCCTCCGAAGGATGGTATATCTCCTATACAACCCTCGCCTAAGGTTGTATAGCTTCCGCGCATACACTGATATACAAGCCGCTGGAAGATGTGTGAGGCGAGAACGCGGTTTCCGTTGGAATGGTCACCAATCCAAGTACTAACTGCGCCTGTCGTTGCTTTACATCCCATACCGAAGTATGTACATAGTAAAGACGCACCTACGCTCGCCCCCCATTCTGTGTAATAATTTCATGAATATCTTCCTTTTTTGAAGGAAAACTATTTATATTTTTTACACCTTTCCATAAATTTGCGGAATTATATTTATTTTGAAAGATAATCTTTTGGAAATAATTTTGTTTAGTCTTTTTTATTAGTCCATTCAGTTTGTTTCTATATGTTTTAAATTCTGCTATATTTTCTACGGATGGATTCTTGCGCATTTTTTTTACTTAATTCATCTTTTCTGTTAACAAAATTTACTAGGCCCTTTGTTATCCATGGCTTTCTTTTCTGGTCTTTATTTTTTAATTTAATTGTCTTCGTACTATCTAGTTGTGTAATTATTTTTTTGATTAGTTTTACGCAGCGTTTGTCCTTAGAACTCTTTTTAATGTAGAATATAATGCAAACGAACAATAAACGATTTTGCACTTTTTCAAAAAAACGTGTGGATGGCCGATTAAGTTAGACTTTACAAATTTCGCGCCTTTCCTTACGGGTTCAAATAAATTTAAACAAAGCAAACCTTTCCCGAGTTATTGCTTTTTAGAAGTATTTGATGACTAGAGTATTGAGGAATAGAACAATGTGCTTCCTTATGACGTAAGGAGGCCAATAATCTAGGTTATGTTTGTTGTATAATTCAATGTCTTAACTCTTACTACGGCGTGTAATTGGCACACGCAACGAATATCGGAAGATTGAGATTTTACGAGTTTTCTATTTTATATCGCGACTGAACAATTAAAACACTGAGCAATGAACAACAAATTATACAAATTAAGATATATATCTTTCCTCCAACAGTATTATGGTGAATTAGTGAAGAATAACTTTTGGTTTATGAGTATTATAATTTTGTAAAATAGCTGAGGAAAATCATTTAAATTATATCACATCGACAACGAAAATGAAAACAGGAATCGTTCACCTCGTTCTCAGCGATGCTACGCTATAAAAGCGTTGGTATCTAGTAAATAATCTTAAGAGCATACTTGAACAAACTCGACTGCTAATTAAATTTCTTTTTTATGCATATTCGCCACAAATAGTAAACTGAATACCACAAAGTGTCTTACTTACTTTTATTTCCTGCAGTTCTAGATAATATCGTAATAAAACACACTCTCACTGTACTCGTACTGACTAGTGTTATTATTATTAACGACTACTAAAATTACTAATAATTAATAATTAGTTCAAAGTACGTAACTAAAGTAGCGTCATCAGTTCCTGCACGCAGGATGAGGTCGACGACGGATCGAATAAGATACTGATTACCGAATACTGAATGATATTGCCTCAAAAAATTAAACTCACTTTCATTTTTACGAAGTCTGGGAGAGAGGGACCCGGTATTCACAGAAGTCAGTTTGGAATCGACGGTACAGAGTGGTCCAAAGTAACGGTGGGATTTTACTATTACGTGTGTATGTTTCGACGAATTGAAATTAGTTAACTAAGATACTATTTGCCTAGTGGTGCAGGGTCCAGTGGAATCTTCTAGAGCTTTATGTCACATGTAGTACAAACGGAAAATTGTTAGAGGTCATAGTCTACGGTAATAACACCTCTGGCTCATCGGTTAGGGGGAAAATGTGAACGGTCCAAGGCAAGGACCAGTCGCAACGGATAATTCTATTCTGAAAAATAACAGAATTTCGAAAGAATCTTGTACCGTGTACAGCCCTTTTTTCAATATCCCGCACCGTAGTAAAATTTGAATGAACGTTATCCAAATATTCTCACTAAAACGCTATTGAAAACTTAATCAGTTGGGAAATGGAAATTATGGAATTAGTGTTGAATTTTTTTTATAGTTTAGCCAATGTCAGTTTAAAATATTACAGATTCAGCGTCTTTACCAGGGTGTCCGTTGCTATGCCTCTCTACAATGGTATGCAGCAGACGGCGCTACGTTATCGATATAATATATCCCCTCATATACGAGATGTAGTCGAGCAGATGTACAATCGCGCTGATGCAGGCGGCCGGTAAAGAATTCAAGCTGATGTACGAAATGACCAGTTCTAAAACAAGAAAGTACTATGCGAAACTGTTTTCGTGGAACCGGGCAGTGCCGTACGCTTATTTAAAGTTGCGCGGTCGTGTTTGTGTTATATTTACCTAAAATAATAATTATTAATTGTAATATTTCTTCCAAAAAATATTTTTAAAATGGGTTTTTGGAGACCTTTTACTTCTTTTAAATATTTATAACTGCTTAAAGAGAGAAACGGATATAGGTATTTTAAAGATAATGTTTGAATTAACTAAGATTTCGATTTTTACCATTAATCTTGTTGGGACATAACTATTTTTCTTGTAGCAATTACTGAATCTGAGGTTGTTAACCATACCAAGAGATTTAAAAAACACGAACTCCACAGGCCCAGATCAATTCTATACCGCTATCATAAAAAAATGTGCAATCCAGTTAGCTAAGCCGCTATGTCATATAGCTAATATTTGTATCTCTCGAGGTAGCTTCCCAAACGAGTTAAAAACTTCTACAGTTATTGCCCTATACAAAAAAGGAGATAAAAAATTACTCGACAACTATCATCCAATTTCATTCTTGTCGGTGTTTTCTAAAGTAATTGAAAAACTTTTAGCCAAAGGAATTACAAAATTTTTAGAAAGAAATAGTCTCTTGGCAAATACTCAGCATGGTTTTAGCCGTAAAAGGTCGACGATGTCGGCATTATTAAATATACTTGAGTAATTTATAGGCAATTGGACAGAAACAATAAGGTGGTAGCTCTTTTTGTTGATTTATCGAAAGCCTTTGACTGTGTAGACCATGAAGTTCTGTTGGATAAAATGGAACTATATGATCTGCGTATCTAACAAACCGAAAACAGTTTGTAATTATCTTGGCCAAAATTCAAATGAGCTTACAATAGATGATGGTGTTCCACAGGGAAGTGTTTTGGGTCCGTTACAGTTTTTATTATTTTATAATGATATAGATGATCATCTGCCTATATCTACTGGTTGCATACAATCAGAATCAAGAAAATGTAACCCAACGACTAAACAACAACTTAGTAGCATTGTTTAATTATCCTAGTAGTAGTCTTCACTTAAAAATTAACCAAGAAAAAACACATATATTACAATTTCACCTAATTACTGCCAATTATGTGAGCAGCCCCTGAATTGAAGATCTATTGAGCAAAAAACAAGTTCCAAACATATAGACCTATCGCTAACATGGCGGGATCATGTAAGCTATGTATGTAAAAAATGTGGAAGTACTTGTTTTGCATTAAAAAAGCTCTCCACCAGTACCAATAAAAATATCACAAAGACCTTTTACAACTCCAATTTCGAATCTGTTATGAGGTATGAAATTATCGCATGGGGATGCTCGTCAGCTGCAAATAAAGTTTTCATAATGTAAAAAAGAGCTATTCCCTGTATGTTTGGGTTAAAATATCGAGAATCTTGCAAACAAGTTTTTATTAGAGAACAAATACTCACTTTCCATCGAAGATGGGCAGCACAGCTGTGTAGAAGTAGCGTCAGCTGCAAGTGGATTAACGCTTAAATAGTCGAAGACAGGACAATAAAAAAAACCAAACTATTTTATCAGCGTTTCGTGTATTTGGCACACACTTCTTCGAGGTTTAATAGTTATAATGCAAACTCTTTAGGCACAATAATTTCATCATTGTTAATGCTGAATATTGGTTTTGATGAAATTGTTATGCCTATAGATATTGCATTATAACTAGAGTGACCATATTTTTTCCAGAAAATGAAGTACAACGATGAAAGTCGGTTTTTACCAAAGTTGAGGTTGAAGGGCATAAAAATGCGCCGCAGGCGAAAATTTAAGATTTTTCAAGGTCAAACGGCCTTAATTTAAAAGTTAGCAGTTTTATTTAAAATAATATTGTCTTCGAACCTGTTATTGAAAAAACACAGTTTTGCCCATCACTAATAAATGTGACACATACAGCAGCGCCTGTGGGTAAACTGCTGAACCACTATCGACCTGTATTGAGCAAGCATATGATTGCTATATAATGGGTATATGCGGTGTAATTCGTAAGGCTGCAGGAAGCTGTAAGCTAAAACGGGAAGTCGAGAATAAAGGTAGAGAGGATGCTAAATATACTAAATTGGCAAATTTTTAGGGGGTACAGAATGTTCTGAAATTTTGAAAAGTCAGCAATAAATTTAAAACTGAAGGAGGGCTACACGGGAACCGGAGGATCAAAAGAGTCGAAGTTGTGGGTCGGAAGTCGAGGGTCGAAGTTGCGGGTCGGAAGTCGAGAGTCAAAGTTGAGGGGCTCTCGAGTGGGGAACTAGTTAGTTTTTTTGGGAGAAGTTGAATTGGTGGAACTAGAGAGTTCCCGGGGAAACGGCTTATTGGTTGGGCGAAGAGTTCGAGGGTTCGAGTGAACGAGGCGCGAGGGTTCATGGGAATTCTGTGTTAGGCGGTTGGCGATTACAATAAGGCGTTTAGTGTTCGTGTCGGGATTTCTTTTGTAAAAAGAAATTGGAGTATCAGGGAGGCCTTTAATCGAGTGCGGAAGTTATTCAAGAAAAAGTGAAGTTCGAGACGCGGTAGTTGGCGCCTAGGACTAGACATACGTAAGGAGAAAAAAACAAAGGCGGCAGAAAACGGAAGGAAAGTTGGTAAACGTCTTTTTACCCCTTTGATAATTCTCTTCTCTCTCTCAGTAGTTGATAACAGATGGGTTTGGTTTCTCTGTTTAAGTAGATGGAAAATAATGCAATCATATTTCGAAGGGGGTTCTTTTACGATATGCGCGTTGCTTAATTGCTACAGGGCGGCTTAGGATGTACGCGGCTCTCCCTAAATAATTTAATTACAGGTAAAATACTCACTGCAGATTAAGGGAGGCATATACAGGCGGGTTGTGTTTTTAAGTTAAAATTTATCTTTGCTAGTTCAATTCTCATGAAAGAGTAGGAAAACATATATAGCTCCTTAGTCCTTGTTCGATTTTATATTGTTCGTCAATCCATTTTGTTGTTTAATACTTGTAAACTCAAACAAAACAGTAAGGAATTATATAGATTCCTCCTCTTTTTTTGAATTTTTTTTGCTGTTAAACCCTCACGGAGGAGCAGGGCAGTATAAAAGGTGTTTTTATGTTTATTTTATTCCAA
The DNA here is from genome assembly GCA_963675555.1 of Leptura quadrifasciata. NCBI lineage: Eukaryota > Metazoa > Arthropoda > Insecta > Coleoptera > Cerambycidae > Leptura > Leptura quadrifasciata. The sequence goes on along the minus strand of OY776680.1, from coordinate 15,079,345 downwards.
AGTCTGTTATTGCTGTTAGATTTCTTTTGAGGAAGTAATACATACATTTTATTCCTTAACTGGTGTTTAATTAATCCCTCTAGTCAACTAAACTCTCCAAAAGATCACGCATGTAAGTCGCGGCCGAACTCACCGCCTAAACCAACATCTGTCCGCACTTCCGTGGTCAGGCGGAAGGATAATATTCCTGACCTGGTGGCAGCAAACGCGATACCATTTTCAAGTGTCCAGCCTCCCTCTCTCACCTGATAGGACGGAGGGTGTCTAAAGGGCAGGAGAGGGAATAGCCGAGGCGTAATATTATATCTCGAAATTCCAGCCGGCAATTTTATCTTCTGCAACGTTGGCTTGCATTAGAACAACTTCCGAACAGTTAGCTAGTCTTCATTCAATACCAGACCTATGTAGTCCTTAAAAGCCTCACGTGAACAAAAAAAAATTGATTTCATGAAACTTCTCAAATTCACAAGTTCAAAAACATTCAGTTCATTTAATTTCGAACTCCAGTTTTGCAAAAGGAAATGAAAATTTAAATTTCGAATTTTTTTTATCTCAAGAAAAAGAAGTACATTTAGCTATATTTAATGAAACTTTTAAGGACAGTTGGACCCTACCCGAAAAGAAAGTACTGTCTAATTAAAATAAGTACATATGGTCACCGTAATTATAACTATTAAGCCCTGAAGAAGTATGTGTGCCAAATAACCTAAATGTCGGTAAAATTGTGTATTTCTTTTTTATTGTTCGGCTAATACAGCACTACTGGGTATATTTTATTGTGATCTATTGAAAGTAAATGTAGGGTAGAGAGAACTTAATAATTGATAATCGATAGATTTACAAAGTTCATGTGTCCATGGGGGGAACCCGGGCCCCTACGCCCCCCCTAGGACCGCCACTGCATCTATATATTAGAAATTTTAAAATTTGTGAGACAAAATACATTTTGCTTTAAACTACAAAATGAGCATCACAATTATAATACCAGACATGGTCAAAACTTGCAATATGACATACACAGATTAGAACTGTATAAATCCATCCCATATCCATAAGTCCATACTATATGGGGGCTAAATTCTATAACAAATTACCCACCGGTATTAAAAATGTTAGTTTAAACAAATTCACTTCCTACCTTCCTCAATGAGTTTCTTTCTCACGTTTTTTAATTAATTATTAATTGTAATTGTTTCTATTTATATTTTTTTGAAGTTAGATAAACAATTTTATATTTTTTTGCTCGTATTTTTGTTTGTATGTTTGTAATTTTTCAAGTGTTCATTTTTTACTTACTCTATATCCTGTACTGTGGTCTTTTGGGTCAGTAAATATATTTATTTATTTGTTTGTTTATTTATTTACTTATTTACTTATTTACTTATATATATATATATATATATATATATATATATATATTTCTATATTTTTGTACTCATTTAATTTATAATTGAATTTCTTTTATTTTTTTATTTTGTTGGACGCCAGATAGTTCCTGAGAACCATCAATATTTAGATCTAAATCTATGATTCTTGTTGTGAATTTTAGTACAAATACTGTGCATGAGATAGAATACAACGTATGTACAGTGTTATTCTCTCTCTCTCTCTCTCTCTCTCTCTCTCTCTCTCAGGAGCTGGTTCTGTTTTAATTTTGCTCTGTTAAAACCAATTAATCATTCAAATTCAATAGTTTAAGGAAAGTTAACAATTTTAATGTCAGAAGGTTAACAGTTTTGACAAATAAAAAATATATACAAAACAATAGGAGTATTAACTAGAATAATTTAGTACATTCTTCTTTAAAAGTTTCAAAATATATATAAACGCTCACAATAAATGTTCACTCTTATTTTGTTTTAAAAGTTATCGAAAAGAATAGCAAATGCTCGAGACTTATATTTTACTTTGCAAAGTAGTACCTTTTATTTCTATTCCAGTTTTTAACACTTCTCCAATCCGTATCTTTTCATCTGATGCGTGACTGACTGAAATCTGGAATGGCAATACTGCTAAGTACACCTGGTCTCTCTGCTAATCTCAGCTACTCTCAATGTATGATCTATATTTAAGATGAGTTATGTAACCAATATGTGTTTAAATTTAAAACACTTTATTTTTTCAAAATCTCTGCTCGCCACCAGCAAAATGTCACTGTCGCTTCATATTTTTTCTTAGTCACCGCCCTTTTCAAACTTTACACACTATGATACATGTTTATTGTACATGCCTTATTTCCTTGTATTATACTTATAACTATTTACACAATTTAAACAAATAAACTAATTTCAGATGTGAACTTTTTCACTTAAATCATTGAATTCCAATAATTGAAACAGAATTGAGAAACATACAATGTACTCGCTCATGTCCTGACCATTTGTAGTGATTTAAACAAATTATTCCTGTAAAATCAGATTCATGCTTCTTACGAACTTTCTGGTGTTTTGTGGATGTCATGGCAATATATATATATGAAAAATACTAGGTTCTCGGGTTGAACCGCGTCTGAGATTGTTAATGTCTCGACGTTTCTGCTCCCGTTTTGGAGCCATTTTCAAGAAAAAAAGTGGGTCAAGAAAAAATTGTCAAAGAAAATAATGCTAGGAGTTCGTGGAACTGGTTCGATTCCGGGTCTCAATCTGCCTACTCCCCAGATCTCACCACGATCCGTCTCTAAGGCCTCAATCTGCCTACTCCGTAGAGCGAACTCACTGGCAGTATCGGACGAAGTGTTATTTATACGAAAGCTGTCTGTGGGTGGGAGAGTGGTGGGGGGTTGAGGGGTCTGTTGATGGAGGCATCAGAGGAGAACGGCTGCTATCAGGATTATGAGGTGTGGATGAAGACTGTGGGGCTAGCCTGGAGATCAATGATTTCCAAGCGACTGGAAGACGATGACCGTCATCCCTTTTGTTTAGACAATTGGGACGTTTTTCAATCTCAATTGCTTCGCGGATGATTCGCGGTTTCTGGAAATATGATGGTGCTATGGTTTTGGTGTTATCGAAGTCTATATTATGGCTTGTTAGATTTTGTGCTTTGTGTATGGATCGCGTTATATGTCCTTTGTCTTCATCCACACCTCATAATCCTGATAGCAGCCGTTCTGCTCTGATGCCTCCATCAACAAACCCTCAACCCCCCACCACTCTCCCACCCACAGACAGCTTTCGTATAAATAACACTTCGTCCGATACTGCCAGCGAGTTCGCTCTACGGAGTAGGCAGATTGAGGCCTTAGAGGCGGATCGTGGTGAGATCTGGGGAGTAAGCAGATTGAGACCCCGGAATCGAACCAGTTCCACGAACTCCTAGCATTATTTTCTTTGACAATTTTTTTTTGACCCACTTTTTCTCTTGAAAATGGCTCCAAAACGGGAGCCGAAACGTCGAGACATTATATATATAATTTTTGTCAAGAAAATGAAATCCCTACTTTGGAAATGATTTCGAATAAGTTGTGTAAATACCCTGATTATAATTATTATCAATCTTTGGAAACTTTAAGAGGTATTTTATTAAAGTGCGGATTTGAATATAAAAAATTAATACCTAACCCTTTAATAGCAATAATATCCAATAATATTTAAGGGACCCTTGACTGATACCAGATACTTGAGATTTCTGCAAAATGAGATTGAGGACATTTTAGATGCATTATCTTTGGATTTAAAACAGGGAATGTGAATGTATTTCCAACAAGATGGCGCTAGTCGTAATAAGTCAAGAATAATAACTACCTTCAACAGAGATTCAGAGAAAACGTCGTTTCGACGAATGGTCCCGTCAGGTGGCCTCCAAGGTCGCATGTCTTGACTCCCCTAGATCTTTTGCTTGGGGGTCATTTCAACGATATTGTATACACAACTGCCGTTACAACCCGTCATTGTGCCCATTTTGTTTTATTACTTTTCTAAGAACATTCTGAAAGTGCTCTTGGGAAAAATATTATTTTTTAAAATTTGTTTTGTAAATGTTACTGAGTAAAAAAGTTTAAAATGCTAATTGTGAATCTGCTACTTGCAATGCCATGCTGAGACACCTACATTGAGAGAGGTGTGGTTGTAAGTACAAGACTATTTTTCATTTATATTCTAAACCGATATTTTTCTCACTCGTTATACTAGACAGTTCTAATTCTGTAGTGAAGAAATACAACAAAACTCTAATGTGTATTGGTAATGTAACACTGTCAGTTAATGAATATATTTTAATGATTTTCGGAGATTATATAATTTCTTTTCTACATAGCCCGGCGTTGTCTGTGATGGTTTCCATATTTTGCAAGGTATGCAATAATTAAGTGTTTTAATGTCGTCTGCTTGCTTTCATCACTTACTTTAAACTAGATTGTTGAATATTTTTTTTATTTCATCGGTAATTGTTGTTTATCTGTATTGATTGATACTGACGCCAACTAGAGAATAACATTACGTTTCACATCGACTTTGCGTCGTCTATTTACTTAGAAACAATCTGCAGAAAACAACAATACGAAAACAATTTTTTAGTTACATTTTATAATTAAAATTCGAGATACTAGGCGTAAACATAATCTCGTCAGTTTGTTGGGCATTCTATAGGACACTATTCACAGTTGTTTGGAAAAAAGTTAATTTTTCAGGTATAAATGCCAAATTTTCAAGTTTAATAACCTCCGAAAGCGAAACGCTCATTGAACACGAACGGTACCTCAGTTTTGGGAAAAATAAAATTATTTCAAAGAGACTCTTGAGGCCTTCCGTGCAGTTAATTTTATTTGATTTGAGTTCGGGGTGGATAAACTTGAAAAGGCTGGAAAGGGCCAACTGCTTCGCCCTGTATATTGTCAGAGCTGGAATTTAATCAAATTTAATTTATTTAACACTTTACTGAATTTTACTTCAGTTGGCAGGGTCGAAAGCTACACCCTGTGTAGTATAGATGCTCAATTTAAATTAAACACTTTAGTTTAGAACGAAATTAACAAACGATTTATTTTCTGTTAACACACAGAGTTGAATATTTAAATAGTAAAATCAAATTTTTATTCACAAAAATTATTTTAACGTATCGACACTTGAAATTTGCCTGAGTCGGGTTTGCTGTATTTTGCTTAGTTAAATTTTATTTTTTATTAATGAGAAAATTCACTTAAAAACTAGGGTCGCGAAGACGATTTTATTTCACTCAAAGCTAGGGCCGCGAAGGCGATTTAAAATGTGGCACTGGGGCTGAATAATACTATTAACACCGATTTTTTACTAGGGGCTGCCTAGGAAGAGAACGGGAGCACTACTTTAAATTTCGTTAGATACACCGGGAACACAACTTTGGGTTTAGGCTCTGTGCCGACCAAAGGGTAACGCGGGTAGTAAGATTTATTTCGTAGATGCACCGGAAACACAACTTCCGGGGGCTTGGCACGCTCCCGTAGTTATACTAGTGATAGGGCACGACTCTCGCTGAGAGCTGGAAAAGCCGGAAAGGGAGCCAGACCATCATATGGCGCTCGAAGTTTACAAAATAAGATCCGCTTTGCTTCGTTCACAGTTTCTGCTGAACTTGATGGATGATACATTAGCACAATAAAACGTTGAAAAGAAGCATAAAAGTAGAATCGTTCTGTGATAGAGCCTGAGTGTGAGGCATATTTAGAAATTCATAGAAAGCTTCGTCTACTTCTCTAAAGGCCATCCACGTCTTCCATGCAGTGATTTTGCCGATACCTCCAAAACTTGGAAGAGTATCTGCCCCAGTAAAAACATGAAAGAAAGGAAGCAAGTTGAACCCCAGGTGAAAGTTTCTGCTGCACTGGTGACTTGGAAGATATTGAAGATGCCTTTCTGTACCATATTTAATCCATAATTCCTCTATTTTATCTAACATAGAAAGGGCGTATATGGCAATTATTTGTTTTCCAATGGGTACATCTCCATCCAATCCAAACAAATCTTGTTTGTTTTGACTGTGTGCGAAAGAGTTAAAATTTGGGTTTTACGCTTACCCTTGTTCCAGAACCTTTTGCTTCTCTTGCACCTGTTTTTAGGCTTCCTGGAACATACTGATCGAACACAATGTCTACCTTTAAAAGTTTGATCCGAATATAAGATTCAACAATGCTGTCGCTATACTGTTTGAAGGTTCTACTTGACTGTGGTGTCAACATGTGAATAAGAGTAGCCTCAGCAATAACTACAGCAGAGACATCGGCCATTCCGACAGATTGTTCAGTAGTTTTAGTCGACTGAAGAATGCAGGAAACAATGTCAAATTTCTTTGAGGGTTTTCGCAGTTTTCCAAATTCGGATATATAAGGTGAATACGAGGTATTTTCCTTGCTAAAAAATTCATTAATATCTAAATGCCTGATTTAGCTAGCAATATAAAGTCAGCTAAAAATACTGTTGTCCCTTCGTGGGTCGACAATTTTTTTACTCAGAAAAGGCAGATTATTTCTTTTAATAACATCCTGGATTGACATTCTTCTCAGCACTATTAGTTCTTATACGAATGTTTCGTATTGTTCCTTTCCAATTCCAAAGGCTGAAGCAACAGACTTTGAGCATTCTTCAGATAACAAAATTCTACCGCTATTGACTGTAGTCAATTCACCTTCCTTAAATGGATTACCACACTCCTCAAATACCCTCACGAGAGAAGTAACGTGGGTTTGAAATCTACGAAAGAAGCTTGGACTGTCTTCATAATATGGTGCAATGGTGGTAAGTAAAAATTCTTGGTCCGATTTGCTGCGAATTTTTTTAGGTTACCAGATATGTTCATGAACTTTGGAGAATATCTCAAAAACTACCCTTCGTACACAAAAATTGAATATAACCTTTTTTAAAGAGCGTTACTTAAGCTTTAAAATTAATATTGGATAAAAAATAACAAAGATACGAGCGATAACTAAAGGTATCGGCCATCTTGATGACGTCATCAAGAGAGAGTGTCTCCCGGTGGCTTTTTAAACCTTAATATGCATACAAGTATCTTTGATAAAAAACTGTCCTTTAATAATCACATCACGGAGATTGCCACAAAGACTTAACAAAGCTTTAGAATTTATTGTCACACACACTGAAGCTATTATATACCACCTTTGTTCGCCCTAATTTAGAATATGCCTCTATTATTTGGTGTCCTAACTACATAACATGTATCGATAAGCGCAGATTTTTAAAATATGCTCATTTTAGAACGTAATGGGAATATCCTCCTACAGGATTTCCTGAATCAGTACTACTCATAAATTTCGGCTTCGACGCACTCGATCACAGACGCACAAAAGCTTATCTGATCTTATTACACAAGATAATTCATAACAACAAAAACTGCTCAGAAATTTTATGTATGTTTAATTTTTGTACTCCCAAAGCTGAGGCAAGACAGATACAAATCTATTTTATCTGCAAACTGCACGAACAAATATAAAAAATTATTCTGATAGTCGAGAGGTAAGCGCACTTGCCTTTCACCCAAAAGTTCCGGGTCGATCCCCGGTCGTGGGAGTGGAAAATAATGTGAGAAAGATTTTTCCACTATACGCGGATTTTGGGTGTGTGTCCCTTGTCTCTAAATGTGTAGTCCCCTCCCACACAAGGTTCTTCTAGTGCCTTCCGGGATAAAGGGGGTCGTCATTACCTGTGGTGTATTTATTATTTATTCCCCTCTCCACAGTATGCGTAACAATTATAACAACTTAAATTGCTTACTTGACATTATGTCTTGCAATATCCCGTCAATTAAAAAGATGGATTTATGATTGTGAAGAGTCCCCTACTCCAGTGTATTTATTATGAATTTAAATCCTAGTCACGGCACCAGTGAAACGACTCCATTCCCAGTCTATTAATTGATTACAAAATCCTTAATCGTGAAGCAATCAAGGATATATTTAATTCTACCCAGTAATTATTTACTCAGTTTTACGTTAAGATAAATAAGCAAATTGGCCATTTGCCTGATCGTCCAGTTATAGGACCCAAACTTCGTTCTGTTGGTAGTAACGATTTATATTTACCTCAGGTTCTTTTATGCAAAGTTTGATATTATTTGTTTCTATCTGATACCATGTCCTTAGAAAATTAATAACCTTTTAATTTCAGTACCTTGTAGGTTTGAACATACTGTTTATGAATTAAGAAACCTTGTTAATCATTTATGTTATTTAGTTGTTGTTTTATTACTGTGGATTTATGTGTGAGGTTTGTAAGGTAAGTTGAAAGAAAAGACAGAAATCGTTTTTATACGTATATTCAGATGTTGGTGACAAATCCTCAAACTGGGAGGGAATAAGCTAGTACTCTCAAGGTACGTTCAATGTTCCTCGAAGTATGCTCATAAAAATCTATTTATGGCTTCATGACGTTCGTAATTACATGCCACGTGGCGGTATGAACCAGCGTAAAACCTTACGACTGATGAGAGGATCTGATTTGAGAAACATAATGGCGGGTACCACATTTATGGTGGCAGCTACTACAATCACTGTCGAAGAGATATCGTAGAGGGTGTGGAATACATAACGAACTGGAGGGGAATGCATTCGGCTATAGGGGTCATAAATACATAACCAACTGTAGGGAAATATATTTAATCCTAAAGAGTAATAAGTATGTATGAAATACGTAACCAACTGCAGGGAAATGCATTTAATTCTGATTGTAACTTCCCTCAAGGGAAATCTGGTGTCGTGCCGTAATCTGTATAATTGGAATAAAATGATCCATACTTGTAAAGTCTTAACGCCAGAACAAATAAACAATCTCCGTATAGAAACCCCCTGTAGCGTACCTTAACAGTACTTACATTGCGTTGACCGCAAATAAGTAGAGTAAGCCACCCTCATACAAAGGCCCTTGTTGAACGTGATGGCATTGGCCATAAACCTTTAGAATAATGCTAGATAGTTAGGATGACTGGGGTCGTTGTCCTGTTGACCCATTAACATAATTCAAAATTCAAAGAGCATGTATTAAAAATATGAGAGTAAACTTCCATCCCTGTTGAGAAAGGGGAACAATATTATCTGTTAACTATAGCAAAACAATGTTTGATCTGAACTAACCTGACTCTAACTTGAAAAGAAACTATTTGTCTGTCTATTGAATAAAGCAAAAATGAAATGAACATAATTTTTTAAACTGTTTGTAAATTAATTAAGATCAATTGAATTATGATGCAACTTAAATGAATCTTAAAACAAAAGAACGTTGTTCTCAAACCAGTGAAAAATTTTGTTCTAAGTTTCCCTAGCTCTCATTGTTGGTCCCCTAAATAAAGAAACTTAATTAAAAACTTAGATACCACCGCGGCTGAACGGCCAGTGAACGTTAGGCTCAGTATGTATAAGTCTACAGATTCTCCCCCGGATTACTTATATCGTTGCCAGATAAATTTAGAAATAATGATGAAATTTAGTTAACTGATTTGAAAAATGGGTAAGGCCGCGGGACGGGCATGTGAGCCTCGCCTGAACAAATTGCAATCTCTCTGTCGGTAGCCACATCGACGTCGTCGTCTTGAGGAACTTCGTCAGAGTCTCACATCTTGCTGGAAATTAGGTTATACTTCATGACTGGGTGTCTGCTGCTATTTCTTCAAAGTACAAGGCCTCGATATGGAAAGTATCGGGAATAATTAGATCGGATTTAATTCTCTTGTACGTCCTGGGAGAATCTCTGGTGGCTGGGTTTGGTTTCTTCTATGTAGTAGCTTCCTGGGCGGTCAAAGGAAAATGACCCTATTCCGCGATTTCCTCATCGCTTTTATATGTACGCCACCCTATGCAAATCGTATATGGCGCGAACGAGAGGGAGAAAGAGAGAGAGAGGCGTTTGGAGACACCTAGTCGGCTACTTGAAAATGGCATTTGTTAAATTTTAGTTACGAGCTCCAATGACTAATAAGTTTCATTATGGATTAACCTCTATAACATCTGTTTAGAGATGCAACGAATTAGCATAGCCTAACGTTGCTTTTAAGACTTTTTAAACTTATTAACTTATTTTAAACTAATTATGTACAAAATAAAATTATTTGACTTGAAAACTGAAATATTATGCAAATGAGTATTTAAAATTGATAATGGTCTTTTTAAATTCAATTTCTTGTAACTTTGTCATAAGAAAAAAATAATTATTGATAAATTAAATAGGAGTAATTGAATTTGATAAGAAAGTAAGAAAATAATTTGAAAACGGCTGGCCCATATATAATTGATATATTTCGTTGCTTCTTCACTGTTGGTTGTTCATATTTTTCTCCTCTATTTGTACATCCTCTTTCTTTGTATATTTAAAACGTTTCTTGTTAATTTATGTTTCTTTATTTTTTTACTTAAATGTAACTTATTTCTTTTGTGCATTTCTCCTGTTCTGTAATTGGGTCGCATGGCCTGTTGAATAGTGTATATAAAAAAATAAATGAATAAAATATGGACGGTATAGAAAAAAATGAGGAATCTTTTGACTTTTAATTAATTCTGAAAAACCCAACTGGCAGAAGAACCTTCAGGTAATTCCACAAGAAATATTTACTGTCTCCTAAATCCTACGAAATCACTTAAAAAAAACTTCTTGTATTAATATCAAACAACAAATGTTGTTTTCCATTGTTACTATTTGCACATATTGTATAAAAATCTCTGTATTTACTGAAAATAAAACACCATTTACAATACAAGTTAGAGAATTGGCCCATATTAAAATTCTACTTGGAGACTTCAACTATGGATCAGACAGGGAACCCTATATTTGACCATGATCCACAGACACCGACATATTGAACGATTTTTTATTAATTTAACCGTTTAGATACAATATTAATAAAAATTCATGAAGAAAAAATATAAATACACTTGTTTACAGATAAATATGTTACAAAATATTATTGAAAAGCAAAGAATAGAATTATATTGACATTGAAAAAACAAGGTACTGAATAATGACTTAATGATGGTTATAAAAATATATTATCCATATATATTCTAACGATTATTTTATTACTGTCAACCCACTTTACTAATTTCCGTTAAAAAAATATGGCCCTAATTTTTAAAGTATAATATTATATTGCAATTAGGTTTATTTCAGGTTAATTATGGTTCATGCTTATTTCTTTCATATAAAGTATAAGTTATAATTTCTAGTTTATAGTTTGTAATACAGGATGTTCATTTCTAAACGAAATTTGTCTATTTATCTTTTTTTTCTAATTTAGAAGAAAAATAGGTACTGTTTTTGTTAAGCAAAATTGGGTTCCCCAGATAAGCTTTGAAGAGAAAAAGTTAATGTGTATACACAAACAGAGATACTCTATACAGTGTATCCCCGGATGGACCTAATTATACTGTAATTCTTCTTATTATGCATTTTAAGAGAAAAAGTCATTCTTCATAAAAAAAATTGCGCTATTTAAGATTTCTTTGAATGTGTTCAAACAAATTTTTATACTCCACCAACATTTTTACTTTTTTACATCGTAGTCATGAAACCAGTTTTTTTCCTTTCTTTGAAAATGGCTTTAGGATACAGTCAGTCGCTATTTACAAAAATATATCAGCAAATATAATAATAAACCTAAACTAGCATCAGTTAAAAGAGAACGAATGGACGTGGATATAGAAGAATTCGAGGATAAGTATAGGTGCGCAATTTCTACGGCCCTATCAAGGCATTTTAGAATAATAGACATATAAACAGAGAAGCTGGTTATTTAGCCTTTACATTCCTTATAGTACCTCATCCAGCTTTGTCCTTTGTACTAGACTCCACAGCTTTGATAAAGGCCTTTTGTAAAGCTGTCCGCCTTTGGCTTTTCTTCTCCGATTACTTGGAAGTCTCGCCAGGTCTTCACAGTGGCACAATACGTGAACTGAGGTTTCCTCATCCTCTTCTCCGTTATTGTATTCGCAAATCGCCCCTTGACGACTATTGCTAAATCATCAACATATCCTAAGCAATAGCAGCTTTCTGTAGACAGTTTCCGGAGGAGTTCGTCAACCAGGGTTTCCCACAGTCGTGGGGATAGTACTCCTTACTCCTCTCTGGGGGGCAACCTCAATGGAGGCCTCACGTAAATTGGATATTATAATCCTACTGTCTAGGCTGGCTTTAATCCATTGGCAGATCACTGTTGGGACTCATTTGCTTGATAATGCCCTCGTTAGTGAGTGTGTTGTTGCGTTATTAAACGCTCCTTCTATGTTACTACTGCCATTTCCTTGTCATCTAAGGACTTTACTAGTAGCCTGTTTAATTCATCCAGCGCAAGGTCTGTCGACCTCCCGGTATGGGTATTAACGTTCACTTAGGGGGTTTTCCCTGAGTAATTCGTCTTAAATGTACCTATCTAACAGTTTTTCCATCGTTTTAAATAGGAATGAGGATAGGCTTATAGGCCTATATGACTTGGGCGTTTGGTCCGATAATCTACCTATTTTTGGTAGGTAGATGACTCTCACATTCCTCCATATATTTTGGTATGTATCTAAAATTCTCCAGGAAAAGTAAGCCCTGAATATTTTACATAAGTAAGGTATTAATACCTCTAGCCCCTTTTGGAGCAAGATTGGATATATTCCGTCTATCTCATGAGATTTGAATGGTTGGAGCTTACTAATTACTCATCAGATTTTCCCAGGTTTTATAACCTCGGTGGCCAATCTCCAGTCCGCGAGTTTGGGCCGTTCTGGTCTTTGGTCTGGATAATGCCTATCCTCTAGGTCTGTTACTATCAATCAGCCCAGAAAATGTGCCTCCATGAGCAATTTAATACATTCCATCATTGTTTCCGTGTAGGTTTCATCATTTTTTTTTTATAAAACCTACTTTATTTGCAGTACAACAATCCTTCGCCAGGACTCTATGGATTCTGGAAGCTGCAGGACCATCACTGACTTCTTCGCCGAATCTCTTCCATGGGTCTCTCTTTGCTTTGCGGACCTCATTATTGTACTGCGTAAGTTTTACTTTTTAGGTATCCCAGTCTTGGTTGGATTTGGCCCTATTAAATAGCGTTCTAACCTCAGCCCTAAGGCCTTCTAGGTGATTATTCCACCAGACTGTTTTAATAGACATAGCACAGTACTGGGCCATGGGATAGGGGAAATTAACATCTAGCTATTTAGAAAATATTCGCCAACATTCAGTGAAACCAGTTAGAAACGAATTAAAATTTTGTCCCTTGGCACTTTCAATTTGAGCTCCAGTCAGGATATAAACATATACTTTTTAATTCAATTTAATAAACTGGTGTGAACTGGTAATAAAATAAAATGCGGTAGGTACAAAAAAAATATAAAAAAACACGCTCTTACAATTCTCACTATAAACTCGTTTAAAAATTAAATTGTAATAACTATCCATAATAAATAAAGTTGAACAAATGATAAATAGACTTTGATACGTGCTGGATTTGGAATTAGAACATGACTAAAATTAATTAAAGATATTAATATGTGTAGTCTGCATGTTCGAATTAAATTGCAATTAAGATGTTTAGTTTAATAAATACTATTTATCTCTTTTCAAACTGCTTATATACCACGTATGAATCAGCGTAATATCATGTTATATTAGATAGTTAAGTAGGTAATTAACAAAGAAATGCGTTATCCATACGTACTTCTATACAGGGTGATTCAAAATAGAGTATTGTTATGTGCACGCCTACGCCATTGCCTCATGAAATATACGAGAAAGGGCCGGAGGCGCCTGGATAATTCTAAAAGGATCGAGTACATTTGACGCAAGTATACAGGGTGTCCCACGACGAACTGCGGTGATCGATATCTCGAAAAGTAGACATCGAAAAATTTTGAAAATTTGGTAGTAAACTAATGTCGATGGGGGCAACTCGGCTAAAATATTTTCAAGATGGTGGCACTTCCGGTTATACCGGAAGTCGATACCAATTTGCTTATTTTAAATAGGACACTCTATATATTATTACATTTTTGGATTGTACGCAAAATTCTCGACCGATTTTGTGTATCATGCCCTATACCTAGGTCTCTCTGTTTTTGAGATATTTCAATTTTTATGTCAAAAATGACGTTTGTGGGCCCTAAAAGAATTATCAATTTTTCCTATAAGAAAGCCTTTATTATCTAATTTGGGTTCGATTCTTTGTTAAAAAAGACCTACATTTATAGAGTTTTTATAATATTTTGATAAGTATTAATGCAGGGTGTTCAAAAAATAAGAATACAGATGAAATTGAGAAAACTGTCAAAAATCAATTATTTCAAATGGAAACCCCCAATTTTTATAATCTTATCTTATTCGCCATTAAAGGGGTAAGTTTGTATATGGATGTCTATTCCGAAAATTTTTAGTTTTCGAGATATTCCCAATGCAATATTTCTATATGGGTATTTTGTTATGGATATTAAGTTAAATTACTCTTAGTTGGCTCTGACGGCGTTGAGTGCTAAACAAATGTATGTAGCTGTCACTTACCATTTGACAAATATCAATTATCATGCCGGGGCGCTTAAATTATACGCACGAGGATTACTTAAATTTGTTTATAATCTATGGAGAATGTAATAAAGTTTTATCAAGAACGTGTGAAATATTTGCTAATAGATATCCAGATAAACAAAAACCGTCTCCGAACAGTATTAAACGAATAATGGAGAATTTCAAAAATTTTGGCGCCGTTAAGGTAACAGTTCATAAAATAAAACCAATTGTCGATGATGAAAATATCGAAATTGCTATTTTGGGATATTTTGCGGCATATCCTTTGACATCCTTAAGACAAGTGGCCTTACAAACAGGAATCTCCAAGAACTCTATTCATAGAATTCTTTTGAAACACAAGATCCATCCTTATTCCATTTCTATGGTTCAACACCTAAAGGACACCGATTTGACCAGAAGAGTTCATTTTTGCGAATTTATTTTAACAATGTTACAAGGCGACTTTCGATTTTTGGACAACATAATTTGGACTGACGAGGCAAAATTTACGAAAAATGGACTTTTCAACAGACATAATTCCCACTTTTGGCGTGATTCAAATCCCCATGCCGTGAGATTGCGAAATTATCAAGAAACCTGGAAATTTAATGTGTACTGTGCTGTGAGAAATGATGGAGTCGTAAAATTTAATTTTTAAGAAGAAAACTTAAATGGTAATGAATTAATTCTTAAATAATAATAATAATAGTTCCTGTTTTTCAAATTACGTATCAACTTTTTTTTAGGTGAAAGATATTTGAATATATTACAAGATTTAGATAATGAATATTTGAACAATTTACCGCTAGCTGAACATAGGCAAATATTTTACCAACACGACGGCGCGCCACCACATAGCAGCTTCATAGTTAACAACTTCTTGGAAGAAACTTTTTATGATAAGTGGATTGCTAACAATGGATCTTTTCTGTGGCCTCCCCGTTCTCCGGATCTGTCTTAGACTATTTTATATGGGGAACAATAAAAGATATGGTTTATTTTAATCCAGTCACAACAATGGAAGATTGTCATGCAAGAGTAAGGAATGCTTTTGAAAGATTATCTCCAGGTCCTATTAGAGCGGCCACCCATGACGAACTAATCAAGAGGTGCGAAAAATGTTTGGGAGTTCAGGGTGGACACTTTGAACACTTATTAAAATAAAATATTTTCCTGAATATAAGTAGTTATACTGTTAGTATTTTATGTAAGAACCTTTTGTATCTAAGTTACATTTGTTTAATTATTTTATGAACTGTTGCAGCTTTTGCTTCTCTGGATATCTATTAGCAAATATTTCACATGTTTTTGATAAAACTTTGTAACATTCTCCATAGATTATAAACAAATTTAAGTAATCCTCGTGTGCATAATTTAAGCGCCCCAGCATAATAATTCACACTTGTCAATTGCTAAGTGACAGCTACATACATTTGTTTAGCACTCAACGCCGTCATAGCCAACTAACAGTAATTGAACTTAAAATCCATAGCAAAATCCCCATATAGAAATATTGAATTGGGAATATCTCGAAAACTAAAAGTTTTCGGAATAGACATCCATATACAAACTTACCCTTATTTTTAATGGCGAAAAAGATAAGATTATAAAAATTGAGGGTTTCCATTTGAAAAAAAATGATTTTTGACAGTTTCTCAATTTCATTTTTATTCTTATTTTTTGAACACTCTGTATTAATACTTATCAAAATATTATAAAAACTCTATTAAAGTAGGTCTTTTTCAACAAAGAATCTAACCCAAATTAGATAATAAAGGCTTCCTTATAGGAAAAATTGATCATTCTTTTAGGGCCGGCAAACATCATTTTGACATAAAAATTTAAATATCTCAAAAACAGAGAGACCTAGGTATAGGACATGATACACAAAATCGGTCGAGAATTTTGCGTACAATCCAAAAATGTAATAATATATAGGGTGTCCTATTTAAAATAAGCAAATTGGTATCGACTTCCGGTATAACCGGAAGTGCCACCATCTTGAAAATATTTTAGCCGAGTTGCCACCATCGACATTAGTTTACTACCAAATTTTCAAAATTTTCTGATGTCTACTTTTCGAGATATCGATCGCCGCAGTTCGTCGTGGGACACCTTGGATATATATAGTGGACCCAAGGGTACTGGGACAGTTTTGTATTAGATGAGAAGTGACAAGATGAAATAAGAAACATTAAGAAGTTGTGAATTATAGCATTGAGACTATAGTAGATGAAACTTGTAATCAATGAGTACTAATGCGTAAAAGGACTTAATTATTGTAATTAAGTGACTAATAATGTAGTGGTTTATGAAAAAGTTCTTGTTGCAATTTATTGAACCTACATACAGGGTGTTTACTGGAGATTGTCAACACGTAACAAAATCAACGCACAGTACAAAATATAGAAGTTGTGGCATTATTAAACGCTACTTAAGTTGGACGACTGTATAGAATACTGACCTAACCCTGGTAGTCGCATGCTTCTGTAGTCCAGTCGCCTTGTGTTAGGCCATTGTTGCTTATTTTAGTGATAAGCTCAAATTTTACAAATGCCCCCAAACAAAGTGTTTAGTAACAAGGAGGGTAGGGACATTAATATTTAATGTATGAATTAGCAGCTTCTGATCTAATGCAATACGTTTTCCTAACGAGTCGAGGTTTTTATGTACTCACATACAGGGTGTCCCAGTAGTGTGTCAAAGTCCAATATCGGTCTTATTAGCAGACTTTGGAATTATTTTTTTATGAAAGTGATATAGTGTCTAAAGGCGCACGTTTTAAAAATATTTTGAAATATACAGGGTGGCTCGCTACAGCGGAGCATCTTCGAGGTAATTTATTTTTAATGGAACACCCTATATATTTTTGCATTTATGAATTCAGCGTAAAATTACCTTTCCAACGACCTCCAGGTTTTTGGTTTTTGACATGGCGAGCTATTCAAAAAAATTTGAAAATTTTTGTCGAAACAAGGTTTAACAAATTAATTTGCTGTGGGTGTATCACTATTAATTAAGAAGATTTATTTTGCAGTTATATAGACAAGGAATGTACCACGACGACACAACCACCAAACACTGATTATAATAATTATACAGGGTGTATTTTATACTAGTGCTAATTCAGGACATTTCAAAGTGAATTTTCTGAATTTTTTTTCAAATGGTATATTATTGTATTTTTGAATTGGCACGTTAATTCTCTACGATTTCTGCGAATAATATCCCATACCTAAAATATATATTTCCAGAGATATTTTTACTTTTTCATTAAAAACCGTTAAATTATAATATTTTTCATTTTCAACTGATCTAGTAGCCATGATGTTGACATAAAGTGAGAATAATTGAAAATTATCTTATTAACTATTGTGACAAAGTATTTACATTTATTTTAAGTTATAAATTAGTTTATAATTCTCACTTTCCAATAATGAATTTTTCGAGAGAAGAAATGGTTGATATGGTTTATGTTCTGGGTGCGAGTGATAAAAATTGTTTGCTGTCAACTCGAATTAGGACCGGATGGATATGGGTGGGGGCCTGTAGGTAAAATTGGGGTGGAGGCTTGCTCAAGACCGGTGATTTTTGGAAAATCAACCTTCATAGCTTTCTGCTATCTGTTTTATAATTTTTAGTCATTGCAGGGTAACAAACGTAGAAATGTTTAACATTTTACATTAAACTTATAAGCGAATATTCCGATATATATCCTACAGTAGGTATGGGGTCGGTTGGGCCAGACAGTGACGTTACCGCCACCAAGTAGGTAATCTGTATTACTGGCCGAGGAGGTGGATTCGTGGGTGGTTCTAAGGGTATCATGGATGGTTCATGGGGTGTCATGACCTGTTTGAAAGCTGTACAGACCTGTTTGAAAACCGTACAGGTCTGTACGAAAAATAAACAGGTCTGTATGAATATTAAACAGATCTGTACGAAAAATAAACAGGTCTGTACGGTTTTCAAACAGGCCTGTACACAGTGGCGGTTTCTCTGAGGAGGCAGAGGAGGCTGGGCCTCCCTACTTCTGATTTGCCTTTACAGTTACTTTACATATTTACATTATTATAAATATAAATATACTTTATGAAACGACAAATTTAAATTAACAGAAATATTCCCTAAATCTGCGAATTTAAACTATTATTATTATAACCGGCAACGCTGCACAACTGTAACATTCTATCCATGGTGACTGGTGAGGCAGGCCTCCAAACGCTTCTAACATAGCTTTCGCGTTTAGAATGGTTCAATTTGAAACGGTTGAAGCTACCCATTAAAATCTGCTCTCAAAACCACGTGCCGGAGGCCAAGCTCCGGACCAATAGGAACAAAGATTAATGAACATCTGACTTTTATTTTCCCGCTTCCTGAGTCCAGACAGTCGTACCGTTTACCGTTTAGGTTAATTGAAAGTAAAAGTGTCTGTGGTGGTTGTATTTTATTAAGTGCAATAAATTCATTTAAAATTTTTGTTTAAATATTGATAAAACGTCAAAAATGGAATTAAACGTAAGTACAAGCAATAAAAATGGTAATGTCAGTAACGGTGAAGTGTTTAAATCTGTAGATGATATTGTAAATTTCCTTTTGAAGAATGTTCATTTTAGTCAATTAACATATGATGACAAGATATTTATAATAAAAACTTTAAAAAGGCCCCAACCTACCATGCAAAATCTCATAGTAACTTCAAAACATAATCGTTCTTTTTGTGTACAATGGTATGATAAATGTGAGTGGTTAACTGGATGTCTAGTACAAAATAAATTATATTGCTGGTATTGTTTACTTTTTTCTAATGACCCAGAGAACACTGTTTGGTCAAAATTAGAATATAATGATTTAAAAAACTTACCCAGATCAATTGAAAGGCATGCTAGGTCAAAAGGACATTTAACTGCTTCAATAAAATTCAAGTTATTTGGCAAACAGAATATTTTAAATTCTATTGATCAAGGGCACAAACAGTCAATTGTAGATCATAATGTAAAGGTTAAAGAAAATAGAGATATCTTAAATAGACTAATTGATACGGTAAATTTTTTATGTTGTCAAGAATTGGCTTTTAGGGGACATGATGAGAATGTGCATTCAGATAATAGAGGAAATTTTCAAGAGCTTATTTCTTTTCTGAGCAGATACGATGGCAAAATGGAACAATTTTTAAACGAAGCTACAGTTTTTTCGGGAGCTTCTAAAGCTATTCAAAACGATTTAATTGAATCAATTAGTTGTGTTGTAGTACAAAAAATTGAAAGCGAATTAAATGAAGTACCTTTCTTTTCTTGGCAAGCTGATGAAACCACAGACATCAGCTGCTGTTCACAGTTATCGGTTGTTTTCAGATATGTTATTAAAGGGCAAGTGGTTGAACGATTTGCAGGTTTTTACAATGTTAGTTCAGGTCGAACCGCAAATGATTTATTTAATTTTTTAACAGAAAAATTTGGAAAATATGACTTAAAAAATAAACTTGTTGCTCTGACATATGATGGGGCATCAGTTATGGCTGGTCACTTAAATGGCTTACAGGCAAAAATTAAAACAATGGCCCCTCAGGCACTTTTTACACATTGCTATGCGCATACGTTGAATTTAGTATTGAGTAAAGCCTGCACAGATAGCATCAAAGAATGTAAAATTTTTTTTGCCAACTTGTCTGGATTTTCATCATATTTTTCAAAATCAACTAAAAGAACAGAGGTACTTAATACCATAGGATCTGACCGTTTACCGTCAAATGTGGCAACAAGGTGGAATTTTACATCTAGAGCAGTTTTTACAGTATTCAAAAACAGGGATAAGTTAATAGAAGTTTTTGATTATATTTTGACACATGATGATTTCAAACAAGATCAGCCAACTTTAAGAGAAGCTGTTGGCTTAAAAAGACATCTTAAAGATCCTCATTTTCTCTTTCTTTTACATACTTTTAAATTTATCTTTAAACACACCGATGTTGTATTTTCAATTTTACAAAATAAAAGCACAGACATTTCATACGCCAGGAAACGTTTGAATGCATTAACTATTACATTGCAAAATTTTAGAAATAATGAAATTCATTTTAATGATCTTTACAACCAACTGTCTGAAGATTTCCAAAGTGGTGAACCGGCGCCAAAGAAAAGAAAGACAACATTAAATCTTCAAGATTTGAGACTGAATTATAAACAGATTTTCAATGAAATTTTGGATACAATAATTAATCAACTACAGATAAGATTTTCCGATTTAGATAAATTAGAATTTTTCGATTTAATAAGAAAAGATAATTTTCTCTCATATTCAAAAGAATTTCCAAATGATAAATTTGAATCATTATTAAAACAATATAACCTTTTTGATTCAATAGCACTAAAAAATGAATTAACAACTGTATACGCTGACAAAGAATTGTTTCAAAATTGTCAAACCCCTACCAAAATGATTTCATTTATTTATAATAATGACTTAATTTCTTGTCTAACAGAATTTTATAGATTACTTACTTTAGCTGTCACAATTCCTGTTACGTCTGCTTCAGTAGAAAGGAGTTTTTCCGCCCTCAAACGAATCAAATCATTTACTAGAAATACTATTGAGCAAGAAAGATTAAAAAATATTTCTATCATTTCTATCGAAAAACGGCTTGTTAAGGAACTAACACAGAATAATACATTTTATGACGAAGTAATAGATATTTTTGCCAAACAAAAAGATAGACGGATTTCATTAATTTACAAGAACATTTAGACATGTAGTTTTTTTGTTCAATTTCTTTTTTGTTTAAAATTTAAAAAACCACCACAGCAATTATTCTACTTCTGTAGATTGTAAGTATACTACCAAGTATATTTTTATTTGTGTTGTTTTTCAGTTTGTTATTATTTAACTATTTTTAATTTGAGAATATTTTTATTTATGTTATCGTTTCAGAGTTTATTATTTATTTCATATTACTATATAATTGTTTTGATTGTGGTAGCATTTGTGCCATATTATTATTACTATTATTATATTAATAATTAACTCCCTCACCTATTAAAAGCACCCCTACCCCACAATCCCTTCCTGGCAAGATATAATTCAGACCTCCACGTTGGTTCTTGCTGGACGGTAGAATTTGTTTTTTACTTTATACTTTGATACTTATCATAAAACAAATTATACTGACTAACATGAAGAGAAAATTACTAATATTTGTGTAATGGTAAAGTTTAAAAGTTGACCTTGATATTCGCAAAATTTTCATCGCGGCGCACATGTGTATACCTCCCGCCCTCGGAACCACCTAGGCCTATCTATCCCCTGCCTCCCCAGTTTAAAAACTGAGGAACCGCCACTGCCTGTACAGCTTTCATACAGGTCATGACACCCCCGTGTACCATCCATGACACCCCATGAACCACCCATGAACCCATACCTCCCCGGCCGGTAATGAAGATTCCCTACTTGGTGGCAGTGACGTCACTGTCTGACCCAACCGACCCCATACCTACTCCTGTATATACGATTTTATTACAGTCCAACCAGGATACTGAGGTGGCGTTATTTTTTATTAGCCTTGAAATTACCATTTAAATATTTTACATTATCGTATAACCTCTTAACATTTTTCGGATAAGGCCTGATTGAGCTTGTATTTATCCGCCCTAAATTCGTCCGTCGCGTCAAGTAAACTGGCATGGACAAGCAAGAGCTCGATTGTATTGAAATTTGGACATTAAGTTAATGTTGGCTAGGGAAAGAGTAATCCTATTGTTTTTTAAAAAAGTCTTTTTGTAAAAATAAGGTTTGTGACAAAGATTTTAAGAAAACAATGTACCTATTATGAAGAATATTGCAACCTCGGAAAAGATTGTACAAAAACAAAAATACTGCATAATGTACGACCCGCATTTCATCATCCAAGTGGGCATCCTCAGTAGATGATTGAAGTAGAAATATAACGATTGTACCTTGAACATTATTAACTTTCCAAAATAACTGCAATAAGGAGTATCTCATAGAATGTTCAACAAATATATAAATACTTTTCTCTAAAGTATTGTCCCTCAATCACGAATCATTATGTTTGTATAGAGGTTTAAGAGATCTTTGAAAATAGATAGGTTCAATTGTTTTTTTACATCTAAAATGCGCCATTCTATCAAACGTTATACTTCTATGCCGATAGATGCGTGAATTGATGCGTATTGTATTTGGTAATAATTTTTCTATTTTAAACAAAAGTAAATGTCTATTACTTAATTCTGTTCTTGAGAAAGTAGTCTGGGTAGGCGAATGAGCAAATTTACACAAATTACTATCGTGACCTAGATCGCAAACGTTCGTGATGACAAAAAATAATTACTCAGCATATTTGTCAAGGGCCGTGGCCTGAAAGATGCGGTAACACACTGTAAGGTCGAGTGACCTTTCCACCTGTTGAATTCGTTGTCTCTTAAGTGCATAAAACTAGCAGACAGATATTAATGCTCGCAATGTATTTGGGTGACAGCAGAGAGTTGGTGACAGGCGGTCCTCTCATCATAATGAAATAATGTTCATTTAGCTATACAGTGTGCCAAACAAAACAAGTTTTAGTGATTTTTGTTTTTACCCCAAAACGGAACGAAGCCAGAAGAAGGATTATGTGTTTGTGTCACATATTAGGCAACCCAACATACAACTGTCATAACACTAACCACGCGAAATGAATTCACTGAAACTTGACTCTTAATGCTCTAGCTAATAAACACTATTATCAAGAGGGTTAAAACATAGCTTAGAATTTCATTTTATTTCTACCTCACAGAAAATATGTAAGAACTTTCAATAATATAACTAATTTATTCACAAAGTATGTGCACAAATATGTAAAATATATTAGAAGAAATTAACTTTTAATTCAATAAATTGATCTTACATGTGAATTAGCGGATCCGGTCAATTTACCGAAAACGATTCGTCCAAAACTGTATATTGAAAGGACAATTAAGCGAATGGAATATGGAAGATTCATCGAAGATGGATAGTTCACCATAGAACAATTTACCGAATGAGCAATTCCACGAAAATGCATATTCATTATAACCCTCAGAATGGGGAACAATCCTAGCCAGTTCCTAATATATCCAATAGATGATGCCATGCGCGTACTCGGTTTAATGTCGTCCTCAATTTGTATCATATAATATATGATATAAATTGAAAATGACATATAACAACAATTTAAAGGTTATATTATAACTTTTAAATTGTTTAAATTTCCCAATTTCTGAGGGTTTCCCAATCTCTTATTTGTAGAAATGAGTAAAATTGATAAAGAGAATGAGGAAGAATCGAAGCCAGTTAGAGCACTTTGTTACACAGCAACAAGTTTTCATTTTTCATCCTAAAGAGTGACAAGAACATATTTTTTCGTATTGACATTGACGGACAAATAACCGAGTACACTCTGGCGGATAAAATAAAAGAGAATGTTCCCCATTAGAGGACCTAGATTCTCGAACGGATTCTTGACACTGACATTTCACTTTGAATTTTTAGTTTCAGTTTATTCTTCATGAGATTAACATATGGAGCTGCAGTATATTATTAGTGCGAGAAAGGGCAGGCAATTCATATTGAACTGCAACAGGTATCTGTTTGTAAAGGGTAAAATAGCTGGCAGTCGAATATATTGGAAGTCAGGGCCCAACCTGTGTGTGTGGAGGGGTGTCACACCCCTTCATTCAAATAATCAGTCGGCAAATCTCGACATTTCCCACAATGATCGACGTCTTCCAAAAATATTTAATAATCCCAAATCATAATAATTAATAAAAAAATAATCTGAAAATTCGAAAAAAAAGACTGACAATATGAATCCTTAATAAATTCCCAATTTAATGAAAGTACTTACTATCTTATTACAGATTAGGAAATACCGAAATACCTAGAGTAGAATGACAAAGCGAACAGCGGCTTTGGCTGCTTTATCGGCAACCTTTTCGATGATCTGTGTTACCCAGCTGGCCATTCCGTTTCTACAATATGTAATATGTCTTGCCACAACTAAAATATTTATTAACTATTAAAACGCAGACGCCGCGCCCCGCCTATACGTTGGTGAAATATGATCCGGAACAAAGAGAAAACAATATGTCAGACAATCAAAGATTTAATTGCTCTAGGTCCATATCAGCCAATTCTGCCACAATATCCTGTTAATTCCCAAATTATGCCAAATAAACAGCGAACTTTTAGTGCTCGTAGGTTTAAAGAATATCCTCATTTGGAGTACAGTATCATTGCGATGCTGTATTTTGTTTTGTTTGTTGTCTTTTTCCATCAGGGCTTCAGAGAAATTTTGCAGGTGTAACTTGGACCCAGAAAGGACTCAAAAATGAAGAGTATGGGTGCTAAACATCCGGGAAAACTTGCTCTTCATTTTTCTTCAAAAGCTCATAAAGCCGCCCCTTTGCAAGATTACTGCTACTTAACAGAAAGCAGAAGTGACTGATGTTTTGTTGAAAAAACTAACATTCTTCATGGGATTCAGGAAACTGTTGGTTATTTGTGACGTGACATCACAGCTAATTGAGTATTGAGTCCTTCAGAATGAAAGAGAAGAGCTTATGTTGATTCCAAAAGTCAAATGATTCTTGAAGGATAAGTTGCTCTGCTGTTTATTTTCAAGTCAGAAATACACTATAGGTGAAAATCATACGACAATAGATGGCGCTTCTAAGTGTCAAAAATTGATGTAATGGCAGTGAACAACAAAGTTTTACCATTATAGCAGTATACGTATTTATCACTAAAGAAACAGAGTTTTGTTAAATGAAAGTTGTGTTTGGTTTAATATCCTAAACTATTTAAAAAGATGAGCAAGTATGAAATTTTGCTAACATGTCTTTATCAAATAAAATTGAACCATCATCTTGATTGTATCTAATTGGTAAATTATCTAATAGATTTCCATTTCAAAGTGCTCACCATCGAAAACTGTCTGTGCAGCTCAGCGCCATCTATGCATCTTATCATATTAAAAAACATAGTTCAAATGTGCTTCTAAAGGGCAGAATATTAAAACATAATATTTCGAAGTTGCGAACTCCTCTATGAAATCCTTATTTTACTATAAGTACCGTAACCAAAGTGGAACCAACAGCTACTCTCCGGGCTATGTGCTCCGCTGAATTACAAGCCTGGTGCGTTCAGTGAAATAATTGCATATGACAAACAGAATGCTAATGCTTTGTAACTGAAATATTATGTTTTAATATTTTGCCCTCTAGAAGCACATTTGAACTATGCTAAGCCCACTCAGGCTATTTATTTTATGATTTCAACAGACACTGGACCGCTAGATGGCGCCTGCTGACTGTTTTGCATGTCGCTATCCTAAGGATACCGAGATGTACCAAATAGTCGAAGGATGCCTACCTTGCACTGAGCCAACAGCTCGAAACTGCAGTCTGCAAGTGGTATGTCACGACTGGCATGAGAGCTCCTTTAAGTAGGATCAGTCTTTCGGCTGGCGTTTGTTGCAATTGAAGCATTAGCGTTTTGTTGGTAATATGCAATTATTACACTTAACGTGCCAGGCTTGTAACTTCGTAACTTGTAATTCAGCGCCCGGCGGGGCACATAGCCCGGAGAGTAGCTGTTGGTTGCAGTCTGGTTATGTTATATAGTAAAATAAGGATTTTATGATAGTAAAATAAGGATTTTATGAAGGAGAGTTTGCGACTGAAATATTGTTTTAGTATTAAAAAACAATTTGTATCCAAAACTGAAGTCATTTACACATTCTAGCGATTGGCTTTTGCAAAGCTTAAATATTTATGCTGTTTTGCGAAATATTTTGCCTGGTAATTTTTATTTGTGTACCCTGTATACAATCTCTGATAGTTGTCAAATATTTGAAACTACATGGAAGTGTTTATAACTTAATACTTAAAGAACACACAGACTTATGAAATGAAAGTTAACAAGAACCTTTGAGACAGTAGAGACATGGCCCAATTACAATCTCTCTTGCACCTCAGCAATTTGAAGACGCTAGAATCTCTCTTCGAAATGATAAAACAACTTCTCCTTGCCTTTGTTTTTAACCCGCTTATCCTAGATAGGTGCTTGAAGCACCAACAAAGAAAATGAAACAAAAAATTACTACTTCAACATTATATTTTTAAAATATGTAAATAATATCCTAAAATTCAGTCAACAAAATAAATATAAACAAAATTTTACAATATAACAGATTTTTTGTTTATATTCTAATTAAAACTTATATTGACAATGTAAGTTGCATTTTATAAAATATAAATATAGCTCAATGATTCTAATACTATAATTACTACAATAAATACATGTTTTCTAGAATCTACTTTGATAATTGAATGAAGAGCCAAATTTCTCCTTCGCCGTTTATCCATTTATACCCTTTTCCTCCCTAAACGCCAAAAAAATGTACCAATTGCATTTTTAAATACAGATAGTTTCCAATATGCTAACTATCTAGTATTTGAATATGAATATTTTTTGTTTTTATGTTTATTTATTCTAGCATATAGTGATGTTGATGTCTGCCCAAATATTTTTTTTTATTAAACATTGTTTTCAAAAGATGAAATCTACTTTATTTATTATGCGTGTAGTAACATGGAGTGATAATCTATTTGTTGCGGAACAGTTAAAATTTGAGTACTTATTTCAAATTTATAACTTTTTCGCCTCGATAGCCCTATCTCTTTCCTTATCTTTATTACCATCACCCTTGACTACTTGCACCATTCTTAACGTCAAGACAGCCAGAATGGCATCCAAAGGATCCATAAAACCCCTCTGCATCCATTTTGGAATCGTAGTTCTGGCATGTGAGAAACCCAGCTTTTGGAGAATGTAATCTATACCATATGGTTCTATGTACTTGCCAGCCACGCTTAAGAGCCGCACAGTCGGTTCCAAATGCCACGTTTTGCAGTTATAATCACGCCAATCCTTAGCAAAGATATCTACATCGATAGACCCCTTTTTAGATTGCGTCTCACTCAATGTAGGTTTCGGTTTATCCGTATCTGAGTTTGCACGCTTTTCCAACCCACCAAGCTAAAACAATTGATAATGTACACAATGAAAGTTTTATTTATAATATCTCTTACCACCCTCTCCTTCTCTTTCACGTATGACGTGATTAAATCGTGTAGGAAGAAGAAAGCTTCTGCGTCGACCGTTACGAAAATGTGATCCTCAAATTCCGTGATAAAACTACACTCGACGGAGGGTTTTTCACCCGAAAGATCGGGGACTGCCGCCGTTTGCAGATGTTCTGTTTTTAAATGTAACTGCAGGCTGGGCAGTGCAAAAATAACCTCCCTGTTGTGGTTGGGGTCTGCTAGCTTCGGGGACGATGTGCTGCCCCTGGCACGTTCCATAGAATTGTTTCCGTCGCTTTTTTCTCTTTCAAGGGATGGAAATTTGTCTACTTCTACAAAAAAAAAAGTCTCAGAATTCTGGGCGGTTCCCCTGTAAACGTTGATCACTTACCATCAATTTGGCTGTTGGCAAACGCATACATGAACCATTCTTGTAAGGTTTTGAACTGTGGTGGGAAAATAACGCTTCGAGACACTTTGCAGACAGTGGCCATCGACAAGTGGGTTTTATAGGTGCTAAGACCTAGGCTACAGGTAAGTGTTTGCACTATATGCACATCCTGGGTAGGGGTACCTTCTACAACCACAAATAATACATACCTAAAAAATTCTGCCCATAAAGTGATTATTTTTGTTCATACCTGATGTCGATGTGCCTGGTATCTCCTGACTTTCTGTGTTAAAGTTAATGCACGGCTCTTTCAAGCTGAACAGAGCCCAAGACTTGCTCTTAAAATTGATACCATGGAAACACGCCAGAGATATGTTATTTCCGTGCAATTCCATTGTTCCGCCTAGTACAGAACCAAAAGGCGGAAGAGGTCCATGCATCGTACTGAGCTGAAGACCGGCTACTTGAGCCAGAACTTTCTGCCAGTGCCTGTGATGACGGGCATCATTCGTGGGGACCTGCTGCGATTGAGGCGGAACTGTCTCTCGAACTGAATAAGTATATTATAACCTTCATTTTGTTGCATTTCATTTAAACTTACTTTTCTGTGGTGTGACTCTCGGAGGCCTAGTGGACCCTGCGAAACCACTGAAGGCTCTCTTGCTACTGTTGAATTGCTGGGAGAAAAATTCTTCCAACTTATTGAACATCTTCAGTAGATCGGCTGTGGTAGATTTTGAAATCATCATTTGAAGTTGGTCCCAACTCAACACACCATGCATAAAGATACTCGCAGGTCTACCATAACATAGTAAATTAGATAAAAATGGGTTAAATGTTCTTGTTTTTGATACACCGGAATAAAAACTAATGATAATAATATATCTGCTGGTCACATTTTAATAAAATCAATCGGGTTGGTGCTCCATGTACGGTCGTGAGTAAAAAAAATAGGACAAGTCTTATAACGGTATTTTGCTAAAATCTAGTTGTGTACATCTAACTTTAATTTTTGTGACATTGTCAGATAGTTGTCATAGTTTATTGCAAGTGTGCAAAAAACTAATATGCCTCATATAAGCGACTTAGTTAAATCTGGAGTTATTGCTAAAGCAGAAGATGGACGGTCAATGAGACAAATTGCACTGCGTTATAATATTGACAAAAATTCGGTGTGTAACATTTTAACAAAGTGGGGAATAAACGGTACGATTAGTAGAAATCCTGGATCAGGGCGACGAAGGATATCAACTCAACAACAAGATTTGCAATTGGTAAATGCTTTAGTATAAAATCCATTTTACTCAGTTATTCAGGCTGCTGAAGAAACGAATTAGTACTGGTCGCCGGCGAGTAAGAGAATCGAAGCTACGCTGTCATGCAGCAGCACAGAAATACTTACTTAAAGCTGAATATAAAGAAGCTTGAGGAGGATTTGCTCTTGAATTTTTAGCGCATGATGTAAATTTTTAGAACAATGTAATCTTTACAGAGAAAAAAACTTTCCAGTCAACACACAGTAGTCGTATTCGTGTTTACCGCCCTCCGAATACTCGATTTGATGAGAAATATATATCTAACAATGATAAAAGTGGTAGATTTTCCGTCAATATGTGAGCTTGGATATCGGCATGTGGTCCGGGTGTTTTGAGGCATATTGAGGAACGATTTAATAGTGAAACGTATATTAGGATTTTAGACAATATTATGCTCCCTTCTGTGTCATAATTATTTCCTAATAATGAGTTCATATTTTAACAAGACAATTGTTCCGTTCATACTGCTCATACCGTAACTAATTGGTTTCAAGATAACAACACCAATGTTCTTAACTGGCCTAGTCTTAGTCCAGATCTTAACCCTGTGGAAGAAGTATGGGGACTACTCGTAAGAAATATCCAAAGACGAAATGTGAGACCACCGAATGCCGAAGAATGACTGGAAATAGTAAATAATGCACGGAAAAATATTATTACTAATGATTATTGTATAAGGTTATTTAATTCTATGCCAAACAGACTTATAGAAGTTATAAATAGAAATGGTGCAATAACGAAATATTAATAGTTAGTTTCTTGTTAAGTAGGATATCCTTTGTCCTTTGATCCAGGATTTCTACTAATCGTACCGTTTATTCTCCACCAAATTTTTGTTAATGTTGTAACGCAGTGCAATTTGTCTCATTAACCGTCCATCATTTACTATAGCAATAACTACAGTATTAAAATAAAAAATAAATTAAAAGTGATATCTGTTTTATTTCGGCTACTCATTATATATTCAAATAGAGACAGATTTACATTAGAAAAAAAAAGTTGTCCTATTTTTTTCTGCTCACGACAGTACCAGTCAGTCAACGAGCCAACATTTCAAGGTCATTATACAAAGTTGTTGGGCTTTTCATTTGTATTTGAGCATTTTTTGAGATTATTATAGAATAATACCAATTATTGATTTTGATCAACTTTCTTGAAT
Source organism: Leptura quadrifasciata (assembly GCA_963675555.1). Classification (NCBI taxonomy): domain Eukaryota; kingdom Metazoa; phylum Arthropoda; class Insecta; order Coleoptera; family Cerambycidae; genus Leptura; species Leptura quadrifasciata. Next base: position 15,048,905 of record OY776680.1, on the reverse strand, counting down.
CTTTTTTAATTTCTGTGTTGGTCAAACAGTTTTGCAAATACATATTTCATTACAATACATTTAGCTAATTTGATTTTAGTTCGAAAGTTGGGTTAAAACATAACCAGACTACAACAAATAGGTACTATCCGGGCTATATGCCCCACCGAGCGCTGAATTACAAGTTACAAGCCAGGCGCGTTAAGTGTAACAATTGCATATTACCAACAGAACACTAATGTTTCAATTGCAACAAACACCAGCCAAAAGACTGATCCTACTTAAAGGAACTCTCGTGCAATTGAAGCATTAGCGTTCTATTGGTAATATGCAATTATTACACTTAACGCGCCAGGCTTGTAACTTGTAATTCAGTAATATTTAAGTTTCCAATGTAAACATTTTTTTTTCTATATAGTGTATGTATTTATAGTTAATCAAACAACTTACAAAAAATTTATTTGTGTAGTTTAGAAAAAACAGGCTGAAGGCCCTCGGTCGATGGCCTTTTATATATATGTATGTGCATGTAATGTGTATATGAATAAAAAGCTTTTTTTTATTATTATTATTAATAATAATAATAATATTGTACTATCAATACACAGATAAGTCTTATAATACTATAAAAACAACTAGAGTATAGGTAAAGTCACAATAGAAGCACTTTTAGTTCAAAGGCAAATGACACTTGTTTCTTTGCTCACAATTGCCATATTTGACAGGTCATTGGATTACCCAATTGGTGTATGATCCTGTCAAAACTCATTGAATGGTAACATACATATGAGGAGTGTTTATTTCTAATGATAAATTGAAATGTTGATCTGTCTTAAACACAAACACTAATATTAATTATAAATAAATTGGTTTACCTCCGGGTTGGTATAAATGTATCTCTGGCTGTCGCCCTATCCAACTTCCACTCATCTCTCAAATTGACATTTAAATCGCTAACTCGACACATCAAAACTGAAGTCGCCATGTAATCTAACCTCAATTCGAGGGCATGCAACCGTAGTCCGACAGTGTGGTCTGGCTCGACATCGGGTTCTTCTCGAATGTGAACTTGAAAGAAAGAAAGTCTTCAGAACTCCATTCGGTTATTTGCCAACCAAAATAATGTTTGTTTACTTACTGTAAGTGTCGATCCTAGCTATCTCGATATTCCCACCGACAATACCGCCTTTAGCATCTAAACCTGAGCCTCCGAGTCCAAGAGCGATATACAGATTTTTGTGTCCAGTCGAGCCAATGCTAAGTCTGCCATCGCTTCGAAAGTCTTTAGTCAACCAACTGAAAGAGGATATTTAACAAGTTGCAAGATTGTTACGATGAAAATACTTACGAAACATTTCCCATCACGTTGCCCATATTCATATGGACATTCAGTTTCTTGAAATTGACGGCAAAAAGTACCAACGTCTCCCAAGCTGTCAAGTTTTTATACTCCGAGGGGCTAGGAGTTTCTCCCTGAGTGGAGTCGGAGCTCAACGCCTTGCCGACCTCTTTCAGTTTACTGTGTCGAGGGAAATCTGAATCCAAATTGAGCTTCAGTCGTTCCTTGTTCGTTAACAGGGGCGATTTTTCCGACTTGCTAGATCTAAATAAAAAACAGTTAATATACTGTGTAATTGTGAATAACAGTTGATACATTTGAACTACTTTCTGGGTGTTTAGTGTATTTCTTATACCTGTCATGATTTCGGGACAATCCAGGTTGTGAAGAAGCTATTTCTTCTTCCTCGTTAAAGGGTGCAGACATGCTTAAGTCGCCAAGGAACATCCTTCTCACAATTGAACGACGATACCAAGCTTTAGGAAAAGCTAATATTTCCGTCAACCTTCTCATGTCGTATTTAAATGATGCAGAACCTATATCAATGATTGCTGAAAAGAAAAAAAGTTGATTGTTCAAATTTACTCGAACTCAAAATGGTACCTACTTGAAAACCTAATAACGGCTCGGCTGCTTTGGTCGGCGCCTTTCCCCTTCGCAGATTCCTGTTTAAAATTCAGCATTCTGGACCTCGACAGGTGGAATTTAACAAACTCAACATTTATGGAGAGCGAATCTTTTCGTTCACTGTCAGAAAGAGGTGACCATTGGGCTTCTTTTAGAGCCGACTTCTTGCCTCCATAAGGGTGGAAAATGTAAACTGAGAAGTCAGATAGGCAACCTGTTACGCTTAAACCTCCGACTGCAGTTGCCGCAGTATTAGGGGTGCCATCGCCAAATTCGCTAGAGAAATTAAAATGAAACTGAATTGTACAATATTCTCTCTAATCTTACCTATAAAACAGTTCATCCTCCGCCCTTTTAGAACTGAAAACGATGTCCAAAGATGGCAACTGAAGAAGGCATTCCACCCTGGACACTGGCAGGCAGCTAAACCTGAACGTACTGGGCTGCATGTGGAAGTACACGATTACATCTACTGGGAAACTCGTGTAAACGTAATTGCCATAATTTGTCAGATCCTGATCTGTAGGCAACAGTGATGAATCTGCAAAAAAAGTTCAAATAATACAAGTCATTTTAATTTCTCCCAATACTTACCAGTATCGCTGAGCGTTTTAACTGGAATGGGTTCAAGTGTTTGTTCTAGAAACTCCAAAATATGCGGACTAATGATGGTCTCCTCTGGTACACTTTGTAAGGTCATCCATGCAAAGAGCGATGCCTTTTTGACACCTGCTTTCTTTCCAATAGGCACTCCAGCTTTAGAAAACAAAAATTACATACTTTACAAGGTCAATAATCATTTATACATACTTGTAAATATTTTTTGAGTTTCGTTCGGCGGCGTAATGTTCCCAAATTGCAAATTATCCAAGCTAGTTTTGCTAGAAGTGGGGCTGTGTCCGTAATTAGGATTTGTGATGCCATGTATCGAATTGGAACTTTTCAGATCGTACTCGTTGAAATATTTCGATTTGACGGAGTCTACAGGGTGGGTATCTTGTCGTTTGAAAGCTTTATCTATTCTGATCTGTTCGGAGTCGCTGCGGGGAATCCTCGAAGTTACAAACGGGTCGCTTTGAGACTGAAATGCTTTTTCGAAGTCGGGCGAAGATTCGGGCCGTTCCGAAGTTGGAACCGACTCGTCTGTGATAACCTATAAAAAAATAGTCCGGATACTAGAGACTACTGTAATGAGTTTCTGAGAAATCTTTAATTATAATGATAATATTATGTATGTCTTGTATTACATCTGCGATTTTCAGACAGTTCACGAAAATCATGCAGATTGCATTTTACGTGAATCAGACACTTTTGTATATATAAACACATGGTACAGTTAATATTTTCCTGGAGACAAAACTGTTTATATAGCTTTCTCTACACTTAAGTTTATATATCAATCTTATTAATTGTTTTTGTAATACAAAAACTCTAGATACTCCACCGGATTTTCCCCAAAGATGTATATACCGAGTTATACACGAATAACCCAAAGCATAGTATACATTCATTAAACCGTCTTCACTGAGCATGTTTTTTTAATTGATAAATTGTGAAATAAGATTTTAAGGTGGACACACATACACACAGTAGTACCATCTGCATAGATAATTGTGAGACCCTTGCTAATGTGCGATGGTAGATCATTGATATAGATGGAAAAGAGTAGAGGTCCCAGGATAGATCCCTGAGGTACTTCCAGAGTAATAGCTTGTGAGACAGAGTAAGATTCATTATATTTAACCGTTAGGGTTCTGTTATCCATAAAAGACTTTATTAGATCGAGAATATTGCTTCTTATACCTATATTTTCCAATTTACTAAATAAGACAAGACCATTTACACAATTAAAGGCTTTAAATAGATCAAATACGATAGACACAATATATTTTTCTTTATCCACGTCAGAATATCAAACAAATTAAGAAACAAGTCCAACTTACTTTAGATTGATACTGAAGTTTCACGTCCATTCCTGGTATGTGGAAAATGGTTAAATCTATTAAATTGCCATGAGGCGTATTCCTCAACTTCGAGGAACTACTTGTTGCCGGGAACTTGTCCTTATTCCTCCTTATCGCATCAGGGCTTGAGGAAGAATTAGGGAACTCTAAAAGCCCAGCGGAACAGCTACGATCTTTCCTCATGCGATTCCTAAAACAATTTATATTCGTATCTTTTCAACCACTTTATCAATTTCACTTACAATTTGATTTCTTCTTCTCTAACAGGATCCTTAGTGTGCAAAACGCATTTACCACTGTTTATAAAGACTTTGACGTCCAACTCAAGATCTATGTTTGGCTCTTGAGGTTTTTGACTGATGGTGGATTGCGACATTGTAGAATTGGTAGTTTGGAATGGGCTAGAGGTAAGGGGCTGCTCTGTCGCAAAAGAGTCCAACAATAGTGACCTAAAAGATACATTTTTATACAATACTCTGTATGTTTCAGATACACTTACCCCTCCACAGACTCGTATGACGCCGGAAATTTTTTTCTAAGCATAACTTTCTCGCCATCTATATCCAACTGATCTACCCACTCCCCGAGCTGCCTATCTGGTAGGCTCAAATCGGAACTGGCGCTAGGAAGAGATTTTTGCCTAGAAATATTTTTGTACTTTTAACTTTATCTTTAATGAGGGAGTCTTTTACCTGCCCATTGTCTGCGTGTCACTGAACGTTACTCTAGGTCCGGAGTCTCCTGTTTTCACCCTTAGAGATGCTGAACGTGAGGGACCTGATCTAGGGGAGCTCTCATAGCTGCTGGCGGTGTTTGTACCCATGCCGGTTTTAGACAATTCAGGACTAAAATATGCATCAATTGAATTGTGAATGTTATAGACATGTAGGATATCTGCATGTACAAAAAGAGATATACGTGACTGTGTTATGGTTGTGAAAATTTGAAAATTATGTGCTAGAAAATTGTTAACGTGTATATACTTGGTGCATAAATAAATGCTTTAATTAATATTTAGCAGTTTTTAACTACTTACAACATGAAAATGTCCTGAAAATAAGCATAATATAACTAACGTTCTTCATGAAGAAAACTTTGGAAAAAAATTGCATGGTTTATAATGTGATGTGATATTTCTGACATTTCAAATGAGATGAACAGGCGAAAGTTGTTCAATGAGTTATCTATAGTTTTAGCGTTGTTCTGACTATTTATTTCTCATATAATCAATAAAAGAAATTCTAAAATGCAGGTTGAAGTTAGTTTCCCGTCATTAAAAAAATACTGATTGTAGAGGATGGCCAAATAAACAAAAATATATATAATTTTTTCCTTTGGATACACTTTCCAAAACTGACCTAGATCAGTAATGTGACCAGTTATTGATTATTATTGTGGAATACATCTTCTGTAAGATGGGTTGACAAAAAGCTTGCTAATAAAGTAATCCCAAAGCTGACAAAGTACCCGTCAAATATTAGTTACCAATAAAAGATGAAAGCTGGATAGTGTAGAAATGATCAGGGAAAATAATTACAATAATTACATTAATTGCAGTGGCATGCAAAATACTATCCTAGAGTAGAAATTTTCAAAATTTCAAAAAGTGCATATATCTCGAAAACCGTAGGGTTTTCAATAAGGTCAAGTTGTGATATTCTGATAGGTTTTGGTCTAGCCCATTACCATTTTCAGGGACACTCTGTATATAAAAACATAATATTTTTAGTCGCAAACTCCTCTATAAAATCCTTATTTTACTATAAGGAACGTAACCAGACTGCAACCAACAGCTACTCTCCGGGCTATGTGCCCCGCCGAGTGCTGAATTACAAGTTACAAGCCTGGTGTGTTAAGTGTAATAATTGCATATTACCATCAAAACGCTAATTCTTCGATTGCAACAAACACCAGCCGAAAGACTGATCCTACTTAAAGGAGCTCTCGTGCCAGTCGTCATACACCACTTGCAGACTGCAGTTTCGAGCTGTTGGCTCTCGTCAGTGCAAGGTAGGCATATAACGACCGACACGAGGATCACTTGACTATTCAGCAGGCACCATCTAGCGGTCCAGTGTCTGTTGTAATCGAAAAATAAATAGCCTGACTAGGCTTAGCATAGTTCAAATGTGTTTTTAGAGCTGATAACTGCTTACCCACATTTGAACATCAACATTCTCAATCAGTTAATACCAATTTTTTTTTTATGATAAAACTAATTACATTTTATGTACTTATATATAAAATTTCTCTACATCATCATTCATTTAAATAATGAGAATAACAAAACTCTTTTTTTAATAGAATACTCAATAAATGTGAGGTGTAAAAGGTACATGGACCTTGCAATTTGTACTAACGAGAAAGAGACCAGAACGAATTAAAAACTAAACAGTCAAGTTTGTTTCTAAGATGAAAAAATATAGCAAAATATTTCAATTTCCTTCCAGGAGAAAACAATAACCATTTTTTAAAAAATAATGCATTGTAAAAATTAATTTAAATTTTACAAATTTAGGGCAAAAAGCATTTAATGTAAAATTAAGTTACAGCATAAAGTAGACCTCTTGAGACACTATCATATTTTAGAGGATATTTTGTTAAAAACAAATCATTTCACGTCTGCTCGGCCAAGTGTCTTAAAAAGTCCCTTACATTCGTATAGTTCGTGCGTAGAATCAACAAAACTTTAGAAAGACATGCACAAAAGATTTAAAGCATAGAATACGAACCTTCCCCCATTTTCATGAATGGTACTAGGCACTACTACTAAAGACTTTGACCTAAAGGAACATTTATTTAAATAAATTAAACAAAAAGAAAAAAAATATGATAGCATAAAATGGTTACAATATGAGTGACTAAAATATATAAATGAATAATTAAAAATATTAAAATAAAAGAGTATTTACACAATGAAAGCGACACAACGAATATATGGCTATACTTACCTATCACGTCCTTCAGGCATAGGGCTGGGGACAACAAACGACTTCGACCTAAATGTGCTCGTTTTTGACCCTAAACCGAATTTGCCCTTAATGGAAGAAGCCCTTACACTCTGCCTCCGCAACTTTTGAATCATATCCCTACAAGAACAAAAAAAATTACTAGGCACCAGGTCTGGCAGATCAGCTGGTCGTACCTTCTAAAATCTTTATACACCATGGTCTCCAGTTCATGCAGTCGCTTCATTTCCATCTCTATAGTACCGTGTGATGCACCCAGCGACCTTAAATCGTTAATTATCTTAGCCTGCTCGTTCATCTCTTTCTCTATCAGTTTCGAACGGCTCCTATTATCTAAAGTGGGATCAAACATGAATGCTGGTAAAATACTTTCCTGGGACGCTCTAGTACCGTCAGTCGGATCATTGTCATCACTATCGTACTCAACAGGTATTGCTGTGTCCTCGACACCCGTAAGCATCGTGAGTGTGTAACCTAGAGCTGATAACTGCTTACCCACATTTGTGTCTAGGTGGATATCGACTCCCTCCATCTGCCACTGGACGTTCAGGAACCATTTGGCGTTCTCTGAAAATTGAACAACTTAAATTTTGATGTATATATTTGCAACAAACTAACCGTTCTGTTGTTTCCCTGCAATGGTTCTGCTGCACACCTCGTAGGTGCCATCGCTGACCACACACAGGTTCATAATCGATGAGTCCGTCATGTCTGGCTTCCAGTCATCGAGGGAATTTTCAAAATCTTCGGCAAAACGTAGGCAGAGGTTCGAAAATTTGCCTTTGCTCACCAAGGATCCAGAGCTGCAAGCTGAAATGGACAAATATCTGCACACATACCTAAACAATATTTATGACGGCGAATAATAGTGATAAAAATAATAATATCAACGTTAAAGAGTTACAAATGTTGTGAGGAGTTGGTATTGCTGAGGTCCAAGAAAATTACGTCCTTATTTATTCTATATTTCCTTTTTTTCTAATATTGTTTATTTTGTTTGTCTTTACATAATTTAAGTTCACCTCAATATCAATTAGAATTAAAATACACTTAATTATATATCCTTTTCTTGGTTCACCGTGTACCCTTCCCCTACCCTACCCTTCAAAAGAAAGAGATTTTTCGTAATCACACCACACCGCCGAACGAGAGTATTCACAACTCTATATTGTGCAACGATGACCACAAATTTAGGGTCTACCTGCAATAACTGCAGCCGGAGGCCTCCAAGAACCTGGACCCCAGAGGAAGAAATCTGAAAGGTAGGATCCTTAATTTCTCTTTCGTGCCGCTATACAGTCCACTCTCTCTTGTTTCCCCTTTTTTTTTTTGGTTAAATTAATATTATTTTTTTCCCCGCAAGTTCACTGTGCGTGAACATATTTCTTGAACCGTTATTTAATACACGTACCTGATATACTGGTATTCTCCAGAGTGATAACTACAGCCCCCCTACTATCTTCGTAAACGTTTCTCTGACTCCAACTCGCCAACGGTAGGGGATTTAAAGGCAGGCAAATGCCCATATCTTCTACAGTAAGCTGCAGAAACAACGTCCCTAAGTGTGGTGCACTTAACTGACTCGTTAATTGCCCAAATTGAAATTTTTCGTAGATTTGCTGTGTGGCGCTAAGAACTTCCTTGTTTAAGTTAGCACGTTTCTCGTTCCAATAGTCATAAGCGTTTTTATAGTTCAACCAAACTAATATGGCTTTGTCGATCGCAACAGGTTGGATGTATATCAAAGGTCGCTTTAATGTTATTAGTACGACTTCCTTGTCTTCACCTTCGACTATCTCGTCCTAAAAATTTAAGACATTACAGTTGTTAGTATTTTTTAACTACAAGAATCAGCATACTTGGAACGCATTTCTAAGGCCTATTCTCGTATTGAAGAAAGCCACCGGTTGATACTCAATGTCTGCCTCCTCAAAAACTGCATTTCTGATAATCTGACCTAGGGATAGGTTTAAATCTACTTGCGCCTTTCCAAAAAGTCTTGCCGCCGTACTGCTTTGAGTTGAACCGGACACATTCTGCACCCTATTCGATAATTCCAGCACCACGGCACCTACACATATGAAATAAAAATAGCTTGTTTCATTTTCTCATGATTAGACACACAACACTATTTAAGTAACATAGATACCTGTTTCAAGACGAACTGCTGAGCTACCTGCCGTGGTCGCGGTTAGTTGAATCCTTTGTATTTTTATTACAAGAGAAAATAATAATCTGTTCAATGTAGAAGGATCTTCAGTATCCTCAAGCCATATAGGTACAGGTCTTTCACCTCCATATACTTTTTGGACAACTTCATTTACTTCCTAAAAGAAGAAATAGGAAATTAAAAGAAGAACAAACAGTCAAAGGAAACCATCCAATATCTTTCAATCTTACCTTCATAAAGACCTTTTGCACAAATACCAAATGATTCAGGAGGTCTGTCGTTAAGCTATGTTCGAAAACTCCAATATCGGCGTTGGCATTTAAATAACCGCCTTGTCTGAAAACGACACCCTCAGGACCTCTATGGCCATCACGCAATCCGCTAGCCACATTTTCTGGTATATACTCTGCAACTACGTGAACTGCTGGTAAGGCAATGCTTGCCTCAGAGGGTAAATTAGCCTCGGCTTTTTCATTTTGATTATAGCCCTAAAAGTACAAGTTTATAAAAGTGGAGTCAAGAAAACTTGCTGATTTTCACCTGTGGCAACTTAGTGGTGAAGCTTAAAGAGTGATGTGGTAAGTCAATGGTGAACTTGGCCTTACTGCCTGTGAAACCGGTGCTGTTGACTTGGTCCATTTTGTACTGGGCTTGTAAGGAGGGAAGCAAAGCTGCTGTTATACTTAAGCTCTGTAAAGGAATTGAATTACATACACAATACCAAGAAAATAAAAAAAATCACCTGTAGTATAACAGAAAACTGCATTACCAACGGCTGCAGCAGGCTTTTTTCCTCGACACCGCTCTTTGTAAAGGTCGTGCTTGGCACGGGAACATCCCTTGTCTGATGGTTTGGGGAGCTTTGCTGTTCATCATCTGGTGGTACTCCTCTAGACATTCTACTAGAAGTTCTAGTAACTCTCAGCTCTTGCAGGGTGGAGCTCAACTGTTTGCTCCCTCTGGTGACCATGCCGTGAAGGGCAACAGGATGCTGTGGGATGTCTATGTTAACAGCACCAATGGTCAAGAGGCCAGAGTTTTTATCTTTCTGGCGTTTGGTCACACTTGAATATAATGTCTGAGATTTCCCTGTGGAAAATTTTAGGTTAGTGAATCAAAAAATCAGATAAAAGGATATCATTGATTAACAAATTAAAATGTAAGAGCCCAAAGTGGGATCCTCGTGGCACGCCTAAACACTTACCTATTGTAACTTTAACCACAGTTTGTTGGTTTGGTGCGACGCCCTCGAGTAAAACTATCATCGTTCGACCTACTTGGCCTGTTATAGAACATTCTAACATTTGTGGTATGGATTTTTTACGGCACGTTAAGCTGGAATGGAGGCTGGTGATTTCAGCTTCGAGTTTCAATCCTGAAAGTGTTGCTAGTAGTCTGGTTCTGTGGATCTTAGCTAGACCAAAAACTACCAACTTTGTATGCTCATTCGCCGTAGAACCTGAAACTGATTTTAAGTTAAATCAAATCAAGGCAAGATGTGTTCAAATTATAAAGCTTCTTGTTACCTTTCGACTTATTTATATCTTTATTAGTTTGCACTGGCGAAGTTGCTTCAGCCTTGTCCATTTCCTCGGTGGACCTCATTTCTTCCGTCAGAATGTCATATTTCCTGTTACCTTTATAGTGCTCAGAAATGTCGTTGGCGCCGACAGAAAACCTATAATTAAATTTAGTGAGAAAACGAACACCTATTGAAATGCTCTAGCTAACCTATGCTTAATAGTCTTTGTGTCCGGCATGTTGGCGTACAATTCTAATAGATAATATATTGTCTTCCAACACCTCCCTGTGCTTTTGTCCGAGGACACTGTTATATGTTCCAGAGCTGAACCTGACGGACTAGACATTGTCATTGGTGTTCCGCCACCCTCACTTAAATTAACGTAACCTTTAACGCTTTTACCTGTTGAACGCAATTTCTGGGCAAAGCTCTGTGGCCTCGATCGTATACTGGGAGACGGGGATATAATGGGTTTGTGTTGGGATGAAAAGGAACCTGGGTCTGAAATTTTTAAACTCAGCTGTTTGGATACTTCAGTATGTGGATACTGTATGTCTGAAGCTGAAAAAAATATATCAAATCGTAACCAGTTATAACTTTACATTTAACTTACTTGACGAGTGATGTTTGATGTCGGCGTGATCACTGGCGCTTGTTTTGGGCCGTCTAATTTCCACGGGTTGCTGCTCTCTTAACTCGTTCTGGGTATCTTTGACGTTTTGATACATATTGCTTATTTGATGAAGCAGCCTTAGTAGCGGCATGTTGACCCGTTGATGAATGTACCGGACACCTAAAAATATTTGTTTCAACGTTACAAATGCATTTAAAACCATATAACGAAAATGTTACCTATCGTAAAATTGATAACAGTACTTGTGTGGTTTTTGAGCTGCCCTCTAGATATATACAAGACGTTTTTTGTTTTCATCATTTCATTAACCGCCATATCAGTCATTCTGTCTATTTCTAGTTCTACAGCAATTTTTTCACACACAAACGCAGGAGATTCGTCTGAAAAAGCAATTAACACAAATGAATCACAAATTTTCTTTTCTATCGAACATTTACCTGAATTAATGTCAATATAAAGTCTCTTCCCTTTGTTTTTGCCCTTCTTCTTTTCGATCTTGCCATGCTCAGAGACTACTATATCAATCCTCATGGTTTCCATATTACCAACAAGGCAGAAATTCGAACCTAAAGCGTCCAATGTAGTAACATCATTTCCGGCGTCTGTAAAATATTATTCAATTTTTTATATTTATATGTTCATATGTAGTACAAGTTCTTACTTGAATCGGACATAGTAGTAAATCGTAACTGTTGTGGCATGACTCCTAGGCCAGACAATAAGGGTTGAAAAATTTGATTTGCATCTAAGAGACGCACAGAATCCTGAATAGGGTACAATGGGACTTCCGGAGGGGATATATTTTCTTTTGGTAAGGTGCCGGGTTCTCCCGAAGATTCTGTGTGTAGAGTGTCTATTTTGGATTCTAAACAACCTAAAATAATAATGAAATAGATTTTAAAGACTGCAAAAAATTAAAGAGTTACCTTCTAAATTAGATGTCACAGCGTCTTGTTTCGCCATCCAACTGTAGAGATCTTCTGAGGAATGGGTGTGGCCTATATTACGATGGGTGGGGCTGGAAGGCAGCTCGGGGCTAGAATGACTGCAGACATCGCTGGGATCTGACCCGAGGTTAATAACGGTTTTATCCTCACGTAACGTGCCGTAACCTACAATATTTATTCATTTCTTATGACAGTGTTCAATTCGGCAAAATATGACATTAATAACAATCAAAAACTACACATTTACTCACATATATTGTCATCGTTTGCACGTTTAGCGGTAAAAATATGGGCATTAGTTAAAAGCGGGAGGACGACACTAGCACGACTACTATTAGGTGGTTGGGAGGGCTGAAGGCTTTTTTTACGCTTTCTATGCGGTACTGAAAAACAAAGGAATCCAGGAATCAACACGCTGTGAGTGATATAATTGTGGTAAGTACCTGGCGGACTGGGGGATGTTAATATGCTTTCCACTCCTCCGGAAACAACTGCAACCTGAGGTGTGTGAACTGAAGAGTCCCCAAAGCCGGTCATTCGGGGAGAATGGTGCATAGATCCAAGGTTTTCTTTTGGAGGAACTAAAAAGTTTGATATTGGCATGTTTTAATACTATGTACTTTAGGAAGAGTAAACTAATTTTAACTCGTAGCAAGTCAGGAAGTTTTAAAAACTGATTTTTCTAAATCTGACAATCGCAATTCAATGAAAATTGGAAAATACATAATGGTGGCCCCTGTAGGACAGCCTTACAGGCTGAAAATAATTAAGGCTCATTATGAACATTCTGCGTACAGGTTTGCACAAGGGGCTGTCACTATTATCTACCCGAGGAAAATTATTAGCCAATAAAGTTATTTAAACTAATATTTTACTGTCATTATTTTTTAAATTTATATTACAACATATTTCTGTTAGAAAAATCAGCTTGAAGCGAAAAGTGAGAGTAACGAGTTCGATATATCTTAGTTTACCCTACCTTGAAAAATTATGATATGAATAAAGCACAAACTATACACTATGTAAACACAAAAGCCTGAGCAACTTCTATATTACACGTGTACACAAAATTTTGCCTGGTTAGTTACAGTGCAAAAGCATGCTATCGTTACTGACAAAAAAAAAATGGAAAAGACAAAAATTTTACAAATAAAAGAAGACTTGTATAATATAACGTAATTTTAATATACAGTACAATGAATTTCTACATTAATTACTGAATATTATACAACATCCTCGCTTACAAAAAAAACTGCAAATGGAAGTACACTTTCTCGATTCTTGCGTTTGAACAAAAAAAAAAAGATTATAAATGGATAAAATTCATGGCATTACCTAACCTACCCATGTTTCTATGAGCGTTTGGTTTAAGAATGATACCAGCATGAAGTAACCGCGCATGTTCGTCAGTAATGTCGGGCTCCTCGTTACCACTCGCCTCACCGTCCGTCATGCACGTTTCCTGCGAAATTGTGAAGAAGCACAAAAAGGAGTGACTTAAATGAAACAAAGTGAGCACAGCAAAAAAGATAGAACAGTATTAGTACAATGCTACAACGAAAAATTCGTTTCGAAACTTCAACCAGTTCGATTTTAACAATAGTAACACGACACAGTACGTTGTTAGAAGATCCGACGTTGAGAAAAACATCATATATTGAGCATTTATCATCCAGACTTTAGGGTCATGAATTAAAAATTATACATCTTGTAAGAGATTAGTGGGTCAGATATTCTAACAATGTCCCGGCAATTTAACTAGGAGTTAGTGCTGTGAGAGTAGAAAAGCTTCCTCCTAAACAAGAATTAGACACGTTTTTTAAATGTTCTTACTGTTTCTTATGACTGTTATGTCAAACTCATGCTTAGGCTTCACCTAGAGAAAAAAAAATTACTTATACAGTGATTATATAATATGGCCGATGGATAAATCCAGTGTCAACTTTGGTCTTATTGTTCTGTTGTATAGCCTTGTAGATATTTTTTTACGTTTTTAAACTCTAGCATTAAAAGTTGTGGTCAACAATGTCAGTCTGGTAATGCTATACTGACTTTGCCGACTGCCGTTTTTATCCAGATAGTACAGTACGTGTTACCGATTTTCTCGCAAGCATTTGAGGTAAATTTTTTATTCAAAACCCAGTCTAAAAGTGAATACTAAGAAACAAACAATGAGGAATTTGTAATTTGTATTTAATGTATGAATTTTAAAATGCTTTAATTTATTATTTTTCCATATAAGTTGAGAATATAATAAAAAAAAAACTCATAAAAAATTGTACTTGATAAATATTCGCCTTTAAAATCCGAATTTTTATATAAACGAAAAGTAACTGAAAACGAGTTTCTTATTGGTCTGACATTGTTGGTGACAAAATATGGGCTAATTGTAGTGTCTTATGAAGTTTCAAGACTATTTCAATTGAGCGATGACGGACAAGGCATTTATGTAAGCCCAGTCAGCATAAATGGGCACTACTTTAAGTTAAAGTAGTGTTATGTGCTGCCCTCTAACGGGGAGAGATGTGATTAAGTCCCTGGTCAAAGTGAAGGGAAACCTGTTATTCTTTTGATGGCTAATAGGGTGGCGCCATCTATGAGCCAATTGACGAACAGTCATCTATCACATAGTAGAAAACTCTGTAGGATTCCAGAATGTTATGGAATAGGATTCTGGTACATTCTATGGGTGGATATAAAGAGGTGAATCCAGCAGATGGGGGAACAGTTCAGTTCAGTGAAGTATACAGTACAGTTCTAGTATACAGACAGAGGGTTTTTAGGTTAGACAAGAGTTGACAAGTTTAAGAAGAAAAGTAAAGTACATAATGTTTTAAAAGTAGTGAATTTATATTAGATTAAGTTATTATTAGTTGTGTGATTTTTAAGTATTTACTAGTGTAATTTTAGTGGTTAATAAAATAGTGGTTAGTGAAGATTCTTGTTGCAAGTTATTTGAACCCACAGAGTGTTTACTGAAGACTGTAAACACGTAACAGTAGTTTAAATTAATGTACTTCAATTACTTCTTATTACTTGAAGATATTTCAGGATAGTACTTAGTACTTGTTAAACGAAATTACAGTGCTTAAAGTACTTTACAATGTACTTCAAATATTTAAAGTACTTGATCACTACTTCAAGTACTACCTATGTGCCGCAAGTAAGTTTATACACGAGTTGAAACCTGCAGAGACCGTCAAGAGTAGTTATTTATTATTGCTAAACAGAGCATGTTCACAAATCGTTGATTTCTGAATTTGTGAACATGGCTTGGGAAAACGGACATAGAATAAACTGGGACTCAGCAAAAATTTTGGCAAACGAGGCATAACAAAAAAAGAAAAATTAAAGAATCAGCAATAATCTTAAATGAAGATAAATGCGTATCGAAATGTTCTGTAGATATTTGAACAACCTGGCTACCAATAGGCCAGTCATCATAGATTCAAATCTGGGGGGGTACCTCAGAAAAATTCCGAACTTAATGAAACTTTGGGATGTTATTTGTGTCCAGTAGTGCTACAACCAATTTATCCAATAAAAAAACCCTGTGGAATTTTGGGGAGGGGCGAACATCCCCAAAATGTTTGCACTTTTTGCGGTTTTTTCGAAATATTTCGAAAACGGTTGATTTTAGCGGGCAATTTCAAATCAGTAAATTGTAGAGGATTAAATTTCCAAATTTCCTGCAATTTGAAGGGTAAAACGTATTTTTTGACCCCATAGGCACCGAGATAGAGATACAGAAAAAGTGCAAAATTTCTCAAAATCGTAAAAAATGCTAAAAAGGCTGGTTTTCGACATTTATTTTCCATTTTTTAACATATTTAATGGACTTGTGGTATCTACTTCCAAATATCGAAAACCAGCCTTTTTGGCAGTTTTTACGATTTTGAGAGATTTTAAACTTTTCAAAACTCTTCTAACAGCTCCAAAGAAATATGGTCTATTGTTAACTCTAATATGGGAGCAGCAAAAAACAAATCAAATACATCACAAATAGTGTATAAAAATACTTTAGTATCAGATCAAAACGAAATATGTAATATATTTAGCACATATTTTGCGCAAATAGCTGAAAATTCTCTTAGGGAGGTATACAATAATTATCTTGTTGGCAGTTGTTCTATTGGGCCGGAAAGTACTTCATCCCTCTTTTTCCCAGACATCACCCCTATGGAAATTGAAAATCAATTGTTACAAATGCAAAACAAACCCTCAAGTGGGCCAGATGGAATTCCAATTAAAGTTTTAAAATATATATCTCAATACATAATTCATCCGCTATGTTATATTTTTAATTTATCAGTAAAACTGGGAATCTTTCCTAATGACCTCAAACTATCCACTGTTATACCTCTACACAAAAAGGGCGAAACAGATCTTGTTGAAAATTACAGGCCTATAACCATACCGTCTTGTTTATCAAAGCTATTCGAAAAAATTATTCACAATCGAATGTACAGTTTTATAAATACAAAAAATATTTTATCTAATGCTCAACATGGATTTCGGCCAAACTTTTCCACAAATACAGCATCTTTTTCTCTAATAAGTTGTATATATGATGCGGTGGATAAAGGAGAGTATGTACTAACTCTATTCTTTGACTTAACTAGAGCTTTTGATTGCGTTAACAAAGACTTCATAATAAAAAAATTAAACAGCTTAGGTATAAGGCAGCCATTGAATGATTGGATATACTCCTTTTTATCAGACAGGAAAATTAGTGTAAAAATTGGACAAAACACATCACTACCATCTCAAGTCAACATTGGAGTTCCTCAGGGGGGTGTGCTATCACCACTCCTTTTTATTTTATTTATCAATGATCTCCAACATTTTATTACAAAAGATATAACTCTAGTGTTGTATGCTGATGATACCACTATATGCATTACTGCATCATCACCTGAGGACCTTCAAAATAAAGTAAATTGCACGCTTGAACAATTTTACACCTGGTGCTTTAACAACAAACTAATAATTAATGCAGAAAAAACTAAATATGTAATGTTTCACAAACGACGGGAAAACCCCGTTATTTCTGTAAAAATAAATAACCATGAAATAGAAAAAACTCAAAACACAAAATTTTTAGGTTTGTTCATAGACGAACATCTTACATGGACAAATCATATTGAATATGTACTAAAAAAATTAAATTCTGCCTATTTCGCTATCAGAAATCTCAGAAACTTCATGGATAAAAAGTATTTATTAAATATATACTTTGCCTTAGCATATCCACATACGAAATATTTAATAATTTACTGGGGAACAAGCTGTGAATTTCAGCGTGTTTTTGTAATGCAAAAAAAAATTATTAGGTTGATATTCTCTCTAACTCCGCTAGAATCATGTCGGCCTACTTTTATAAAACACAAAATTTTTTCACTGCCCTGTCTGCTAATTTATGAAGCAGCCCTATTTGCCAAAATCAATTGGGATAAATTTCCACAACACAGTAGTGTGCATAGTTATAACACCAGAGGGCGAAATCAGATCTATATAAATAATTTTCGTTTAAGCACATACAAAAAGGGGCCTTACTATACCTGTGGAACAATTTTTAACAAGCTACCCGATAGTATAAAACAGCAAGTAAATATAAAAAAATTTAAAACAGAGCTCCGCTTATTTCTCAGAGAAAATTGTTTCTATTCTTTACAAGAATTTTTCAATCATCCAATATAAACTTGAATTTTAACAATGAATTATAAATATGTATCTTTTTTTATGTTCATTATTTATTTGTAAATATAATAAGTTTTAAAGTTGTAGTAATGTATTGTCAAGTTATATATTTGTTATTGTGTTTTTAGATACTTAGATATATGAATGTATTTTTTGTGTACTATTTGACGTTTCATATCCTCTAAAAGGCTTAAGTGAATAAAAGTTGTTGTTGTTGTTGTTGTTGTTGTTATGGGATCAAAAAATACGTTTTACCATGCAAATTGCATGAAATTTAATCAGCTACAATTTATTAATTTGAAGTTGTCCGCTAAAATCAACCATTTTCAAAATATTTCGAAAAAACCAAAAGAAGTGCAAACATTTTGGAGATTTCCGTCCCTCCCCAAAATTCCACAGGGCTTTTTTGTTGGATAAATTCGGTGTAGCACTACTGAACACCCACAAACAACATCCCAAAGTTTCATTAAGTTTGGAATTTTTCTAAGGTACACAGTGCATGGCGACTGTATTACAATGTTAAAAGAAGAACTTAACAAATTCAACATTACCTAAAAGAGGATATCATCAGTTCTGTGTAAGTAGGTACGTCTCTATGGAAATAACATAAACAGAATCTTAAAGCTGTGTATTTAATATACACAACAAACAAGAGTTTTTACAACAAAGCTTTGAAAACAGAAAGAGACTACTTTCCGAAACGTCACCAAAATACATTATTTCTGTGTTTATTCCAATTTATATTATTTGTAAAAAATAATCTCCGACTGTTCCTTTGACGTAAATGTCACAGCCGCAGTGGCTTTTTTCCAATAATTCTATTATTTTGTAGACTCGGTGATTTCTTTTTGAAGAGTATAATACATGTGATAGAACGCCCAAATATAAGGAAAGAATATTCGTAGAATGCCACAAATAGCTTTCAGGCAAAACACTTCTTTGTTTGCATTTATGTGTTCGATGTCCTTTAACTTTTACAAAATAAAATAAATTTGTAATTTAAGTTATGAGTGCACTCCCTGCCTGAAAACTTTTTGACTGCTTGTTGTACATGAATTAATGTGTATCCAAGATAAATTCCTTGCCAGGTTCATTCGTTTGATTTTCGCATATTGTATATATCAAATTTTACAGAAAACAAAATTTTTATTTGCTCGTGTTACAAATCAATGTTATTTTAGTTTTATGTGATTTATGTTAAATTATGACTCGAATATTTATTACATATTCTCACGTACATCCTCTACGCAAAAAATGTCACATTTACTCCATGTAAAACAATAAACCATTGTAATATATGACATTCTCAAAAAATAACAAAGAAAATTTTAATTTAGCTCTCAAAACTCTACAGAGAAACTCGGACTTACCTCTTGTATATCCGGAACAGTAATAGTGACATTCATAGGTTTTATTCTAGATTTACCCGTATGTTGAGGCATCAAGGGTGTGTACAGTGTGTTCTTCCATTGCCGGCTCAATACAATTACCCCCTTTTGGAACAAAAAAAAAAAAACAGTGTAAATTTCAATATATCAAAACAATAATAGTTACTGTCCCTTCCTGACAGATTAAAAACAGTTTCATGCTTACCTGTCTCAGAGTGAAGAGCTGTGGAATTTCAGACTCACGAAGGTTCATCTCAATATAGCCTGGATCGGACACCAAATAATATTTTCGCAGGATCGAACAGAGCTGCAAACTCGGGTCTTCTTGTAAGGTTTGTGCCAGTGGAGTAAGCTTTCCATAACGACTCTAGAACGAAAACAATCAAGTCACAGTAGCACGGTTCCGTATAGATTTTTTGGCACAAAAGTTACCTTGGTAAGAGTAATACGCTGCCCGTCTAAAGCTTCGGCCATAAGGCAAGCTATTGTGGCAGTCGATCGCCTATACATTGTTCGCACCATGTGAACTACTCTTATGGCCAAACGGTTGCTTGGGTTCATCCATGCGTTTATTGCTGGCGACGCAGTACTTAGCAAATTCCAATCCAGTCTGAAAAAATGTATACAATCGCAATTTGTTCCCAAGTCTATTTTAATACTAAGTATAACGTAGAAGTTGTAAATTTATGTGCATCAGATCATTATTCACAGTTTTTAAAACAACTATAATTACCCTAAAACAAGAAATACAATAATTATATCTATTGCACACACTTTAGTTCACAGAATATAATACGCTTTCGAAATTACCTTAAATACGAGGGCTGGAAAGATATATTTGTTCAGAGTTGTCCCCATGCCGCTTTTGATATCTTCGCAAGAATACTTTTATGTTATTTGGAAATATGCTTCCCTATCAAATGTTGCTCAGAGAACAGAGCAGATAATAATTTTATATTGACACAAGAATTAACTGAGCCGAAAAACAATGTGACTCTATATAGTACATTACCTCGTAACAATGTAAATTATGCTGAAATTAGTAAATATCTTATTAAAGTTTACAGAGACAAGTTACAACTTGCCAATAGGGAATACCATGACAGTCAAACTGCACTTTCCGATAATAAATCAAAAAACATGTGGAATATAAAAACATATTTCAGTTGCAAACTCTCTATAAAATCCTTATTTTACTATAAGGAACGTAACCAGACTGCAACCAACAGCTACTCTCCTGGCTATGTGCCCCGCCGAGCGCTGAATTACAAGTTACAAGCACTTGCAGACTGCAGTTTCGAGCTGTTGGCTCTCGTCAGTGCAAGGTAGACATCTCGGTATCCTTAGGACAGCAACATGCAAAACAGTCAGCAGGAGTCATCTAGCGGTCCAGTCATGAACAATTACAATTGTTAAATACTGAGATTTATTTTAAACCAGAAAAATGGTTGGTTTTACGATATTCAACAAAGAAATTACCTTCTTTGTGTAGTTTTTTTTTATCAGAGAACCACATTGGGAATTATGTTCTTAAAAAAAAATCTGAACAAAACAGAGAGCCCCCCCCTCTCCTTATGCCAAAAACCAGAACTTTTTTTTTTCATTTCATTTTGTGCAATAAAGAATATTAAAGATAAATTTTTGGAGACTTTATTTCAACACTTGTTTTTGTTTGCAAACCAAAAACCAAGCCTGAGTCTCTTTCAGCGGTCATTTGATAACATTAGCAAGCAGTCATTTTATTTACCTTGTATAATCAATTTTCCGTGTAATAGGGGCCCTGGGTGGAGCAGCGAAATTAAACCACACCACTTTAAACTCAATAATGCACGACGAAACGTTACCGCTATCTTTAGCTAAAATAGCATTGTCTTTAGCATCATTTTCGAGATCAAATTTGTGAGATTCGTCTTCTTGTTTGCTTTTTCTATCTCGTTCGTTTAACTTCGGAGTGTGAGTCGATTCGAGTTTCGTCTGTATTTTGCTCTCAGTCTGTTTCGGTGTCGCATGAGCCGATCTTGCCGAGTCAGAATTATCGGTATTTTCATGGGACTTTGCAGGGTCAGGCTGGACGGCTTCAGTAGTCACCTCACATTCAATGTGCTCGTACTGCGACTTTTTAACCACTTTTAACATTATACCTTCCAGGCCGCACTCAAACATTATGAAGCCCAATTTGTCCTCGGTACTGATTTCATCGCTTTGAGAAACCTACAAACAATGGTATAACTTAAAACTAAACAAAAAAACGTTTGTCTCTTACATTATTTTCATTGGCTGGTGGCTGTAAGTAATACTCCACTCCTCTATACAGCGGTTTAACCTTGGTAGGTGTGAACAAAACCTTAGACTTGTAAGTAGGAATCGCCGTGATAACGGCGTCGTCAAGAATGGAACTCTCGTTTCTCAATCTCCTCAATTGCGCATGTGCTTTTCCTATGTTCAAGCAAATAACCAGCTGTTGTTGTTGTTTTTCGCAGCTCTCTATGAATACCGGTTCACCCTGGATCACGTCTGAGTTGGTATGCGTTTGAAAGCCGAGCAAGAGCTTGGCTCTGTTGGCGCCCTTCTTGCTACCGCTACGAACCACCGCCGGGCGTAGAAATCTTTGTAAAACTTCCCTTGCCTAAAACGGATAAAGTCAGATGTTGTTTATTTACCAATATTGTACTAATACCTGTTTGTCGCAATGCAATTTCGCTGTTACGTTATCGAAACAAACGGAGAATAAGGAGACGCAAGTCAAGTCTTTAATATTGTCCAAAGCAGAGAAAGAAATTATTTCTTCTACGATCGACACTTGGAGCAGAGTAACATTGACCTAAAAATATTCTTACAATATACAAGCATTTTTTTAAAAATAAACCATACTTTTGGTAAGAATATAGCCGCTTGCAGTTGTGTTTTTACTGTCTCCTCATAAATTCCAACATCTTTAACTTTACCGTCCTCTGTGGGTTGCTGACAAAGTTTCGCCACATTTTCTGTTGTCTTCAAAATATTCGCACTCTCTACCTGCCCTATGCAAGAAGTGTGAAGGTGGTTGATCACCGTCAAAGGATGGAGATTGGCAGCGGTAGGGGTTAGAGCATCAATGAACCTGAGTACATTTCAAGTTGGCAGAAATTCGATTTAAGAAATTTTATAGGTTACCTCTGCAATGTCTCCAGCAATAATGGGCTAATCATAACGTCCAAATCACCCTTAAGTTTAACGATAACTATTGTTCTAGAGCCTGCGTCACCCTGGCTACTCAGCAGTTCTTCCTCTTGAAAGGAACCGGACTCGTTTTCTACGTCATCTTGATCCCAAACATAGACATATGGTGAAGTTGGTGTTTTATTATTACCAACCGTATCAGACTTTGATGCCATCTTAAGTGAGGTTATGCCATCGATAAGAGTCTCCGTATTAGGTACAAATCGCCCACCTATTACAATCAAAATTGAATTAGCCGTCAGAAGGTAAATAAGCCGCAAAAACTTACCGACATACACCAGCTTGTTATCCTGGTTTTTCTCGAACAAGGGCTGAGAGAATTGGTCTCCCTGTCCCACGCTGCCCCAATTATTACACCTAACCTGGCTTAAGTGCGTTACATAACTGGACATTAGCATCGGCGAGTCGACAATCAATCTGTTCACTTGCATATGTAGGTCAACTAAAGTGAAGTCCTCTTGGCTGCCAATGGCCGAGACGTAGCTCGTGTTGCTGTAGCTGTCAGAAGAGTCCAAATTGTCATTTAAGACACTTTCGTTGCTCTCAGGGCTAGTATTCGATTCAGCCGCAGTTGGAGTGCTGGGAATTATGCGAGGACTGACGGATCGCACGGGCGGGTATCGATGAGGAGTTACGAGGCCTTGTATGGTGCGTTGGTGATCTTCCAACTGTAATAGTATAATACAGTTTTTAAGAAAGTGAGGACTGCTTTGTTATTTGCATTAACTAGATATGGATACAACAGAATTTGATAACTACTAATTAGAGCTCATTTCTCTCTATGGCATCGCCTTCAGGGTCGGGTCTAAGTCGGTGTGGAAAAATTTTCATGCAATTAGGACAATATATCTTATCTTGTACTACTTTAAGGGAATTCCGTAACACATACAAACTCCGGATACTTACAGGCTTATTGATGGTAAAACTTCTATGCTCAGGAGTGTGAATCTCGTGGTCGCTTCTATGTGACGACAAACGTAATCTCTGAGACTCGGGGGCGGAACCGGGCGCTGGCATTGGACCTATAGTTTTATAAGGATGCGCCCCATTTCTGTCAGTCACAATGCTTAACTCGCTGGAGAACTTCTTCCTGTTTTGGTCGAATAAGTGATTAGTAACGTTAAAGAAATTTTAAATACACTCCTCACCTTTGCGGGGGGACGCTACTGCTATCCTGCCTCGACAAAGCGTCACCTGAACTTAAAATGGAATTTCGCAAACTTGAACTCCTGGAATTTAAGTTAATGTCTTCGTCAGCCGAGTAGAAAGCCTCGGAATGGTTTTCGCTGGACATGGAAGTGGTACGTTGCACTTCTTTCTGCAACTTCTCATCCGAGCTGATTCTGCCTCCTAACGAATGGTGTGATTCTGACGCGTTGAAGGTTTTGATAGCCAACTGAGGGGATACGGACATATCGCTGCTAGGACCCTAGAAAGTGCAACAATAAAACTTAGAAATATCACAAAAGCATTTGAAAATTTACGCTGAAACTTACACTATGAGATAACGAGTACGGTTCTTTAACATCTACTACTGGAGCATTAAAATAGTCTACAGCTAACTTTGAATCTGACACACTGTTTTTAGGTAGAGGTTCTGTACTGTCACCACTTACAGTAAGCTTGCTCTTCTCGCATTGCAGTTTTGAGTCGCTGTCCAATTTTGTCGGTAAGTTCGCAGGGCTGGTTTCTATGAGTCTCGAGTAAGGTACTTCTTTCAACAGAGAACTTCTAAACAACACGAAAAGTTTGTTTCGTTTTCACAAATTCTACAACACGCACATGCATCAAATACTTACTTAATTGAGGTCGACGAAAATCTCCTACTGACTTTCCGATCCATCAATCCATTTGGACTGGAATAAACTTGAGTATCCTTCTCCACCGACCTCTCTCTCTCCAGAGGAACGATTTTAGGACTTTCGCAATGTTTCCTCGCAGGTTTAGACCTTGTTAAAGTGTCTTGCAGGGTAATATCAGTCACGATATAAGGAGGCGTTCGAAATATCAACATACCCTCGTGTAGTATGCTTTGGCCAAAGCCAGGATCTTTGCCCGGTTCGTTGATACTGGAAAATGAACGCTGTGTGATTTTATAAGTTTTCACTAATTTGATACTACCTACCGAAACGCTGCAATGTTCAGTCCTTCTTCCAAATCCTTCTTGCTTGGTTTGAAGAATCTCGTGCCGTTCTTGTTGCTGCCAAAGAATACGCAACCTCCTGTGCAGCCACAGTTTCCAGTGGTTTTGTTTTGTTCGGGCCATAGGAACCACAGTTTTTTCAATCGATCGTCGTGCATCTTTAAGAACTTCTGCTGTAGGCTGTGAAGGTTTAGGTCTTTTATGTCGGAGGATATCGCTGACTCAATAATGAGCGGCCCAAAGTTAACGGCTCCAACTTCTAACCACAAATCGGTGTTGTCCATGTTAACCCTATAGACAACAGTTGAAAGTTTGACAAGAAAAATAGAAAACCCATGGGTCGCGTGCGTTGATGTAACAGCTTTTCAGCCCTTAGGAAAAACAAACAGCTGTCATTGAATAATGCGTATATTAAACGCCTCGTCGCAAAGTGTTTTTTGCACTTTTTGTGGTGTTTCAAAAGTTGATTTTGGATCATTTAACATCCATAACTATCCCAAATTATTTCGTGGGGTAAATTTCGTTTGTTAAGATGGAGATGAGTTTATATTTTACGAAATTGCCTCATGATGTATAGGTTAGGTATGTAGAAAAAGTTAGTGCCATCGGTTTAGACCCTTATATTTTAAAAAAGGAAGACTTTAGTAGTGATATTGAGGTATTTCCAAATATTACACATGGTGATATTGTTAATTATTTAGTTTTTGAAAGAAGTGCATATACAAAGGATGAGTTTAAGGCGTTCAAAAGTCTTGAAGCTTACAACCAGTTCGTTTGTGGCTGGGCGAATGAGCTTTTTTGCAAGGAATTTTCAATAAAAAACTTGTTGTTGCAAAGGTAAGAATTATTTATCAATGATTTAACTCTAAATACAATTTTTTGGCATAATAATGTATTAATATTATAATTATTAGAGAGAGAAAAATGAACCATATATATTTCAATTTTTGAATTGCAAAAACTATTTTGAACTTGCTTACTGCTTTTAATTATCATAAATTAAACAATGTTTTTGTTTATTAAATAAGGATTAATTTATGATCATTTTAAAGCTTGTTAGTGACCAGAAAATATTCATGTTAGATGCCAATTTTTTTTTTAAACGGACAGTCAACATTCCTGAATGTTTGCTAATTTCTGTGTAACATTTAGTTTGCCAGCCACTAAGTACAAAAGTCTCGTCTAAAATATTTAACTCAGATCATGTCACAGCTTAGTCTAGTTATGGAAAATTTGGCTGAACGTTGCCAGGGACTTTGATGACACGTAATATCTGTATATTTTATATTGTAGCTCAATATAACAGGCATTATTCGTTTTTCAGGTTACACAGTCTCAACGTCTTCAGCGGAAGCCATTGACTCCTTGGATTATTACCGATCCAGATGGTTCCATACTGAGCAATCATTGTGATTGTGTAGCCAGTCTAGGTGAAAAGTGTTCCTCGGACGTAGTTCCCATAAATACCATATCTGTTCAACATTACACTCGAATACTCTACTTACTTAATAATATACGTTTTGCCAACCATATTAATACTATATAGAACTGTTTAAAAAGTTTTTAATCACCTCTAGATGATTGGCCAATCGCACATCGAGTACAGCATTCAAGTACTTTAGTGTTTATAGAATTATGTCAGAGCAGTGTCAGAATAAAATTTCCAACATAACGTTACTTATTATTTTTGTAAATTTAGCTTTACATATTATATTTATTTTTATACGGTAAGTGTGAGTGACTTTTCATATAGTATTAGCATGTTTTTTTTTGTTACAATATAGATGTTCATACTTACCTTTCATTAAACTTTTTGGTTGTGACAAATATATTTAGTTCTTATGGATTTATTTTTATAGTGAGATGTGATATTAGATGTTTATATTTATCTCTCATAAGTTTCTTGACTGTCACAAATAATTATTGTATTTCATTTTAGATATTTATTTCTGAACAGTAAGAGTGACACTATCAATATATTATGCATTTTTCTTACGATATGGAATTAATTATACTTTTCGTAAGTCTCTTCTTGGTCCTTCTTACGAACAGTAATCGAACCTTGTGATAATAAATAATTGTGTGGAGAGACCGTACCCAATCTGGGTTGTTTTGATCATGTAGATCGGCACTTTTACCTGCAACATAAACTTTAATTAAAAACAAATTCTTTATATTAACGTGTAGTAACTCACCACTAACAAAATGCTTGGAACACACATTTGCATATTTAATTTTATTGCAACCACGTTTGACGCCTCTTAGCCAAACATGCTTCGAGAACGGATGATATTTTGAAAAAACTAAGTTTATTTCGGGTTGCTACACTCCCCCAATTCACAACACAGCAAAAACTTTTCATTTTGTACGATAAATATCCACAAAAACACAATTATTACGAACAATTCACTAAGCCGCTATTAAACCGCTTAACGAATTTCGGTTTGTTTTTCCTAAGGGCTGGGATCTGTCAAACGTTGTGACGTCATGCGCACGCGACCTATATAAAGAAGAAAAGAATATTGTTAAATTATACTTAGGCACTTGATTCGGGTACCTATAGCCACTAATCCCACAAAATGTGCCAATAAGTAAAATTTTAAAGCATATTTTGCCCCCTGTTCCTATCGCCACCAATTTCCCAACTGTAATTAAAGACTTACTTGCAATGGTTATACTTGTGCGGGTGCCAGACGAGCTGCCTTAAAGACATGCTGTAAATGATGCAACTGAGCCCCGAACTAACTTGTTTCCCATGCAAATTGCAACTGGCTAGGCGGATCGGTGATACCTACAATATAAAAATGAAGTTTAAGAAACTCTCCGTTTCTGTAAACAACTACTCACCCATAACTGCAGAGCAGCTCCCGATTCAACTAGCCAAAAATCGACAGCGTCCACAGCCACTCTACACAACTTGTACTTCAACTTATGTTCGTCATATACATCGTTTTCCTCACCGGGCAATGTGTTACTCCTAATTGATCCTTTCTTTTCCTCTTCTTTCTTCTTCTCCAAGTTAGTCTTTGTGTTTAGCTTCTGGTTGTTGAGGTTGCCGCCAGACTGTGCAGATTTATTTGCGACGTTCGTATTATTTTTCGGCTGAAGCAACTGCTGTATAGCCTGCTGGACGTGCTGAACATGGACATTCTGCGTGGAATGTGTACTTTTCTTCTTAACCACTGGTTGGTTTAGTATAACATCGTCCTTGGGGGAGTTAAGCTCGTTTTCGTCATCGGTTATAAGCAAAATTAGGGTTTCTAAGCAAGCCAGGATAGAATAGAGCTGGGGTGTTGTTAATTTTCCACTGAGCTTGCCGAGTTGAATTTCAACAAGCCAGGCGTATTCGATAGTGTCTTGATCCAGAGATTGGCCAACGTCAGAGAACATGGCATGACCCCGAATCTACAATGTTACAATTTGTACAACTAGGAAAATTATACATTACTTGCACAATTACTTGCAGAGATGACAGCGTTAATTTCCCTTGATTTAAGTGTTTATCACGAGAAGATCTGTTTATGTTATCTGAAACTAAAAGGACAGCTGGGCTCAGTAGCAGTTGTAGTTCTGTTTGATCGTACCGTTTCTTCATTTCAAATCCCACTCTCTCAACTAAGATCACCGGGCATGGTGGATCCTTCTCAGTGCAGTTCTATATATATATATATATAAAAAAAAAAATAGTGCAAATAGAGAACCCAGTTTCTCTCAATGAATCAATACGAAACGTTTTGCAACGTGTTTGGTACATTTTGTATAACAAAGCCGCTTCTTATTTAGTGAAGGAAACTTTGTTGTATGTAATGTATCGAACACATTGCAAAAGTATTCATATCGATTCACTGAGAAGAACTATTAAAAATGTCTACTACCTTAAGTAAGTGGGCCTGAACATCATGCATAATAATGGAAACGTCGACTTCAAGCGGCCTATAGTAGCGATGATCAAAATCATCTCTTAATTCTAAAGGAATGTTTGCCGAACTGTCTTCCGACTTCAAGTCAGAATTGCTATTATTCTCTGATGTCATAGTCTGTTGCATATCCGTAAAAGCCTGGTCTTCTCCGAATATGTTTTCCTGAAATAAATCAAGTTACTCAAAACAAAATGTGTGTTTGATCCTATATTTACATTTTATGTAAGTTATATATGTAGATTTCTATTTTTATTTATATGCTTTGTCAACAAGACTATTCTTCTGGACAATAAAGTATATTTTGATTGATTTATGTCTCACTGTTATATGTACCTTAAAATTCATAAAGTTTTTCAATGCAGTTCCATAAAGTAGAATAACAGATGGTCCTATCTCTAGCTCCACACCAACTATGTCCGACTTTAAAGAGGTCGGATCGAACTTTTGCGTGCCATCTGGTGATCGCTTTCTGTTTTTTCTTTGATGCGGGAACCTCATGGGCGATAAGAGAATTTCCTCTTTTACGGGTGTTGATATGTCTGCTTGTGGTGTAGGTCCCAGAGGCGGGCAGGGGTGGTAGGTATAGATTATGTTTATAGCTCCTATGGGTACCCACCAAAAGTCCACCCAGCCGGCGCTAGAAGGAAACGGAACACAATATGTAGTTGAAGCGATAATTCATGTGAAATGTCACAAAAACTGACAACTTAATTGATCTGTATATGCATAAATTGGTATAATTTCAACAGATAGGTTAACAAAAATAAGTGAGTGTGTTAAACCAAAAAAACTTTAGATTTCTAGAGGTCGAGTTAGAATCAGGATATTTATTGTCAACAAAAATATAAAAGTGACGAAAAACAAAATATTTCAAATGAATACTGTCAATTTCATTGTCGAAGACAATTTCATAATGTTAGGTATCAAGTAAATAATATAACATCAATAATATAGATCCCATGACTTCAGGTTTCAATCATATTTTGCAGAAGTTTAAATAAACTGTTTTAAAAAATTACATAATTTCAAATACTTCATTGATATCTTAATTAAGTATTTCATTTGTTTTTCAAAGTATTTTTTATGTCACTCATACATCTATTTCTCCAGCGGTTGGCTCCTCGGCCTCACCTCTTTGCTTTCTGCCAGAAGTGGGACTTGAACCAAGGGTATTGAAGATAAAGATTATAGTCATTTTTGTTACACAACTTACTCTGAACCAGTTTTAAAAAATAATAATATACTTACCTATTTTGACAAACGTTCCTCCATTTTGGGATAATTTCAGTCTTTTTTGTAGTAGAACCATCCTTGGATAAAACTTTTGCATGTTTTTCCAAAGACACGACAATATTTCTGCTTGTATGAAATTCTGGTATAAATAAACTCAAGTCTATACTCTCACCCTGAAAAAACAAATATATAAATAACCGAATATCAAAATTGCAAAAGAACTGTTATACGCAGAGAAAAAATAACATCGAATTCCTGCTAAATAATTAAAAAATAAAAACCCACGTACCTGTATAGATAAATTAACAGGAACTGTTTCCGGCAGAAACTCATCGAAGGGCAAATCAAAAGAAAGATGTAAAAAGTGAGCACATAACGCTATCTGCGTATTTTCCAGTCTATTACGTTGGCCAACGCTACTGCAGTCTATCCAATTGTACTGATTAACTAGAGTTAGAAGTTCGCAATGCTTCAGTGTCAATCCAAAACGCCACGTGTACGGCACGAAATGCATCAAGTCGGGGCGTTGTTTAGAAGCCCAATCATTAATTAAATCTGAAAAAAAAAAGCAAAAATTTTAATGCTATGATGAACATAAATAGCTATAGGTGCAACTCAGTCCAATTCCTTCCCAGCAAACCCCATTTCGTAATTATTATAAAACATAAGCGCCTTTTATGTTTCAAGTTAGACTTATTAAGGAAATAAAAGTGCATGTTTGTAGTAAGATATTACCAATTTGCCTTCAACAGTGTATGCTTCATAAATTGTAACAAATAGATGGAATAGCTAACATTATCAATGGGAAATAAAGATAAAAATATAGAGGATGGGTCACAACAAAACAATTATTAATAAAACAGTGCAAATGATTTACGTTGGTCTTGTTACGAAAGAAATAATGAAAGACAAACCAATGAAGCAAAATATACTGCATAGCAATCAAAGGATGGGTGACCATTCCAAAGGAAACCGTGTCCTCGCCTCACACATCTTCCAGCGGCTTGTAAATCAGTGTATGCGCGGAAGCTATACAACCTTAGGCGAGGGTTGTATAGGAGATATACCATCCTTCGGAGGGGATGTAAAGCCGTCGGTCCCTTGTCTATTAAATGTTAGGCAAGTAAAATATCCCTACTCTTCTTAAGGGAAGAGGTTCGGCAAAATTTCTGGTTGGGGGTAGCTCGTCTACAGGCGTCGGTGTTAGGCCTCAGTAGTGGAAATAGGCCGACGTTAAATAAATGTATATAAAAAAAAAAAGCAATCAAAGAGTTTTACAAATAAAATTGTTTATTTTAATTGTCAGAGTTTTTTAAATAACACAGAAGACATTTGTATCTTGGTAAAAAATTGTACTATGCTTGTAGTACGGCAGCCCGTTACCAAAATTCCATGTTATCACGCCACGCCCAAATCGATAACTAATCGTTAGATTATAAAAAAGAAAAAAAACTTTCCTGAGTGAACAAGTCCCACAATGTTGTGCTTACCTGGTAGGGTAATTTCAGTCTGTAGAGAATTTTTTTTTATCGCGCAATGTCCGTTCTCACTGGAATCTCGTTTAAAAGTAAAAGACAACTTGAATTCATCAAGAACTGATGTTTTGTGTATTGCAAAATTTCAGCATTTTAAATTAAATTTGTAAGGTAATGTGGTGTAAAAAAGGAAAAGCGTCAGGGTTGAAATTTATTACAAACTGTTGAGAATAGCATAAAAAACAGTAAATGTGTTTGAATTGACATTTTCTGTATTGTGCAGCTGCAGAGAATGAACCAGAGTCTTATCCCTAAGCTCCGTGCCCAAGCAGCTCCTACCAGTAAGGTACAATTTGGTTCGAATCGTACGCTCGGTTCTAAAGGTAAAAAATGTTGATAATGGTATGGGCTACAGTTTGGACAAGTCATGAATAATAAATGAAATAGTTGAAACTTTATGGATAATAAATATAGAAATTAAAATAGGAACAGAAAATTTCTAAATAATAACAATTTACCGTCCACCACAAACTTTTAGAATACTTTGAAAAGATTATTGAAAATATTGAATTTGAGGGTGTATTACCAAGGTCAAATAGTGTGTAAAATATCCTCATTATTATTTCAAGCTCTTCTTAAAAACAAGCCAACAGAATTCAGAATTGATTAAACTAGCAAACTGAAGACATGGACCTATTATATTTTATATTATAATCCTAGGTAAAATCTTCTCTTTCATTACTCAACGCAAACGTTCTACTCATTTAAGATAAGATAAGATAATTTTATTCGTTTTTTTTCGTCCCCAATTCACCATAAATTGTTTTATATTCTACAAAGGGGCTTAAATGTTCAAATAAAATATAATACGAAGTAGTATAAAATAAAATAACATGAAAAAAAGTGAAAAGTCTGCATAATATTTGCTCCTATTAAAGTTTAATGTCGAATACGAAATTGTTAAATTTTGTCTAAAATAGTTGGGCATTTTGCTACTAGAGGCAGCATCATAGCGATAACCATTGCTAGACGTGTGTCAAAGCAGGTTCGGGCTCATAATTTTTCATTTAGCCTGAGAGCTTCAAGTGGCAGTATCATATGTAAATAAATATGTCACGTGTTCCAAATAGCTAAATTCGGTGATTTACTAATATTTCGTCTTTTATGTCAACTAAATATGCGCAACCCACAATACTTCAAGATGTTTTGTGTGTCACCGAGCTTTTGTTTGTAACTGATACGTATAAACATAAAATCCCATCGAGATTACATTCGTACGGTTCTGTACGCCGCCTAGACTAGTGTGGCTTCTGTGTTATCGACAGGACAATGTAATTGGATTACTTACAAATTTACTCGCAACTAACTGGTGCATGCAAACCCGCTCTTAATATAACCTAAGAATGCCACAAAGCATACAGCCAAATACCTTATTGTAATCAGAGGGCAAGTGCATTTCTCTCACCTGTAAAGAACCATTTGTGGAAAAATATCAAATGGATTGTCGCCTTGCATCCAGTTAGGTTAATCTCCCACAGCTGATGGTCATTCCAAACCAGCGGGTAATGGCACAACACGCAGAATTCCAAAGTCTCACTCTCGATAAAATCCCTAAACTGTAAACTGGTGGTGGCCTCCAGATGCAACAACTGACCATTGATTTTAGTAGTGTACCCGTCCTGTAAGGTAATCCATGGTATCGTAACCTCTAAGTAACTCCCAGCGCCTACGTTAATGTGTATCGCGTTAGTTTCTTTATCTTTCGTGAACAAAATATCGATGGTAGCTTCGTTCTGCATAAGCAGTCTGACATCGAATGACTGCATCTGACGTTTGTCACCTGGCTTAGGAGCTTTGGTTATTTCCATGGGCAAATAGTCCTGTGGATAGAAAAACTTGAATAGGTGTTCGCGTTGACGGTCCGCCCAAGGCCCATAACTGAAGTCAGTACCTAAGAAACAAGTGTGATTAAATCAAGGAATTTTGGTGTTTACTTTTTTCTATTGCCTATTATTGTCATGTAAAACTCAACGTTAAAGAAAAAAATTTAAAATTGTATTTGTGACCTTTGTTCTATTAAAATTTAACCTCAGCTAAGGTTTATCGAACCTTTTCCACACTTGATGTCGACTCCCCACTGTGGAGGACTAGATTCCACTATATCTCCATTAGCCAACGTCACCAAAACAGGCTCTTCTGGAACCAAGCCTTAAAAAAATATATTTGTTAGTCACAGGCACCTTTCATGCATTTTAATATCCAGTACCTGGCTCATCCATATAAAAATACAATTCCAAATCGTTCGATGACATCAGAACAAAGCCTTCCCCCATGTAACGGGGTGGGTCGTCAAGCATGCCTGTATATTTCAAGCTGGGTGCTAACATTACCTTAACGTTCTCTGCCTTGCACTTTACAAAATGCATGAACCTGTCCAAAGTGCAGACGGCAGGCTTGGTAGAGTACACGAAATGGGACTCTTCGAACGTTATGCTTAACGTCGTTGGCACTAAACAGTTGCCAAAAACTAAACGGCTCTAGAAAAAAATATGAAATAAACGGGTGTCTTTAAAATAATATTTATGTTTATTCCTTACAGAAGATATGTCGCACTTTATGACAGGGATTAAGTCTCTCCAAGTTTTAGCCATTGCTGCTTCAGGTTTTTGCTTCTTGTCGGATTTTTTCTGGACAACTTGGTTTTCATTTTCAGCTCTAAAAAAATGTTATATTCATGTTTCTTCAAATTAAACACCCGGTAATATTGTTCAGGATTTGACTTCAGTTGAACAGTTGAGATTAGTAAATTTGCCTCACTTTAATAATACATAACTATACATCTTTAACTTACTTTTCTATATCTTCAGCCACTTTATTGTCATAATTATTATTCGGGAACATATTCGAACCTAACCCAAAGATTTTTTCCAAGCCTGCATACATCTCAGATCGATTGTATACGTGCAACTCAAAACCATTTAACATTACCGATAACCTTGTGTCTGAATGGGACAAATCTAAAAAAAAATACATAACAGAAACAGAACAGAAATTTAGTATCTACAAAATTATACCTTCGCTGACATCCTTGGGTACATAGGACCTCCACCATCGAAAAATTAAATAGCCATCCTGTACGCGTATTGTGTAATTGTGTGTTATGTATACAACATCTCTAAACATAATCTTACCAGAAAGAGCATTTAGAGTCAAGGAACCTTCAAACAGAAAGAATGATTAAGATAAAATAAAAATAGTTGTTAACTGACTAACCTATTTTAAAAAAACCTTCTCGTATGAAGAGCTTGTTAACTACTTTTGTTATAACATAGCCAAATACCCTAGAGTTGTAATATGTTATGTAAATAACCCAGGCCACAGCGAAAACCAAGCTACACAGCAGCATAGCAAAATTTGAATCCATCTTTGGAAAGGTTACATGGTTGTCGGAAATATTCAGCATTAAAGCTTCCGAGTCTTCCAAGTAGCTAATTGTAATTGGCTCCTCCATGATTAATACTTATTTAATTGCTTCTACAGGTATTTTTATTAAAATTACTGCTGATTATAGACTAATTAGCTATACTTATACATTTTGTGAAAACCATATCTCACCACTACTTTTGATCAACTAGAACAATGATTTACAATTCTGGAAAGAATTTGAAGTATTCAGCCCATTTTAATAGATAATTATTGACAAAAGTGCATTCTTTATCTTGTATTTATCGTTGACAGTGTTGACACCTTTCTGACGTTTGTTTGGCATCTCTGTCAATGTCGGATACATTGTGAACGTCATTGTTGTACTACGTTTACACCTCAAGCTTGAAGAGAATTCGTTCGAAAAATGTAACATGGTCAATAATTTTTCCTTGCCCGCTAATCCAGACTTGCCATTAGCATTGCAACGTCCTGTATATAGAATCACAACCGAATAATAAACGCGCGGGTATTAACTTTAATTCATGAGATTTTGAATGACATCTTTGAAGGAAATGACATTTGTTTTGAATGGGCATTCCTACAAGAGCATGTGCAATGTGCATGTGTATTTTAAATACTCTGAGAATATATCATGTAGGATAACGTCCATGAATTACAAATTATTTTTATCGTAGAAAAGTAATCTTAACTGTTTATTGTCTATTTAGGTAATATCTTCAACCATGTAAACCATACATGACTTCCATAGATA
This sequence comes from Leptura quadrifasciata, assembly GCA_963675555.1. Classification (NCBI taxonomy): domain Eukaryota; kingdom Metazoa; phylum Arthropoda; class Insecta; order Coleoptera; family Cerambycidae; genus Leptura; species Leptura quadrifasciata. The sequence continues at coordinate 15,013,478 of OY776680.1, read as the reverse complement.
CACAATAACAGCGTCTGATGCAATACCAAATCTTAATGAGCATATTTAATATTTCCAGAATGACGATCCGCATGCAGAAATATCGTGAATGAAGTATACATAATCATGATCCGATAGAATATAGCGAGAAACGTAGTCATTTAGCGTTACGTCAACTAGCATATACAGGGCCATATAGTTATAAAGCCAATAAAATATGAATTTATTTTTCAACAAAATCGATTTTTATGCCGATTACACTTAATTATTAATATTTTTTCTTTTTTATTTTGATATAAAACCGCTTTACGCCAGTAACCTTGAATCTATTTTAAATAATGGACCTTGATTTTTAACCACGTGCCATCGTAATGCGCAAACTTGCGCAGTAAAGTTCAATTCTCGTATCTTACAGGTCGTGGAGACTTCCACCTTTTGCGGCGGACGGCCATTTTTAGACGGTAAGTGCACTAGATCTTTGTAAGTTTTTTAATTATTCTTTTGTTTAAGAAAATGCTATGAGTAGTTTGTTTAGTAGTTTTGCTAGCTTGTATTATCATGAGGCTTTAAAAAGTAATTTGTCTTGTGTGAATATTGTATCATTTAGTAATTTTAGCTTATGTAACAAATTTCTAAGTACATGACCATTGTATAGATTTTCGGTACGGCGGGGCATTGTTTGGAGAATTAGTTGGCTTTGGGTGCTTTATAAGCAGATTTTTCATTCTATAAATTTATTCTAGACTTGACTTAATTAAGATAGTAAATGTTTCATAAATTTGTGAAATAATTAGGAAGTAGTATTATTAATTTATTGAATTAAAGGATGTTGGCTTTAGCTTAACTAAATAAATCTAGTTAGAAGTTAACACTTTTTAAAGCTTCGTTATATAACATTTCCTCCAAAATCAATAATTTTAGTTTTGAATTATCCGCGATATTGTACCTACGTCAAAGTCACATGCCCGTGGTCTAGGTCATTTTTAAGGTTATGTCACTTTCATAAACTTGACGTAATAAAAAATATTAAATCGATGGTCATTAGTTGTATGACCTTAATACTCTTATCTGAAAAATTTAAAATGTATTGCCTTCATTCGATAAATCGAGTAAGTAATTAATTTATCTTAGATAGAGATTTATGGGTTAAGAAATATTTAACACTGATTTATTTTGATTTTTCAGACCAGAATCACTAAAATTAGACATGTTTTCGTCTTTCTTCACCAAAGCCTTTTGCCAGACCCCTGAAAATAAATCGATTGAATTGAAACCACAATGTGAAGTTTCACAGAGAGGACTCGTCCAATCTCTTGTGGCCGGACGTCAAATTGCAGCAGCAGCTGTTGCAGAAGGAGACAGTTGTGAATTCGCTTCCCTCCACTATTTCGCCCTATGTGGTCTTGGTGGTAAGTTAAATTCTCTTTGGTGAAATTATAGTCAGCATGTCCAAATATTTTATTGTATAGGTATTGATAGTGTTTGTCTGTAGAACATTATGTATCAAATCAAATTTGTAATTTGTGGGACATTCGGGTAATGTAAATAATATAGTTCTGAATGGCCTCAAATTAATGCCCCCAATTCTCGTGCTACTAATTCTTAAAATTTCCTAATGAATATTATTTGAACATTTAGGAACATTACAACATTCACATTAATTTTGCTGGATACATAGACAAGAAGAAATCCACAATTAACATTTCTCTGGTAACTAGTAAGATGTAACTTTAACCTAGCGCAAAAACCTACAATAAGCCAAAATTAATTTAAACAAATACCTATTATTATTATTTTTTTTATAGGTATCTTATCATGTGGCATCACTCACACAGCTGTAGTACCTCTAGATCTTGTAAAGTGTCGTATTCAAGTAGACCCTGCTAAATATAAGAGCGTATTTAACGGCTTCAAAGTAACACTGAGAGAGGACGGTGCTAGAGGTCTTGCCAAAGGATGGGCGCCAACATTCTTCGGTTATTCTGCCCAGGGTCTCTGCAAGTTTGGTCTTTATGAGGTCTTCAAAGTGAGTACATTTATTGAATATTTATTTTTCGAGGCACTCATCTTCAGTTTATATAAACTTTATTAGAAATAGTATTATATAATTTCTTTTTTTTTTCTTAAGGTATTATATAGTGATATAATTGGTGAAGAAAATGCATATCTTTATCGTACGTGGTTGTACTTATCTGCATCAGCGACAGCCGAATTCTTTGCAGACATCGCTCTTTCACCAATGGAGGCCGCCAAAGTAAAGATCCAAACCACACCCGGATTTGCTAACACACTCCGGCAAGCCTGGCCTAGAATTTATGCCGAAGAAGGTTAGTACAAATTTATTTAATATCTTAATCTCGTCTTAATTTGACCAGTAGTATACAGGGTGCCATTAGTTTAATCTCAATTAATAAATCTGGTAATGGGGAACGACCAGACAAACAAAAAAAAGTCTTATATAACATAGTTTTGACGGAAAAAAAATGTTTAAAAAATTAATTAATCGTTAATAAAATTGGTTGAGAACTTCTGGAATATTGAGGTAGGCAAAGTATTCCAGAATAGATGAGAAAGTTCAACCAAGTTCAAGGTCAATTCTATTGTATGCTTTGCCGGATGTACATCTCCCTAATTGGCATAAAAACTTTAAAGGCCTGCCGCCCTTATGGAATGTTCAGGTATGATTCAGACATTTACGTATGCTCCAGTCTGGGGGTGGGAAATTTTTTAAATACACAATTTCCTCAATGATGCATTGGACGTGGTGGACTGGTTGGATGGCCTGCTAGGTCACCCGACTTAAATCCAATGGATTTTTATTTTTTGGGGCATCTTAAATCGCTTGTCTAACATGATCCAATTGACACTTTGAAACAATTGCAGCAATACGTTTTAATGTGCATAGAGACCATAAATTACCCAATGTGTTGAATGGAGTACGTATGTCTTTACTTCGTCATGCTGAAAAGTGTATTAATGCAGATGGAGGACATTTCGAACAATTTATGTGAATAAACAACACTGATAAGTTATCATTTGTTGCCTGTCACTGTGCAAATTTTTTTTCGAGGAAAATTATTTTATTTCACTCAGTTTTCAAGAACCAAGAAGTCGGTACCCTTTGTCTCCTTTGTTAATACAAGCCATGAATGCCAACACTGACCGCCGGCTCAAGAACAAAGTCTTTTTTCCATTTTTATGATTTTTTGTGAAACTAAGTGATAAACATTGTTGATTGCCCCATAAGACAGAGGTTCTCAAACTTTTTTTTAACTATTGAAATTATTGACCTAGGTTAGTTTTTCCAAAGTGCTCCTAGAGGAAAAAGTTATAGGTTTTTTGTTTGTCTGGTCGTTCCCCATTACCAGTTTTTTTTTAATGACATGAAACTAATGGCACCCTGTACAATAACAAACTTGTTGTCATAATATAATAACAAGAACTGTCTTATTGGAATTAACATTATAAAACTAATATGGTGACAAGAAAACGTGAAATACAGTTTCTACAATTAAAGTTGCAGCATATCTTTATAAGCACTAAAGATATTCTGGAATTGTGACTACGGCATTTGAGTTTCTCTTGTAACACAAATACATTAAATGTCAGGAAAAGTAAAAAGGGCAAAACCGCAGTTTAAACAAGTACGAGTGACTGTGAGACGTGTAATAATAAATCGATATCCCTCTTCCAGGTATTAATGGCTTCTACAAATCTCTTGTGCCTCTTTGGATGAGGCAAATTCCTTACACCATGATGAAATTCGCCTGCTTTGAGCGTACCGTCGAGCTCCTCTATAAATACGTCGTACCTAAGCCGAGGGCAGACTGCACCAAAGGAGAACAACTGGTCGTCACGTTCGCCGCCGGTTACATCGCCGGTGTGTTCTGCGCTATCGTATCTCATCCTGCCGACACAGTCGTAAGTAAATTGAATCAAGAAAAAGGATCCACAGCCATCGAAGCAGCGAAGAAATTAGGTATGGCTGGATTGTGGAAGGGTCTCACGCCTAGGATCGTTATGATTGGTACCCTAACTGCTCTGCAGTGGTTCATCTACGATGCGTTCAAGGTAAGTGTGCCAGACAATCTGCTCTTTATGGCTTGCCGTGAATTGGTCGTCCTGTTGCTGTTGCATTAATTTTTTTTCTTTTTCTATTTGCAGGTTGCTATGCGTATGCCACGTCCACCACCCGGTGTAATGCCAGAATCTTTGAAGAAGAAGTTAGAAGCTCAAGAAGCTAAACAATAAGTTATTAAATTATTATTTAAATGAATTTTTCCGGTGATGAAAAAGAAAGGAAAGAGCAAAAGAAATTCAATTGATTCAGTATTTCCAAATAGTCGGGCAAAAATTATGTCATCGTCATGTACTGCATCATGTTTTAATAATACTTCTAAGTTATATACCTCCTGTATTTTAGACTATTGTATATAGACGTAATTAATACAGTCGTACTGTTTATAATTGACTTTTATTTTAACGTTTTTGCAATATTACTTCTGAGACGAAGATAGGTTGATTGACTAACAATCGTTTTTTCGACCACTGTATTCATGAAAACTGTCTTCGTGCCAAAGGGCTTGAGAATACATACAACTCTTGGATTATAGGCCAGAGTTCAACGTATATGTTAAATTTTACTTTATTTATTTATTGGAAGTATAAGTATGAAAATGGCAAAAAAGCTGATAATCGACGTTATAAACGTAATTTTTTAATTAACCATAACCAGCAGCTGTTGGTGTGGTTTCGACCATGTTTCAATATTAAGGCAGGGAAGGTTGGCTTGGAACGCCAAAAATAAAAAATTAGGTTGTGGTTATCGAAAAATTGAAAACTATGTACTTTTATTTGACAAGTTAAAAACATTGTTAAATTATTGAAGTCAACTATTTTATTATTTCACACTGCACCGACACAAATAAGCCCAATAAGAAGGTATAGTCTAAGTAAGGACTACCCTGCACTCAAAAAACGCAACAAAAACTTTACGACATAGTTATCGCCGCGGGCCGTGCGGCATGCCTGTCATCAAACGACCCGACGCACATTAAAAACCTATAAAGGTATGCGAGTCAATTGTGGTCGAGACAGCACAGAGTGAATTTTAACGAGGTCGTAAAGTTTTTGTTGCGTTTTTTATGTGCCGAGAACTTCAACTATAAGAGGTATTGCAAAAGAGAGTGAAAATAATAGCACACAATGCGCTGTCCTCGACAGTTTTAGCGTCCGTGATATTCGGCCAAAAGTGCAAATAAGTTGAATTTCTGGGCTTAAGCAGGAAACTGGAATCGAATTTTAAAAAACCACTGCCAAAGGAATCACTACTTCCACATCCAGATTTTGTATCCAAGTCTTATACACACTAAATCCCAATGCAATATTTTACTCCCTTTAATAATAGGGTGGGGGTGGCAATGGAGGTGGTAGGGGGGGATGGCTAATGCCAAAATAAATTTTAGAAACCCTTGATTCTCTTATACACACCAAATCCCAATTTAATTTTTTACTTCATTTAATAAATAATAGGGCGGGGGTTGTAGAGGGAGTGGCTAATGCCAAAAAAATTTTTGAGACGTTTCGTTCTTGTATACATTAAATCACATTTTAATTTTTTACTCCCTTTCATAATAGTGTGGGGGTGGGTGATGCCAAAACAATTTTGAGAAATTGACTTTTCATACATGCCCTAAACTGCAATTTTATTTACTCTTTCCTGCTTGCTTTGCTTATTTACCCCTGAACCCTTCAACGGAATTAGATCAAAATATAATACAGTTCCAGATCTCATTGTAATACATAAGTGTACCAAATTTCAAGACAATATCATAAACGGTTCCAGAGTAAATGTACACACAAAAAAAGTTACAGACAGACAGAAATTTTTTTTTCGCTGAAATTTAAAATCTCGACGTTTCATGACATTTTAAGCCTATTTCAAAAAAAAATTTTTTTTGCGTTACTATAGTTCCACTGGATGTAGAAGTAAAAATTACAGGAGTACCTCTGCTGCAAGTTCCAAAAAATGGTAAGCAAAAATGTGGCAAAATAGAGAATGAAATTGTAGAGCGTGAAATTCTATGCAAGAAAGAATTTTATCAACTTTTTTGTTTAGTAGGCAATGGTTTTGTGTAGAGCGTAATCTAAAACCAGCGCATTTGCGTTCACCAATTTTGTAATATAAACGCAAAATAATCGAAAACTCTTGTGTAGAGTCTTTCATTCCTTTACACCATCGGTTATTTCTAATTAAAAAATACAATACGATTTGAAGGTAGTAACTGATTTTTAAAATATAGCTAAATTCAGGAAATCGGTCTAGTATCGCTAGAATATAGAATTAAGAAAAAAGTATAATTCTCATGTAAAATCGAACATTACCATCAAATAGTAGACATGTTTGCCTTTAAAATGCTTTCCTAAAAATATTTTCTACAAACGCCAGAAAATCATGACAAGTGAGTCTATTATATACGACGAGACCTACAGACTCGTCACAATAGTATCACTTTACTCCTATAAAACAATACACTATTTTGGTAGCTTAAGATTGGGCATATTCAAGAGAGAGAGAGAGATCCAATACGCAAATATTTATCATTTTTGGTCATAACTTTTTTTTAATACCTACATATATTGGTAAAAAAGTATAAGTGAAGGGCACTAGTACATAAAATCTACCATAACATTTGTGTATTTAATGGGGTAGTGGTTAATAACATATACGTTATTTGTATCATCTATTTTTTTCAAAAATGTGCAAGAAAAATTGCAAAATCTTTATTTTGACGTTAATTTTCTGTAACAAGTGTTTCTGTTGTAACTTATTTCAGAGAAAAAAGTAAATAAAATAGTTGTGCTCCACTGCTAGGCCTTTTTTAAACAAAATTCTTTGCCCCTCTCAGAGTTAAAGAATAGTGATAATCTTCATATCTTGTAGTTTAAAATTAACTAATTTTGCAAAAAACTGAAATTATTGAGTGCAAATTTCTTGCACTACACCTCTGTCATAGTTCTACTTAATAAGTAGTCTTATACTTTTTAAATGCCAATATATGTAAAAAGTTATGGCCAATAATAATAAATATTTACTTATCGGATTGAATATGCCCACCTTAAAGGATTTCCATAATTTAAAATGTAACAATTTCACGCAAAAATTTAAGATGTTTAACTCATATTGAATTTTATATTATAAATAACGAATGTATAGGTGCAAAAAGGTGTGATAAAAAGTTTATTTTGGGTAAATAATCTAAAGTTGGTCGAACAATTTTTTATTTCCAAAAACATTTTGCAGTATTCAAATTGATAATAATCATTATTTTGTTATTGTTCTTTAAAAGTCATAGAATCGTTTGGCGGCATGCCACCCCAAATAATTTGCCGCCCTTGGCAGCTGCCTACATTGCCTATTGGGAAATCCGGCACTGTAGTAGAATTTGATAACCTACAAGACCATTTTCCGTCTACCCGGCGCATCCACCAAATATCTCACTACCACTTTCAGGATAGTCGCAACTTGCATTTAGCGACTACTTTTGGCTTGTGAGAGAGGGAGATTAGGTGGTTACAGATAGAAAACGAGTATAAAAACAAATACAAAGATATATAACCAAAAAATGCAAATGGTGAGAAACAGTTAAGTATTATGCAAAGGATTCTTACAAGTACAGATCAAGGAGTTTAAGACTGATTGACTTAGCCTTAAGACAGGATTGACATATTTGTTTCAGGTATGGGGTGCAAAGTTATATTTTTATTATTCATAATTTATGTCAGACCTAGTTTATGTGGTTTGTTTATTATGGATTATTTAGAATGTCAAAGTTAATAATTTTGTTTGATTATACTTGGAGAATTAGATTGTTTAAATGATTTTTTGGAAAACACAAACATATCAATCTTATTTTTTTAAAAGACCCCGGCTGATGTAATTATTTTTTCAGATTTTTTGTCTTTGAGTTGACACCATCATTAATATCTTTTTCAAATTGCAACCCCCTTTTTTTAACACAAGTAAATTTCTTATTATTTTCCGAGTACAATATGGTACCCATCCAATTATAAGGGATACGGATTTTTTTGGTGTAATTTAGGACAGTATGTTCAGTCAACAAAAAATTAATTGGTCATTAACATTCAGTGAAATTTATCTGTGGGAGAAGCTGTGTACGGCTTTTAGTAAATAAATAATAAGTATGTATGGTATGCGCTCACTTAAATTTGTGATACATATACAGGATCTGGAAATTTCTTGAAGGGGACAACATTGGATTTTGTCGTTCCACAACCCCAAGAAAAAAAAATGCTGTGAAAAAAGTTCAATTTGTTACTTACTTTATTCGTATTCTCTTATGAAAATAATACTGTATTTACTAAATTACCGTATGTTTACAAAAGTGAAGAGCGTGGGGAAAATTCACTCTTTCTATTTTAATAGTTTCATTCATGTTTCTGTTCCGAATCTGAAGAGCGGGGGAGAGTCAAAAAATGTCTTTTTTTCTTTTTCCCTCATTTTACCACCCTCCCAACGTGCCGCCCAGGGCGCTTGCTCCCTTTTGACCTCCCCCCCCCCTAGATCCCGCCCTGCTGGGTGGGGCAATAGTGTGTCCGACTTCTACGATAGCTAGAAAAAAAACAGAAGTAAACTGCATAGAAAAGTCTATAATTGGAAATTATTTTCGGACATACAGGGTGAACCACGATGGTTGTACAGGGTTATTATAAATTACCGTTTCCATTTTATGCAGGTTGTTGGTTAGCAGGCATCCCATGTCAATTATGGTGGCCTTCTCTTCCTTTTTGATCACCAGGATGTCAGAGTGGTTGTGATCTAAAGTTCTATCGGACTGGATTGGTCTATCCCAGTGCAGCACTGTTTCCTCAGATAGAGGTGTGTATTTATAGGAGGGCGGTGGATTGGTAAGGAGTCCGAATTTCAGGGCTAATTCTCTTTGTATAATCTTCGCCACCTCGTTATGTCTTCCTAAGTACATTCCTGTGGTCAAAGTAGGGCAGCCTCCTATTACATGTTCGATAGTTTCGCCCGGTACTTTGCATTTCCTGCAGGGACTTTCAGAATATGTTTTTCGTAGTTCCTGGTACGGTCGATCCTGTCCTGGATGGCTGTTATAAATCCCTCTGTTTCCGGATGTAGTCTGCCCCCCTTTAGCCATAACAGTGAGGTCTCCTTGTCAACCTCCGGATTATTCAAAGCCTTGGGGTACTTTCCATGAAGCACTTTGTCTTGCCATGATGTCTGAATGTCCTCATTTGTACGGATTACCACAGCATGCTATCGATCTTTAAGGTTTAGTATTTGTTGTACATTCCATGATTTGCTTAATGAGAAACCTATCAGATTCATAGAAAAAGGATCGCATGTTTTTTTCTAGTGTTCTACACATCTTCTGAATACTGATTAGTCCCCGGCGTCCTTGCGTGCGCGGCATGTATAGTCTTTCAGCTGCGCTTTTTGGGTGGTGAATCCTAAATTTTGTAAGCGTGGTCCGAATCGTTCTATCTAGTTCTTCCAGATCCGTATCCGAATAATTCAGTATTCCGAATGAATATGCCAGGCTAGGCATAGCAAACGTATTGATCGCTGCAACCAAGTTCCTAGCGTTGAGCTTTATATTTAGGAGCTTATTTATACGTTGCTTGTATTTCTCTCTGAACTCTTTTAACTGAGTGTACTCTATCTCTTTCTGCAGTATCCCAAGGTACTTGTAGGTATTTTCTGGAGCCATTTGTTCAAAATCCCGCGTATTCTCTGGTTGTTGTGCTAGTTTTCCCTTTGTGATGTGTAATTTAGCACGTTTATCGAGCCCAAATTCCACCTGTATGTCATCACTGAATGTTCTGACGTTAAAGACGAGTAAATTGAGTTGTTTTGGGTTCTCAGCGTATAGCTTGATATCCATAAATAGCAAATGGCTAAGCTTTGAGTTTCGTTGCTTGGGATCTAGTCAAAAACCGTAGGTTATATTAATATTATTATTGACAATGTCTTTTAGAAATCCTGTAAAAAAATTAATCCATAGGGGTCAAATCTGGTCTGTTAGGTGGCCATTTATTGGGGATTGGGAATAATTTCGAAAGGGAGCTATGCGGAGTTTCCCCATCCTGCATCCAAATCATATCAAGTTCTACTTCCGGAAAATTCTGAAAAAAAATATTTTCTGCTTCACCCCGTATATTCGAAACTAATTTCCAATTATAGACTTTTTATGTTGTTTATTTATATTTTTCGTAATTTAATTACTGCCACACTCTGTATATCACAATATCACACAGTAAATAAGAGAAAAGTACAGACATCCTACTGCTTTGTTGGATTGGCTACCTAATTTAGAACAAAATATATTACCTACTCTCTTCGGATTAAAATGGTAAGTGCACTATGCATACGTATACATTAGGAATGTAAGCACTAGTAGTAGTAGTCAATCTACTGATAATTCTTTGTCATTTAAATACACTTCGACCATAAATTCAAACAAGTGACATAGGTACATTTGGAGATTCTAAATTCAATTATCGATACTTAAAAATATATAGATAAAAATGTTCTACTTAATAAAGAAAAAAAAAGTAATATTTTAAAACTCTTGAAAGTACTTTGACAGTTATGAAGAAAAATTGCATTTCACATAAAAATTGTCAGTGCTGTCAATCATCCAACTCCATAATCTGAAAGAAAAGTAAAAATGAACTGAAAAATAATAACTTAATGTAAGCATTAACAACTTAAACTATAACAAACAATAAAAATATATAATAATAGTATATTACAGAAACATATTTTTTTAGATTCATATTTACACAAAGTTACTCACACAGATCATGTGGCATTTCTTACGCACAGCATCATGTCAGAATTCAAAAGACAAGCCGTTAGAAAGACAGCCAGAAGTTTCGAAGCGACAACTTGTCCAATCTCTTGTGGCTGGACGTCAAATTGCCGCAGCATCTGTTGCACAAGGCGACAGTTGTGAGTTTGGTTCTACCAGGTTTTTTCTTCTATGTGGCTTAGGAGGTAAGTTAAATCATATTTTGCCATTAGAGTTCCGATATATAGAGTAGCGTCGGTATCTGAAACATAAATATTGTGTTGGTACTCTGGATAATCCTTTGCATCTTTTATTTAACTTATCTCTGAGGACTTCAACTTTTCCAAATTATTGGGAAAATAGTTTCATAACTCCTAATCATAAATCTGGAGAAAAGGAAGATGTAAAGAATTACTATGGAGTTTCAATTCAATCTTGAAATACCTAAACTCTTTGATAAGTTGAAGCCTGGTCATCGAAGCATATAATTGTTCCAGAGCAGCACGGTTTCTCATTGGAGAAATCGGCAACAACAAACCTTCTCTGCTATCAGAATTATATTTTGAACACCATTGAAAGCCGTACTCAAGTTGATAGTGTATATATTGATTTCTCAAAGACGTTTGACAAAGTTAATCACAATTACTAATAAAACTTCAGGCACTGGGCATGGGTGGGTTTTTGATTTTATTTATAGCTCCATATCTGATAGGATTCAATGGGTAAAAATTAATAATTATGTATCAAATGCAATTGATGATGTCCTATCTGGAGTCCCACAAGGGTCGCATTGTGGACCAATTTTATTTAATTTACTCATCAATAATATTGGCCAGGTTTTGAATCATTCTGAGTATCTTCTTTTCGCCGATAATCTAAATATGTATAGGTCAATATTTAAAGATGGTGACTCTGACATGTTGCAGGTTGATTTAAATAGTTTCTATGCATGGTCTGTGGATAATGCCCTTGCTTTGAATACTTCCAAATGTTACTGCATCACTTTTTCTAGAAGTACATCAACTACTTTATATGAGTATAAAGTTAATGGTACGGCTCTTAATAGGGTCGAAGAAATCAGGGATCTTGGCATTGTTGTGGATAAGACACTACCATTTAGAAGCCATATCTAAAAATTGACATTTGCAAGTTTTAGGAATCTTGGTTTTGTACTTAGAAATAGTAAAGATCTCTGAATAACATAGGATTGTTTTATTCATCCTTTGTTAGGTCGGTATGGATCTGTAGTATGGAGTCCTTTTTACCAGTGTGATATCGATATGTTGGAGAGGGTGCAAAAGAAGTTTCTCAAGCATTAAGCTTTTAGACTGGGATATATTTGGAGTCAGACTGATTTGGAACCATCTCAAATATCACAACCTACAATCTCTGGGAAAACGTAGACAAAAAGCTGATTTGGTATTTGCCTACAAATGAGTAAATGGTGACATAAATTGCCCTGCACTGTTATCAAAATTTTCTCTTTCAATATCGAATTAATAATAAACAGAAATAGACCATTGTTCTACATTCAGTCACGTCCAAGAAAGCAGGTTTATAAGAGTCCATTGACGCATTTGCTAAGAGGATATAACAAATTTTCATTAGATATTTTTAGTTTATCTCTTACTCCATTTGAGAAAGCATTAAAATGCATGTCTGAACGTAAATACAATTAATTAATAATAATAATAATAATAATAATATAAGTATTAATATTAATATAAGTTAAATGTCGACTTCTAAAGTCGCTTTTTAATTATTCTTCATAATTTGTATACCATAAATATTTTATTGAACTTATTACCATTAATTCTTATTTAAGGTGCTATTTCTTGCGGTAGTACTCACACTCTAGTAACGCCTCTTGACCTTGTGAAATGTCGTTTGCAAGTAGACTCGAAGAAGTACAAGAACATTGTCCATGGCTTTAAAGTCACCTTGAAAGAGGATGGTACCAAGGGACTTGTTAAAGGATGGGCACCTACCTTTTTCGGCTACTCAATGCAAGGTAGTTGCAAGTTTGGATTCTATGAGTTTTTTAAAGTGAGTTTATACACGTTTTATTATTATTAGGTTGAGTTCAAACAGGATCTGTGTTCACTGGCAAGCATTCATTTTCATGTATACATTGGCCAGGCGTAGAGATCTGCTGTGCCCAGACCTAAGACACATAATTTTACCTCATTGAATAATCACTTACTTTTATCATCTATTGGCAGATTGTCTTGGTTCATTAAACTCACTCATTTATTTCCTAGGTTCTTTACGCTGGTATGGTGGGTGAAGAAAATGCGTACCTTTATCGTACGTGGGTATACTTAGCTGGTGCTGCTTCGGCAGAGTTCATTGCAGACATCGCCCTTTCACCTATGGAAGCAGCCAAAGTCAAGATCCAGACCACACCTGGATTCGCAAACACCCTTAGGGAAGCAGTGCCGAAGATGCTTGCTCAAGAAGGTTAAAGTCCGGTTATCATTAGGACACAGTTCCTTGTCCTAATCTTTATTGGTCAGTCTTTACTAATATTTTATATTGTACAGGTGTTGGTGGATTCTATAAGTCCCTTGTGCCCCTGTGGATGAGGCAGATCCCTTACACTATGACGAAATTTGCCAGTTTTGAACGTACCGTAGAGCTCCTTTATGAATATGTTGTAAAGAAGCCAAAGTCCCAGGTTTCTAAAGGAGAACAGCTTGTTGTGACGTTCTCTGCCGGCTATATCGCTGGTGTATTCTGTGCTATTGTATCGCATCCTGCGGATACACTTGTCAGTAAGCTTAATCAAAAAAAGGGTATGTCGGCTATGGCGGTCATGAACGAACTGGGATTCGCCGGTATGTGGAAAGGGCTCGGGCCTAGGATTATTATGATCGGTACACTGACTGCCCTTCAATGGTTCATTTATGATGCATTCAAGGTAAGACTTTTCCCAATATTATAGTGGAGGCATTTTGGTTTTAATCGTTACCACTTTTTTTTTTTCGGCAACATATGAAATACCTTTGAAAATTAGTACACTCACCTCGGGGGGTTGAAGCCCCCATTCTACACCTCCATAATTACGGTAGTGAAGATCGTTTGACTAAAAAAAACTAAGCAGTTGCTCACACACACTAGTTTTGTCTCACTTCTCGTACTGTGATGTGGTGTACCTATGTTGCTTGTTGAAGAATACAATTGGTGCAGAATGCGTGTACCAAACTTATTTGTGGAGTCCACAAAAGAAAACACATATCTCATAAAATAAAAGAAATTAAATGGCTGAATATATCAAACAGACATGTACTTCATGCCTTTATGCTCTACCATAGATTGTAACTACTCATGTTCCTCCATATTTATACAACAAAATGAGATTTAGAACCGATGTCCATAATATAAACATCAGGAGGAAATCAATCATTACCCCACCTAGCCACAGGACTATACCCTGTTTCAATACTCATTTAGCTAGAATATATGCAAAACATATAATGCCATTTCTGTTGATCTTAGATTAAAAAGCATACCAGCTTTTAAATATAGCATATGCAAAGCAATTCCAGAGACTCGGTAAACTTTGTATACCTACTTGCGATCAACGTCGTGTATTTTCAAAGTATAATCGTTTCTTAATTTTACTTTATAATATTACTCCTATTTACATGTTTGTAGGTATAAAATGTCTCACTGCAATCTTACATAATATAGCTACATAAAATAAAGGATATTTCAGAAGCTTACTATACTTTGTGTTTGCTAGAAATATGGTAATGTTAATTTTTCAAATACTTTCAGAAACCTTTTTTTCCAGGTCGCTATGCGCATGCCTCGTCCATCAACCGAAATGCCAGAATCTTTGAAGAAGAAATTACAGAAATAAAGAATGTTCCAGACATTCAAATGAGTTTTGTGAATAATAAACAAGTTGATTTTAAAACAAGAGATAGAAAATAAAGCTGAAGCAATATATATCATTAGCTGTCTTGCTTTGATACCTTTAAATTATGTATATATTTTTGCCAAGTTCTTTGATTGTTTATTGCTAGGAATGCAAACCGAAATAAATGAGTACCTTTAGAATGCTTTGATTTTTTGCACTAGTATTGGCCGTTTTTATATATATTACCCCCCCTGCCAAGTTTAAGACATCTTGAAAACTATGGAAGCTGTGGCTTGTCTATATAATGGTTGCGTTAACACCCGGTATAGGTAAGACATTTACATCACTAGAAATTAGATTGAATGAACATAAAAGCATATCACAAAAAAAACTATTGAGTTAATATAAAGTCCACATTGGCACAGAATGCTTAAAGTAATAGTCATATCAGTCTAACATGCCAAAATTACACGGGATAAAACAGTAGATTATTTATTGTTAATTTTATTACATTCTACTATAATTTAATTTAAACTTTGAACTTGTCTTTAAAGGTGACACTAAAATACAAAAAGACGTTCAGAATAATGATAGATGAGAATCCAAATGGTAAATTATATATAATTACCTGTGTGTGTGTTATATATTATTTAAAGTTGCTGATGCATCAAAATAATTTAATTATGCGGTAATATTTCTTTTTGTTAGTATTTATTAATATAAATAATTTAAAATGTATTGCATCAGTACATTTCATAATAAACTGCATACAATTTGTTTAATTTGTTATTTGTTCATATAATATTAAACTCATCAATATAGTTCTACTTACAATTTATAAAACTAGTTTTGTCATAAAAAAAAAAATGGTAATAGGAAACGGCCAAACAAGAAACTTCTCTCTAGGATCATTGAATAAAATTAATCTATCTCAATAATTTTAATATCATCACATCAAATAACTTCATACATACACATATTTTATCGATCTCATTACACCTAATTGAAAGAGTGTTCTGAGAATTAAATTTTATAGCCGTGCAGTCCAAAAGATACTATAAGACACATATTCATCATCAACATTTGCTGGACTGGTGCTGATTGTGGGAGAAAACTTGAGTGTACCTATACCATTGCTACCCCTCTCCCATTTATCTTTATATTTTGCCCGAACTTTTAGAAAATGTTCGCGCGCCCCTTATATATGGGGCACGTTCATATACTTCAGTTTAAAAGTGTGCCAATACCTATGGATGACTGTTTTCCAAACATGTGGATTGTCCTGTAGCTTAGCCTGCACGATCTCTGCATGTTTTTCTTTGGACATTGTGAAATTTTTGGTATACGAAACTCCTCTGTACTTGGAGAAGATCTTCTGGTAAGAATAATGGCAGCTGCTTACTCACACTCACATATGCAAGGTATTCCAAGAATATTATTGTTCGCGTGTGAATTCATGAACCGACGATGCAACCCAACTTATGTATAGAAACTCAACAGTTTTGCTGTATACGACCAGAATTGAAACCGTATAAAAATAAAAACTAAAAGCTGTGTAAAAGCCGACAAAAACAGTCGGCATCTCTTACGGAGGTAAGTAAATAGAAATGCTTGTCATAAGAAAAACAATAAAGAGATGCCAGCTTTTAGTTTTTATGCGGTTTCAATTCGCTGGTCGTATACACTATACCCACTCGTCAGGTAAATACCTACATGAGATGCAAATAGATTAAAATAAAGATTTATTTTTTCCTGATAGGCTAATTTCTATGTTTGTGCATCTCGTCTGTATATTAATTTTACGAACTCTAAACTGTTTTCCTTAATTGCTGCATATTCCTTACATGGTGGACCAAATTCTAAAGTCACTAAAGATATTACAAAGAATTAGGATAAATATAGGTATCTATACTTGTTTGGGACTTTCGAATGAAATAAATAATAATAAAAAAATGTACTAAGCTCTATGTCATGAATGTCGTTTCCATGGAGACGAGACAGCACGAGATGGCAAACCATAAATTTAAAAAACTAGCAGGGGCGGATTTACCACATGGACAGCAGGAAAGGCGTCCTATTGATATTTTTAATACATCCAATTATATTAAAATTGTCAATTTTTAATTTGACAGAATACAGACCGTCTGCGGAGTTACGATGCTGCGGCCATTTTTGTTCTAGACGTCAAAAATGTTCGATTTCTTACGCTTCTGCCGTCTCGAATTCCCGATATGGCCGTTGCAATTTACGATGCGTATCGATTAGAACTCTTCCTCTTTCCATCGCGGCATCGTACGGCCCCCGAGGCGATTTATTTCGAAAAATACGAACATTTTAAGATTGCTTGTTTTCACGTGTTTCTATCAAATACCTCAATTCTCGAGAACTGTAGGCCAAAAAAACTACGATCGAGCGAATACGGAGAGAATTACATTCTCTAAAAGTCATTTATTTATTTATTTAATGTCCCATAAGTCTGTTATTCTACAATAACCACCCTATTTTCAGATACATTAATTGAAAAATAAACGCCCTAGGGCGTTATGAATATTTATAATGCCCTAGGGCATTATAAAGAGTTTTTTCTCAGCCATTCCCCAAAGCGGCAGTATTCTTTCTCATATACCATTTTGGTTTTATGAGGCTGCTTTTACAGCCTTAACAACACTTCTTCAGGTAGATTATCTTCTCCAAACATTTTCACTACAAAATATAACACAACCCAAAACAAGTAAATGATGACAGCGTTGTTGAGAAACAATTGACAAACGGCGGCGTTTACAATCAATTTTGATTTTTACTCTCTTTTTAAATCAAATCGTTCTGAACATAATAGTTGTCAAATTAATAACAGACTTGTAGGACATCAAACGTTGAAGGCGCCACGGGTATTATAATATAATGACGCCCTCGGCCGACGTACATTCCCTCGGACCAGAGGCCCTCGGGAAGGTACAGTGCCGACCTCGGTGCGTTATTATCCTTATAACACCCTTGATACCTTAATAATTATTTTGTCCAAAAAGTAACGAGCTGGGAGCGGCCAAAGTCGCGGTTTTCTCATTTCGTAAAACTCCTCTATACTACTTTTTTGTTAATCTTAAAAAAAAATCGATCTTTCTTACGTTCATGCCGCCTCGAATTTTCAATTTTCCCCGTACAATTTACGATGCGGATTAACTAGAACTCTACCTCTTTCCATCATGGCATCGTACGGCCGTCCAACTGGTGTATTTTGAAAAATACGAAAATTTTAAAAGGCCAAATGTACTTTTAGAGGGCGGAATATTAAAACATAATATTTTTAGTCGCAAACTCCTCTATAAAATCTTTATTTTGCTATAACGAACGTAACCAGACTGCAACCAACAGCTACTCTACTCTAAGTAGCTGTTGGTTGCAGTCTGGTTATGTTTCTTATAGTAAAATAAGAATATTATAGAGGAGTTTGCGACTAAAAATATCAATTTTTTATTTTTAAGAGATGTGTTTATGTTTGACTATTTTTTGTTGCGGGTTTTCACCGATGTCTCCGTAACAGTTGGGTTGGAGCTACCGCAAAAATAAAAATATCCATGAGGAAAACCAAGAAAATTTAGAAATCTTTGGTCTTATTCGAGTTTTTAATTTTTTTTTGTTTCGGAGATAGGCGGGGCACGACACAAAATAAGACATTTCCAAATTTTTCGGGAACTGGTTACTAGGGCATACTTTGACCTAACGAATTTGTGGTTTTTTTTTTGTTTTTTGTCCTGATACTCCAAAAATTAACGAGCCGGGGGAGTCGGAAGTGGGGAATTTTTTGCAAGATTCCGCCATTTTACAAACCTAATTAGCTGGCAATTAAAAGAACTATGTCCAATAGAGAATCAACTGCGGGGGGATCATGTCCCCATCCCAGATGTGGTTTCTGGCTGCACTGCTGATAAATATGATACAGAGCAAATAAAGATTCTGTTGCGGATATCTTAAAAGCTATTAAGATCCCTGGGAACAAAAATTATGCCAAAATGTTGGTAGAATGCAAATGTAGGGTTAAACAAAATTGAATAATCAATAATCAAGTTCTTTGTCTCGCTCACCGAGTAAGTTATGTAAGACAAAACTTGTTTCCGCACTGTCAGGTTTATAGTTGATGAGTTGATGTTACAGTTACCTCTGACAGTTACATGTGCGTAGTAGTTAGGTTGGGAGTAGTGGGAGTAGGTTAGGTATTCCTTTACACTTTACAGTTGTTTGTAAGTCGGCTGTAAGTGGTCAAACAAGGAATTGTGTTTGACGTTGAGTGTTTTATGTTGTGATAAATTACTCGGTAAATCCGACACTTCACTTGGATAGTTTAATTATATTGGGTATTTGGTGCAATTTAGACAGAGCTAAGTAGATCGAAGATGTAAGTAGGTACTTATAACAACCCTATTTTTCAGTTATTTGAAATCAAGCAGACTAGATACGTATAAAAATACTTAATAAACCATCAGTAATTAGAAAATCAATTATCATTTTTATTATGGGGACCGGTACGATGATTTTTAAATTTTCCATAAAGTAATCAATATTTGAAACTATTCCAAATAAGGAATAATACAAAAGTCATCAATTCATCATCAAAAATAATGTTCCCTAATTGTTTTTAACGAATGTATGGAGTATGGGTAGGTACATGAAATGTACCTGTAATAAACTGAATCTATTACCTACATATTATATTTGACTTTAAAAACATTTCACTGACGAATGAAATGATTTTTTAACTATAATTTTAATAAAAGTTGCTCCTCTTGATTTTAATAGGAAATAGCATGTTAAATACTTTTTAAAACAAATGATTGCACACAGTATCTACTTATACTTTATAGGCTTAATTGCTCGCTACTTTTCATTGAAAACAGTGCAAAGGATTGAACTGACGAATTTCCAAAATGTATTTTAATTTTTTATCCAATTTTTTTTTGTTCCAAACAAAAACTTCTTGTTTTCATAACAAACTTAAGATTATTTCCTGTAACACTAGTGAACCGATGAGTTATAGGTACATCTATTTTATAAAATAATTACCTATACAATCTCTGTATCTAAGGTCCAGTCGTTTTTGTTAACGATAGTTGTTGTTCAAGTATGGGTTCTCCTAAAAAAATACTTCTAACGAAAAAATTTAGGTACGTCCCTACACACAAATAATACTAGTCAAAGGAACAACATGTAAATGCCTATATAGTTGTTATGATCTAGATGACCTCAAATATCTGTGTAGATCATAATTGATTTTATGACTGATCTAGATGACCTCAAATAGGTATCTATGTAGATCATAATTGATATATTAGAATTTCCCAAAAATGACCTAGAATATTTTGCTTCAGAAATTATGGGCACCCATTTAAAAACTAACTGTTAAACATTTAAATTGTGCTTTGGGACTTAATATATTTATTAGTATGTAGGTACTTAGGTATATTATATTTCTGTAGCCGATATTTATTCTTGGATAACATGGCAGCAATTCAATAAATTACAAAGTACATTTTGGGCCAATTAAGTTGAAACAACCATTAATAAGTGATTGATTTTATATTTATAGAAAAAATGGGTTTTTCTTGCACAGTTAATTTCAAAGTCTAAGGACACCTAGAAATAGTTTTGTGTGTTTAAGAGTTTGGATGGCCCAAGGACATTGTCTCTGTAAATATTATTAATTTTAATGATTAAACAAATATTATAGGTAGGAAGGTAGGTGGCAACAAAGCATCCTAAGCTAATAAACACTATTCTAAAGATAAATATGTATGTAAGTGCTTTGGTAAATATTCCCACGATTTTAACTTTCATTAGTTAATCACTCCACAGGGTTTACTATAGGTATATTATTGTTATGTAAATAATAATTACGAAATTATCTACATTAAATAAATGTAACAACTTATATCTGTGATGTTACTGACCACTATCCTTAAATTTATTATTGCAAATGTAAGACCTTGAAAAACGTACCTAATAATTTTGTCAACATATAATTAATTCTTATCAAAAAAATTAATGTTTATAATTAGAGATATATTATGCTTTCCAATGATGTAGCTCATTAATAAAGAAATTAATATACAGTGTATGAATGGTCTAGATGTATTTTGCCCCTGTCTCCAGCGGCATGGAACACATTTTTACCGTTTGGTTTGTTGAACAGCTTAATGATTAATTTTCTTGTTTATGGTAAAATAAATATATTTTTATTCAACCTTTACCCATATTATTTAACATGGCATTGCCGAGTTATTCGAAAAATAGGTATGAAAATTTTAGTTGGAACAAGGTTTAACAAATTAATTTGCTGTGTGTATTAAGAAGTTTTATTTTGTAATTATGTAGACAATGGATGTACTACAAGGGCAGAACCACCAAATATTGATTATAATTATACAGGGTAGGTATATTTTATACTAGCGCTAATTCAGGATATTTCAAAGTGAATTTTCTCAATTTTTTCAAATGGAACACTCTGTATATTATTGTATTTTTGAATTGGCACGTTAATTCGATTTTTGTGATTAATATCCTATACCTAAAATTGATATTTCCAGAGATATTTTTACTTTTTCATTAAAAAGCGTTAAATTATAATACTTCTCATTTCGAACTGATCTAGTAGCCATGATTTTGACATAAAGTGAGAATAATTGAAAGTAGTATTGAATTTTCTAGGTGCGTCTGGTTGCCTCAGTAGTATTTTTTCACAGTTGAATTAAATCACATTTGAGTCTATCTTAAAAATTTATAAATAATCGTTTAATATTACAAAAATATTGACATAAATAATAGGAACATAAAATACGGTATTAGGTAATACAAAAATTGGCACTATTTTAAAACTTCAAAGTTATTTTGAACCTAATTTAACGAAATAAATAATACTTATTGTTTATAGTGAAACGCCCAGTATATAGGGCATTTACAAATCTAATTTTTTCCTATTTATGTTTCCAAATTCAAGTAATTATTGCAGCTAGTTCATTTCATTTTTACATTTATTTAGTCATTTAATATTGAACACGTAAAGTTACCAGAATGCATTTTTAAAATTATATTTTTAAAGCAAAGTTAAACGCTACAATTTTGAGACAGAATTTACATAAAATCTAGTCGAGTCGCAGGGTTTGTTTATCGTATATTCAGATAAACGTCAAGTACTTCGTGTATTCCCATAGTATGAAATCGCCTACACGCGTCTAGCTTAACCATAGGGAAAGATAGAAAGTTGAGCGTTACTCTAAATTACTGCACAGGGCTACGTCGTGAAATAGTATAATAGCGTTAAAATAAACATATTCTCACAAGAAACAAGCGGAGATGCATATTCCGGGTAGAAAGGTGACATCAGGAACCATATAAAAGAAGATCAGACTGTTCAGAAAAGGAGATGCATTTGGAATCACACCTAAGGTACTTTGTAGACTTCGGTCAGCTGTACTTTGGAAATAAAATTAAACCACGCTCAAGGTACTTTGCAGACTTCGGTCAGCTGTACTTAGGAAATAAAGTTCTAATACACCATTGCATCGCAGTACTTCGTGTTCGTTGTACTTACATCGAAGACAATCACTGTTTAACGTACTTTTTATGAAGTGCCGTTTCCGTCTCCACGATGCCCTACGAGGACGTTAAACATGTAGAACCTGGGGGAGAGCATTCACGGGCGATATAACGACATACAGAGCGCACAGAAATTCAGCTGGCATAAATTTCTAAAGGTGATTACTTTCTAATTTTGAGACTCTACTTTATTATTTGCAATTGCATTCATATTCTGGTTGCGACGGGGTGTAATAGGGGAAATTGACGCATTTGTGGTACTAAAAGAATATTAGATTTTTTTAAAATATTAGCTTTGATTTTCAACAAGAAAATATAATATTATTTTACCAGTGATTATCTGAACGATTGTTCACTAAACTGTATATAATTAAAGGATATTTCCTCAACACCCTATGATATATTACACGAATATTTAATGTACGTTTTTCATGTTAATTTTGATAATGTATAAACATGACATGATTCTTGTCATTTTTTTTTTTTATACATTTATTTAACGTCGGCCTATTTCCGCTACTGAGGCCTAACACCGACGCCTGTAGACGAGCTACCCCCAACCAGGAATTTTGCCGAACCTCTTCCCTTAAGAAGAGTAGGGATCTTTTACTTGCCTAACATTTAATAGACAAGGGACCGACGGCTTTACATCCCCTCCGAAGGATGGTATATCTCCTATACAACCCTCGCCTAAGGTTGTATAGCTTCCGCGCATACACTGATATACAAGCCGCTGGAAGATGTGTGAGGCGAGAACGCGGTTTCCGTTGGAATGGTCACCAATCCAAGTACTAACCGCGCCTGTCGTTGCTTTACATCGCATACCGAAGTATGTACATAGTAAAGACGCACCTACGCTCGCCCCATTCTTGTCCTTTGTTTTGCATTCGATTAATTATTTGACGACTGCTAACAACTTTATTTAATTATAAATCATTATTACCTAGCAATTGCTAACAGCTCTAATTATAGATTATCATTATCAGGCCATAGCCACAACCCTAATTACTATTAAAATAACAGCATACTTTTGTATAACAAAGTTCTTGTTATTGCATCAAAATACCCAGCATATCTTACTATAGCAGCGCAAGTTTTCCTATTATGATATTTAGACAATTGTCTCAAATATTTGAATTACTTTTGATTTCATGTTCGACTATTGTTGCATCAATTTATATAAAAAGAAATGGTTTTTTTTTTAAATATTTTTTCCCCATCAATTATTGTCTTATTCTTTCACCTTTACCTTTTTCGTCATATAAGTAATAAACTAAATAAATGGTTTTGTTTGAAGGCAAAATAGAAAACAAACTTCAACTATAAATGTACAGTGCAAACTTGAGTAATAAAATACTACATAAATAACATATATAATTAACTAGGTCTCTCAATTAATAGACAGTGTGTTCGAGTTTACCAGGTAGAGTGATTAATTTTCTAAGGTATATAGTATCAGACAGAAACAAGTAATATTAAACTTTATATAAAAGAACCTGGGGTAAATTAAAAAGGGTTACTACACACACACACACACACACACACAACGAAATTTCCTACACTAACAAAACTAGACGATCACGCAAATGGCCAATTTTATTTGTTTTTTTCAGATAAATAATAGTAATTAATTAACTAGAGAACATCATTACCAGGATTTCATTTGTAATTAAACAGGGTACCCCATAACCACTACAATAGGAACTGTTAAAAGTGGCCTCTCAGTACATCTATGCATTTCGACGATTTTCGAACAAAAAGAAGTCTATTTTGATCAAAGCAGGGCTTCTGATCCTCCTCTTCCTATTCAACAATTTGGAAAAGTGTCGTTTGAATGTTCATGAATAGCTGCAATGTGGTGCACAGGTGCTCCATCATGGAGATACCACATTCTCTCCCTAATATCCTTGGGGAATCCTCCAGTAATTCTTCCAAGCTTTCTTGCAAAAATTCCAAATAAATTTGACCATTCACACAGCGATCAAAAAAATGTGGTTCTATCACATAATCCCCAACAATTCCTCCCCAAACATTCAACGACCTGTTTGGCTTGATTGGTTGTGTTGTAATAATGAAAATTATAACGATTAATATGTCAATTTTTACGAAACGTTGCTTCATCCACAAACAAAATAGAGTCAAAAAAATTTCTTTATTGTCCTATTTTTTTGTTTCGCCCATTGACAAAATTGTATTCGGTTTTCATAATCTCTATCAATCAGGTCCTGCATTAGTTGGACGTGGTAGGGATGAAATTCGTTTTTTTGTAGGATTCGATGGACTGAATATCGGCTTATATCGTTTTCTTTTGCCAATTCTCTTAAACTGCGATAAGGATCTTCAATCACACTCAAAAGTATGACTGTTTCATTTACTGCACTTTTTGTTCGTTCCTTTTTCTTATATTCCATTTTTCCCATATTGTCAAATCGTTCTATCAACCTCTCAAATGACTTTTTAGAGGGCTGTCTTCTTTCTGAATATCGCTCCTTATAAATTAGAGTTGTTAGCAAACAATTTTTGTCACTCGCACCCAGAATATAAACCATAATCCCCGTCTCTTCTATCGAAAAATTCATTATTGGAAAGTGCGAATCTTAAACTTATAACTTAAAATAAGTGTAAATACTTTGTCACAATAGTTAATAATTAAACGTCAATGAGATAACTTTCAATTATTCTCACTTTATGTTAAAATCATGGCTACTAGATCAGTTCGAAATGAAAAATATTATAATTTAACGGTTTTTAATGAAAAAGTAAAAATAGCTCTGGAAATATCGATTTTAGGTATAGAATATTATTCACAAAAATCGTAGAGAATGAACGTGTCAATTTGAAAATATAATATACTATAACTATAATATAATAAATATAATATACCTATTTGAAAAAATTAAAAAAAATCATTTTCAAACGTCCTGAGTTAGCGCTAGTATAAAATACACCCTGTATATTTGGTGGTTGTGTCGTTGTAGTACATCCCTTGTCTACATAATTGCAGAATAAATGTTCTTTTTTTTTAATACATTTATTTAACGTCGGCCTATTTCCGCTACTGAGGCCTAACACCGACGCCTGTAGACGAGCTACCCCTAACCAGGAATTTTGCCGAACCTCTTCCCTTAAGAACAGTAGGGATCTTTTACTTGCCTAACATTTAATAGACAAGGGACCAACGGCTTTACATCCCCTCCGAAGGATGGTATATCAACTACACAACCCTCGCTTAAGGTTGCATAGCTTCCGCAGGTACACTAATATACAAGCCGCTGGAAGATATGTGAGGCTTATTTCTTTCAACACATTTAAGTTTTTTTTAACATTTATTAACGTCGGTCTATTTCTGCTACTGAGGCATATCACCGACGCCTGTAGACGAGCTACCCCCAATCAGTAATTTTGCCGAACCTCTTCCCTTAAGAAGAGCAGAGATCTTTTACTTGCCTAACATTTAATAGACAAGGAACCGACGGATTTACATCCCCTCCGGAGAGTATATCACCTACACATCCCTCACTGATATATAAGCCGCTGGAAGATATGTGAGGCGAGGACACGGTCTTCTTTGAAACGGTCGCCCATCCAAGTACTAACCGCGCCTAAAGTTGCTTTACATCGCTTATCGAAGTATCTACATAGTAAAGACGCATCTACGCTCGCCCACACTTGGTATTTAATGAGTGAAATAATTGGAGGACAGTTGATCTTACTATTAGTAACTTTATATAAAAAATTTTGTGAACATTATCCGTCTCCTAAGTAAACTGCACATATTAAACTTATTATAAATGTTGAGGATTTGAAGAAACGTCGTTGAATTTTCTCAAATAATGTAACATGCACATTATAACATGGACTTCAAACAATGGAGGCATATTCCAATTTGGATCTAATAGAGTAGGCAAACTTTGAAAGTCTCTACTATTGCACAGAATAAAACCTAAGGATTTGTAAGCTCCAGTTAGTTTATCTTGAGTCGAATATAACTCATAAGTCCTTAACAAACTCAGGTCTACCTAAAAGACAGTTATCCAAGTTATAATTAAAAAATTATGGGGTCTGGCTTACATGAGAAAGACATTACATTACATTACATTACTAAGTCCAGTAGAGCTAATTGACTATAGAGTGCATGAAAATTAGCTTTCTTGAAGTGATTGATTAAGTATGAGAAAATTATTTGTTTTTTAGCAATTTGTAATTCTAAAAGCGAATATTTTAAAATCTCAATCTGGAATTAAGTAATTAGATATTCGAAAATATCTTTAGTATTGTGAGACTATAAACCGATTTTTGGAACATCAGTGTATTTGCAGGGAAAAGAAATAAATTTCCCGGTCATTAAAATTTATTACCATAACCAAGAAAATCTTCCTATATTGTATTTTCCCATTTAATTATGAACAGCTTAAAAACCAACTATTTTAATAGAATTGTGGAAAAAATTATTTGTGTTAAGTAGCTATATATTTACTTACTAGCATTGAATAATAAGTTTTCTCCTCATCATAAAAAAAAAACAGTTGATGACAGTCGTTATTGTCTAGACACGTGATAACTATTTTCCAAATGACTTTTGTTGCTCTACTGTAAATCAATTGTTCTCGAGTAATAATAGTGACAAATCAACCATTCTTGGTGTAGTTTATGTTTATAGTTATATTTCAAATAAGTGACCAATTTAATACACTTTTTCAAACGTTGTACTAAACATGTGAGTAGATAGTAGTATCTATTTTTTGAATCATTATATGCTAGAACTAGATTTGATGGTGTATCACATTTTTATAACACAACTTTCACTTTCCTTTTTAAATTATGTTAATATGTGAAAACTTTCTCCCAGTTCAAGGTAAAATTTTAATTGAGTGTCATTGTACTTTAGTTTACCTTTGTAACTAACTTAAACAGTAGCATATTATTTGTTAAATAGATGTGTTTTATGTTAGGTAAATTCTCAATCTAAAAATTATTTATTACCATTTTTAGTGCTTTCGTATTGTTTATTTTATTTTTGTTTGCCTTTAAAACAGAATAAGTTAATGTGTAATTCAATACCTCTGGTATTGGTTGGAAGAGTAGTTGTTTGATTGGTTCTCTAGTAATCAGTTTTAAGTTGCTGTGGTAGGTGGTGAAATCAAAAGTAGCTGCTTTTAGTTTTGAAGATACTCATTGATTGACTGATACCCAGGGCATGACTTCCACTTCAAAAAAAAAATTGCACTTGAAAACGTATAGATTCGAACTCGGGAAGACAATTGATTGGCAGAGTTCAATTACTCATTAATTTTTTATAAAGTTACACTTAATAACCAATTGATTGATATGTTTTTGTCATAAAGAAATCGTATATGTTATATTATGTTTCAGAAAGATGTCAGAGATAGGCGTAGCAGGATTTTACGCAAAAAAAAATATTTTGATAACTGGGGCTAGTGGTTTTTTGGGTCTTTGTTTACTAGAGAAAATACTTAGGACCATCCCTCAGCATGGTGAAATTTATTTGCTGCTGAGGCCCAAAAGAGGTAAGGATGTAGCCGAGAGATTGGAAGAACTTAAGAAGAATCCGATATTTGAGGTTGCTTTGAAGGAAAAAAGCGTTGAGCAGGTTAGTTTTTAAATGTATATAGATCATGTCAAGAAGTATAAGATCAGGAGCAGACCATGTGAAAATTTGTGTCAGTCTAGCAATGAAATAGCTTTAAATTTTAATACACCTATACTCAAGACGAGAAAAATTATATCTTAAGATGTGTAGTGCTTCAGTGTTGCCTATTAATATTGTAAAAAAAAAATTGAATTGGGTGGGGGTGATGGCTTGGGTTATCAGGATATCTCAAAGCAAACATCTCACATGTTCTTATTGTTAATACTTTAAAGTTGTGACCACTTTTGTAGTTACCCTGTATAATATTTAAATGTTTTTTTAATGATTTTGAAATAACTTATGGTTGTGCTGATTATTTACACAGTACAAGATATTTAATTTCTTCAGTGGGCTGGTTCAGTGGGTCTGCAGCTGTCAGTTTTTCGTTAAAAATGTTAATATCTCCAAAACTATAAATTTTATGTATAAGGTTTGTTATACAAATTGACCTTAAAATTTTGTAAACTATCAATTCTGCAAATAAAAATATGGGTGTTCCATTTAAAATTTGAAAGTTGACTTCCGGTATAAGCAGAAGTGACAGAACAGTCAAAATGTTTTAGTTGGATAGTTCGTACACTGTTTTCTATACATACGTAATTTCACAAAAATTCAATTGTGTGGACACACTGTATACAGGATGACCCAGAAACTACCTACCCCCCCCCCCCCTACTTTTTCTAGCTTTAAAAAGAAAAAATCTGAAATATGGAAAATCAAATATAGGTATCAATGGTTACATTTTGACTATGTTGTAAGAAAATCACTTCCGGTATACCGGAAATTGCCACAACTTTCTTATTTTAAATAGCACTTTTCTCATAAAGCTATAATTTATCTTTCCAACGCTATTTAAAATCGGATCAAAAATAAACTTGGAAATGGCATTTATTTGCTATTTCTAGTTGGCTTTGGAATTCAGGAACAAATTTTAAAAATTTCGAAGTAGACAGACCAGGGCCAAACTGTTTAAAATATCGTAATAGACGATAAATTCTTAGCAGTATACGAATGGTCGGAAAATGTAGTTAATGGTGTAAATAATTAAGGAAAAATCGTCCAAACTGAGTAAAAATTCGGGAAGGGGGGTTGGGGTGGTAATATATACATTTTTAGGGGTTGGTACTTGTTTTTTGCGATTTGCGGCTAAACTATGCATCCTATCGAAAAATGTTGAATGTAGAAGTTGTAGATAATGAAAAAATCTAAAACTTTCTAATTGATCATTATTGACCATAACCTCAAAATTATCGAGAAAAATGCAAAAAACCGTTTTTTCGGTTTTTAATTTATAATTATCGCAAAAATGTTTATATTTTCATGAAAATTGGTGAAAATGTTCTCTTTTGTGTTTCAAACAAGCCCAAATTTTTTCAAAGCGAAATATTTAATTTTCGATGTTTTATGAAGAAAATAAAAAAAAAGACCTAATTTTCAATCGAAAAATTTGGTTAGCAAATTTTGGATTAATGAACTTTACTAGAGCTCATTTTTTTCATTGAAATCTCAACTTTAATATAGAATTAAAATATAATATTGTTTATATACAAAAATATCATTAAAAAAGCGAAAAACTGAAAAACTACTTTTTAAAAATCGAGTTTTCAGTGAAAATCATGAATTCCTTTTTATCTATTGTAAATAAACGTTTACATTCATAAAAAGCATTAATTCTCATACAATACTATGTTATACAAGTAATGTACATGTACCTAACTGAGGCGAAACTGTTACAATTGATCCATTACTATTATTTCAGAGAATTTCGCGAAATATCAGCAGCACAGATGGTATGAAAAATTATTTACAGTACGAGCTTGATCCATTTCCTGTGTCGTTGTTTACAGAGAATGGCTTCAGAAAAAATGATAAGTCACATTTATATACAGAATTTGCGAGCATCGATTCGTTACCAACTTCGAACAATATTGTACACTTTGTTGATGGCGGGTTTCTTTTATACAAAGTAATTTGGCAAAAAAACGATACAATTAATGAAATAACACAAAAATATTTACATTATGTACAAAACAACTACGCAAAAAATAGTTATATGAAGAAGATGCAGATTCCCTAATTATCAATAATATCCCTTGAAGTAGCAAAAAACTCCGATAAAATAGTGGTACTTGTTACATAGATCTTTTAATTCTTTTAAATCAATTCAGTTCACATGAATTGAATATCTATTTCCACAAACCTGATGCAGGAAATATTAATGATACTTATTACACCTCTAATAGTTTTAAACATAAATCACATAAACATATTGTAGCATTTTTGCATTGTTTTTCTGGCTGCGATACAACTTCCAGTTTTGCTGGGAAAGGAAAAAAAAAACAATTATAAAATCATTATTGGCCGATAAACATTTACCTAATCTTGCAGAAATTTTTTACAATACAAATGTAGACAAACAAACGATTACCGAAAATGGATTAAAAATAATAGCTTCTATTTACAAAAGATTTGAACTCTACCGAACGGCTACTGTTAAATCCTCATTTCATTTGAAAAAATTACCTCCAATTGAAGGGGCAGCTAAGCAACATTGTTATAGGGTGTATTTTCAAATACAAAGTTGGCTTGGTATAATAAATTAACAGCTACAGATTGGGAATGGAAACATCACGTTAATGGCATCGTACCTATATTTACAGAAGAAGAATTAATTCCTGAAAATTTATTGAAAATTATCTGCTACAGCTGCGAAACAGGATGCGGTAATAACAAATGTGGGTGTCGCAAGCATGGCTTAAAGTGCACAAATTTGTGCTCAAATTGTCACGGTTCTGATAAATGTTCTAATGCCGAAAAATCGTTGTACGAATAAAATTGTAGTCTCGAGGACATCGAAGACGAAGACAGTACCCACTGTCTAATAAATAATAATTAAAATAATGATACTGAATTTTGGCGATGAACAATTGCCCACGAAGAAAAAAAGATTTCAATAAAATTATTTTACTTTTAATTTTTGTATTTTATAATCAAATATAAGACTTTGACGTGATAATTTGTAAATACTTACGAATCACAAGAAATAATTAGCAAATTTTCTCAAGTCACAGGCTTTGTGTTTTTTGAATTTTTACCTATTTAATTGCAGTTTAAATAATGTTTTCGGGACTTTGAAAGCCGAGAATAGTTAGGTACATGTACATTACTTTTATTACATAGTATTGTATGAGAACGCTTTTTATGAATGTAAACGTTTATTTACAATAAAGAAAAAGAAATTCATGATTTTCACCGAAAACTCGATTTTTAAAAAGTAGTTTTTCAGTTTTTCGCTTTTTTAACGATATTTTTGTATTTTTTTTTTTTTTTTTAATACATTTATTTAACGTCGACCTATTTCCGCTACTGAGGCCTAACACCGACGCCTGTAGACGAGCTACCCCCAACCAGGAATTTTGCCGAACCTCTTCCCTTAAGAAGAGTAGGGATCTTTTACTTGCCTAACATTTAATAGACAAGGGACCGACGGCTTTACATCCCCTCCGAAGGATGGTATATCCCCTATACAACCCTCGCCTAAGGTTGTATAGCTTCCGCGCATACACTGATATACAAGCCGCTGGAAGATGGGTGAGGCGAGGACGTGGTCTTCGTTGGAACGGTCACCAATCCAACTACTAACCACGCCTAACGTTGCTTTACATCGCATATCGAAGTATAAGGCACTAAGCGGCTAAAATTGATATCTTGTGAGGAAATTTTAAAAAACTGATTTAATACAACTTTTTCATGATTTTATTTAATTAAGTTAACATGTAATAAACAATAACGTAAAAACTATTTAAAAAATTGTTCGAATTGTCCATTTACTTCCAAATAAATAGAACAGTAGGCTTATGCTGTGTAAAACACATTAGGTTGCTATGGATACGTGCATTTGAATTTCACAAAACAATGCATTTCATTACAAGTGTTTAAACGAAATGAAATCAAGTCGTTCTACGAAGCTATTGTCTGTTTCGAATCACATGTTTTTTGGGCTGCATACACTCATGCGCAGTCCATCTTTTATTTGTTAGTCGTTCATTCGATGTCTGTAGCGCAAGCATTATTTGTTTACCAGACTTTAGTTGAAAGTTTTAAACGTTTGCTGCAACAATGTATTCACATGAAGTTATTATGGATTTATTTTATCTTCATAAAGATAATCACCTTTTTATAAAAAGAACATGTCGAGCTTTTAAGAAAAAATATAATAATAATATAATTTGCCGAAAATGACACCAAAAAAATTTCGCAAGATCCATAGCAATTTTCTACAAACTGGTTCGATGAAATCAAAACCAAATCGTGAAAAAACGGTGACTGGGTCTGAAATTAACATCATCAATGTTCTTGGGTACTTTCACGCATATCCTCGAGCTTCTATTCGAACTGCAATTGGAGCATTGGGAATTTGCCAAACATCCATTCAAACCATTTTATCAGAACATGGAATGCACAATTTCAAAGTCACTCCAGTACAACAGTTATTGCCAAATGATTTTGAACGCAGAGTACGTTTCTTTTGGTTAAAACTCAAGAAAACCCCAATTTTTTGCGTAACATTATTTGGACCAATGAAGCGAAATTTAACAGAGAAGGGACAGTAAATACGCGGAATAACCACTTTTGGTCTACAAATAATCCTGACCTAAAGCAGGAGCGCGGTTTCCAAGACAGATTTAGCATAAACGTTTTCTATTTACTAAAAGAAAACAAATTAAGTTTTACGATGTACCGGGAAATTTAAATGGCGCGAAGTATGTAGAACTTTTAAATGGTACCGTAAAAGAATTTCTGAATGACTTGCCTTTGAACTAGCGGGTGACATCTTGGTATCAGTTGGATGGTGCTCCCCCTCATTGCTCCCAAGCAGTAACAACAGTCCTTAACAACTTGTTTGAAGATCGCTGGTTAAGGCGCTTAGGACCATGGGATTGGCCGGCTCAATCCCCAGATCTAACACCGTTAGATTTTTTCTTTAGTGTACCCTACTTTATGAAACAGAGATAGAAAATATCAAATATTTGCAGGAACGAATCACTACAGCAATAGCAGAAATTCCTCCTGAACAAATCCTTGATGCTGTCCTATCTGTCAAGAAAAGAGTTTTGAAATGTTTGGAAGTGAATGGACAACAATTCGAACAATTTTTGAAATAGTTTTTACGTTATTGTTTATTATGTGTTAACTTAATTAAATAAAATCATTTGTAAAAATAAAAAAGTTGTATTAAATCAGTTTTCTCAAATTTTCTCACACGATATAAATTTTAGCCGCTTAGTGCCTTATACTTTTTTTATTATAAATTGAGCGGTTGATCTAACGGTATAAAAAAAATATGGGGTGCTATTTAAAAAAATGTAGTTTTTTCGATTTTAAATTGATGATATTCAAGATATGCTTTAACTACATTTTTAATTTTTTTTTCAAAATTTTTTTGGGCGGCTCGATATCTCATTACAATGTTAAGATGTCAAAATATCATTATTTACTATCAATTAGTTTTAAAGATAACCACAATAAAGGGAGACGCTGCAAACGCAACAAATTACAAAGCAAATGGAATAACTCAAAAACTGTTGAGAATCAAGGTAGGGTTGTATTATCAAACTTACCCTTAATTTTGATGAGGAATCCAGAAATTTAAAAAAAAATTGGGGGGTTCTATTTAAAATAACGGAGTTGGCGTTAACTTCCGGTATAACCGGAAGTGACAGAAATTCTAAAATATTTTAGAATTGTAGGTCTTTTTCGAAAACACATTCGACCAAAATTTCAAAACGATATTCCAATTCAATCCAGAGATATGTCTAGGGGGTAGGTTGAAAACGAACACCCTGTATGTTCAGCTGTACTTTTAAGAAAATCTAAATCATTTTCTACTGCATAACATACATTATGAGTTGTTGGGTAGTTAGTTGCTGTTTAAGAAATTAATTATATCCTTGGCAAAAGCTATAAATAGCAAAGGTCCTAGAATCGACCCTTGCGGTACACCCTGTTTAATATCACAATAGTACTTGTAATATTATTTATTTTAACAATTTGGGTTCTTCCTTTTAAATATGATGTTAAGAAACTTACGGAATGCCTCTAATCTTGACAATTTTTAGTACCTCGATATGTATTCATATCAAATAGAGTTATTGAACTGATAGCTCTGCCGCATAAATCATGACAGAAGAGATTGTAGAGAATGGGCAATAAGGTAACTGACTTAACTTTTTATTTTTTAAATATAAAAATTGCTATATAGAAATATTTTTAGAAATAAAAAAGGTATTCTTATTATAAATATTTGCATTAATTAATGTATAAATAGGTCAAGGTTTAAAAATATTTCATTGGTAAACTGATACACTTTTTCTGGCGGGCTCCTGATCCATGTAATTTTTGAGTTAGAGACTGCTTTAATATAAGCATATTTCTCCAGCCAATCGCAAGTTGAATCTTACTTTAAAATTAACATTAATTTTATTGGACGAATGTTCTTCAGTAGTTCAAATGTATCAATATGTCATTCGTTAGAGCATCCTCATATAGCACAAGTTAATTTATTTGTTTATATTGTAGCTCTTTGAAAATGTCAAAGCTATCGCAGGGGATATTGGAGAGGATAAGTTGGGCCTTTCGGATAATGATACGAGAAAATTAATCCAAGATGTGCACGTCATCTTTCACTCAGCTGCCACCCTAGATTTTGGAGAGAGTCTGAAAACTACCATTGATATTAACCTGCTGGGAACACGGAGGGTAGTAAAATTCGCCAAGGAATGCAGGAATTTGTGCGTTTTAGTACATGTCAGTAGTGCTTACGTAAATTCTTGGAAGTCGGGTACCTGTGACGAGGTATGCTTTTACTTTTTTAATATTGGTGGGGTTTACACAAATATCAAATTGTTTTGAAGCTAATTTTATATATTTTTAGGTCATATACCCTCTAAAAACAAATAGTGAGGATCTTATCGCAAGGGTAAATGGGTTAAGTCCGGAAGAGTTGGAGGAACAAACTCCTGAAATATTGGGAGACCATCCCAATACTTACACTATAACCAAACATCTAGCTGAACTCGAAATAGAGGGAGCCGAGAATGCCTTCCCTTGTGTCATCATTAGGCCTAGCATGAGTAAGTATACCACAGGATGATAGTTATCTGTATTTTTATTTTCAATCGTTTTATTATCTCTTTTTTAGTTGTTGGATCTTGGAAGGAGCCCACTCCTGGATGGACCATTAGCAAGAATGGGCCTCAAGGTTTTTTGATGGGAGCCGCAAAGGGAGTTGTGCGTAGACTTCCTGTCGGCAAAAGACTAGTTTACGACTACATACCTGTAGATGTGGTCGTTAACACAATGCTTGCTGGTGGTTTTTGTGCAGGTATGTCCCGCTAGGTTACACAAAATCAAAACTAGACAATTACAGCTTTTCAGCTTCTTGTAAGGAAGGTTTAAATGTCGTGGCTTAGGCATAATATTATTTTAATAGCATTTTTATTTCTCGATATAAACCCCTTTAGGATTGACGTCCTTGTTCCTCATTGGTCTAACATGGTTGTACCATCCTTGTAATCCGATACATCGGGATCTACAAAAATCCTTCCGCTGTTAGAATAACCATTCTGTGGAAGTACTTCATTTGCAATATATAGCAAAAAGGGCCATTGACTGAATTTCTTCACTTATAATTAAGTACAATTTAGTATAGTTTATCATTTGAAGCAAATAGATGTACAAAGATATACAATACATATTAAAGTAGGGAAAAAAAAAGATCTTTGTTGTATAGGTCTTACAGAAGCTCCTATATGATTTTCACGGGCTATTTATGCTTTGCTTGGATGTCTGGCTCTCGTGTTATGCAAAATTTGTTGAGAATGTCAAAATTAAAAGTAGACTTGGCGAATCTGTTCGAGAGAATTTTTAATCTGGAGTTGATTGAGACCGTTGTTGTTGACTAATGCAGAAGATTGTTGGGGAGGGTTGTGTGAGTGTAAAGGATTTCTTGGGCGATGAATTTTAGTAATTTTTCTTAATGCTGAAGATTCTCCAGTTTGTAGATTCTGTTGTTACAGTTTAGAAGTCCATATTCCAGAATGGGCCTGCATATAGATTTATACCGGGTGTTAGAAAAGTATGTGAACGGTGGAAAATCTCGAACAGTTTGCATCAAATCGAAAAATAAAAAAATATGTGTCAAAAGTTTTTCAAAAAACTATCTACTGATACCAAAATGACCTCCCCACCCACCACCCTGTGGCTGGGGCGAGGGGCAATCCTAAAATTTCAAATGCAAATCCCTATTTTTTATTGCGGAATCGGATTCTACGGCAAAAAATACGTAAATTTTATTCCAGACATTTTTTCGATTCTTGCATGGTGTCGCTGTAATCGCAAAAAATGAAAAGAAAACATTACTGTTTTTACAAAATCTATCCAATGACATTGGATTCGACTCTCCCACCCCTAACCAAGTGGGTGGAGCGGGGGGCAACTTTGAAATTTGTAATGAAAATCCCTATTTTTTATAGCAGATTCTGATTCTAGCTAGACTTCTTGGCATTGTCCAAGACGAACGTAAACATTTTCAATAGCACTTCTTATCATTTGAGGTGGTATTTCTGCAAAAATGTTTATTATGCGTTGCCTCAGTTCTTCCAAATCACGAGGTTTAGTGAAATAAACCTTACCCTTCACGTAGCCCCAAACAAAATAATCAAGTGGCGCGAGGTCGGGAGATCTTGCTGGCCATTCAATAGTTCCTCTTCGACCTATCCATCGATTTTCGAAAGTACCATTCAAATAGTCCCTAACAATATCCCGATAGTGTGGAGGAGCCCCATCTTGCTGGAACCAAACATTATCGAAATCATCACCAGCAATCTCTTGTATTGCAGGAACTATTTGATTTGTCAATATTTCCAGGTATTTTTCTCCATTCAAATTTCCATCTATGAAAAACGGTCCTATGATTCGATCTCTGAAAACTCCTGCCCAAACATTTAATTTTTGTGGATACTGTGTGTATGTTTCAAGCATCCAGTGAGGGTTTTCGTCACTCCAATATCTGAAATTATGGCGATTAACTTTTCCACTGAGTTCGAAAGTTGGTTGGTTCAACGTTCTCGTAGAAATTTCACAAAACAAATGCTGTTATTAAGAACACTTTAAAAAAAATATTCATAAAAACCAAGATATCACAGATATTGTTTTTTAAACTGAATGTTTTTTTGTCAACACGAGTAGCTAGAGTTTGTAAATATTTACAAACTTATGGACGCTTAAGGTTTATTGCAATTTTATGCGATCGCAGCGACACCATGCTAGAATCGAAAAAAATGTCCGGAATAAAATTTACGTATTTTTTGTCATAGAATCCGATTCCGCAATAAATAATAGGGGTTTCCATTTGAAATTTTAAAGTTGCTCCTCGCCCTACCCACAGGGTGGTGGGTGGTGAGGTCATTTTGGTATCAGTAGATAGTTTTTTGAAAAATTTTTGACACATATTTTTTTATTTTTCGATTTGATGCAAACTGTTCGAGATTTTTCACCATTCCCATACTTTTCTAACACCCGGTATATTCTAGTAGCCCGTTTTTCTTTCTAAGAGTTTTGTGAGTATTTAAATAGAGTTTATGGTCTAATTGAATTCTAAAAACTCTAAAGGAGTCAAATCTGGTGACCAAGGCCATTCGATCATTGAACCACGTCTATCTATCCAACGACTAGGGAATATATCATTAAGATATTATTGGTATCAAATTTTCCATTGTTTCTGTTAAAAAGTTCCTCCTACTACTAATTAAGCTTTCCTCTTTCAGGTGTCACAAAACCTAACCAAGTGATGATCTACCACTGTACCACAAGCACAAGGAACCCGTTCCGCTGGTGTGTGGTGGAGGACCAGATAAATACATACTTACACAAATATCCGTTAAGGTCCGCCGTATGGTACCCCCACTTAAAACTGTTGCCGTCCATAAAGTGGTACAGAATTTCCGCTCTATTGGTTCACGTGTTCCCAGCTATAATATTGGATACCGTTACTCGCCTGACAGGCGGCAGACCCATGTAATACTTATGGTGCTCTCATAATAAAAATACCCTTTTACTTTTGCTCACGTTTTAGACTGATGAAGTTACATCGCAACGTGAACGTCTCTTTGGGAAGATTGGAAAAGTTTATTTTTACCGAATGGAGGTTTGCAGCAACGAGGACTATGGATTTACAGGTAACGTTATTTATATTGAAAACTGAAATCATGGCATACAATACATACTATTAATAGTAGCGGCAAGAGATATAGTGGACGGACTGTAAAACCACAACCTGCAATTAGTTCATCCACTATATCTCTTGCCCCTACTAAGGTATAATGGATTCATGTGGTGAATAACGATACATTTTAGGATTGGTTAAATATTAATGACAAAAAGGACTACAATTTGGATGTGAGTACATTAGTATGGGAAGATTACTTCGACGGCTTAACCTTGGGAGCCAGAGTCTACTTAAATAAAGAACCTCTGAGCAATTTGAGAGCCGCTAAAAGAAAAGACAATATGTAAGTATCCAACTGCGTAATTTGTTTCGTGTGTCGACCAAATTTATTGGTTGGTCATGCTGACCCATCTGCCTTACTCACCTGATTTAGCTCTGCTTGAATTTCATTCCGGGATCTATTGACAAATAAAAAAATGCTAAACAGAAAAATACTTTGCATTAGGCAAAACGGTGATTTAATTTCTAGTGTAAAAGAGGTTCTCGGATTAATTCAATGTTATATAATATATGTCACATTTCATTTATTTATTTTTCTTTATTTCAATAGCTTGCTGGGTATTCACTTGGCTTGGCAAACAGCCATTTTTTCCTTGATATGGTACCTTTTCGCCTGTATTACTGGATTGGACATGTCAACAACCGCATACCTCTTACCAATTTGCTTCATCTTATATAATATGTTGTAATAGTGTACTGACAACAATTATTATTATTATTTAATGTCTAATATTTTAACCTGTTTTCTTAATATTATTCGAAATGTGCATTTATGATTGACTGGGTCATGTGCATTTAAGTTTATTAACTTAATGATAGATCTGCTGTGTTTGTACTAGGTGTATTTTTTTATAATAAATATTTTTACTACTGTTATTTTTCTGTTTTATCCCCCTTTCTTTTATAAATCTAGGCACATTGCCAAGTTGAAAAATAGGTACATACGTTTTTTACGGTGGGAAACAGAATTTGGTAGTTGACCATCACTAAATAGCGATATATTTTTTTAATTTTAAGCTGAAGCTAATAAAATCGGATATTTCATAGCCTACTTGGAAAACTGTGCCATGCATGAACCACCAATTAGGGGCAAAGCTTTTGACTATGTTGATCATGATCTATTAACAGTGGCGGCTCGTCAAGGATGGCAGGGTAGGCAGTGCCCACCCAATTACATAAGCTGTAGTTGTAAAGTTATATTTATATTTTTATATATTCTTGTAGTTAAATTATCAAGTAAAATTTTGCGGTAAATTAATTGCAACATTGAAATCCAAAAAGTTAATTTTATTTATGATGCTATTTTTACTACATATTGAAGCGTACCGCCCCTGGGGCCATCCTATTTTAAAAATAAGCCTTAAATCTGTTTAAGTTCAGGGAAATATAGCTTTTATAACTACAATTAACCAGAAATTATTTAAACATTACATTCTTAATTTCATTTCCAAATTTATGCAAATATTAATTTTACAACAGAAATTATTTTGTCAATACCAAATGATAGCCGACTTCAGGGCGCCGTTACGTTTTAACTTATTGGGGTAGAAAGTTGTACATATGTCAAGTGCCACTTTAAAATAGCTTGTAACATGGTTATTAATTCTTATCTAAAACTTGGCAGTTTTAAAAACAAGACTAATGCATTAGTAAAACCAGCAAAGCGTCAAGAGTTGTGTATGAAGTGAATAGGGCGGCTTTAAGCAAACGTATAACACGAAGATAGGGCAGGATACCGGAGCCACGTCATGTGTCAAATATACAAGCCACGTTCAGGGTATGAAAGAATTGGCACTGTGATTTTGGAACCGCGTTGTTGGAAGAACAGAATAAAAGCCAGGTGATGCTATACCTCCTGGCAGAACTGATAGAGGATGCTTGCCGACGTTTACGAGCCCTCTCGGTTTGCCCGGAAGAATACTTATTCCAGTAGTAGCAAATTTCATCGAGGATGTTTGTCGTCGATTTTCGAACCCTCTGAATTTGCTAAGAGATACTAATTGCAGGACGCTTGTCGACGATCAAATACTCGAGCCCGCTTAGTTCTCTAAAGACATCAATTAATTCTACGAATAAATCCAATCTGGCTACTAAAAGATTTGGACTGCTAGAACGTAACTTGGCAATTTACACGACAACAATTTCACCAACATAACTATTTAAGTATCAAACCTATTTACTTCTCTGCATTATTGACTTTACATTCTGGTTTGGGGGGGATAGGGGAAATTGGCTTATTTGTGGTACTAAAAGAATATTAGTTTTTTTTTTATGAAATACTAGCTTTCATTTTTAACTGTAAAGAATATTATATTACCAGTTATTCAGTTATGATTTTATTCACGAATTTAATTCATAAAATTTAACTTTCTGAATGTTTTACTAGGGAAATTTGTGTTTGCAAAATAACAAGTTTATATTCAAGAACTATATATTTAGAGCTATGCAATAACAAGATATTTTATCATAGACTTGTCAAACTTCATGTTAATAATTATTCTGCAGTTTTTATAAAACAAATAGTTGACGTAAGATCTCGTAAGATTTTTCAAGAATGCTTTATATTTAAAGTACACTAGGAATGTTTCCCTACTGTAACCACAAGGTTGTTTAATTGTTTAACATCTAGCTACAATGGAACATTATCGTCACATGAATTCGGTGTACTTTGCGTTAACAAAGGTTTGAAACATTGATTACGGCCAATTGGCTGGTTCTGTTCTCCTGTTGGGCTCAGTT
Organism: Leptura quadrifasciata; assembly: GCA_963675555.1. Lineage (NCBI taxonomy): Eukaryota > Metazoa > Arthropoda > Insecta > Coleoptera > Cerambycidae > Leptura > Leptura quadrifasciata. Next base: position 14,972,532 of record OY776680.1, on the reverse strand, counting down.
ACGAGGGATGTCAATATTTCAGGCAGTTGCCTGGTCACTTGTTCGGTTGAAGGGTGATGCAACCGCACTTTCTTACCTTCGCGGCTTCGTACGTTTGACAATCATAGGCAATCTTCTGGTTGCTTTTCTATTCAATTACTATAGGGAGATTTCCCCAGCATTCTAAAGGATTTTATGTCAGTGTAAATTCTCACCTCAGCAAGATTAATATAATTATCTGAACGATTGTTCCTACTCTAATTTCAATCAATAAACAATGTATAATTAAAGGATATTTCCTCAACACTCTATGATATTTTACATCAGTATTTAATGCTCATTTCTCAACTTAATTTTGATAATGTATAAACATGACATGATTCTTGTCCTTTACTTTGCATTCGATTTATTATCTAGCGATTGCTAACAACTTTATTTAATTATAAACCATTATTACCTAGCGATTGCTAACAGCTCTATTATAGATTATCATTATCAGGCCATTGCCACAACCCTAATTACTATTAAAATAATATAGCACACTTTTGTATAAGTTCTTCTTATTGCATCAAAACACTCAGTATATCTATAGTATGGTCATTACTATAGCAGCGCAAATTTTCCTATTATAATATTTAGGCTATTGTCTCAATTATTTGGATTATTTTGATTTCATGTTCGACCATTGTTGCATCAATTTATATAAAATAAAATGGGTATTTTTACTATTTTTTCCCATCAATTATTGTCTTTTCTTTCACCTTTACCTTTTTCGTCATATAAGTAATAGACTAAATAAATGGTTTTGTTTCAAAGCAAAATAGAAGACAAACTTCAAATATAAATGTACAGTGCAATCTTGAGTAATAAAATACTACATAAATAACATATATAATTAACTAGGTCTCTCAATTAATAGACAGTGTGTTCAAGTTTACCAGGTATTTCAATTAACAGAGTGATTAAGTTTCAAGGTATATAGTATCAGACAGAAACAAGTAATATTAAACTTTATATAAAAGAACCTGGGGTGATTAAAAAGGGTTACTACACACACAACAAAGTTTGGGTCCTACACTAACAAAACTAGACGATCACGCATATGGCCAATTTGTTTATTTATCTTGACATAAAATTGAGATAAATAATTTCTGGGTGGGAGTAAATAAATTCTTAATTGCTTCACGATTAAGGATTTTGATATTAATTAACACACCTGGGGGAGTGTTATTTCAATATTAATCCGCCTTATATAAGTCCACATATGAATCTGCTTAATACCGAGGGTAGTACTGTCGAATTCCAATTAGGAATGTCATGCGCCAAGCCGGGGCAGACTAGCCTCTCGCTGAAATCGTGATTTCAATAATTGACGTAGTATAATTATTATACTACGTCTATGCATATGTTGGTCTTTCACTTCGATCTTACACCTGTAATATACATCAAAACGAGACGTACGTCTTGCACGTTTAAGCGATTTACAACCCAGAGTGGCAAGCCACCCCACCCCGCAAGCGAAACTTGTGATAAACAATATAAATATTGAATAGAATATGTTTAGATATCAAGCAGGAAAAATAACTAATTTGTTAAAATTTATTAATCAATCTTTCTTATGAATATCAAATAGAATACTAAATTCCAATTTGATAAATAGGAACAAAAAGAAGTTAAAATACGTGTCAATGGTGCCATATAGTTATACCTACACATATTATTTTTCCTTTGTGCTTTAAGGTGTAATTTATTACTATACATGTGCCTTTATATTGTTCAAAAAGTACTAAAATAATGTTTAATTTTATTTTAGCAGTTTTAAATGTGAATAAATATTAAAATGTAAATGAAATAAATGCAATGCCATGCCAGCCCCATCCCTTCCCTTCCTGTAGTTGTAATATCTCGCCAAGTATCGCTTTATTTTCAGCAATGTGGATCACGGATCACTATGCGCAAACCTCAGAGCTTGGAAATCATTGTTTTGGAATTGGAAAATTTTGGTTATGTTTATTATTTACTTTAGTAGAAAAAAGTGCGAACTTGAATTTACTTGTACTGAGTCAGTTAAGATTTAGGTATTGTTTTCTACTACAAATTAGCGTGGTTACCGCATCTTGACATCTTATGTTCTAAATTGCATAAAAGCTGCTACGCTATATGGCGGAACATTGTAGTCTACAAGTGCTCCTAACTATATAGTTAATTGGGGAATAGGTGTTCAAGTAAATAGTGTTTATACTTCAGAAGTATGCTATAAGGATAATTACTGGATTAGATTACCATCAGTCATGTCGTAATGCCTTTTCTTTTAGGGACATTTGAACATATTAAAATGATTGTCAAAAGTCTACCAACCCAATTCTTTCTCATTTTCAATCTATAAACCAGTAAAAAAATACCGTTGAAGCTGCAGATTATTTATCCAAATTTCATTAAAATATGATGTCATTCATCAGTTGAGGAATATGCGTTTATGACGTCGTACTATTTCCGTTTGAACAGAGATAGTTGGGATTTTCTATCTCTTATAACAATTATAGCGTAACATCTGTATTTCCATTATTAAGTTAATTACAATACTCTACTGTCAAAAGAACAATTTAGACAATTAAAAAAACCATTTTCTTATCTAAGAATTGTTCTACTTTCTTTTCAATCAAGTGTACATTACTCAAACCTTTAAACCTAAATAAAAATGCACATTAAAATGAAAAACGTTTATTTAGTTTACAAAATTTTGGACGAGCAAATAACCTCTACATGTCCAATCAACAAACCTCAGCTTACATTGGCAGCTTTGCTGTTCATAACAAAAAAACTGTTCTTTCAATGAATAAACAGAGATAAGAATCCACTTGCTGCGTCAATTAATGGATTAGACGATTCTTTTTCATTACTTTCATTGCTGCTATTATTAGAACTAGTAGATGCAGGATTTGTACCATTTCCTATAGCAGCCAATGTCTTTTCAGGGCAGTTGTACATGCTGTTAATTTTTGTGATATCTCCTCTACTAAATCCATCCCTTTGTCCCATCTTTTGAACTTTGGTAGAATCCTGAAAAAGGTCAATTTCTACAGTTTCATGTCATCACCATATTGTGTAGTTAATAAGTATTTTATGATAAGTGTCGGTCGTTTGCAGAGGTAAACATGTGTAGGGACCAAAACTGAACCATGAAGTACACCATCTTAAGTTTATACCTTAGTACCGTTTACTTATGCATGCAATGATTCATGGTCAATAAATTTTTTTATATTTTGAAAATAGTTTCAAGATACTTGTTTTCTCACCTTGGGAATAATTGTAGGCTGGCCGTTTGTAGAAAATGCTGTGTTAGAATAGTGCATAACAGATCGGAAATCGTATGAAACACCAAATCCTTCTGCTGTGCCTTTCTCTGCTTTATTAAAATTATTCTCATGACCTAAAAGTAATGTTTAGTAATTAAATTACCTCCCAGATCAGCCATCTAGTACTTAACGACTAACCTTTTTTAATATTTTGCCAAGCGATCGTGACGAAATCGTCCCTCTCGTATCTATTCTGCTCGTGCAAAAAGCCGGCTGCGTGCATTAGCTCGTGCAGAGCGGTGCCCACCTTCGTTGTACAAGAGGGGCTTTGCAGGTTTACTTCTTGTTTGCCCCCTATGCGTCCTACACTTGACCAGCAGCCTGTTTTACCACTGACGATAGAAATGTAATCCTCGTCTGTGGAGACCCTTGGCCGAAATCTGGAAAATGTAAGAATATTTGCTAGGAACTGATTGTTTATGGTATGAGATAAACATACGTTAAACATGTGTACTTCTTGTATATGTTGATTGCCGTGGTGATTTTATCTAAATCGTTAGATGTGAATGCCCCAGCTATTTCATAGGGAATAACTCCATTTTTCCAATGTGAAGCCTCTCCTATCAATCCGTTCCTAGTCTTTTTTGGAAAGACGATATCGCCTTCGGCGTATTCTCCAAGCTCCTCTGGATTTTCCGCGGAAGCTTCGTTCCAACTTTCCAGCCGCTTCCCCGTTTCTGGATCGGGTTCCAAAAATACCCTTTCACCCAGGTACGATAGATCAACTGTCTGTACTATGGAATTTTCTTCGTCTTCCAATGGAAATGTATAGGCTATATTCGAAATGAACAAGATCGGCAGTAGAACTTTTTGTAAGTGAATCGCATATTTTAAACACTGCGGCATATTTGCTATCTTACTGTACAAAAACTATCTACTATTAACATGAAACTAACATATTATACTATTTTCAGTCTATTAAATAGTAAAAATATGTATTCAGAGCAGTTTTTATTATAATTTCCATTCATATCCGTGAGATTTTTATCATGCAATTTCGTATTTAAATACTAAAACATGTAATGGTGTGATAATAAATATATTTACATTTTAAATAAAAGTATTTTTAAATAATTGATGCCAACACTAATTTGATATGAAGTTTGCCGATAAGAATTGAAAAATGGAATAATTTATGTTGTGTATATTCAAACAGGTATAGTCGATAACAAAAAAATATATATACCCTCTATCCATTTTACGAGGGCCACACCAAATATCGCTCGCTTAATATCTATTGTAGAAGAATAAAGTTTTAGAAGCAGTTACCCCATTTTTTGTGAGCTATATTCAGTAAAAAGAAATTTGAAATCCATAGCCTACTTTATGAGATATACAGAACAGAGTGACCCTAGCATGGGTACCAGGACACGAGGGACACAGAGGAAACGAAAAGGCTGACCAACTGGCCAAGGAAGGCGCACTTGAAGCCCCAATAGGACCCGAGCCCTCTTGTGGCATGGCGAAGCCATGCATACGAGCAGCCATTAAGGAATGGGTGCAAAATAAACCTCTGGAATGGTGGAGGAATCTCCCAAGACAGAGACAGGCCAAGGAGTTCATTAAAGAACGTTCGGCTAAATTTACGGAAGACTTACTAAGCCAGAATAGGAAGGCCATCAGAGTAATAGTAGGCTTCCAACTGGCCACTACTGGCTCAATAGACACTAGAGTCTAATGGGCCTGGCAGAGGATGCGACATGCAGATTCTGCCAAGAGGAAGAGGAAACCTCAGTTCACGTATTGTGCCAGTGTGAAGGCCTGGTGAGGCTGAGATTCCAAGTACTCGGAGAAGAAAACCAAGGGCGGACAGCTATATAAAAGGGCCTTTATCAAATCTATGGAGTCTAGTACAAAGGACAAAGCTGGATGGGGTACTATAAGGAAGATATCCTGGGAGCATCACAATAGACCTGAAAAGGTCGTGGTGGTAAAGGCTAATCAACCAGGTCCTTTGCTAATCCAATCTAAGCGGAATATTTGGTGTGGCCCTCGTAGACAGAAGGTACCTATACGACTAATATTTCAATCTTAACAGAAAACTGACTGTTTCAGGGGTGGCATTTTATCAATAAATTGAAAAAACAAAATAGCATCCTTACACATTAAGTAGTATTTCTTGTAATGTGGAAACGGTTTGAAAAGGCAAGTAGCTATAGCTGACGTACTGGACATCACAAAGTTGCCCCAGAATTAGAAATTGTATAAAATACAGATTCCTAAATGCTTTTTGAGACGATTTCTAAAAAAAATTAAGTTTATGTCTTAATAGACATTGCAAAGGGTGGTAACTGGAGAATTGCATGGTACCGCTTTGGAAACAAGAAGGATGAGATTTTGTGCACATCATGAATTTCATCCGCAGAATTGATGTGAGAGTTTGAAACCTTGACCAGCAGATAAAACCTTGAAAACTGACATTGCTCTACATATATTTCTTAACTATTATCCATCTCGAAAATATGCTGTACATTTGGGGACAGGCAGTTTAGCGGTTCGCATTAGCGTGTCTTATTCTCTCAGTACCACTATTTTACTTTAAAACAACTCCAGACAACTTAATACAAAACATGTGTTTGGCCGTCTCACCTGTGAAGTGTTGCCAGATTATCTTATTTCTCATGGAAACAATTTTCAACTTTTGCAAAGCTAAAAAAGTGAAAATTAACTAAAAATAGTTACTTGTCGTCCAGTAAAAATTTTAAAAACATTTTATTTTAATCAGTGAAATATTTGATTGTACAAAATTTCGAGCCATTATAATTGTGCTTATCTTAATAAAGTAGAGATTTGTTAACACTGGGATAGGTACGTACAAATCGAGAATTTTCCCGTAATCGAAAAACAGTTGCGTTTCCTGTATAATTAACTTAATACAAATAAATGTCAAGAGCACTTACATGTTGGTCATTCTTGTCATCAGAGTTCAGCTTTATTGACCTGGGACTGCATTTTTTTTTTTTTTTTTTTTTGTGGAGGGGAAACCTTCAAAAGGGTTCCTGCGGGAAGGCATCAATTCCGCAGGGGACTGTGGGATTTTTACCCACTAAAACCCCTCCCTGTTCTTCTCCAACCATCATGGAACTATTTTCACATTACAACCACACTTTTCCAGTTTTACTCAGATCAAAGCATGTTTCACGATATTTCTTGTTAATTGGTTGATCACCCACAATTGTATTATATTCATATTATATTGTTTACACAAGAAATCTATGCACAAAATAGTTCTACGACGGAATTGTTCTCTTTTTCAGAATAAATGTGTATACATTTCCATCCTTTCCTCAGTTCTTTCTCATTTTGTAATTATATCTTCCAATGCCTACAAATATGTCAAAATCACTGCTTAGGAACCACCGTATTCATAAACTGCCAAGCTCTTCACTTCTGAATGATGTGCAATCCAAGATACAATTTATCATTTTATGCTTTCTCAACTTGTTTATGTCTTCTGCAATTGTTACTTGGTTTTTAATAAATTGTATAACATTCGAACTTGGTCTCTCGTTAATCACAGCTATCAATCTCTGGTTGAAACTCTTAGTATATTTTACATGTTCGCCAACCAAAATGACAATATGTGACGGTTTATAAAACATCACACTGACAGATGACAAAAAATACATATGACAAATATCGATAGACAAACATAGATCTCCCAAAACGGTCTGTTTAAAAAAAATGAAGATGTTTTTGAAGACTACTGGATAAAAATTCCTCCACTAAGAAACCTGAAATCAATAGACAATTATCGCTTACTCTAATAGTGTTTCTCGGTTTGTGTTATCCCACAGAAAAATAAAACCCTCTTTGTCAATGTGTAGTGCCTCATGAATTTGTCCCTCTTAAAATTCCATTGGCGCACAAAAACACTGAGGAGAAACACTGTTCTAAAGCCGAGTCCTCATGTAGCTGACAAAACAAAATACTCTTTGTAACTTTAGTTTGCTCCTGATAATGGTAAAATATATGATTCAAACAGTGGCCCTCCCAAATGAAGCACTTATGACCGCAATAGAAAAATTATGTTTAACATGTTGCGTACGGCTGTACGGAATCTACTGTAACCCTTGTAGGAACATTAATTAATTGCCTTAAGCCTAAAGAACTAACAAGATTACTTATTTTATTAATATAAACTACTAGAATTAGGATACTCGGCTGCCAAAGCTGTATATTTTTCATTAGTCGAATCACACCCGAGCTATGGGATTGCCTTTTGAGGAGTATGCAGTAAATTTCTCATGCAACAAATATTTGTATTACAAAAGGGTGCCATTAGATATCTGTGTAAGGCTAGGGCTTGTGACTTTTGCAAGAAACCTATTTGTGGCCAACAAAATTCTGACTGTGATATCTATTATTATATAAAATACAGCAGTCTTAATTCATAAATAAAAATAATGTTTATACGACCTCAAAACATAGCACTAGAAAAGTTGGTAGTTTTACATTGCCAACCCCAAGAACTACACTTGTCCGGGATTCTCTTGTTTACAATGCTCCTAAAATGTATAATCATTTATTGAGCCATATTAGGGACATAGTTCCAATCAGGGTTTCAAAGTCGCAATGAAAAATTTACTTATTGATAAACCCTATATTAAAAGAATACTTTGATGATACATTCTGATATATATGTTTCTAATGTTTTACTGAAAAATGTAATTTGTAGTTTTATATAAGTTATATATATATATATATATTTCTATTTTTATGCTTCGTCAACAAGATTATTTTTCTGGACAATAAAGTAGATTTTGATTATTAGATTGATATTTTTTCTCTCACATCAACATATTTTCTGTAATATTCCCTGTAATTGTGTAATAATACTTAAGACTTACACAGACTAATTACCCAGACTGGCAACTTCCCTGAGAAATTTGTCCGGTCAAGGTCGAGCATAACAGAAGCCAAATTCAGATGTCGCTGTTGGCGCAAATGTCACTTGTTACATATTCAAATGTCATTCATTGTTATTGTTTACTGTCATTGTGTTGTGATAATACTTATATTTTTGTAGAAATTTGGCTTTTTAGCATAGATTACTTAGTTTTTAGATCCCTTAAAAATTTAGATTTCCAAAAGAGGAGGTAGGTAAATGTTATTGTGCAAATATACATTGGATCACAGTAATATTTTTCAGATTATCCATCGGCTTATTTCTCAAAATGTCTTCTGCTTTCTGCATTGTTTGTGGAACTAAAGAAGTTGATGCGTAGAAATTGCATTATTTTCCCAGGAACAGTCAAAGTAAGTGTGCATTTGCTCTAGTCTATGTTTTCAGTTTTTGTACAGTGCAGTATATATTTCCAAACCTCGTAAGATTACTTTAAATTATTACTGCTTTACCACAGTACCTACTTCAAATAAATAAATGTTATCATATTCAGATTGCAAATGCGGCAGGACTTAATGGGAATGAAAGTGTCAAACAATACTGTACGTCATCTTAGGATTTGTAATAAGCACTTAACACCAGAATCATATTCAAATGATACCGATTATGTCCTTAATCGAAATGCAATTCCTACCGGGTTTCCATGTAAAGATGCAGCAGAAACATGTACTGAAAGGGATTGTGCCTAAGCAACTTGTACCGTACAAGTTGAGGAATCATACAAAGGAGATTATATATTTCTACCATCTACATCATGTGCTCTTCCTGTACATACTATAGAATTGGAATACCTGCATTCGGAAATATCTAGTAGTGAGGTTTGTAAAAAATGTTAGCACAAACTCTTATAATAAACAGGACCTGCAGTCATGTTTGCTTTGAGTTTTTTTTATTGAGGTGCTAACCTCGTCATCGCTGAAAATTCGAAATTATTATCATGTAAGTGGTTGCCAAGCGAGTATTTACTACAAAGAGTATTTACTCATGCACTCGAAAAGGAGTCAGCAAAAGAGTTATTGTAAAATATAAATATGATTCTCTTGATATTGATAATTTAATTGAATATAATAAAACAAAGCAAAATTGTCTACAGTAAAATATCTGGGGTGTCAACTTGATAAATAAGTGCCTTAAATATTTATAATAACAATAATAATAAATTGTTCTTATTTGTCGCGGAGTTTAGCAAAGCTGCTCTTCCACTCGACTACGTAAAAATACAAGTTTTATGATGTAATTTTTAAAGTATCTATTTAGGTTAAAGATATGTGTATTTTTAATACTTATGTTTTCTTTTACTATGTACTTTTTCCCTTGCCATAATTTTTATTATATGCTTATTTATATCTGGTAAAATAAAGTTGTATAATAAATGGATAAGTCATGAAATAATAAATATGATGAAAGAGAGAGATACCAAATATAGAAGAGCAACTTTCACTAATAACGATATTGAATGGGATGAATATAAAGTGTTAAGAAACAAAGTCACAAGTAAAATCAGAGAAGAAAAAGAAAAATATTTTAATAGGGTTATCGACGAAAATAAAAATAACACGTCAAATGTGGAAAAACTTGAAAACATTATTACCAAGCAATAGAAAATCAGCTGGAAACGTAGTGAAATTTAAAGATTCTGAAAAAACAGACAAATATGAGATCGCAATAGAGTTCAACCGTTACTTTCTAGAAAGCTTAAATGATATCACTACAACTATAATTAAATTTAATGATGATGAATATACGTTAAGTGAAATTGATATAAAAGGTACACTCGACAAATTCTATACAATAACTTTAGAAGATATGAAAAGGGCCATAAAAAACTTAAAAAATACATCTGAAGATGAGGATGGCATATCAACAAAAATATTAAGAGACACAATCCAGATAATTGGAAATCGCCTGCTCGATGTCATCAATAAATCATTAAGTACTGGAATCTTCCCATCAGAATGGAAAACCTCTATAATTGTTCCGGTACCCAAAGTAACTAATACTATTTTGTGTGAAGAATATAGACCAATAAATACAGTACCTGTATATGAGAAAACATTAGAGATTGTGGTAAAAGATCAGCTTGTAAATTTCTGTGATAAATATTCTATAATATTGTCTAATCAATCTGGATTCTGTAAAAGCCACTCGTGTGAAACAGCGATAATAAACATTAGTGATACATGGCTAAAAGCTTTAGGAGATGGAGAATATGTGGTAGCAGTTTTCCTTGACTTTAAAAGAGCATTTGAAACTGTAAATAGAAATTTTTTATTAAAAAAATTAGGTATTAGGGATCAAGTATTATGCTGGTTTAAATCATATCTCCATAACAGATATTAAAAAGTAAGGTTTAATAGTTGCACATCTGATGCTTTAGAAACTAAATATGGAGTACCTCAAGGTACGGTTTTAGGACCCATTTTATTTCTGCTTTATGTCAATGATATAATTGTGTGTGTTAAGAAGTGTAAAATAAATATATTCGCAGATGATCCGATGATTTACATTACAGGAAAAAATATAACTGAAATGATTACGTTTATTAATTTAGAACTAAATGTTATTTTTGAATGGCTATGTGATAACAGTTTATGTGTAAATATAAATAAATGTAAATATATGTTAATAGCAAGTAGCAATAATTTAAAGAACATAGAAAATATAAATTTTAAGGTACAAATTAATAACATCGAATTAGAAAGAGTTTCTGAAATGAAGTACCTTGGTGTTATATTAGATGAGAACCTTAATTTTAAAAAACATGCCAATTATATTATGAATAAAATGTCAAAAAAAGTTAATTTCCTTAAAAGAATTAGTGCTTCACTTAGTTTATACACAAAAAATTTATTATATAAATGTTTAATTGCACCTCACTTAGAATTTTGTTCTACAGTATTATTCAATCTAGACCAAGGGCACATGCAACAATTTCAAAAAATACAAAATAGAGCAATGCGAGTAATAGATATACACCTATTAAAATGATGCTCGAAGTCTTAAATTTTATGAATGTAAACCAACGAATAATATACAAAACAATGATATTTATATTTAAAATTAAAATGCTACCGTCATATCTATATGACAATCTAAGATATGCTAATGACATACACATATACTTCACCCGAAATAACAATAACTTTTATATTGACACTTACCATAGAAATTGTATGGAAAGATCAATTTTCTCTAAAGGATTGAAGATGTTTAATCAGCTACCTAGCACACTTAAAGATTGTAAAGTTTTAACTGATTTTAGAAATAAGTTATGTGAATATATTGTCAGTCATTTTTAATTTGTATTAGTAATATAAGTTATGTTTTGTGAAATGTAAAAAATAGCAGATTGCTAAATAAACGATTATTATTATTATTATTAATGTATTACAAATTTGACTTTTAATTTTCCTATAGTATAGCGTATTTGCCATTAAAATTTGTGATCAAAGTTTAAGCATGAAACGGCATTGCACTTTGATCACAAATTTTAAACGGCAAATATATTCATAAAATGTAAGTTTAATCAAACAGCTGATCAAATCTCCCGCTTCTGCAACTGTGGCGCCCTCTGAATTTGGCTTTCGAAAATCGGAGAGAGAGAACGATAGATTTCTGGACAAAAATTTGTTTGTTTAGTCTGTGAGACTTATAATATGATTTATTGTCTATATTAATATCTAATAAGGTATATTTTGCTAGCAAATATTAATAATAAACATACTAAAACGAAACTTCTCTGAGAAGAACACTAAAAAACGAAATGAAGAGGTAAAAGTAGCAAAAATGTGTCCGCTGTATCACAAAATTATTGAAAAACATAAGTTTTTGTTTTGTTGGCTTGACGTGGACTCGGTTTCATGAACAATAATAATAATCATAGGTGCAGTACTTACCAAATCCAATCCACGACCTCCGTGGTACAATTTTCAAGACGACGTCCATTAATACTTACCTGATGATGTCCCCAGCCTGCATGCAAGGATCCTCAGTATCAGTACTTAATGAATGTCATCCACAGCCTCCACGGAAGGATTTTCACGCTATCATCCTATTGGTACTTCTCAAATGTGGTCAGCAGCTTCCAAGGGTGGATCGTCGAGGTGTCATTCATCATAGTGTTAACGATTTTCTTTTTGAAATGATTTTTTTTTTTTTGGTGCCCCAAAGTTCTTTGCAAATATAATAAAATATACAAATGTCAACATTTTTTTCTCTTTTAATATTGTTTTTTTTTTCTCCTACTTAGTACTTAAGTATTATATTTTTTTTATCTTTGTTATTCTTTTATTTCGTTTGTTTTGGCTATTTTTATTTTCTCGGGGGCACCCCACTCAATATTCAATTATTCTTTCTGTTATCATTGCAATTTTTACATAACATCTTAATTTTATACAAACAGAAGAAGGACCGAAGATCATGATTCCTTAAAAACCATCGAAACAGATTTTCGGCTTACACACAGCAGTGCGGAAAAGTTCGTACAAAAAAAAAATGTTCACCTAGTGACTAACTCACAAACAAAAAAGAAACTAATTAAATAAAGAAGTTTCAAAAAAAAGTATTTGAAGATATAACAATGCTTTGTACATAATAATAAAAACAGTAACTTTTTACTTTATAAATTTGACAGCTCGTTTAAAATATATATGGCCTCAAATAAAAAACGCATGCCCGCTGTCAAATATGTATAAAAAAAGTAAAAAATAAAAGACTATCGCCTCCAAGATCTATCTTCATCCTCCTCCTCCTCGTCGTCCTGCAGCAAGGCCTCTTCAGAAATTTCGGGTCCCAGCTGAAAAATAATCGAGTTTACTTCATTGAAAAACACATTTATTGCAATACGTACCTCCTCGTCACCTTCGAGCAACGTCTGATCTATTAACTGATCTTCCTCAGTTTCCGACATCAAAACGGTCCTGGTGGAAGATCCACCGCTCCTCTGCCTGCTTAGTTGTTTGTTGGTGCTCCATGTTATCGACAAGGTCCGGTCCTACAATAAAATTGCCGTGTTTATTACAAAGTTCAATAATAACTTTGTAATAAATAACAAATGATAATTCATTGTATCAAATTTCATCTGTCAAAATTTGCCATAGGGCTGGCTAGTACATATTTTCAAAATTAGTTTGGATGCGACAGTAATCAGTGAATTAGGCAAAGATTCAACTATAATCATCCATTAATGTGTCTGGAGCTAAAGTTATTTTGATATATACTTAATAAATGCCATTTTTTTAACATATAAATAATTTTTTCCACTTCCTGTTGCACTGTAAGTGACACTAACTTTTGGTTTTCAAATGGAACACCCAATATATTATTGCATTTTTGAATTCTGCATATTTCAAATTTCAAAACAGTTTTGGTTTAACAAATTTGAAACAAGTCAGGATACAGCTAAAAGACATAAAATGGAGTAAAATGAAAGTATAAATATAATACAATAAACATGACACAAAATAAAATATAAGTGTAGTGGAACAAAAAAAAGTAAAATATATTTAAAATAATCTTAGCATATATAAGAATCTGCAACAGCATTCGAATACTCACAATCTTGACGATCAATAATATAACAGACAGGTATGTCTAGGGTATACAGGTGGCAACAATTTATGGGCTTTAGGTGAGTAATAGAAATTCGCCAATTGTGTATGGTTCAATATCACAGATATACTTGAACAACTCAGTTTTAAAATATTTAAAGTTCTTTATATTTTTTATGCGTTCGGGCAGATGGTTATAAAAATATATACAAGAGTAGTAGCTTCCTTTTTCAGTTAGGGTTAACGAATGCAAAGGATAGTTGTAATTAATTTTCCCTCTAGTGTTGTATTTGTGGTTAATTAAGTCAATATTAAATTTTTTAGGATGTTTCTTTAGAAAGATTATGCAATGAAATAGATACACACCTATGACCGTTAGCAACTCATGCTGCCCAAATACTCCTCTGCAACTTTCTGAAAAATTCATTTTCAGCATTATGCGAATTGCTTTTTTCTGAATTTTAAATATTTGCTGTATATCTGATGAACTCCCCCAAAAAAGTATGCCAAATTTTAGTACAGAGTAAAAGTATCCATAGTAAACTAATTTAACTGTTTTATAATCCATGTATTTGGTTAGAACTCGAAGTGCATAACAGGCAGATGATAATTTAATAGAAGTATGTTCAATATGGTAATTCCATTTTAAGCAGGAATCTATATAAATACCTAAAAGTTTTGTACAGTTGGTTGTATTGATCTGGATGTTTTTTAAATTTATCTTATCAGGAAAATCAGACTTATTATGAGAGGTTCTAAAAAAGATACATTGAGTTTTATCAGTGTTTAAGGTAAGGTTGTTATTTGAGTACCACGTATCTATTTGCCCGAATTGTTCATCACTACGAGTAATTATTGACGGTATACTTTTTCCTCTAATTAATACATTGTTATCATCGGCATAGCTTATCATTGTGTTTTGTGTATTATCTAATGCAATAGGCAAATCGTTAACAAAAATTACGAATAACAGTGGTCCAAGGATACTCCCCTGAGGAACACCCAAGCTAGTATATACCCTGCTTGAATAGACCTCCGAGGAACCATCTCTTAAAACCACTCTTTGGGACCTATCCGTAAGGTAGGATTTCAGCCAAGATAAAGCCACTCCTCTAACACCATACTTAAACAGTTTTTCTATTAGAATGTCGTGATTCAAACAATCAAAAGCCTTGGAGAGGTCAAGAAACAAGCAACAAGTAAGTTCCCCACTCTCCAAGGCAGTCAGTATTGTTTCTGTAAATTCGAATATAGCAGTCTCAATTGATTTGTCCTTAAGAAACCCGTGCTGGAATAGAGAGAACAACTTACAAGTATTAAAAAATCGAATCAGTCTTGTGGAATATACTTTTTCAAAAAATTTCGAAAACGACGACAGCTGACTTATAGGCCTATAATTTTCAATTAAATCAAAGTCCCCCTTTTTGTGCACTGGTATTACAATAGAATTTTTTAATTTACTCGGATATTTGCCCTCCTTCAATGAGGTATTAATAATATCTGCTAAAGGAGAAGCGAGGTATGTTATGCATTTTTTTATTAAGAAAAGAGGTACTAGATCTTCCCCACAACATTTTTTGTTTTTAAAATTATTTGCTATTAGGTGCAGTTCTTCTTCATTTACAGGTTCTAGATATATGGATTTTGCATTGAAATTAATTTTGTGTGAGTTACAATTTTGGGAGTTATTTTGAAAAATGTTATATGCCGAATTCGCAAAATGTTGATTGAATTCTTCAGCTAGTTTTTCCCTGTCTCCCTGAGGAATATTTGCCCTTGAATTATTGCCATTTGTCAGCTCGTTAACGATTTGCCAAGTAACTTTTGATTTATTATCTGCCAAGTTTAATCTGGTCTGGTATGAGTGAACTTTTGAGTGTTTCAGTAATTTGTTATAGTGACTTTTTATGTTTTTGTATTGTGCTTCACATTCTGTAGAATGTTTTGATAGCATACTAAACAGGTTTAGTTTTTCTTTGCATTTTTCTATTTCTTGCGAATATTGACGTTGATTCTTTGTTTTTATATAGAATTTTTTTATTGGAAAGTAAACAAAAAAATAATGCATAAATATGTTTATAAAGGTTTCCCATTTGGTATCCACATCTTCGACATCAAATACTTGTTCCCATGTTTCTAAGTTTAAGGCTTGGGAAAATAAATCTATATTGTTGTCGCTAAAATTTCTTTTTACAACATAATTTACTTGTTCATTTTTTTTGAGCGATTTTAGCCCTACATATTGAGCAAAATGATCAGAAATATGAGAGTCAATTAGTTGTGTCGAAAAGGAGACATCACGGTTTATTTTAATATTATCTAAGCATGTTTTTGATCTTTTTGTTACTCTAGTATAGTCTTTAAAGGTTGGAATTATATCATATGTTTTTAACAAATTTAAGAACTCAACTTTGTATTTCACCCAACAAATCTATGTTAAAATCCCCTGCAATTATTAACTTAGAGTTCTCATTATAAATTATTTGACATATGTGATCAAATATATGTAAAAACCTATTGAGATCTCCATCAGGAGGTCTATATATAACTACTATAACACATTTTATGCTACTATATATACTTTCAGCAGCTGCACATTCGAGAGTAAAATCTTCACTTAATTGGCAGATATCTCTTCTCTCCTCGCTAACAATGTTTATTTGACTGTATAATGCGGCACCGCCATGTTGCCCTTCCTTTCTACTTTGGCTTGCTATAAGTTTATAGCCCCTTATGGAGATTTTATTTATTAGCGTTTGGTTGAGCCAATGTTCAGTTAAGCACAAGAAATCTGCAGGATAGTTTTTCATTAATTCTTCGATCTCATCCACTGAATTATTTAGACATCTAACATTTTGATGGAGAATACTGAGGCAAGAATTGAATTTATAGTTCAGGTTATTTCCTTGTGGTGTAACATGATTAGTTCCTACTTCTGTGAAGTTTGCATTTGGAGCCTGGTCTGCTGTCTTTGGGCTAAAAAAGTTCTTCTTAGATCATATTCTCTTAATGACACTCCTGTCCTCCAGTAATCAACATTGTAAACTTTGTTGAATAGTTCCTCAGTTGGAAGTCCTATACAGAATGCGGAATTATTTCCTAGAGTATTGATTTTTTTGACAGAGATATGCTCATACTGTTGAAAATTTTTTAGGTCCTTTAAATATTCCTTCATGTCCTCTTCTGTAACATCTCTTCCTATTATTCTACCTACGTATATATATTTGCGACGCACAGCACCGATAATTTTTTCAGACTTGCCCTCGATTTGGCCTGTGGCAAATTTAGTTGCTGAAGTGGTAGGTTTTGCCTTTGTACGACTTTGGTGAATCCTTCGTCATCATTATTAGATTTATTTGGCAGGTTTTGGGAACTGGAAGTGCTAGGAATATCTTTTACTAAATTTATAACATCTTGCATAATTTTTGTTTGTACTTGTTCCAGCTGTGTGGTCTTTCCATTAGAACTGTGATTGTTTTCTTGCTCAACCTTTTTTTGAACTTGCTTTTTATATTTATTATCATTACTAGACACATTTATTTTGTCTGAATTTTTTTCTATTAGTGTGTTTTTATTTACATGTGATTTGTTTTTATCATCCTTTTTATCATTTAATAATTCAATTATTTGTTCTTGGTATCTTATAATATTTCTTAATTCTGTTACAACAACATTTTTTTCTTCTAGTAGACGTTTTAAATAATTTACCTCTAATTGAACTTCACCATAAGATTCTGTAGTTATTTCCTGGTCCTGTGAGTTTGATTGTGTACAAGTTTTTTTGCAACAAGCAACAGTTCCCCTTCCTGTTACTTCTAATCCAATAACCCTTGTTGCGCAAGAGTTATGATACACTTTATTGCATGTAGTGCATTTAACTCCACTAGCAGCTACACTTTTGCAGAAAGAACACTGACTTTTACCACTTTCATCACTTTTACTTACAGAGAGCTCAGGAGCAGCTGTTTGCCCTGCAGCCATCTTGTAAACAATAAGTGACATTTCAAAGAAGGAACATGACAAAGCATATGAAAATACCAATTTACACAGTTCAAGGAAGAGTGGATGGATTACAAGCACAAAAGAAATAGTCTTATAAATAATTAGAGAAGAAAAGAAAATTAATTTTAAATGAAAAATAGATATGTGTAGAGCCGATAGCAAACAGATGTAGCACACAATAAAAACTTTTTTCTACGACAACATCAAAATATGTTTATTTTAAGAGTGTAAACTCAATCATAAGTAACTGCATTTTGCATGGAATTTCATTTCGCATCGGTTGCCAGGCAAGTTGCTAAGTGACAAATGCGATATGAAATATTTCGTGTTAGATTTCACTCATTTTAACTGTTTTTTATGACAAAATGTTTAAGGCGGCTTAGAGAATATGACGTTCAACGACGGAGTAATGAAATGTCATTCTAGATTGTTTCTGTCAACATCTTTGTACATTTGCAGATAATTTCGGAGTTATTTCCAATAAAGTTGATGATTAATATGGAAAGTGATAGCGATAATGACTTAGAATTGACACCCCCAAACATAAGAGAAGCGGCAAAGTTGACAACACTAAATTTATTACCAGAAACGTCGAAGAAAATCGTTTTCCGAGGACGTTTTAATGGTTTATTTTAGCGATTTGGCGAAGAAATTCAAAAGTTCTACTTTATGGACACAATACTCAATGCTGAGAAAGACCCTTAATATTCATGAAAATATAGATATCGCCAAATATTTGAAACTGATATGGCACAAAGGATTGCTATATAAATTAAAGAAACTGGGTACACCGGATTATCTCATTTATCTTGTCAAAAACTTCTTAGATGCCAGGAAATTAAGGGTTAAAATAAACAATGCATTGTCAGAAGAATTTGTTGCCGAACAAGGAGTGCCCCAAGGATCTCCACTCTCCCCTCTATTATTTAATATTTACTATTATGACATATTCACTTACACAGAACACTTTAACAAGACAGGATACATGTTGCAATATGCAGATGACACGGCTTTGGTGGCACATGATAAAACATCGTGCAAAGCGATAAAGAAACTACAAAGGCTTTGCGATGAAACTTTGATATGGTTTAATGAATGGCGGCTCCAGATAAATCCATCTAAATCACAGCTGATGATATTTAACCACACACCATCGATCACCTCTCCAACAGTAAATATTTCCAACATCACAATTCACCCAGTAGCAAATGCTAAATACCTCGGAATTAACTTAGACAACAAACTAAACATGAACCTACATACAAAAATTATGAAAAGAAAAGTAGTTTCCAGAGCAAAGCATTTTAGGGCTTTGACATACAAAAATAAAGGGATTAATATCGCTGCTGCTTCTAAAATATATAAATCAATTTGCAGACCAATCCTAGAATATGGACACACGATTTACCTGAACTGCAGAAACCCGGCTTTAAAGAATATACAAGTAGCAGAAACATCAGCTCTTAGAGCTATCACAAAAATTCGACATCCAGCAAATCCACTACATCACCCATCCAACAGATTACTCTACAATAAAACCAAAATTCATCCGATCACCCAAAGACTACCAATTCTAACCACCAAATTTGCCAAGCAAACACACAACATGGAAAAACTGGAACCACTATTAATACCTAGGTCAGAAGTTAGGCCAAGATGCAAACATCCTGTAAGAACTATTCAAGAAATCCTAAAAGCACTGGCGCAAAGAAGATAAGGAACTATGTCACTGAATAAAATACATTAGAAATGTTCAATTACCGCATATGTCATGTCATGTTTTTTTTTTTTTTACATATG
The DNA here is from genome assembly GCA_963675555.1 of Leptura quadrifasciata. Taxonomy (NCBI): domain Eukaryota; kingdom Metazoa; phylum Arthropoda; class Insecta; order Coleoptera; family Cerambycidae; genus Leptura; species Leptura quadrifasciata. Next base: position 14,952,940 of record OY776680.1, on the reverse strand, counting down.
TAATGTATTATAGAAACAAAACACATTGTAAATATTATAATAAACTATAGAAATGTATAATTCAAACTGGCTGAAGGACCTCGGTCGATGGCTATTTGGTTGTTGTAACGTAACCAATAAAGCACTTTTACTACTACTACTACTTGAAACTGAAAGCATTCCTCAAGCGACAATCCGAAGGCTACAGGCCCAAAAAGTCAAAGATCTTTACCTCAAATGACATAAAAAAATTTATAAATGAAGCGCCAGATGAAATATATTTAGCGACAAAAGTAAGTTTAATTATAGCCATTATGTGATAATAATAAGTAATTTGGTTAACTATTTAGGTCCCATTAGTTATGGGCGTAATGGGTGCATGCAGAAAACATGAGCTACATCAAATGAAAATTACTAATTTCAATGATTTGGGTTCAGCTCTTTTAGTAACAATACCAGACACTAAAACCTAAATTGTACGAAATTTTACTGTAACCGCTCCATACTATGAAATTTACAAAAAATATGCAAATCTGCGCCCTCCAAATGTTAATGGTCTATGGTTTTTCATTAACTATCAAAAAGGAAAATGTACTGTTCAAAGAATAGGCTTGAATAAGTTTGGAGCCATGGGCAAAGACATTGCTAAGTATTTAAAATTGCCAAATTACGAATTATATACCGGGCACTGCTTTCGCCGATCTTCCGCAACTATCCTTGTTGATGCTGGTTAAAACGCCACGGTGGCTGGAAGTCCACGGCAGTCGCTGAAGGATACATCGATGAATCCAAGAAAAGTAAGCTTGACACAGCTAATAAAATTGTAAATGCGATACAAGACATTTCAAACATACCATCGACTTCAGGAATGGAAAATCGTGAAAGGCCGTCGACTTCAACAACGGAAAATTGCCAATATCAAGAAAATATTAGTATCAAGCATTCCACAAATTCTCCAAAAATGATTTTCAATAATTGCAAATTTATCTTTAAAAAATAAATAAAATAGGTAGGAAGTTATTTTATAGTTTATTTTTTCTCAACTAGTTGGGCATTGCTGTCCAGACACTCTAACTTATGGTTTGTATTCAAAGCAATAAAGAAAATATCTCCATATTTTTTGTATCGATTATTATTTATTTAGTATATTACGCGTGAGCAATGGGTTGTCGTAGAAAAAAATATAGTATGCAACTCGCACAAAATAGCAATTTTACACTCGTATGAATTGCAGCACTCGTCTTCGACTCGTGCTGCAAACTTTCATACTCGTGCAAAATATGCATCATTTTGTGTTCATTACATAATATACTATATTGGCTAATATGATAAAAAAAGAGATTTTGAAGGAACCGATATAATTTTTGAAAGCGATATAGGGCTTATTAAAGAAAAGTTTAACAAGTATTATGCTGATAGTATTGAATCTATTGCCATTTATGAGCAAATCGAATGCACCTAACGCAGATGCTATAAAAATGGCGGACGAAGTATAATTTTGAATCCTTCTCCAAATATCAAGGAGATAATGTGCATCAATTTTGCTTTTTTTACACGCTTTATACTAGCTTCACCTATATGTTTGTTTGTATGTAATTTTTTCAACCTTTGAACGTGATTCTCACGCACTTCAAAACGTCAGATTAAACTGAAACTTTGTCCTAATGTCCTCAGCAGGATCAAGATAAAATAAAATTTTTAAAAAATGACTAATCTATTGTCGACGTTTTGGCGGAGGCGCCGCAGTAATATAACGTATTTGCCGTTGTATAAGCCCTTGTTAAACGCTTGTTCCAACTTTAATACACACATTATGATGTAATATTAAATTATGTATTACTAGTGGACAATCAACGGTTTCGAAAAGCAGGAGGGCGACTAAAAAAAAATTATAGTTTAAAAAACACGGTTTAATAGCAAATTGAATTAATTGTTTTTTAATTTAAATAAATATTTTATTGTAAAAAAAGCACCCCACGCTTTTTACAATAAAATGTTTAAAATATGTAAACATTATTTTTTACTTTTTAGTTCGGCTTGCTATTAAAGCGTGTTTTTTAGTTTTTTTATTAAATCTTAAGTTCATTAATGTCATTAATCATAAAGTTAAAAAAACTGTTTTCAAATAAATTATATTTTTTACAATTTGCGAGGATGCCTTTTCTTTGATCTTTTATTCCACCCCTGTTTCATCTCATTTAATCACACAATTTATGCCATATATTTTTTATGGGAAGCAAAGCCATTTTCGAAGATCGTGCTAGAATACGATTTACTTCGCCAAATATCACATTATTTTTGTTTAAAAATTATGATAACGACTAATTCACTTACTTGAAAGTTCTTCCCCTTCAGTAGAGCCATCTCTGCTTCTTTGCGAGTCTTGTAGTTCAAGGTTATACTAGGCAGTGAGGCGTCCACCACATAGTCCACGATTTCTCCATATTGCTGCCAAAAAGAGAACACGGTTAAATAATGAATAAGAAAATAAATATAAGTGAAAAGAGGCTGAAAGATCAGTCTCGTTGACTGTTAATAAAATAAAATCATTATTGTTATTAGTTCAAAGAAACTTTACCTGAAAATGACTTAGGACGCTGTCCTGCTCGTCAATTTCGTAACCAGAAACCAACAATCTCGTAGGCCGGTGGTCTACAGTGTGTTTTTGGAAAGACGCCATAGTCGTTAGTGACGTAGTAGATGGCGTTCTATTGACAGTCTTAATGTTCCCTTTTAATTCTGAAAATAATAATACTGTTTAGCATAAGATACACAAATATCATCCGCCACTAAACGTTGTCCTCAAGCACCTAAATGATTCTGATGAGAACGATACCCTCATTGATAGTTTTTATAGGGACTTTAAATCAGCCAATTTCAATGCAATTAATGCTTATTTAAGCCAGTTTCCCTGGGACGAGTTATTTTTCAATAGATCCCTTAATGAAATGGTTGATATATTCTATGAAATAATGTACACTGCATTTGATTTATTTGTTCCACTTAAAAGAATATCATCAAAAGTTTCCTCGTTGATGAGCTTAAAAGCCACATTCCAGCTAAGAAAAAACGCGCACAAGCGATATAAAATAACTCGTTCCATTGAAGACTCTGACTGTAAATCGTTATAATGACTATGTTCCGTTAAAGGAATCTTCTTTACATAGTAATATAAAGAGTTTTTGGAATTTTGTGAATTCACAACACAAAACTAGTGTTTTTACTAATGAGCTATCTTATAATAACTTAACGAGTAGTTCCGGGATTGATAAAGGAGATATGTTTGCTAAATATTTCTCCTCTGCTTACTCTAAAGTCTAATGAGACCCTTACGACTCTACTCTCAACTAACATCTTCAACATTTCAAATTGCTTTATTAGTATATCTGACATTTATCAGAAATTGAGTAATTTTGATATCGATAAAGGCCCTGGACCTGACAACATACCGCTGATCATCCTTAAGTACTGTAGTTTTATCCTAACTAGACCTTTATTTATCATGTTTAACTTAAAACTGGCGAATTTCCACAATTCTGGAAAGTCAGCTTTATTACGCCTATTCACAAATCTGGAGATAAAGGAGACGTAACTAATTACAGACCCATCTGCATTTTGAGTGCTATTCCAAAACTATTCGAAAGATTTGTTACTGATTTCTTAACACCACAAATTGACATTACCATCATTGACAATCAATTTGGCTTTCGTTCAGGAAGATCCACAGAATTAAATTTACTCACTTACACTGCCTTCCTGTCACTTGCTCTTGAGAGTGGATATCAGGTTCATGCCATCTATACAGACTTTGCAAAGGCCTTCGATAGACTTAACCACCGATTTTTACTGGACAAGTTGAATTTAATAGGCATAAATGGTTCGAAAGCTACCTACTTGACCATACACAGATCGTTCGCGTAAACAATTTCAGATCAAAAGAAATTCAAGTCACGTCAGGTGTACCACAGGGTTGTCACTTGGGACCCTTGCTCTTTAATTGATTTATTAATGATATTCACGAGTGTTTTACTGATGGTAGTTTCCTCTTATTTGTCGACGATCTTAAATTGCTTTTAAAAATAACCACCACTGAAGATTGCAATAAATTACAAACATACTTGAATAGCCTTATCGCATGGTGTCACTGTAATGGTATAGAACTCGTTCAGTTATTATGTTTCACGAATCAGTTCATCGAACCAACTACGGGTTCAACGCATTTGTTGCAAAGTCCTTTAGGTTAGCCAACAACCACAGTGATTATCTTGACTTCTTTACAAGTATACCAACCTTCTCGCTGCAATTAGCAAACTGTCCTTTTTAGACGTCAATGTTAAGCATACCATATTTTCATATTATTTTCTTTTGTTTTATGACTGACATCCATACATATACATGTATATTTAGTTATATTTATTTTGTGTATGTTTACAGTAAGAATGTAATAGTATCACTGCTATTTTTTTTTTCTTATATGTTATATGCACTATTGTAAATTTCAAATTGTATATTTCCCTATTTAAATTGTATTACTTCCACGTCCAGTGCAAATATAGTAACGTAAAATTTTTTTTTGTGAAATCGGCTTAAAATGTCATGAAACGTCGAAATTTTTAATTTGATTGAAAAAAATTTCTGTCTGTCAGTAACTTTTCTTGTGCGCACGTTTGCTCTGGAACCGTTTACGATATTGACTTGAAATTTGGCACACTTATGTATTATAACGAGATCTGGAACTAGATTATATTTTGGTCTAATTCCTTTGAAGGGTTCGGGGGTAAATAGGCAAAGCAAGCAGGTAAGAGTCCATAAAAAGGTCTCAAAGTTTTTTTTGGCATTAGCCACCTCCCACTATCGCCCCCAATACCACCCCCACACTATTATGAAAGAGAGTTAAAAAATTAAAATGTGATTTAGTGTGTACACAAAAAAATTTTTTTGACGTTAGCCACCCCCTCTACCACCCCCACCCAATTATTAAAAGGAATAAAAAAATAAATTGGGATTTAGTGTGTATACGAGAACCAAGGGCCTCTAAAATTTATTTTGGCCTCAGCCACCCCCTCTACCAACCCCATTGCCACTCCCACCCTATTATTAAAGGGAGTAAAAAGTAAAATTGGGAATTAATGTGTATACGAGAACCAAAGTCCTCTAAATTTTTTTTTACTTTAGCCACCCCCACCCTGATAGATAGATAGATATGCTTTATTTGTTCCTTTGTACAACAGGACCCAAATGGGTGTAGAACATGTCAAATTATTAAAGATATAGAGATTTAAAACAAGGTTAATAACAATAGAGAAGAAATAAAAAACAATACACAGTAAGCAAAAGACTCTGGACATTTTTTAAGACAAACCTAACACTAAACACTTAGTTTTTTTTAAAAAAAGCATATATATATAAATGAATAAATAATATGATGTATAATTGAATATAAAATGTATACAAAAATGTATATAAAATATATAAATGTAATCCTACACGAAGAGAAGAGGAAAAAAAACATAGAATTATAAGAATGCATCGTCAGTGATATATTCATCTATCGTATAGTAAGCCTTTCGTATGAGAATTTGTTTTAGTTCATGTTTCAGTTTATTGATTGGCAAATTTTTCAGCTCCGAGCATAATCGATTATATATTTTAATTATCGAATATTGAACATTTTTTTGAATATAGCTATAATTGATTTTATCAATGACTATATTATCTTTATACCTTGTGTTGTATTTGTGTTCTAAAGATTTGAAGACAGCAGTATTTTGTTTGACAAAAATTACCGCTTCATAAATATACAAGGATATAAGTGTAAGAATTTTCCTTTCGCGAAATACAAGTCTGCAACTATCCCTTGAACCCATATTAAGTATATACCTTAAACATCTCTTTTGCATTTTAAATATTTTTTGTGCATTACTTGAAGGGAGTAAAATATTACGTTGGGATTTAGTGTGTATAAGAGATGGATATAAAATCTGGATATGAAAGTAGTGATTCCTTGGGCAGAGGTTTTTTAGAAATGGGCCTAGGCCCGTAAATAAATATGACAATTTACTTACTTGTATCGATAAGGTTGTTTTTGCTGAGCAAGTGTCGGCTGACTATAGGGGTGAACCTCCTCGTTCCTCTGCCTCTGCCCCTCCCACTGGCCACCTTTGCCCTCAATTCCAGGAGTTTCTTTTGTATCTCGGAGGTATCGGCTCCTTCCTGCTGTTTCGTTATCAGGTCCAGTTCGGTGTCTAGCAGTTCCCGTTGGGCTTCTTCTTTTGTTTTCTTATGTGGCGCAGCCTTGGCCGCCAAGGCGGCCGCTTCAAGGTCCTTCTTTATTCCTTCGATAGCTTCTTGAGTTTTCTTTATCGTTTCTTTAATTATGTCACGCTGGGGACCAGGAGGCACTAAAAAAAGTATATAGTTGTATAATACGTATTCGAAAAATATTATAAAGACTTACATTTTTCCATCTTCTCAATTAAAATCTTCTGCTGCGATAGCTGCTTGTCCAGCAACTCTTGTTTCCGTTTCCTCAAGTCGCTCTGTATCTTCAGCACCTCCTTCCTCTGTACGTCTTGGTTCTTCTTGACTTTCGCTTGTGCCGCAAGCAACTCTTGATTCTTCTTAATAGCCGCAGTGGCTTGCGCTTTACTTTCATCTTTATTAATTTCTTTAACGGCAGGCTTGGGTTTTTCCACTTCTGTGTCCTGGCTTTCAGTAGTTGGCACGGCATTATTATTGTCTGCTCTAGGCTGGACTAAATTTAAAACTTTATTAATATTTGGAGCTACGATATTTTGCATGCCCAGACGATCTTTAACCGATCGAGGGGGTGGCGGCACATTCTCTTGTTTACCTTCCATGTTAGCGTTCGCGTTATGCCAGAACACCTTTATGAATCTGTTGTTCAAGACGGCCTCTGTGCTCCTGTAGGCGGCATTGGCTTCTGCGTGACTAGAAAATGTTATGATCGCTGCCTCGGGATCCCCCTCGTACTGCACTTGGATATTTACAATCTTTCCAAACTTGGAGAAGTGGTTGTTGAGGTGCGTTATACTGTTTAGGCCCTGGGGCACCTTCTTCAGTTCCAAAGAGCAGTTTTGAGGGTTCTTGGAGCGCGGGCCGAGTCGGTTAAAATCAAAGGCTTTTTTCTTGTACATGTTTTCATGGTCGACGTTGTTCATGTAATTCGGTGGTTGATTGTAGGCGGGAGCATAGCCTTCAGGTTGCTTGTTGTCCATTACCGGTACGGGTATTAATTCACGGTTCATATTTGGTTGTGGCGGAAAGGCTCCAAGGGGAGGCACCTAAATAATTAAATCACTTAAATTTTACAGAAGTAGCAATAAAAAACCTAGAAAACTTGTGAATTGACTACATTTAGTTTTTGTAGCAAAATATACAGTGTGTCGCACCTAAGAATGGAACAAGCATCTTTCTCCCTTTTTGTAGATTTGAACCAAATTTTACTTAAAGATAGAAAAAAATAGTATGTACTTATGCAAAAAAAAATATTCGCCCCCTACAAATGTAAAGCTCCCTGCTATATCAAAATATACGGGAAAAATCAAAAAATTATATTTTTTTTTAATTGGAAAACCTTATTAATGAAAGTTGTTCAGAATTGTCTGAAAATTTTAAGTCCAAAATTTCATCAAAATTAAAAAACATTGAGATTTTGTTTAGAATAATGCTAATTCGAAAAGATCATTTTAATGAGTTTTGTTTTGGCTGCGGATTGTTTCCTTAAATTTTTTTAATCAACATACAAAAATGTTACAAAATTGTCATAGCACACTTTTCTAAATAAAAAAAAATATTAGAATATTTTCGGACTTCGACATTATTTTACACAAAATTTTAATAATAACATATTTATTAACCATTTTTATTTTAGTTCGGTGCAACATAAAGTTCAAGATGTTAGTTTTAATTTGATTCGTTTGACAATACGTAATTCAATTTGTTTATGCGGAAAATATAACGTCATTTTTAAAGCCATTTTAAACACTCAAAAAAGTTATTACTTGACTGGGTAACAATTGCATTAAGAAGTAGCAACCTTTATCTTTCAAATGGGCCAGTTTTATAATCGTATGATTGAAAAATTGAGCGTTATTGTAGGTTAAAGTCATCGTAATTCTACAGTGTGTTTCACTTCTCGTGAAGACACCCCTGTATCTCCTTTATTTGTGGCCGAATTAATTTCTAATTTTTATCAGATATACAACTTTATAAGGCGACTTTACAATGACACATAAATGTCGTCTAGATCTAAAACGCCAACCTACTGCGATAAAAAGAAAATCGCAATTTTCGAGAAATCATAGTAGGCTTAGAAATAGACAAAAATTTTGTTAATAAAAGTTGTTCAGAATCACGAGATATGCCCCCCTATAAAATTTGGTGAAAATCGGAAAACTTTCAAAAAAAGAAATGTTTGTTTCACTTCTCATGAAGACGCCCCTGTATCTCCTTGATTTGTGGCCGAATTTCAAGACTAATTCATGGAGTTATACAGCTCCATAAAGCGACTTTGTCCAACACATAGAGATAACTTTTTCCAACAAATGAAAGTTGTGCGCAAAAATCATGATTCAATAAAACGCTAAAAGAGCCACTTCTTATTATTACACATCGTCATCAAGTTAACAATGTAATACAGTTTTTTTTGTTGTCACTGTTCTTGATAAGTACCGCTCCATCATATCCTTCCTCCTTATCGGCTCAGAGATTTAGGAGCGGTTTTTTTGTTTTAAATGTTAAGAATGCCGTGAAATTAACTGTCAATATTATTACTTTTATGACAGAAGTGATTGTTGTTATCTATTGTTGAGTTTGTTAGTTCCCTTATTTGATTTTTTTACTCATAATGGCTAGAATACTTTTAACTGCTGATGAAAAAGTAGAAATAATAAAGATAGTCGGTGAAAATGTACGGTCTTCAAGAGAAGCAGCAGAAAAATTTAATTTAAGACATCCTCTAAGACAACCAATATACTGTTACGTGCTTACAATTTTCAGTAAACACTTTGTGGATTCCAAATAACTTGCAACAAGAATTTTCACAAACCACTGATTTATTTATTTTTATTTAATCACTAAAATTACACTAGCAAATACTTAAAAATCACACAACTAATAATAACTTAATCTAATATAATTTCACTACTTTTAAAACACTAAGCACTTTACTTTTCTTCTTAAACTTGTCAACTCTTGTCTAACCTAAAAACTCTCTTGTCTGTTTACTTCACTAAACTGCATACTTCACTCAACTGAACTCTTCTTCTACAAACTGTTTCTGTAACCAGAAGCACAGATTACCCAGAACTGTACTGGATACTAAACTGAACTGTTTATCCTTCACTAAACTGTACTGTACTGTTCCCCCATCTGCTGGCTTCACCTCTTTATATACCCACTTGGAATGTCCAGAATATCATTGTAGAACTTTCCACAAATATACTGGAATTCTCTAGAATTTTCTTAGGCACTACTAAATGGTGGTTCGCCAGTTGGCCCACAGATGGCGCCACCCTTCTGGCCAGGGAGTAATTACAACTCTCCTCTCTGTTAGAGGGCAGCACATAACACTGCCCCCTCCTTAAGCCTGAACGTCCCGGTCAGGCATTTCAGATACCCCAGTATACTTTGCCAACCTGTCCAGGTGCACGATCTTCATCTTGGACTTCTTTCTACGTTGAATCCTATAAACAACGTCGTTGATCCGAGTGATGACAGAATACGGTCCTTCCCAAGGTGAGCGAGGCTTCGAGAATCCTTCTTCACTCCGCTGTGGGTTATACAGCCAAACCGAGTCCCCCACCTTGAATCCTGCTGAACTGGCATTGCGGTCATATCTAGCCTTCATTCGATCACCACTCCCTGTAGGTGACCTCTTGGCAGCCACATTTGCACAAACCTTGCAACTGCGACACCAAGCCTCCACATCCTGACAGCTATTTACCCAGTAAAATCGCTCCCGTACTCTAGCCAAAGTCTTATTTCTGCTAAAGTGCTCTCTGGATATTCCCTCGTGCACTTCCCGAAGTACTTTTGGTACTCGGCACCTGGGTATCAGCAACCGCATGGTAACTTCTTTCCCATCCGGGCTCTCCCATGCTCTCCGTAATAGGCCATCTATAACCCTAAGTGAATCCCATTGCGCCCATAAAGCCTTCAGTCCAACACTTTTACTGGAAACGTCCTTCCATTCCGGGCGGATTCCTTTTTCTTTCGCCTTCAACATTGGTCCAATTTCATCGTCGTTCAGTTGTTCCTCTCTTAGAACTTTCTTTGACCAGTCCTTCGGAACCTCTATCTTAACTGCCTTCACTTCTGCTATATCCTGCTGCGTTTTTACATTCTCGGCATTCACTTCCTTAGGGCTCCTCTGGCGACAGTACCTCTTGACATGCCCCAATTTGCCGCAATTATAACAGCGGATTACTTTTGTCGGACCTCCAGCACTTCGCTGCTGCTTCGGCTCCTGTTTCGGCGGTTGCGGTTCCTGTTTCAGCTCCGGTCGCGAACTTAATTCGTTTAGTAATTGTGCGACCATTTTCTGTATGTCTGTTAACATAACAATCAATCTCATCTTATCAGAGCGAACTTCCTCTTTCTTTGCAGTGTTTACTTCCCCAGGATTCCGTTCTCGACACTGCCGCATCATATGTCCTGGTTTGCTGCACTGATAACACCGAATCACCTTCCTTGGCTGTCCATCGCTCTGTTCTCTTTCCTGCTTCCTTGGAGCATCTGGTTTGTTCATCAACTGGCTTATCATTTTGTGCAGGTCAGCCATCAAAGATTCCATATTTGACTTTTCTAAATGGTTCTCTTCTTCTACTTTCATGGCTCGTACTCTCGGATGTAGAGTCTCTTCATAAGTGGCCTCAACTTCGAGGGCATGGATCAAGGCTTCGCTACCAGTCTTAGCTCGAGTTAATCTAAGGACTCGCCTGATCTCCTCATTTCTTATGCCATCGATGAAAGTACCAACTATTAATTGTTCCTGGAATTCTTTGGGTGCATCCGGGTAAGCCAGGTATGTCAGTCGCTCAACAGCTGCTTCAAAATCTTGTAAACTTTCCCCAGCCTTTTGTGTGCGTGATTTGAGCTGAGTCCTGTATACTTGGGCGAGGTGTTGGTCGCCATATCTTAGATCTAGTGCAGCCTCCAAAACTTTAAAATCCCGTTGCTGCGTCACTGGGATAGTCTGAAGCAACTCTGAGGCTTGGCCCCGTAATGCTAGCACCAATGCCATAGCTTTGTCTTCATTACTCCAATTGTTTGCGTATGCCGCTGCCTCAAATTGTCTTTTATAGGTTGACCAAGAAGTTTGACCATCAAAGGAAGGCGGTTGTAATCGAGGGCCTGACGATGATAATACTAGCTGGCCTCCTTGCGTTCTTAACTGTCGCTTAAGTTGTTCTACTTCCCCCTTAACTACCTGAAATCTTCCTTCTATATCGGTAACTTTCCCTTCGACGCCAGTAACTTTTTCTTCGACGCCAGTAACTTTTTCTTCGACACCAGTAACTTTTTCTTCGACGCCAGTAACTTTTCCTTTGATTTCACTTACTTCAGTCTTTATGTTGCCTATATCCTCTTTAATTTCGCTTTTGAGGTCTTCAGTGGCTGAAAGGATAACATCTTGTTGCCCCTGTATAATTTTCCTTAATTCTTCTTTCTCTTCTAGACGTCGTTTTTCTTGTTCTTCTTTCTCTTCTAGACGTCGCTTTTCTTGTTCTTCTTTCTCTTCTAGACGTCGTTTTTCTCGTTCTTCTTTTTCTTCTTGGCGTCGTTTCTCTTGTTCTTCTTTTTCTGCCTGACGTTTCCTTTCTTTTTCTTCTTCGCGTCTCTCTTGTTCTTCTTTTTGGTCTAGCATCATTTTTCTAAATTGCTCGAACATGTCTTGCATTTGCTTTTCGGCAGCCATGCTTCTTGTTTCCATCCAAACAATTAACTCGAAACAGCACGAACAAGTCTTATTTAAAGTCTATATCGCTTCTCAGTTGAAACCACTTAAAAACTACACTAATTTCTAAACAGAATGTCCCAGAAATTTCCTCACACTAGCACAAATAAATCTTGTCTAATGTCTATATCACTTTCCAGTTCCACTCACTTCAATATCTCCAGTGGTTTCCAAATAGAACACTATGGAACTTCGTCGAATTCTTCAGAAATTCTGTTGCAATTCCGCTTCCGACACCAATTGTTACGTCCTTACAATTTTCAGTAAACACTTTGTGGATTCCAAATAACTTGCAACAAGAATTTTCACAAACCACTGATTTATTTATTTTTATTTAATCACTAAAATTACACTAGCAAATACTTAAAAATCACACAACTAATAATAACTTAATCTAATATAATTTCACTACTTTTAAAACACTAAGCACTTTACTTTTCTTCTTAAACTTGTCAACTCTTGTCTAACCTAAAAACTCTCTTGTCTGTTTACTTCACTAAACTGCATACTTCACTCAACTGAACTCTTCTTCTACAAACTGTTTCTGTAACCAGAAGCACAGATTACCCAGAACTGTACTGGATACTAAACTGAACTGTTTATCCTTCACTAAACTGTACTGTACTGTTCCCCCATCTGCTGGCTTCACCTCTTTATATACCCACTTGGAATGTCCAGAATATCATTGTAGAACTTTCCACAAATATACTGGAATTCTCTAGAATTTTCTTAGGCACTACTAAATGGTGGTTCGCCAGTTGGCCCACAGATGGCGCCACCCTTCTGGCCAGGGAGTAATTACAACTCTCCTCTCTGTTAGAGGGCAGCACATAACAATACCATGGTACCATAGCAAGAATATGTCACTTGTTCAATACAACTGGTAATGTGCTTAAACCGAGAGTACATCTTAATCGAAGGCATGAAGATGATAATGTTATATTAGCGGCGTTTAACGCCAATCCCACTACCGGCCTTAGAAATATGGCTCGTGACCTGAATTTGTTGGTGTCAAAAATTTGGAGATGTTTAAAACGCCATAAACTACAACCGTTTAAACCAAAATCTTTACACACTTTGGAGGAAGGTGATGAAGAGAGAAGACTGGAATATTGGTTTATGGATCCAAGGTAATTATTTAAACAGTCGAGACTTCTTGAAGAAAATAATTTTCACGGATGAAGCAACTTTCTCCACCAACGGGGTGGTATCATCACAAAACTCTAGGTACTGGGCAGTAGAAAATCCTGATTGGATAATAAATTGTAAAAGGCAATATTCCCAGAAGGTAAATGTGTGGTGCGGAATTTTAAACGAAACAATAATAGGGCCGTTCTTCTTTTTTCAAAATATAAATGTGTTACATTTGCGACAATTTTTAAATAATGATCTGTGGAATGCAAGTCGATTTTCCTTTGGAACAATTGTATTTCCAACTCGATGGAGCATCTATCCATAATTCCGTAGTAGTAAGAGCATGGATGAATGAACATTTTCCCCAAAGATGGATAGGACGAAATAGCCCTCTAATACATTGGCCACCCAGATCTCCTGATTTCACTCCCATGGATTTTTATTTTTGGGGTCATATTAAAAACAAAGTTTATAAGACAAGACTTCAAAATGTGGAACAGCTTTGTGAGAGGATAAGGCAAGCGTGTTTAGAAGTTACAGCTCAAGAATTGCGAAGAGTTGTAATAAATAACAGAAAGCAGATTGAGAAGTGTATTACACTTGATGGTGGGTTAGTAGAAAGGGGCCGAATATAATAATATAGTCTTCATTGTAAACACTTACTTCATCTTTTATTTAATAAATAATTTTAATAATAATTGTGCACAACTTTCATTTGTTGGAAAAAGTTATCTCTATGTGTTGGACAAAGTCGCTTTATGGAGCTGTATAACTCCATGAATTAGTCTTGAAATTCGGCGACAAATAAAGGAGATACAGGGGTGTCTTCACGAGAAGTAAAACAAACATTTTTTTTTTTTTAAGTTTTCCGATTTTCACCAAATTTTATAGGGGGGCATATCTCGTGATTCTGAACTTTTATTAACAAAATTTTTGTCTATTTCTAAGCCTACTCTGATTTCTCGAAAATTGCGATTTTCTTTTCCGGCGTTTTAGATCTAGGCGACATTTATGTGTCATGTAAAGTCGCCTTATAAAGTTGTATATCTGATAAAAATTAGAAATGAATTCGGCCACAAATAAAGGAGATACAGGGGTGTCTTCACGAGAAGTGAAACACACTGTATAAACAAATTAAATTATCTCGGAAACTATTGAATATTTTTTTATCAAATTTGAACTGTAGTTTAAGCATACCACAGACTAAACTTTCAAATAGTTTACACACGGATATTGTTTATTTTTCTATTAAATAATAACAATCGAAAAATCATTAATTTTCAACAGTATTTTACGATTTGCAAATAAACTATTGAACTGATTTTGATAAACTATGGCTTAAAATGTTCGTATTGTCAATACCTACATCTTTTATATTAAACCTTTTTCTTGCCGACCGCTACGATCAAAGTTATTAAGAAAAAACTGTTTATTACAATATTCAAGGTGCTGTTATAAACAAATGCCACCGAGTTGTCATCCAGAAAGTATGTACTTATCACCTTTGATACTCCCAATCACTTCACAATTATCCACTCAGATTTAGGTACCGATTTGGGTACTTTTGGAGCTAATTGCACTGGACTACTATTTAACATTAATTTATTTCGATCACACCAGGCACTCATCTCATCTACAGTTGTTTTAATGTCAGAACAAAGCTCATCAGTACTCGATGCAGAGATACACACAGTAGTATCAGCTGCATACATAATTGTGAGTCCCTTGCTAATGTGCGATGGTAGATCATTGATGTAAATAGAAAATAATAGAGGTCCCAGGATAGATCCCTGAGGTACCCCAGAATAATAGCTTGTGGGACAGAGAAAGTTTCATTACATTTAACCGTTAGGTTTTATCCATAAAAGACTTTATTAGATCGATAATGTTGCCTCATACCTATATTTTCCAATTTACTAAATTAGGTTAATATTTTGATGAAATTTTGAGCTTAGGGTTTATTAATAAAAATTTCCGATAAAAAAAGCCTGAATTTTTTCAGTTTATTTTGGGACCTTAGCTGGCTTTGCATTTGTAGGAAGCGAATATTTTTTTAGCCACAAGTAGAAAAAATTTATAAAGGTGTTTCACTCTTAAGTGAAACAAACTTTATATAAAAGGCTTTCAAAGCTAGTTTCCTACATTAAAGCATTAAATTTTGTCCATTTTGCTGCTATTAAATCTAAGTAAATTTGATCACGTGGCCTTTCCCAAAAAAATATAGAACGCCATCAGTCAGAAAAATAATTTCACTTGATGAATCTATCCCGAATAAAATTCAAGTGCATCCAAAGACAAGTAAAATAAAAATAGCTGAGATAATGCAGCACCACACGGCCAATTCTTTAAGAAATGTGTTAAAATGATGATTTACTCAAACTCACCCTAGCAATTCCTAGCGGTCGTGGGCCTCTGAACCTAGCATCTCTCCAAATCTGCGGCGCCTGCGGATTGTAGGGATTATCAGGCTGCACGGGATGCCTCTGGCCGATCATAGGGTGACCTGGAGCAGTAAGTACGGGTGTTGGTATAACCCCAGATGTTACAACCGCAGGTGTACCATTGGGGTTATAAGATAAAACCCTGGTTAGAGTGGCATCCTCCAGTACTACAGGATCGACGCCGTGATCGAAAGGGCACATCTCACCGCGCATACAATAACCTGTAACGCATGTTTTAACATGATATTCATACTTTAATTGTTTTACACTAGTGTTTTCACCTTTCTCGTCGAAATCTCTGCACCGTTTCTTGTTGCTCTGTTGGACCACTACACTCTGTATACTTTGTGTGCTATTAGTAAGTCTCAGGTCCATATCTCCATGATTGGAATCTTGTGTTGGAGTACCAGGTCTGGAGGGTTCTTTTTCCTTTTCCTTCAAGGAATCTCTTCTGTCTCTTTTTTCTAAGGACCTTGATCTGCTGCGGCTTGCTGACGTTCTGTTTCTATACCGACCTCTATGGGAATGCCTTGGACTTCTGGATCGTGATCTAACTCTTATAGGAGAAGGGGTACGAGAAGCTCTAGATCGTCTTCTCTCATACCGCCTTGGTGGGGACTTATTCCTCCAAATTCTCGGCCTTTCCCTTTTTTCACGGTCTAATCGGTGCTGTTCCCTTTCCCTGGACTTTTCACGTGATCGGGAACGTTTTGACCTATCCCATGATCGAGACCGTGATCTTGATCTGTTTCTCGATAGGGAACGGTGTCGAGGTGATCTTCTTCTTAGAGGTCTTTCTTCTCGCTCCTAAAACGAAAAAGTCACGCAAAATTCGACGATGCCAACAAATTAATAATTTCAAATTCTGAAATTACAGGTTATACTTACAGTATCAGAATTTTTTCTGATCTCCCTATCTCTCTTGACTTCCAATTCTTTCTTTATACCACCATTGACGGCTTCATTTAAATTGGGCAATTCACTGGGTTGAACAATTATTTTCGATTCCTTAACAGATTCTTTGGCTGATTTTAATACATTTGGATTAGGTGGGTTAGCATTCGGTATCACTGGTGTGTTGATATATTCTTTTGTACCTAATGTTTGGAAAACTAAGTCAACGAAGGCTTCAGTTTCTGGAAAGACACAATAAGATTATAGCACTTCTCAATCTGCTTAAGAATGAACCAAAACACTCACCCGCTTCTAAAAAGACATCTAGTTGTCCCACCATACTTTTACGCAACTCTTCTTCAGATTTATCTTTTTTAATCAATGCTAATACATATTTTGCTAGAGCAGCTGGATCAGCTTCACACCTAAAATTAATTAACATATACAATGTGAAATTAAGAAATATGTTGGAATGCTAATAAATATTTCACCGGGACGGTACTACGTCTTGACGCATAATAAGTGGGGTTAGGTCATGAAATACACCAGAAACCAGAAAAGTTATTCTTGAATACTTGATAAAATCAAATATATAGATAGTCTGATCTTAACATACATATCAATTATTTGAATGAAACTGACTGCTATTATACTTCAAAAAGTGAGTATTAATTGGCAATATGATGAAAATGTTAAATATGGGGTCAACTTACATTGGTTTGAGAACAGCTGTTAGCCAACTTTTAAAAGCATCGATTTGTTCAACAATCATTTTAATTTCTTAATATACATTTACTTAATAAAAATATATATCATGTATCACAATTATTTGCAAATCACTAATTATCTTTATAAAAATCGCACTGAAGAATTTTCAGACGATGTACTCACAAGTCACAACGATCCTAGAACTGACAATGGTTGCCAATGCTTAAAACAGAAAACTAACTAAAAATATTCCAGGGACAAATTTCTAAAATTAAAAAGAACATATAAATCATAGATAAAATAGACCACTAATGATTGAAATAGCTCTCACAGGCGAGGTACCATTTTTTAGAAGGCCTTGGGGGAGGATAATAAGGCTCTAGGGGGTACGACTTAATTATGGGCTTAGTGCAGGGGCTGTAAGGGGTAATTCCATTATAACTGCGTTATTCGTTAAATAACTTATTATATGAGTAGTTTTATAGAGGTTGTTCGAACTATATATACCTATTATATACCAGGGCATAAATAAGAACACAGTAGCATTTAATAGTGTAAGAACATTTTTAGTATTCAAAAAATATTTTGAATATTTTTCGTTTTAAATTCATTTTATAAAGCATTTTCCATTACAAACATTTTTAATACATTTCAAAATGTTTATAAAACGCCGTTTATAAAATTCCTCTTTCCGATCAATAAATATTTCATATAACTAATATATGACAATCCCCAGATCTGTTTTGAATTTCGCGGGTTATTTATAGTTGAAGTTGCGTGGGCTCGATCTGCAATCATTTTATGTCAGCCATGAAAGAGAAAACAATTTTTTATTTCTTTTGAGGTCTTGAAATGTATACATTGCGTTGTCGTCTCTGAGTTTTCACCAGAAAACCAAATACAAATTCGTTGATACCGTTAATGCAAATAACAAATGCTTGTGATGGAGTTGTGGCCATGCTTTAATTGGATCGAAAAGTATCTAGTGGATTTTTCAATATTTACTTGATGCTTCTTTTGAAGGCCCGTTTGTTTTTTCGCGCCTTTTATGTATGTTTAGAAAAAAAATTACTTCATCCCGTGCAAATAAATTTTGAGTCTTCCATTAGCTTCAAATCGTGTGCAATATTATCAGTTCTATATCGCCTATTATAGCATGCTTATGGTTATTTGTGATAAGTTTTTTGGGAAGGTTAAAATAATATGCTACAATTTTTCGGCGAAAAATATATCATTTTTTTCCCCTCTCTGATTGCTGGCCTTACATAAGTGTATTGACCACGAACATATTCAATAATTATGGAATATATAATTTTATTTCTATTCTATAAATATACTTAACTTATATGCATCTTGTTTATTTACATTCACACTCGTGGCCCACATTTGCATGTGGTAAAAATATAAAAATTCTCGCCATGGCGTTTTGTTTATTTATAAGTAGAAAGTATATATACCGCCCACATATTCTCCCATGCTCGCGCTATATATAAGACTTTTGCTATTTTAGGTAGCTATATATACATATACCTATATATTTATTCATGCAAAGTTTATTTTTTCTGTGGGATATGGGCTTTATCTTCATTTGCCTTGTATTACTGTCTAATTTGTATTATATAAAATTCATATATTGAATATTTTCTTCAGTAAATAAACATATTATTAAGAATTATTATCTTATTCCTATATCGACATACTCATGTAATTTCATAAGTATTTAATGTACCTATACCTACATCTAGTTACATACACATACTTCAAATATAAGTGCTTAAGTATTTACCTACAAAAGTAATTATTATCAAACGTAGAATCAGTATTCTGTGTTTCAAAAAGTGGAAAGTTTTATAGTTCCTGTTTACCTCGCTGTTTACTTTTGAATTTCCACAATAGTTGATGGCATAAGACAAGCGAGCAGGTGATGTAATAATTGCTACATATTCAAGGTACACAAACAAGTTGATGAGTTAAAATTATTTTAAAAGTAAAATGACGACTTATTTGTATAGCTGTAGACATGTTTTTACATCTTACAACAGTTAGAATACCTACGTTTTAAATTAATATATATGAATGAAGGTCATATTAATAGTGTAGTCTTCTTTTTTAATCGCGATTTTTTTTACTTTAGTTTTCATTTAATTTTCTTTATTAATAGTAAGTGTTGCAGAAAATTGCATGGTAAGCTGAATGTATTATTTTTTGTAACAATACCTGTTTGCATCGTTTTGATAATAAAGCGTGTGTTATTTTATTTTTTTGATCATTTATAGGCCGATCTAATTAATTAACGAAGCATTAATTATAACAGTGTCAACGTTGAAAAGTATAATTATTTATAATGGCGCTTTATGTTTTAACGGTACTTTTAAAATATATTAACTGTCACATCAACATTATTATAATCAATCGTTTATTAGTATAGATACCTACGCATGTAACGATACAATAGCGTATACATTAATTTCTTTTTAGATAAATTATTGCTAAGCATTTAATTATTTCAATAACAGACCACGTTTATTCGATATTCGATGAAACTCAGAAAGAAGGAACATGAAAATTCGTTGTAAATGTAGATTGAAAGAATTTACCAAACAAAACAAAAAATTATTAGGTGTAGTAGAAAACAACAATATAGGGCTCAGTCAAAGGGATAGTAACAAAAGTTATGATGTATAACTTAACTCTAATTTAAAGGTAACAACTTGATCATAAACTGCAGTTCTATAATAGTAGTTCCTTAATATCAGGAAGGGTAATGATATGACGTTGACGATAGCAATTTATTTCGGTTGCATTTTGGATAGGGCATTTGCACATGACGTCACTTCTTTCAATATCGTTTCGTAGAGGGAAAACAAATAAGATATAACCTCATTTTAGTGAGTTGACTGCTTACACGTAAAGCAAATCAAGGATCCTAAATTTAGTTGTGGTTTTTGTAATATAATAATAGGACATCTGTATGTTTTTCAAGGTCATAGCTACAGTTGAGACCATATATGGAACATTTACTGTAAGTTGCAGCAATGGGGGGAGGGGGGTTGCATGGGGGGAAAGTTTATAATGTCATTAATAAGTCAACTTTTATGTTACTTTTTGGTCTTCTAATAAGATTAGATTCTTATTTTATCTCAATACCATGAAAATAATCGATTAGTTCATAAGTAAGTGAGAAACAGTTTACGCTATTATTACGATTTATTTTCCCTTACGTTTTGTATTTTTTTCAATAAATGCATACATTGTTTCATTAAATTTGAATTTACCTTTCAAAAAATTATTGAAATATTTAACGGCACTTTCCTCGAAAACGTTTGAAGTTATCACGTTCTACCAAGCGTTCCTTTTATACGTGGAAATGACGTCCTCATCAGATTTTCTGTCAGAAGTACCACAACGTTTCTAAAAAAAGAATATAAAAAAATTCATCATCAGATACAGGTCCTGCAACGCCCTCTATGATCTAACGTGATGTAATCCATAAACTATTATTTCTTAGATTAAAAAAAGTTCCTCTAGCAAATTTGGCGAAGTTATTGCAAAAAAACGAAAAAATAATTTGAACTTTGACCCCCTGTATCTTTTTCCACAGCAACATTTTACTAAATCATATTTGGTTATGTCCTCATATTTTGGTCCAAAGAATAATCCACCCCTGAACTATGGCCTATTATTAATGGTCCACCCTGTATATCTATTTTATACCACATACTATTTAAATCTGTGTTTATATACTTTATTTATCTATGGCCATAGAGACTGTGAAGACCTAGCATTTGATTTGACTCATTGTGTCTGTGTCCTCACATTTTATCTATGGTCCTCACGGAACAGCAACTAATCCTGACAGACATAGGCCAAGGCCACAGACTTCCTCCTGATTTGTGTAATTGTGTGATTCGTACTGTGTATTGTTTACATTGTTTATCTCTTCGATTTGGTAATACCTAATAATAATTAACTATCAAAATAACATTTTCTCAGAATGAGTTTGCCCGCGGAAGCTGAAAAGAAGACAACATTAGACGAAGATATAGAAAATTTGTCCCACGCAGATTTATTAGAGATAACTCAGAGTAGCCTGCGAAGACTTATAGCTTCTGATCCTTTACTCAGTGATTTACCAGTCGATGTTACTGGAGAAGAAGTTTTAGCACAAATTGCTGTTGCTCAAGGGCAGTCGATAACTGTTATTGTTACAAGATATTCAGAGTCACCTCTCAATGTTGTGGTAAAAAAGAGAATTTTCTGTTACTTAAATGATTCAGGTTTCAAAATCTTTTATTTTAGATACCCCAAAAGGGAACGACAGTCCTCGATCTCAAAAAGGCAATCAGGCGAGCGTTCACTTTAAGACAGCAGCGGCAAAGAAGTAAAACCAAAATAAGCTGGAGGTATGTTTGGAGGACGTATAATCTGCAGAATGAGGGAACCGGACAAGTTATGAAAGATAATGAAAAAGAAGTTTCCGAGTATGGTAAGTTCAACGAAAACCTCTTAATATGTTGCAAGTAGCTCTAATCAGTTATCTGAATGTCCTATTTTTGAATGATACAGTAAGAGGCTATTTCTTGAAAGTTTTGGACTATTTCTAGTGCATTTTAAGTAAATTTTAACTGATGGTAATATGGAAGTAATATTCAAAATTAATGTAATCTCACAAGTCCCAAAATAGTGTTTGCTCTCCTATGAACAAGACAATAAACTTGCACTTTTGTGCTTCGAAAATTAATCAACGTAATCACCCAAGAACTACATTTTCTCCAGTCATTGGAGGAGTCAAAAGTAAAAAATAACTGAGATAGATTTAAACCTTTTCAAAGACTATCAAAACCGTTGTTTACTGCTAAAGATG
Source organism: Leptura quadrifasciata (assembly GCA_963675555.1). NCBI lineage: Eukaryota > Metazoa > Arthropoda > Insecta > Coleoptera > Cerambycidae > Leptura > Leptura quadrifasciata. The sequence goes on along the minus strand of OY776680.1, from coordinate 14,930,940 downwards.
CTTAAATGTTTGGTATGCAGTATCTACTATATTGGCCAAACTGGAACATATTTTGAAACTAGATTTAAGGAACATTTTTCATCATTTTAATATAAAACGAACTTTACTAGTATTTTTTTGTACATTTCTACATAGTACCTGTATCGATATTCAAGAAGGTCATATACTGATTTCCCTAGAAGCAATAAAAATTCATAAATATAATAAAAATAACAGTATGTACCTACTTAATGATTATTCAAAACTAGTTCTCTGTCATTTGCTGTGCTGAAGCAGATATTGGTACGTTATTATTAATAATAAGTTTATTAATAACATTTGCTAACAAAATATAATATACTAATGTAGAGAGTAAATCACATAATAAGTACTTACTTAAATAATATTTGTCTTGATTAAATTAGGTGACAAGTCCATTGCATATAACAATGTAGTAAATAATGCTACAAAACTGCTGTCCCACTCTTTTTCTAAAATATAGTGGCTTGTTTAACAATGTAAAATGATGTTATTTCAATTTGTTATAATGTGCGGTTACTGTGTAATGGATACTTCGATAAAATTTTTAAAAATATTATTTTGGCCAGGCCAAAAATGTATTTTATTTAATTTTCAAGGAATAAAAAATTAGTAAAATGTAAACATTAATTCTTTATAATTTTTGAAGGAGTGCATGAAGAAAAAACTTGAAAGACTCAAAATTTATATAATTTTATTTTTTATAAGGTCTGATCCTGACGTCATAAAACAATATTCCCAAAGAATAGTTAGTTTAAATAATAATTTAAAAAACTCCAGACCTTCAGTGTCAGAAAACGAGGTTATTAATGTTTGGGGGTCTCTCAACAACTTACAAAAAGTTAAGGCCATGTTAAAAAGTTGTTTGAATATTAGTTGCTCTAATGACTAGACTAAAGACATTTTAGTAGAAAATATAGAATTGGTTTTTGTTCTCTTTTGATTTCAATTGCACGTCCAAAATTTTATTGTTCCTTAAGTACTGAACAGCATTCATAAACAGAATGCTTCAATAACGGAAAGATTCGATAATCTAATCATAACTTTTTATATTTTTATGTAATACTTTAGCTATTATCAAGGTCAATAATATTTTGATTTAGCATAATCTTTATTACTCTTTCTGTACGAGTTGTTTTGATTTATTTTAGTAGATCACAAATATTTTCTAGGTGTTGTAAATAGATCGGAGATTAGATTTGTGAAAAAGCTCAGGGTAGATTGCAACCGCTCGAAGGCATGCTGAAAAGATATGAGCTTCAAAATATTAGAAATAAAATGGGTGTCAGTAGCAGTCCTAGTCATAATACCATTTGCAGGTAAGAAAAAAAATCTATAGATAACTGACTATTTCTGTAAAACAAGCATTAATTTTACATACCAAGAAAATGTTAATAATAATAGTAATAATAATAAACATTATATTAACCCAGGCTTGCAATATTATATTCAGTTACGTAGCCTAATAAAATGGGAAAATTTGGATGAAATAATTCAGAGTGGGCTGAAATTTTGGGAACAGGCTTATTTTGTGGTAGTTTTTAATATATCAAAAGTCCCCACCCGTAGACGCCGGCGGAGGGGTTGTGGGGGGGGGGGATAGGTAAAAAAAAATCCATGGGCAAAAATTTATTTTTTATTATAAATTAAGATTTTCCTGCAAGAACTGTGCGTAACATTTAAAAAAAATATATGAACCCAGTAGGAAACAACTCAGAAATGCTCACAGAATAACTTCTGATACTTCAAAAAGGGAAAAATATTATTAAATGTTCTTTTTTGTATTTCAAATGTGACGAAAATTGCCTGTTTGCTTAAAATTAAAAATCAACTGCATTTTCAATTGTCAGTTCCTTGTCGCTACTTATTGAAACTCATACACGAAGCTGTAGGAAGCTCTCATTTAGGTCTTATGAAATTTTGTTGTAAAGTCAAAGGAAACGATGATATATACAGAAAAAGAAACTAAAAAACAATATTGGTTCAATTTTTCTGAACAAAGACAGTTTCCAAGAACATTTTCTAAAAGAAAATATACCTTGTGAATGACTTAAGCTATTGCGTTACTTTCATATGTATATAAACTAATAAAAATAGGTCGCAACCAATTTTAAAAAAATTGTTATGCGCAGTTCTTGCAGGAAAATCTTAATTTATAATAAAAAAAAAGGAATTTTTGCTTATAGCTTTAAACAGCTGTAACTCGTGAATCATTTATCCTATGAAGGTCACTTGGAGCTTATTTTACAAATAATTTAATTCTGTCCAAAAAACTTTTAGTATCATTATTGCCTAAACCAATCAAAAAATAGCTATTTGTCAAAATGCACTTGAAAATGACAATTTTTCATGTTTTTCCATTTTATCTCCATTCACTCTTTATCAAAACGATTTTGTACATACACCAACATATTCAAACAAAATTTGATTATCTTTAACTTTCATTAGATACACTATATGGTTATTTGCTTGCAAATCAATTAAACGATTTGAATCTAACTAATTTATATAAAGACAAGAAAAACCAACATGTCAACAATATCAAAAAAAAGAGATATAGTTCAAAAGAAATTTGGAGTCTGGTTAATGAACAACTTGGTAGAAAGGTTGAAAGCAATAAAATAACAATAAACATAAACAACACACCTACAACAAATCCTCAAATCATTGCTAACCATTTTGGGAATTATTTCTCAAATGTTGCATCTGAGAAAGTGTCTGAACATTTCAAGGACAATATTTCCACTGAGTGCACTAGCTGCCCCTATGTTGAAAAATCATTATTTTTTAAGCCTACAACACCCGAGGAAATTATAGACACAATAAAAAATTTAAAGGATGTCTGCTACAGGTATTGACAGAATATCCACTAAAGCCCTAAAGTATGCCTGTGAGAAAATCGCGGAACCTCTGGCACATTTAATTAACGAATGCTTCAAGCAAGGCCATTTTCTAAGTATCTTCAAGATTGCATCAGTTTTGCCAGTGTTCAAGAAAGGTGATGAGCTACTTTGAAAATTATCGACCAATTTCTATCTTATGTGTTCTCTCAAAAGTTTTCGAAAGATTAATATTTAACAGAATATCAGCATTTTTAATTAAACACAATATTATAACAATAAATCAACATGGCTTTCAACAAAAAAATCAGTAGAAACTGCCACCTTCCAGCTTCTGCAGTTTGTATATGACGAAATTGACAATAAAAATCACGTTGTTGGGTTATTTTTCGACCTAAGCAAGGCATTTGATACTTTGAATGTTGATTTTGTTGTATACAAGTTGCAAAGGTTGGGAATTAGAGGTCTAGCATTAAATCTTATTAAGTCATTCATGACTGATAGAAAATTTCATGTGAAAATATATGATACAATATCAGAAAATTATGAAGTCGCTCAAGGAGTCCCTCAGGCTTCCGTACTGGGACCATTACTATTCTTATTATTCATCAATGATCTCCCTACTATTATGCAGGAGGGATCGGTTGTCATGTTTGCAGAGACACTTCCATGCTGCTCTCAGCACGGGACCCTGTAGAACTTCGTGATAATATAAAGAGGATTTTACAATCATATCAAGACTGATGTCATAGTAATACACTTATCTTGAATATTGGCAAAAATCAATGTGTATACTTCTCGCAATGAAGATCACCTTCAGAAGATCTCATCAAAGTAATACCTACCGAAAACTTCTCAGCAACTGTCAAGTTCCTGGGAACTATGATTGACAATAGTCTTTGTTGGGAAGAACAAATTAAATATGTTTGCAAAAGAATTAATTATGCATATTTCGCATTAAGACAGTTGAAGGGTATCTTTAATATAAAATCACTATTAAATGTTTATTATGCACTTGCATATTCACATTTATCATACAACATTGTGGTTTGGGGTGCTGTCTCAAATATAAATCCCGTATTTATCGTACAGAAAAGGCTTATCAGATTATTATTTGACATTGCACCAAGGGATTCTTGTAAACCTTATTTCAAAAGTAATAGAATCTTAACCATGCTCAGCATATATATATTAAACACCATTAAACTTGTCAGGAAAAATTTAAACATATTCGTAACAAATTCAGACAATCATTCATACAGTACTAGACAAGGTCATCTGTTAAAAGTAAAAAATCATAACACGACTTTATATAAGAAATCTCCATATCATGCAGATATTAAAATGTATAATAAGCTACCTCCTGAAATTAAATCTATAAATTCACTAAACAAATTTGCTACTTGTCTGAAAAATGTCCTTGCTACAAACAGTTTCTATTCGGTTGAGGAGTACCTGAACTATGAGCCACAATGATGCTGAAACATTCATGTACACAATCTGTAATTATTTCAATGCTGTATATTTACCTGTTTGTGATTATTTGTTTATTTTATGCATCAAGTGTATTAAGATTATTATTTGTAAATTTTTGAACTATTTGAAATTATTTTATTACTGTTGTGATGTTCATATATATACTCTGTATATCTAACATGATAAATATACTATTCTATTCTATGTGTACGATCTATAGTTTTCGAGTTTTTATCGATTTTATCATGAACAAGTGTTCTGATAGCGCGCTATAAAGATGTTTAAAAATTCATATCTCTGCCAATATTCACCGAATGGAAATGAAAAATAAAAGGAAATTGTTCGTAATCGAATTCTCTACAACTTTCATTTGAAACATTTTGCGATCCGAATGACCATTTTTCGATTTTCCGTTGCGTCGCGAAACTGTAAAAATTTCAGGACGTCTATCTCGGCTCCAATAGTAAAAATTAAAAAAAAACGAAATTGTGCGAATTATTATTACCTATAATATGTGTACATATTTTACAGTAAAATTGATACTTTACGAGTTTTTGTAACGGCTCACTTTTTGAGCAAACCCTGTATAAGTGCAAATGAGTACATCACATTAAATTCGTAATTAATACCAGTCTAAATAACATACATATTTAAGATGTGTTGGGTTGCCTAGTATCTAAACATTAATATCCTATAAATTAAAACTGAAAAATAAGTAGTACTATAAAAAGTGGCGTTTTTTCTCGGAATTGTCTGAATGTGGTGGCAAAAGAAAGATAGAGGAGAACTGTGATTGATAGAGAGGCATTAACATCTACCTATTGTGTGAAGTATTACATATACAGTTAATTAAGCTATAAAATGCAAAGTATATGGTAAAATTGCATATGTGATCACACAAGAAAGGTGCCAAGTATTGAAAAAGTTACTCCGAGGAATTTTCGTGAAGTGGCAATTTGTAGATTTGAATTTTTTGTGAAAAGCCTCATAAAATCTAAGGTTTTTTGACCATACCGTATGGTTACGTGATTACTGCATTCACCTCTTTTTTCTTTTACCGCCATTGAGCATTTCAAAATCCAATACAAAGGCATTAACGACAAACTCGCCCTATCGAATCGAGAATTAATGTAGTCCTGGAGAAAAGGTTGAAATTTAAACGAATCCAACAACAAAATGGCCTCCTAATAAAACAATTCTTTTTTTATCATTTACTTTACTGGATTCACAAGGTATTTATGTAATATTTTACAACTGTGGACCTTCCCTACTGAAAATTTTACCACCTACAAGAGGAATTCTGTGGCTTTTTGTTGAAAAGTAACTTACAGGATTTTTACGTTAAAGCGAAAGTATAGTTTCATGATAAATTTATTATAATTGTGATATAAAATCAAAATTTAGTTACAAATCAAGATTAATTGTGTCAAATTTTACTACTTATTCATTTCTTTCTGTATTATTTTGGTTAACAGGTGCAGATTCGTATTAATTTTATCTGAGTGCAAATTAATATCATATTTGTAAACCATCAAACAGCTGTTACATGGGTTCATACGAATATTTTTGGCAATATAGGATTTAAACTATACACTTACCTCTTCTACTTCGAGACGGGCATTTACATTGCTTTTTGTTATTTATTTTTGTTAGTTACTAAGTTGTTTATACGTTTAAAATTATTTATTGTCTATGTTATATTACAAAGAAAAACTCAAAAGGCGTATATCCACTTTTACTATTTTTACATTCCATGTTATGTTATATAATTTTTTTTACACGCGTTGAAATTTATACCACATTTTTCCTATATTTTATACTATTAAATTTTTTATATCTAAATTTTATTTGTCTGTTTTATATCCCTTTCTGTCGATATAATCGTCTGGCGCCCACACTAGCTTATTTCAAATTTCCTGTCATACTTTGTTTATAGCAATTAGTGCCTATATGTATATAAAAACATATATGTGGAAAAGATATTCAAAAAGAAACTTAAACTAACCCACAACCCTGACTGAGCTACCGGTCTGTGGGCATTTACTATTTAAAAGCTGTAAGAATACGCCACATTTTTTGCGAAAAACCTATTTTCTCCCCCCTCCTCCGGCGTCTACGGTTGAGGACTTTTGATATGTTAAAAAGTGCCACAAAATAAGCCTGTCCCCAAAATTTCAGCCCGCTCTAATTTATTTCATCCAAATCGACAAATTTCGTTCCATTTTATTGGGCTACTGGTTTTTGTTTTGTCATATGTAAGCAGTATCGTTAATTTTTCACTCTTCTTGTAGCAATACAGGCACAAAACTACCCCTGGCTAGAGCAAATTTCTAGACAAGAACAATTAATGTTAGGCTGTGATAATTTAGGGTTAAAATCGAGGGTAAAATTAAACATAACGGATTTGGACCATATTTTAGTGGACCACAAACACAAACTACTGTATTGCTATGTCCCTAAGGTGGCTTGTACAAATTGGAAACGGGTAATTATAACATCAGCGATTGCTTTCAGTTTTTTTTTTTTAACCAATCTGTGTAGGTTTTGATGGTGCTGACTGGGGAGTCAAACGCTGCCAATTTAATAGATATACCCGCCTCACTTGCTCATTCTGAGAATTCGACATTGAAATTGTCCCAGTTGACGCCTTCCGAAGCTAAAACTTGCCTTCGGGAATACACTATGTTCTTAATGGCCAGACACCCCTTTGAACGCTTGCTCTCTGCTTATAGAAATAAGTTTATGGACAGTCTACCTAGCTCTAAATATTTTCAGGTAACAGGTTACTATAGTATCCTGGATGTGAGTACAGCTTGTATATGTTTTAGTCACGCTATGGCCGCCACATTGTCAAAAAGTACCGATCTAGTCCATCCAAGGGAGATGTCGAGTCGGGTGCTAACGTCACATTCCGAGAATTCGTCCACTATCTATTAAGGGAAGGGGTCAAGACGAACGAACACTGGACGCCTATCCTGAATCTCTGCCTGCCGTGCACTCTCAACTATACCTTCATTGGGCATTACGAGACCCTCTCAGAGGACTCCAAGACGGTCTTGGATATGGTGGAGGCGCCTTCGATTGTTTTCCCCATGACCAGAGCTGGGCATACGCGGGAGCACCTCAGGCAGTACTTCCAGCAGCTGTCGATCCACGAGATCCAGCATCTGTATAAGTTGTACAAGGCTGATTTTAAGTTGTTCGGGTACGGGCTGGAGGATATGTTAGGTTATGAATTAGCTTAGGTCAATGCTAAGCTGACTGTTTATTTTTGTGTGGTACGATTAAAATTATTTGTATAATGTGGTTGACAATACAGAAAGTATATTCATCGGTGGAAAGTAATACCAAGTTTGTCCTGAAACACAGTCGAATGGAACTGTGAAAGGTTATATATTATTTCTACAAAGTTTGACAGTTGGTCATCATTTGTTCAAGATGGCTGTGGTAGCACACCTATTCATAGGGATAGGTATATTAGACTGGTCATCAGAACTATTTTTGTCCAAATTAGTCGCCCTATTTTCCCAGCAATTGTAGTTGATTTAGGTTACTTAGATAAGGGCTAAAATGACCTACCTCAGATATTCCTCAAACACTGCCAAATAAAAGTAATTTTTGATATTTACGTACACAAAATATGTTACTTAATGTGTTTAGATGTATTTTTTTACAGAAACATGCTTTAAGCTAAATATGTTAAGGTTCATGTACTCAAGCGAGTCATGTAGGGTGCAATATTATTTTGATAACACTACCCATGCCTAGGGAGGTTGGGTTAGTTATGACAGAGTTGTAATGTTTTCCTTCCCATTCCAGATATTTTATTGGCTAGCTCTCTTTATCCACAATCGTGATTCTTCAAATAAGAAGTTAATAGTAGCATAAGATGGGAAAGTGGGGTAATACTGACCATTCTTTTAATGTATAAGGATTAGGCTAGCAATTTTTCCATAAAATTCACCTTAACCCAGTGGCGGTTCCTCAGTTTTTAAACTGGGGAGGCAGGGGATAGATAGGCCTGGGTGGTTCCGAGGGGCGGGAGGTATACACATGTGCGCCGCGATGAAAATTTTGCGAATATATCGAACTTTTAAACTTTACCATTACACAAATATTAGTAATTTTCTCTTCATGTTAGTCAGTATAATTTGTTTTATGATAAGTATCAAAGTATAAAGTAAAAAACAAATTCTACTGTCCAGCAAGAACCAACGTGGAGGTCTGAATTATATCTTGCCAGGATGGGATTGTGGGGTAGGGGTGCTTTTAATAGGTGAGGGAGTTAATTATTAATATAATAATAGTAATAATAATATGGCACAAATGCTACCACAATCAAAACAATTATATAGTAATATGAAATAAATAATAAACTCTGAAACGATAACATAAATAAAAATATTCTCAAATTAAAAATAGTTAAATAATAACAAACTGAAAAACAACACAAATAAAAATATACTTGGTAGTATACTTACAATCTACAGAAGTAGAATAATTGCTGTGGTGGTTTTTTAAATTTTAAACAAAAAAGAAATTGAACAAAAAAACTACATGTCTAAATGTTCTTGTAAATTAATGAAATCCGTCTATCTTTTTGTTTGGCAAAAATATCTATTACTTCGTCATAAAATGTATTATTCTGTGTTAGTTCCTTAACAAGCCGTTTTTCGATAGAAATGATAGAAATATTTTTTAATCTTTCTTGCTCAATAGTATTTCTAGTAAATGATTTGATTCGTTTGAGGGCGGAAAAACTCCTTTCTACTGAAGCAGACGTAACAGGAATTGTGACAGCTAAAGTAAGTAATCTATAAAATTCTGTTAGACAAGAAATTAAGTCATTATTATAAATAAATGAAATCATTTCGGTAGGGGTTTGACAATTTTGAAACAATTCTTTGTCAGCGTATACAGTTGTTAATTCATTTTTTAGTGCTATTGAATCAAAAAGGTTATATTGTTTTAATAATGATTCAAATTTATCATTTGGAAATTCTTTTGAATATGAGAGAAAATTATCTTTTCTTATTAAATCGAAAAATTCTAATTTATCTAAATCGGAAAATCTTATCTGTAGTTGATTAATTATTGTATCCAAAATTTCATTGAAAATCTGTTTATAATTCAGTCTCAAATCTTGAAGATTTAATGTTGTCTTTCTTTTCTTTGGCGCCGGTTCACCACTTTGGAAATCTTCAGACAGTTGGTTGTAAAGATCATTAAAATGAATTTCATTATTTCTAAAATCTTGCAATGTAATAGTTAATGCATTCAAACGTTTCCTGGCGTATGAAATGTCTGTGCTTTTATTTTGTAAAATTGAAAATACAACATCGGTGTGTTTAAAGATAAATTTAAAAGTATGTAAAAGAAAGAGAAAATGAGGATCTTTAAGATGTCTTTTTAAGCCAACAGCTTCTCTTAAAGTTGGCTGATCTTGTTTGAAATCATCATGTGTCAAAATATAATCAAAACTTCTATTAACTTATCCCTGTTTTTGAATACTGTAAAAACTGCTCTAGATGTAAAATTCCACCTTATTGCCACATTTGACGGTAAACGGTCAGATCCTATGGTATTAAGTACCCCTGTTCTTTTAGTTGATTTTGAAAAATATGATGAAAATCCAGACAAGTTGGCAAAAAAAATTTTACATTCTTTGATGCTATCTATGCAGGCTTTACTCAATACTAAATTCAACGTATGCGCATAGCAATGTGTAAAAAGTGCCTGAGGGGCCATTGTTTTAATTTTTGCCTGTAAGCCATTTAAGTGACCAGCCATAACTGATGCCCCATCATATGTCTGAGCAACAAGTTTATTTTATTTAAGTCGTATTTTCCAAATTTTTCTGTTAAAAAATTAAATAAATCATTTGCGGTTCGACCTGAACTAACATTGTAAAAACCTGCAAATCGTTCAACCACTTGCCCTTTAATAACATATCTGAAAACAACCGATAACTGTGAACAGCAGCTGATGTCTGTGGTTTCATCAGCTTGCCAAGAAAAGAAAGGTACTTCATTTAATTCGCTTTCAATTTTTTGTACTACAACACAACTAATTGATTCAATTAAATCGTTTTGAATAGCTTTAGAAGTTCCCGAAAAAACTGTAGCTTCGTTTAAAAATTGTTCCATTTTGCCATCGTATCTGCTCAGAAAAGAAATAAGCTCTTGAAAATTTCCTCTATTATCTGAATGCACATTCTCATCATGTCCCCTAAAAGCCAATTCTTGACAACATAAAAAAATTACCGTATCAATTAGTCTATTTAAGATGTCTCTATTTTCTTTAACCTTTACATTATGATCTACAATTGACTGTTTGTGCCCTTCATCAATAGAATTTAAAATATTCTGTTTGCCAAATAACTTGAATTTTATTGAAGCAGTTAAATGTCCTTTTGACCTAGCATGCCTTTCAATTGATCTGGGTAAGTTTTTTAAATCATTATATCCTAATTTTGACCAAACAGTGTTCTCTGGGTCATTAGAAAAAAGTAAACAATACCAGCAATATAATTTATTTTGTACTGGACATCCAGTTAACCACTCACATTTATCATACCATTGTACACAAAAAGAACGATTATGTTTTGAAGTTACTATGAGATTTTGCATGGTAGGTTAGGGCCTTTTTAAAGTTTTTATTATAAATATCTTGTCATCATATGTTAATTGACTAAAATGAACATTCTTCAAAAGGAAATTTACAATATCATCTACAGATTTAAACACTTCACCGATACTGACATTACCATTGTTATTGCTTGTACTTACGTTTAATTCCATTTTTGACGTTTTATCAATATTTAAACAAAAATTTTAAATGAATTTATTGCACTTAATAAAATGAAAACCACCACAGACACATTTACGTTCAATTAACCTAAACGGTAAACGATACGACTGTCTGGACTCAGGAAGCGGGAAAATAAAAGTCAGATGTTTATTAATCTTTGTTCCTATTGGTCCGGAGCTTGGCCTCCGGCACGTGGTTTTGAGAGCAGATTTTAATGGGTAGCTTCAAACGTTTCAAATTGAACCATTCTAAACGCGAAAGCTATGTTAGAAGCGTTTGGAGGCCTGCCTCACCAGTCACCATGGATAGAATGTTACAGTTGTGCAGCGTTGCCGGTTATAATAATAATAGTTTAAATTCGCAGATTTAGGGAATATTTGTGTTAATTTAAATTTGTCGTTTCATAAAGTATATTTATATTTATAATAATGTAAATATGTAAAGTAACTGTAAAGGCAAATCAGAAGTAGGGAGGCCCGGCCTCCTCTGCCTCCTCAGAGAAACCGCCACTGCCTTAACCAGTTTGCAATATTTTTATGTTACTTGTCAAGACTGACTTGCTTCCATAGGAGACAGTACGTTGTAACAGTATTAGTGCAATTTTGCTGTGTGGTAGTACTGTTCAAGGTCAGAGAAACAATGTGAAGTATTTTTAAATGACTTATGAGACCATAAGTTTGTTTTGTAAAAAGCTAGTCAATTTGTAGTTAAAATATTATTATAATTTTTAGGTATACGATGAAATGTATACCAAGAAACTCTTACTCCACTTTCCCCTACAAAATCCATGACGTTATTTCCAAAAATATTTCCTTGTTTTTAATTATAACACAAAAGTGCATACTTCTACATAATTCTTATAAAGAATGTAGGTTTGTGTAGTACAAGTACTGTCTGTGCATATTACAATTTCCATTATCTTAATTAAGTCTTATAATGTGACAATTAAATGTATTTTTATAATTTTTGTAAATATATAAATTTCTTTTACTTGTTCTCATTCCTCACCCATTACTATAGTGCACAATCCTTCTTCAAAAAAAAGTGAATAGTTTTTAGGCTTTTCTTACAAGGAGTAAATTGTTTTTTCTACAATTGTTATCAACTGAAGGCACAAACGGGTATAAAATCTCAAGCCATTTGATAGTGTGTCTCACGACATCTTAATAATGAAATTGGAAAAATATGGAGTATGTGGCTGTACATTAAAGTTAATACAATCATTCTTACAGGATAGACAACAATATGTAATGTGTGATGCAAAGAAATCAGATACTAAAACTATAAAACACGGACTACCACAGGGATCCGTTTTGGGACCCCTGCTGTTTATCATATATATAAACGACCTACCATTACGTTGATATTGCTGACGTTTTTGTATATGCAGATGATGCAACTCTTTTACTACATGAAAAAGATAAAAATGCACTAGATGAGATGACAGGGAACACGCTATCAAAAGCAGAAGACTACTTCAATTCAAATATTCCATCCTTAAATCAAAATAAAACTAAAACAATAAACTTTTTCAATAGACATGGCAGCGATGTAGAAGGAGACCAAAGTGTGAAATTAAGCTTTCATATCGACTACAACCTCACTTGGAAGAACCATACTCAGGAGCTATGTAAAAAAAATTCCAGATCGCGGTTTGTTTTGAGTCGATTGCGAGGCATCGTATCTAAAGATGTCTTAAAGACAGCATATTACGGACTTATACATTGTCATATCAATTACGGAATTTTAATCTGGGGGGCATGTGCAGTGGCACATGAACCATTCCTATATCAGAAAAAGATTTAAAGAGAAATGGCAAATGCAGGGTATAGAGAGCATGCACGTTCTATTTTCGCGAGGATGGAATTCTCATCCTGCCCAGTATGTATATGCTAGAAGCTATTGGGTACATAAAAACAAAAGTAAATATGCCACTGGTGCATTGATACGCGAATATAATACAAGAAATAAAAATATATTACACCTACCAAAAGTAAAATTATGTAAGACCACTAGGCAATCAGAATTTTTACCATTAAAGATTTATAATACACTACCATAGGCATGGAAGGATTTCTCACAAAAAAAACTAAAATGTACCGTTAAGAGGGTTTTAGTTGTGCAGGCCTTTTACACGATCGATGAGGTTTTTGAGTGCAACTGGGTTTAATAAATAATAAGAATCGTTTTGATAAAGTCTGTGTTATATACTAATCTGTCTTAAATGTTTTTAGAATGTAGTCTCGACATCACCATCGTGCTCAGCATCCTCGAAAACGGGGGTAACACAGGCTTGGCTAGTAGGAGACACCGGATAGTCCGTTTGAGGTGTGGGGTGACCTCGGAGAGAGATTTAGCCACCGCCATCGTGGTCAGCATCCTCGAAAATGGTGTCCGAGGATAGCTTCACAGATATTTATAGTTCCAGTGGAGATACACAACCTTATGAAAGTGTTAACACTTTTTTAACTATCTCTGAATACCTATTGCGGTCGGCATGGCCTGAGGCCAACTTAATAAAAGAACCCTAATGATATATTACAATATTATTTGTACCTAAAAGTCATCTCAGGAATATTATACTTTCTTGCGCTCTCTGGTTATCAACAAAACAGCAACACCAAAATAAAGAAAATAATACTTAAGGCAACAATATATTTTATTAAATAACATTCTTCATAGACTATGTTAAATATGACAATGAATTTTCAATGTATGTTAAATGCTCGACTAAAATCCTCGTTATTCTCATGCGGTGACCTAGCGAGTAGATCAAGGTCCTACAAAAATAACTTTCCTTACAAGAACTGCACTCCGATGCCAAACTGAATACCGGGATGGGTTTGATCGCCTTTGTCGAACGAATGAGGGAAGCAATAGTTCACCTCCAGCCTCGCCATGTTGCCAAGTCGCAAGGCAACGCCAAGGCCATAGGATAACCTCATGTTCAATTTCAGCGTTTCGAGGAGATCACTATCTTTTGCTGAAAGCAATATATTAATCATTTAAATAAAAATGACGAGCTAATGAATGATTTAAATCCATCCTTTAATTGACTATATCCTTTTCTTCCTTACCTATTTGGAAATTTCCGATATTTCCAGCGTTAAAGAAGAAATGCGTCCTAAACAGCTCACCGAATCCTCCCTTACCGGGCCTAAAGGGCAGCGGTGTGAATAGGTGCATACCAGCTGACCAGTATGCCATTGATCCTAGGGCGTCTCCGTCCGAATGAGGTCCAACGCCTCTCATTTGAAATCCACGGATCGACAGGGGGCCTCCGAGGAAATACATGTCACACATGCTCAGTTTCAGGTCTTTGTTGATGCTAGACATATAGCCCCCTGATAAACAACCTTGCAATACCTGTAAATGTTTTACTGGGTGAAAATATTTGTATATGTGGATTCAAGTTTTTCGGAAAAGGAGCAAGAGATGTACAGGGTGGACAACTAAGAATGGACATCGGCCATATCTCAGAAATCAATCATCGCACAAGTTTAGGGAAAAAAATTATCTTGAATAAATTGAAATACTTTATAGAAACACTTACAAAATCCTCAATTATGGAGTAGTTTCCTTGCAAGAAGAAATCGTTCTTAAAGAAACCAACATCGCCTCCAATGCCCGCCACCTCGGACGTCAATTGGAAAAGCGAACCGGTGGACGGAAAAATCAAGTCATCTCTCAAGTCCACAGATATAATGTGCTTCAACGCAGACTTCAAGCTCAAGCCGGATTGTTCTCGGACGTCAAACGACGATGTCCTACTTAAAACGTTGAGGTCTCTTATATTTGCCTCCCATTGCAGATTATGTTTAAGCTAAAAGTATATGAGAAATTTAAAATGCACCAGAACCGTTCCAACATATAAAACATTACCAAAGGCGTGGAATAAAATCCTAGGTCTACAAGCAGCCCTCTTTCTAATTGTTTATAGCCAGAAGTTGGCCACTCTGAATGAGCTTGGAACACGGTGGTGGTAAGGCTAAAAATTTTAAGTATTCAACACAAATGGCACTAACACCCTGTATGTGATCAATGAATATATTAAAATTTTCCATTTGACGAGGCACAATATACTTACGTTGGTCTATGTCTTCCTCTAAAAGGTTTAATGAAGGCCACATTAAAATTGCTGGTTTTCTTGGAGCCATGGCTATATTCTACTTGAACTCGCTCACCCCTACCAAACAAATTGGGCGCACGCATACCGACAAGCAATGCACCTTCATTATTACCCACTTGTGTACTAACTCCACCTGTTATTCGCTTATGTTCTTTAACGTTAAACGTTACCTGCAAATTAGAACATTTTTTAAACCAGGTATAAAACATTTTGGTGGCGCTTACCTCTAAGCCTTCAGGGGATGCCTGCGAGCCTTTACTTGTGTCTATAAAAACGGAAATATTTTTAAAACAACCCAATTCGTCTAACTTCACTCGGGCCTAAAATTGAACACATAAATAATAGTCACCGCCTGAGGGAGGTAAAAGAGGTGCACAACTCACCCGGTGTGCTTTTAATAAAACATCTTGGAAATCTTTTGCTTTGAAAAGTTCCCTTATACAGTCCTCAACGATGTCATTTTTGGTCCGTAACAGACCATCCACGTTTATTCTATCAACTCTTGCCTAGAATGAGATAATTAACTAACAATTGTAATTTTTGTGCAGAGAATAACCGGAATTATAAACTATATATCACAATATTTTCTCAAATGTTCTAACTATTTCCTATACAAAAAAAAAAACAATTTTCTAGCGAATCATACCCTCACTGTTTCTAAGTCTATTTCCTTAAAAGAATAACCATCTGGAGGTTCATGAAAGACATTTTTCTCTGCAAAATCGTGCGTTTCGGTTATATTTTCTCCTGCCTGAAAATCGTAGGTTATGTCATTGGAGAATAATGCACCTCGTCTATTTATTCTCTTACCTTTGCATGTACCGTCCCCATTCTCTAAAACCGTCAGTAAATTTAACATACAATTTAATTTAATGCATTGTTTTAACTGGTCTGACTTTTTACTTGGTAGAAAATCTGACTAAACAACCAGCCAGCCTATGTGACATAAAGTGACAACTTCATGTAGCGAAAGTTACTAAAAATTAAGTGCTGGAAATACACTCGAATAAAATTTACCCGGCAATAATTACGTAACGATTAAAAATGTATAAAGTTCGATTTATAAACTATTCCGCTGCAGTTGCGGTTGGAGTTGCCGCAGCAGTATCAGTTGCAGTTCACGAAAATTCGTCATTTATAAACTCTTGCTGCTGTTGACGTCGAACGGGTTGAAAACTACAATTTCATTGGCTATCCGCTGGTAATTCCGCAGCGGTTGCCGTTCAAGATAAAAGTTGGTTATCTACCTGCGGAATATGAACTGCAACCGCAGCGGCAGCGGACTTTATAAATGGAAACATTCGTTTCGTATTCTTCATAAACACTACAGGTGCGGCAACTGTAACTGTAACCGCTGCGGCTAGTTTATAAATTCACCTTAATCGGCTGCTAGTTTTGTAACTGAAAATATAATATTCAAAGTGGCGACAATCACGCTTGATAGGGAACTGTAAAGTCGTAAGTGTCATTTCTGTTCATAGATGTCGCTGTAAAGTAAACACACATTTGTGGAAGTTAACCAACCATCCCCTTTGATTTGAATTTAGTTGTCAAAATTGATAGGTATAGATATTAACTCGCGTTTATTTAAAAGCTTATACTTACTGAATTGTTCTTCCTTAAAAAAGGTGTAAAAAATAATTTATAAGACTTAAATCTTCGATTATGGCGTAAAGTTTTTAATTCGGCATATTCAGTCCTTGAATATTAATTTGACATGTACAGTCCTTGAACATACACGAAGCATATTTCTTCCCAACTTGTCGGATGGTACTAGGTTACACCCTAGCAAGTATTATTTTCTTGGTAGTATTTATGTTAGCAAAAATGTTTATAAATTATTTTATTACGATAAATATATAACAAATATATTCGCTTTTTAGAAATATTTGGTTAAGAACGATAATGATTACGATTATTGAGCTTAAAAATAAATTACAGAATAGAAACCCTATATATCACATAGATAAACATTTTAAATAAGAAAAGTAGAAAATGTCAGATATCCTTAGCTAAAAACGTAAACTAACATCAAAATGGTACAAAATGATACGACTAATCCTATGATGATGGAGTCACGTCTCTTTCTCAAGTTTATTCTTTGAATGAGGCTATTTATCACTGGATAGCGGTTTGAAATATCATTAAATCTAGTTTGTAGCTTTTTCAATGTTTGCCTTTGACTTGTCAGATGCTCCCTAGTCTCCATTGCTATAGAAATTTGTTCGTTCACTAATCGATCAGAACTACAAAAACATAAATCTTAGCATTACACACGAGACATAATATATCAATATCTAGCCTTACTTATGAACGTGTTGATTTTCTTTCAAGAACATGTCTCGTCTATTATTAATGCCATCAGTTCTAAAAGATTCAGAACCTCGGAGCAAATCTTCTCTTTCTCGGCGACTCTCTCGTTGTGAATTGGTCTTACGATAATCTCTCGATAAGTCTGCTAAAATATCCCTGTGCCGTTGAAGTGTATGCAGCATTGCCGCCCCTGACACCGGCTGTTCTGATAACCGTTCATTAACTTGAGTCAACTACAAAGAAAATGTTATTTGTGCCGCAATTATTTTATAAATAAGTTACCTTCGTCAGTAATTGCTCTATTTCTAACGACATCGCTTCGAAGGTATCCTCTCCGGATATCAATGGAACAGTGTCTTCATCTGCCAGGGTATTGTGTGGGGTTTTAATTCCGGCCCCAAGTTTGCTAAAGGCGACTAGTTTAAGGTCTATTTCATTTTCTAGTTGTCTCGCTTGCTTGCGCAAGTCTAAAATAGAAAAACATTGAAGATAGATTTAACTAACCTATCTTTTAAAACATCACATGTATATTTTGTTATGTTCCAAATTGACTTATTTAGGAATATAAATCGCGAAATTTAATATATAAATAGTATAAAATCGTTAAGAAAGCTTAATAGAGACGAATAGTATTTTATTTACCTTCGTACGTTAATGCAGCAGCCATTTTTGTTGTGATGTGGTGCTCTTACCAGTCTTCTTACCTCTTACTGCACTTGTAATTACGTCAAATATAAATTCTATCACTAATTGTATATTATTCATTAGGGTTCAACTCGCATTACTTTGCTTCAATGTACCCAAAATATTGAACTCAAAAGAGCAATCCGGTATTGTATATTTGGAAATATTCAAATGACATACGTGGACGTATCAAGCGGGTGGGTGAAGGGGCGCTTCAATCTACATTCCTTAGGGCCGGTATATTAATATTATCAATCTGTAGTTAAATTTACCTAGAAGATAATTTCCCTCTAAAAATCAATAATTGTTTCCATGGAATTTATCTACCAAATAAATTTGACACAAGGTGGATAAACTGGCCTCCTTAGGCAAGGAATTTAGTTGTATTTCTTCGCAGGGATACAAGTTTATGCATAAATTAAACGCAAACTTCCCATCACATATCTATTTTGAAGTTTTTTACTACTAATAGTAGATTTATTTCTAAGTTCTATTTTTTGAATTTATTATGGCTTTGAGATATACAAACGAGGAAAAGCTAGATATGCTAGAGATTTATTTTAAATCAAATAGAAATACTGATGAGGCATCAAGAATTTATGAGGATAACTTTCCAGAACGTGTGCAACTGAATCAAAGGTATTTTAGGACTCTTGTTATTAATTTATTAAATTATGGACAATTTAATGAAAAAAGAAATGATACTTGTGAGATAGATAACGAAGAGCGAAATAACGTTGTATTAAAATACGTAGAAGACAATGCTACAGCATCTGTAAGACAAATTTCAAATCGGGTAAATGATCCCAAAATAACTGTGCATAACATTTTAAAGAAAAATCATTATCACCCATACAAACCAACCATCGTTCAAGGTTTACAAGAAAATGACTATGAGAGAAGAGTAGCATATACTGTGATTGGTTTGTACAAAAATGTCTACAGAACCCAGACTTTCATTCAAAAGTATTATGGACAGACGAGACTAGTTTCACTAATTGTGGTGTTTTCAATAGACATAACACACGCTCTACTGGATCATCCAGAACCCTCACATAATTAGCCAAAGAAGGTTTCAAACCAAATTTAGATTCAATGTCTGATGCGTGGCATTATAGGTAAACTTATTTAAATCGTTCATTGATAATAATTCATAATTCATTATAAAAAAATACTTTCCAAGTAATCACATTATTGAACCATTTATTTATCATGTTAATTTGAACGGTGCAAATTAGTTGCGAATGTTGCAAGAACAAATAATACCAGCTCTTATAAAATAACTGCAAATAATTGCAACGTTCTATGGCCAGCCAGGTCTCCCGATTTCACTCCGTTGGACTATTTTTTTTTTGGGGCATACAAAAAATAAAGTTCATTCATTTGAACCACCAGAAAATATTCAAGTTTTAGAAGAACATGTAAGAAATACTTTGGCTGCTGTTAACAGAAATACTTTAATGAGAGCGTGTAGTTCAATATTAAAGCGATGTCAAAAGTGCATTACCGAACAAGGACGACATATTGAACAATTTCTTTAAGTTTTTAGTTAATTTGTTTTAATTTTAAGTTGAAGTTAATAAAATCGGATTATTTTAAAATAAATCTTCATAGCCTACTCAGAAAAATTAATTTTTTCATATTTTACGCCAGTAAATCATTTCTTCCAGACATTGTGATACACCATTGAAAGGGGAATTAAGAGCACTATTGAACATATAATAAATCCAATATGGCATCCATAAGAAAAATCAAAGTTAGTGGCATTAACTGAGAAACAACTGACGGTAAAAATTTTTTGGTAACGTCAACGAAAGCATCTTAAAAAAGTGTCCTAACAATGTACTTATTAAAATATCACCAGTCATCAAATTAGGCAAATACGGGAAATGTTTTAAAATGCACTTTTTCAGTTTTTTTTTAAATATTTCGGACACGAAGATAGCTAGGCCAAATTTAAAAACCGCATCGAAACGGTCACAAATTTTTTTTTCTCTATTTCTAATAATAATAACAGATAGCAATGCATGCACCCCCAATTTGGGGTGTATATATCCTCTATTTTAAATAATTTTGCAGTTGCTTAAAAGTGAGAGCTCTTAACGTGTTTCAAGTTTTATCAATTTCGCATGTCCCCTCAATTTGCTTGGATATCTCGATCCAGGATTCGTGTAATGACAATGCCTTCAAAATATGGCCGCCTGAACACCGATCCGTAGGCAAATATTACGTATTACGTAAATATACGTATTTCTTATTATTATATAATTATTAGTACGTGTTATGATCGATTTAAATAGTGGGTACTTAAATGAATTCAAGTGCATAACAGCCTTTGTTCGCCTAGGAATCGTCTGTTTCCACTAAGTTCTGACGTCAGCTGCTAATGTTCCACTGAAATACATTTTACCCCTACCAGAAAATAAGTGCGCGACACTGTCTCTTAGAAGTTTTGGGAAATCGCCTTGTCTTTGTTGACAGTGACAGCTGGCGCTAGCTTCGTTTTGATTTGACACAAGATCGTTTTGTTTCATAACGGTCTTCTCCATTTGAAAATCTTCTGACAAAAACGTGTTCTTGTGTTTACGCGCATAGACAAAAAAAAATGCTGCCGTGCAAGAGTGAATCATTCACCTTTCACCGCAACAACTCAACAAATTCCTCGGGATCTTCTATAAGGAGCTCAGGAATGCAACATTGCAGGAGAAAATTGCAGGACAAATTCGACGAAACAGACAAAGGTAATGAACATGTATCAAAAGCACAAATTGGGGATCGAAGTTTGTTGTCTTTGAACGATAACACGAGGAGAGCTCTGAGAAATGGAGCTGAAAGGATAACGAGAACTTTTAATACTGTACGCACTACTTTTGGAACGATATCACAGGTAAACCATCTTATATTTTGATTTATATTGTTTATAGTAGTGTCAGTGGATGTTAAGTTAGTCTAATGCTATTTTTCCTTGTCCAGAGGTTCAAAATATCAACGAAAAGGAGGCAAATTCTGGAGGAAGGTCCTATGACTCCAACTTGTGCGACGCCTCACACATTCTCAAAGCAAATCTTAGGGCGGACACCCACAAAGTTGTATAGCCCTTTCGGCATCGACAGCCCGTACAGTAAATCTACCACATATGACAAAGAAAATTTGCCCCCAAACTGTAACTAGCAGTAGTTAGACTTTAGTTAGGTGACGTTATTTTATTTAATATTGTTTTTTGTAAATATTGTACGATTTATTGTGTTTTAAACGCTTTAGTCGCATTTGAACGTATTTTGTAGGTTATCACGACAAGATCTATTCGTTTTGTCATCACAAAGACTGATATCTAGGTTTTGGTGTTTACTAACGTTCAGTATCGTTCCGTTTTAATTACTTTTTATAAAAGTGCCTTCTGAAAGTTGGGAAATAATAAATTGATTTCAAAATACTAACCCGTTCTGTTTGCAGATATTTTGGAAATAATTCCAACGGATGAAATTCGTAGACGGTTCACATACTTTCTTTATTTCCATATCAGGGAAATATTTTTAAAACACTATTCTTTGAGTTTTTATATGCCCTACAGTTAGTTGTCCTCATTATTTTTGACAAGTCCTTACAAAAATGTCGTTTAAAATCGCACTGTATTATTCTGTCACATCCAAGATATTGAATTAGCCTAATGGGCTAATTTTCTCAGGAGTGCACTATCGTTCATTTACTATTCATCTAAACTCGGAGTAATACAATAATGCTCCCCCCTCTCCTGCGTTAACCATAGTAACCTTACTATCTATGACTTTTCATTCTACTCTTACTGTACTTCATTAAATGGAGTTCGATGTCTATTGTATGATCAACAAATTGTAGGTTGAATCAATGTTTGGTTCTGAAGACAACTATTTTTTCCTTGAGCTACTGCTCAAATATTTTTTAGTTTAAAAGGTACTTAATAATTTATTATTATTTTTTAAGTAATTTCATAATTTTTACATATCCGTATAAAATATAGATAAGTACTGAAATTTACTATTAATATAATTTATTTAACGATTATTATTAATTAAATTATTCTATATTTCTCTTATCTCTTTTTTATATACACTGTCTCTAATATAGTGACGTATTTTGTACTTTTGTAAGTGAAGTTGTAATAAAATGTAATTCATAGTGGTTTATAAGTTTTATTTAATATCCAAGTGAACTATGCTCCACATGAAAACGGTTATAAATTAGAAAAACCACGTTTTTCTGCTTAGGCAATCGATACAACAATATCCTCAGGTATCCCCATTCAACTACCCATTTAGGTTAATGACTGATATACAGACTGTCCATTTTATCAGGGTACTCGAGAATATCTCGCTTAATATCGGTCGTACAAAAAAAAATATTTTTACGAAATTGTGCTGACTTATATAATCTACAAAACTTACTTTTTGTTTAATTAAATCTATAACCATAATTTTGAAAACAATGTAAAATAACAATGGAAAGTCCTAGGAAATGTATTGTTTTCCATATCGAGTCTTAATATATTCCAGGTTTTTTGCAAAATTTATTAATTTCCCTGTGATTTCCATGTTTTTTAAAGGAATTTTAGGTTGTCTAGTGCCTCAGTTACTTTTTCAATTGCTGCCATAAGAGCAGTAATAGTAGATTTCCCCTGTCTATATCCGTAAAGAGTTTGGATTTTTCAAAAAAACTTACAAGCCTCTTCTTTATTACAATTTCAAATATTTTTGAAATTGCCGGTAATATTGAAAGTGGGCGATAGTTGTTAGAGCTATCTATGTCTCCTTTTTTTAGTACAGGTACGATTCTTGCGTGTTTTAGTTCATCCGGAAATATGCCTTCTTTAATAGATCTGTTAATAAGTTTGGTTAATGGGCTTATAACGTCCCGTATTATTTCCTTCAATAGTTTTGTGGAGAAACCATAGATGTCCTCTGTTTTCTTGTTTTTTATCACGTCCCTTATTTCTTCTGGAAGGACTTCTTCTATATAGATAGATTTTTCATTATTAATTTTACACTCTTTCAACAGTTGTTCTGGAGATCTCTCTACATTACCTAATTGTTCTATGGCACTTTGTCCAACACTTTGGAAAAATTGATTTAATTCATCGGCTGTTAACAGACTCTCATTCTCATTGTTAATTTTTTCTGTTTTAGTTTCTGCTTTTAGTACGTCCCATATTGCTTTTGTTTTATTACTTGCCTCCTCTATATGTTTAGCATTAGAAATTCGTTTTTTCTCGTTTATCTTTTCAATGTATTGTTTTTTATACTTTTTATATGCATTTAAAGATTCATCATCTCTTCGTACTACATATATGGTATTGAGAGCATCTAATTTGTTTTTCATTTCCTTTAGTTCCTCGGTGTACCAATTCAATTTCTTTGCATTAATTTGTACTTTTTTAACGGTTACTGGGAAGATGTCATCGAAAATTGCCTTAAGTTGGTAATGGAAGTCGGAAAATGCTTCCTGTGCACTTTTATTTAGTTTAGTTTATAGTTTGCCAATACATTTTTCTTGAACGTTTTGTAAAAACACAATTTTTTAAAAGATTTAATATATATTTTTGAATTTTGTATTGTCTTTTTCTTGTGTTTCAAAATTCCTTTTCAGGTTTAAATTTTAAGAAAGTGTTAGTATTTACTGTGTCAGATTTATAGTGTTACGACGTCCAATTGGTACCATCAGTGAAGCAGTTAAGCAAAAATGAACAGTAGGTATAGATTTTGTATTATTCTCCATCTGAAACAGTCGATTTGAACCCTTCTTTGTGAACGTTTAATATCCACTTTGGAAAATATAATAAAAGTCCTTCAGACGTGTAAAGATGGATCGTTCACATTACCTACCTGTACGCCGATCGTTTTCTGTTCAATTAGTTTTTAATGAAATATCATGTGGTATGCTTAGCATACTGACTATTATCGTTTTAAAAACGGTTATTATTGTACAAATAACAATTACATTTTCTAGCGAATGGTCCATGGAGACATAGAAAGATTTCCAAATACACAGAAAAAAAATGAGTTGAAAAACAATCAATAAATATATTTCTTAATTACAAGCAAATAATTTGCAATAAGTAGCACACATTAACAATAAATCAACTAATCTCTACAATTAAACATAATACTGTTAATTATTACGGAAAAGGACCCATTTATTTAAGTACTTATCGTAAACATAATCGCTTTGCATTGTGCCATATATTATAATAAGTAGAAGTACAAAGACTAAAAAGTAGCTTGTCCAAAGCAGATGTATGTAAATAAGATTCTTTTCGTTCTGAAAAAAAAAAAAAAAAAAAAAAAAGTTATAAAGGGCTGTGTAATCAGTGATATAACAATGAAGATTGTTTTTTAAATGGAAAACACTGTATATTTGTACATATTCTTTTAGATCTTTTTTCCCTAATTTTAAATATACAGTGTGGCCCATCTGAAAGCGGGACACCCCACAAAATTTTTATTTGCCATCCGATTTTGACAATTTTTTGTTGCAATGTACAGCATGGGAAACTGCACTTCAGAATAGTGTCACATTTTTTTAATAAAAACCAAGGCCTACTATGTAAACTTCTTGAGGGTGAAAATTCGCGAAATTGTATTCTAATACATTTTATAAAAAAAATCTGGGTACACCAGTGGATTAGCGCCCTCTGAAATGGGCCCGTACAAAATTTCATAAAGAAATATTGCATATTAATAATTCTGTGGTCAACAAAGTAAAAATCACATATTTCTTATTATTTAATTAATTCTTATCAAGTAATCTTTGGAATAAAAATTGGAATGCCGGAATATAAAATAAACGTTAGTTATATTTTTCTTTCTTCCACCAATCCGCCATATTTTTCGCAACATATCAAACATTTTTCTTTCATTCATGGTTACTTTTCTGAGTTGTCCTTGAGTAATAGCTGCACATGCTTCAATTATTTTAGTGCATAGTTTGTCCTCTGAATGCAATCCGTTGTTAACCACTTGCTTTAGTGTACCCCACGGGAAAAAATCGAGTGGCGTCAAGTCCAGAGATCTCTGCGGCCACACAATAAGAGGACTGATTCCACCGACTTTAAAAATTTGTATTCAGCCAACCCTTTACCACTACTGGGTAATGCTCGGGAGACCCATTTAATTGAAATTTTAAATTTCTTAAATTTAAATTCTGACGTGCTTGAATTGGTAAGTCATGGAGTGCATCTCAAAACTCATATTCAAGAAAGTTAAAAAATACATGTTGATTTAAATTACTCAGGAAAAAAGTACCCATAATTCTACAATCAAGTACCCCGTATACTGCCTCTTTGCGTTTATGATCCAATTAAGAGTTTCGGCAGACCAGTACCGTGAATTTTCAGAAGACACTGCTCCTTTTGTTATAAATGTAGCTTCGTCGTTGAACAAAATTTCCTTTAAAAAGTTCCTGTTGTTTAGGTATTCTCCCTGGGCCCATAAACAAAGTTCCTCATCTCCCTGTTCCAGAATATGTAAAATTTTAGGCTTAAATGGTTTTATTTTGTTTTTTGTAAGGCACCTTCTGATATTTTCTTTAGGGATATTTACGTCTAGGCTGACAGTTCTCAAGCTCAAATGAGGATTACTGTGGAAACATTCCAATGTTCGCTCATTATTTCTAATTTCACGGTATGGATTATTTCTATTTTTAAGAATATAATAATAAACAACACTCAATTCTAGAAGCCAGGGCTTGTGCGGAACGGGGTTACACTTTGAAAAAAAAAGACGCGGACATACAACCATTTCCTCCGACAGTGCCGGAGCCAGGATTCGAACCCGGTGGTGCGATGTCCGTGGGATTAAGCGCGATTGCCACCTCGCGCCTTAACCCACTCGGCTATCGACCAGATAATAGATATGCTTTGACACACCACCTGTTTCGTTGAAAATTTTATTTATACCAGGTACAGTCGTGAGCAAAAAAGTCTTATGACGGTATTTTGCTAAAATTCAGTTGTGTACATCTAACTTTAATTTTTGTGACATTGTCAGTTAGTTGTCATAATTTATTGCAAGTGTGCAAAAAACTAATATGCCTCATATAAGCGATTTAGTTAAATCTGGAGTTATTGCTAAAGCAGAAGATGGATGGTCAGTGAGACAAATTGTACTGCGTTATAATATTGACAAGAATTCGGTGTGTAACATTTTAAGAAAGTGGAGAATAAACGGTACGATTAGTAGAAATCCTGGATCAGGGCGACGAAGGATATCAACTCAACAACAAGATTTGCAATTGGTAAATGCTTTAGTAGAAAATTCATTTTACTCAGTTATTCAGGCTGCTGTAGAAAAGAATTTTCCTGTATCGAGTAGTACTGGTCGCCGGCGAGTAAGAGCATCAGAGCTACGCTGTCGTGCAGCAGCACAGAAATATTTCCTTAAAACTGAACATAAAGAAGTTCGAGTAGGATTTGCGCTTGAATTTTTAGCGCATGATGTAAATTTTTGGAACAATGTAGATTACAGACGAAAAACTTTCCAGTCAACACACGTGTTTACCGCCCTCCAAATACTCGATTCGATGCGAAATATATATCTAACAATGATAATAGTGGTAGATTTTCCGTCAATATGTGGGCTTGGATATTTTTATTTTTATTCCATGGACTACTTGATAAGAATAAACAAAGTGATAAGAACAATGTGATTTTTACTAGGGCTACAGGTTTACAAAGTTTGATAATATTTGGCTTTTATGTTAAAAATAATGAAAGTAAAACAGCTGCAAGACGAGAATATATAGCATTATTCCCAAATCGCCGTCTCCTAGTGAAAACACATTTTTAAATACTTACCGTTATGTGAGAGAAACTGGATAGTTTTAACAGAAAATAACGTAGCTATAAAGCAAACGAAAAAGGAAAACGTTATGCCAGGAAAAGGATATAAGGAAAAAATTACTTTTATGTGAGAGCGATACAGAAAGTAATATGTAGGGGTGCACTCACATAACTATTTATGAAAATATACTTACATTGCTTAAAAAGTTTGCAAAATTATCCTTTATTTGCTCGCTAAAATGGAGTTTAGTCGAGGATCCTGCTTTACAAAATGTTAAATCTTTTTTATTTACACTAGTAGTCAGAAAGGCCTCCAATTTCTAAAATAAAAGTATGCAAAATACAAAAATGAATTTCTATCCTCTTAAACAATAATTTTTTTAATATTCAAAACATTTAAAAAATCACCTTCGATTGTTCCTCAATAGAAATATTACAGTTTGGTGCAGAAAACTTAGGCAAGTATTCCTCCGGTCCTTTGATAGTGGCACAGACATCAAATTTAGTAACGTTACTTGCAAACTCAGGAACGTCGAAATATATTAGCAAATAATTTGGCTTTGCATAACTTTTTGGACAATTAGTGTGCCAATCTACAAAAAATACCTACTTAAGTAATACAATTTTGGCTAGAGATGCACCTCAACTTACCATCCAATGTCAAAATGCCCTGCACCTTTGTAAATTTACTAAAATCTGTACTATTAATAGTGACTAGTGTTTCCACAGTGGTCATATCAGCAAAACTATCGTCGATTTTTTTCTTAAAGTCAAAACTGCCGTTTAATTCTAAGCAGTAATCTAAGCCATTGAAATGTTTCAGTAGTTTTAACCAATCCTACAAAAATATACAAAATAGTGTAAAAGGTGGCATGTAGAAATATTATATATTTACATATTTTCGATCAGAGTCAGGGATGGGATCGGTGGTTTTAATGTAAAAGGCATAGCAAAAAATCGTAACCACTAAGGTAAATACACAAAGGAAGAAAAGTACAAGTGGTGGACGGGTTTGTACAAAAGAAAACATCGTTTATATTATATCACAGTCTGGACATTTAAAGGCCATTTAGTTAAACTACATCAAATCAAAAACATATGTTGCATATTGTTTGTTTTGATCTCCAGAAATGAGGTTAGTTCTTCTTCTTCCACGTTTGGTCAGTAGTGAGGTTAGGTATATAACACTTTGAGGTACGTTCAGATATTTTACAACTTATCATAAATTTGAATATGTTTTTCTCACAAAGATACCATCGTTATCCGGTTACTTTACTCATCCCTAGGCATATTTAGAATTTTTCAAATGCAGAGATACAAAAAAAACATATTCTGCAACATCAGAGTTTCTTAAAATCGTAAACAGGAACCAGCAACTGAATAATTGGCTTCCGAGAAAAATTGTAATCTCATTTAGGGCAAATTATGTCTTGACCCCTTATTCTTGGTACGTCGATAAGATAATGTAACACAGTTCAATCAGCCATTATTATTATTACAATATATTTCTAAAATGCGCTGTATACTTCTTTAAAATGATCAAGTGTTGCGGTTTAATGGTTATTTTAATTATTTATCTGTTTATCTTGGAGAAATGTAGTGGGGTAAGTATTCATATATTATAAATACTTCTTTAGAAATACCTTTCTTAAAGTTATGACTTAACTAAAGATGAATACTATATGCACATACATGTAAGAATGCATAGGTAGGTGAAGAGAAAATCAAGTTTAGTAAAGTATAACAAAATCGTGGATTGCCGGTTTCCATTTCATCACACGTTAATATTTCTCCTAGTAGCTTAAAATAAACTCTTGAAAAAACGTATTGTAGTGGTTTAATCCCACCCCCATTAATTACAAATGAAATCCTGGTCACGGCACCAATGTAATGGTTATGGGGTATCCTGTTTACTTACTAAAAGAAATCCTGGTAATTATGTCACCAGTGTATTAATTACTATTTATTTATCTGAAGGATAAACAAATAAGATTGGCCATTTGCGTGATAGTCTAGTTTTGTTAGTGTAGGACCCAAATTTCGTTGTGTGTGTGTAGTAACCCTCTTTTCATTTACCCAGGTTCTTTTATATAAAGTTTAATATTACTTGTTTCTGTCTGATACTATATACCATTGAAAATTAATCACTCTGTTAATTTAAATACCTGGTAAACTTGAACACACTGTTTATTAACTGAGAGACCTAGTTAATTATATATGTTATTTATGTAGTATTTTATTACTCAAGATTGCACTGTACATTTATAGTTGAAGTTTGTTTTCTATTTTGCTTTGTAACAAAACCATTTATTTAGTTTATTACTTATTTGACGAAAAAGATAAAGGTGAAAGAAAAGACAATAACTGATGGGAAAAAATAGTAAAAAAAAACCATTTTATTTTATATAAATTGATGCAACAATAGTCGAACATGAAATCAAAAGTAATCCAAATATTGGAGACAATTGTCTAAATACTATAATAGGAAAACTTGCGCTGCTATAGTAATGACCATACTATAGTTATACTGAGTGTTTTCATGCAATAACAAGAACTGAGATACAAAAGTATGCTGTGTTATTTTAATAGTAATTAGGGTTGTGGCAATGGCCTGATAATGATAATCTATAATAGAGCTGTTAGCAATCGCTAGGTAACAATGGTTTATAATTACATAAGTTGTTAGCAATCGCTAGATAATAATGATTTATAATTAAAGTTGTTAGCAATAACCAAATAATAAATCGAATGCAATACAGAGGACAAGAATCATGTCATGTTTGTGCATTATCAAAATTAAGTTGAGAAATGAGCATTAAATACTCATGTAAAATATCACAGAGTGTTGAGGAAATATCCTTTAATTATACATTGTTTATTGATTGAAATTAGAGTAGGAACAATCGTTCAGATAATCATATTAATCTTGCTGAGGTGAGAATTTACACTCACATAAAATCCTTTAGAATGCTGGGAAAATCTCCCTATAGTAATTAAATAGAAAAGCAACCAGAAGATTGCCTATGATTGTCAAACATACGAAGTCGCGAATCCGCGAAGGTAAGAAAGTGCGGTTACATCACCCTTCAATCGAAACAAGTGACCAGACAACTGCCTGAAATATTGACATCCCTAGTTGTAACTGAACCCAATTGGAGAACAGAACCAGCCAATTGACCGTAGTCAATGTTTCAAACCTTTGTGAACTCAAAGTACGCCGAATTCATATAACTATAATATTTTATTGTAAATGTCCAACAATCAGAAAACCTTGTGGTTACAGTAGGAAAATATTCCTAGTGTACTTTAAATATAAAGCATTCTTGAAAAACCTTACATGAGACGTGGTGGAAATGAAAGTCCACTATTTGTTTTAAAATAACTGCAGAATAATGATAGACATGAAGTTTGGCTAGTCTGTGATAAAATACCTTGTTATTGCATAGCTCTAAATATATAGTTCTTGAATATAAACTTGTTACTTTGCAAACGCAAATTTCCCTAAAGATATTTAGAAAGTGAAATTTTGTGAATTAAAATCGTGAATGACACCATAACTGAATAACTGGTAATATAATATTATATTTTCTTGTTGAAAATCAAAGCCAATATTTAAAAAAAATCTAATATTCTTTTAGTATCACAAATGCGTTAATTTTCCCTATTACACCCCGTCGAAACCAGAATATGAATGCAATTGCAAATAAATAAAATAGAGTTTCGAAATAAGCAAGCGACACCTTTACAATTTATGCCTGCTGAATTTCTGTGCGCCCTGTATAGTGTTATATCGCTTGTGAAAGCTCTCCCACAGGTTCTATATATTTAACGTCCTCGTAGAGCATGTCGGTGGTTGAGAAGAATTCGTTAAAATAAGATGTAAGTTATAATATTGTTTGGCTAGTAGTTTAGACGGCAGACTTAGTGAAAAATATCCACAAAATAATTTATTAAGCTCGGCGAAACTCGCGACGTAGCTTAGAATGGATTTCAAAGGCAAATATAAAAGTTCGGCGAAAATATCGCGACGTAGCTTAAAAGGTGCTGTCTTCAGATGCCGTCTATCTTCTCTAATTTTCAATACCACGCCGTCTTCCTTTTATATGGTTCCTGATGTCACCCTTCTACCCGGATTATGCATCTCCGCTTGTTTCTTGTGGGAATATGTTTATTTTAACGCTATTATAATATTCGACACTGTGCAACACTTTAGAGTGACGCTCAACTTTCTATCTTTTTCTATGGTTAAGCTAGAAACGTGTAGGCGATTCCATATGAGAATACACGAAGTACTTGACGTTTATCTGAATATACGATAAACAAACCCTGCGACTCGACTAGATTTTATGTAAATTCTGTCTCAAAATTGTAGCGTTTAACTCTGCTTTATACTTTTGATACTATCAACAGTTTGTGGTGTGTGAGCTTTCCATAAGCTCGAAGCCAAAAATTTTCAAAAAAAAAAAAAAAAAAAAAAACTGCTTTAAAAATATAATTTTAAAAATGCATTCTCGTAACTCTACCGTGTTCAATATTAAATGACTAAATAAATATAAAAATGAAATGAATTAACTGCAATAATTACTTGAATTTGGAAACATAAATAGGAACAAATTAAATTTATAAATGACCTATATACTGGGCGTTTCAGTATTTTTAATTTTTTTTTTTCATATAACCCAGAATATACCTTCGTCTGAAGATCATACGTATGGTCTACAGATTAATTACTTAATTTTAATGCACCCAGTCCTTGTACATAAAAAAAGGTATATATTATGTTAGAATTAAAAAAATATTGCACTTATACGCACTTAGTCCGTTATATAATTTTTGCAATGGAACATATTCTTAAAATGACTAAAACAGAAACTGTTTCGAAAACTTGCATGATCTGAAAAATTAAACATATTTTCAATTGCTTGTAGTGTATTTGGTACAAATAATTATGTAACAGCTTTCATTCAATGTAAATCAGTATCTACATTTACTTATGGCGGCTAATTCATCACATATCGTCAATGTATTATTGTTACGCCACAGAAAAATGACAAATATCTAGTACGTGATTAAAATTAATGAAAGAAAGCGTAAAAAATAAAATGGCTTGAGACTTATTCTGTTGTTCTTTCGGAAATGAACATTTTCTGTTGAACAAATCAATTGCAGATTTAGTGCTGGCAGATAGTTAAATTGAAGGTTTTGTGGGCACGAACGAAATGTTAATTGAGCAGGTATCCAACATAAAACTGAAAATCGCTCTAAAAAAATTTGTAAGGTTTATAACTGAAAACAAAAACAATCAGCTTATTGTAAATAAAATGCAGATTTAGTAGAAGAAAGTTACAAGTCAAACGTTCGTCCATTTTCTTCTTATGTACGAAACACTATATAAAAATCACCAAAATCGTATTTCGTACATAAAAAGTAAATGGACCAACGTTTGACTTATAACTTTTTTCTACTAAATCTGGGGATATAATAGAAGTCATTCTGAAATCGTCTTAGGGTTATGTGCCCCTCACTAGCATATGGCTAGTCACGAAACACCCTATATAATAAATATATAAAACAAAATATTTCATTAAGAAGCAAAATTTTTGCATAACATTTTAATCCAGGCGTTTTAGACTTCTGCTGCCAAATTCCTGCCCTACGAAAAAAAATTTTTTTATTGTGTTTATTTGGACATCTTGAATAATACTTGGTAGTTACGCCACGATACACCTGGAAGAGTTCGTGAAAACCGCGTCGGAAGGTCGCGGAAACCGCGGATTCACGATTAACTCAGTTTTTATGGCCCAAACGGGAACAACACCTATTATAAAAGTTGTATATCTATAAACTCTCTACCTTAAAGGACTAATAGTAGAGGATCCACGCTGTCGAAAGCCGTCAAAATCCGCAAGTAACCCATTCTGGCAAGGTAAATAATTTTTGAGCTTACATATCGAAAGAAGGTCCTTAGATTAGCAGAAATGCCTTGTTGGACTTTTGTTGGCTCTTGCCCAATTTCTAAAAAATTAAAAAAAGATGCCGGAATGGTAATTCAAAAATTCGTGTTTTTAAAAGTTTAACTTTCGCTAAAAAATTAACTATTTGTGATATCGATCTCATTTTTTATACTCATATACTAACATGATGAGCGCCTCTATCTATACCAATATAATTTGAAAATCAAATACAGTTTTTTTTTTTAAATAAATTCTAAATTCGGAGGAACAAATAAAGTTTGTGTATTGAAAATTTCAACGTGTGGGCAGCTACATTAAATGTTTAAAATTTTCATACACTATATGTGAATTAAATATGGTCCAAAGATAAAAAAGTTTTTGAAAAAAAAATTAGCCCTATATCTCATACAGTTTGCGAGTTACAGATTTTTAAACACACCGTACTTTGCGTTCGCGGAACTTCTATTATAAGCATTCGGCCGGGGGCGAGCGTAGGTGCGTCTTTACTATGTACATATAGGCGCAGTTAGTACTTGGATGGTGACCATTCCAACGGAAATCGCGTTCTCGCCTCACACATCTTCCAGCGGCTTGTATATCAGTGTATGCGCGGAAGCTATACAACCTTAGGCGAGGGTTATATAGGAGATATACCATCCTTCGGAGGGGATGTAAAGCCGTCGGTCCCTTGTCTATTAAATGTTAGGCAAGTAAAAGATCCCTACTCTTCTTAAGGGAAGAGGTTCGGCAAAATTCCTGGTTGGGGGTAGCTCGTCTACAGGCGTCGGTGTTAGGCCTCGGTAGCGGAAACAGGCCGACGTTAAATAAATGTATTAAAAAAAAGCATTCGGCCGTTTTCTGGCGCGCTAACATCTGGTTTATTGCAATGCATCAAGATCATAGATCAAAATATCTTTTGAGATTATATTATCATTGGCATTTTCTTGGGCACAATCACTCGACCATTATCGTCAATTCCAAATTCAAAATCTGATAAAATCCACCCCAAAGGATTGTAAAGGGCAATAGGAATTGTTTTAAGTGCCTCCTGATGAGATATGTGTATTTTACTTCCACGTCCAGTGGAAGTATAGTAACGCAATATATATATATATATACATTTTTGTTGAAATAGGCTTAAAACGTCGAAATTTTAAATTTGAGCGGAAAACAAATTTCTGTCTGTCGGTCGGTAACTTTTTTATGCGCATGTTTACTCTGAAACCGTTTATGATATTGACTTGAAATTTGGTACACTTATGTATTATAACGAGATCTGGAGCTATATTATATTTTGGTCTAATTCCGTTAAAGGGTTCGGGGGTAAACGGGGTAAATAAGGTTAAATAGGCAAAGAAAGCAGGTAAGAGTCCATAAAATTGCAATTTAGGGCATGTACGAAAAGTCAAGGTCTCAAAAAAAAATTTGGCATCAGCCGCACCCACCGTTCACTTATCACCCCCAATACCATCCCCCACACTATTATGAAAGAAATAAAAAAAAAATAAAATGTGATTTAGTGTGTATACAAGAACGAAGCGTCTCAAAAAATATTTTTGGCATTAGCTACCCCCTCTACCACCCCCATTGCCGCCCCCACTCTATTATTAAAAGGAGTAAAAAATTAAATTGGGATTTGGTGTGTATAAGACAATCAAGGGCCTTTAAATTCTTTTTGGCATTAGCCACTCCCTCTGCCACCCCCACCCTATTATTAAAGGGAGTAAAAAATGAAATTGGGATTTAGTGTGTGTACGAGAACCAAGGGCCCTTAAAATTTATTTTGTCATTAGCCACCCCCTCTACCACCTCCACCCTATTATTAAAAGGAGTAAAATATTACATCGGGATTTAGTGTGTAGAAGACTTGGATACAAGATCTGGATGTGGAAGTAGTGATTCCTTGGGCAGCGATTTTTTATCTCAGCAGCTTTATTTTTCATATACCATCTCAAACATTTAGCAGCTACAAATCAGGGCGTGTTTCTCCATCGTTAACGAAAAATCTTGTCTTCATTATTAGAATCTTCCCTAATAGAATCTTTCAGTTCTTTTAATTTTTTTTTAAACTTTCCAATAGTTATCTGTGAGCAACATACCATACTTCTTTCACCTTTTTCGGAGAAAAATTGAATGTCAGTAGTAAAATAATTAGTTAAGCATTTAATTATATTACGTGTTGTATACTTTTCTGCAACATCTTCAGTAGCAATTGTAGCTAAACTATTTCTGAATCGAATTCGAGAAACAAAATATATACATTCAGATGATTTTACAATCTTGCTGAATTTCATTTATCAACTGATTAAATGCAATGTCGTAGATAATGGTATTATGTACCTGTTCTTCAGCACATTTATACGTAAGAAAATTTAAGCATGAAGTATGGTAATTGAAGTCATCATATTTATAGGACGACCTCCAATACATTGAAATTTGGAAATGTGGAAATGAAACATACATTACGGTTTTCTTTTTTATCTCCAACTTTAACACATGGAAAACACACTTCTTGAAAATCCACTGGTTGACGATTACTGCGATTAGATTTTTGTACACCTACAAGTTTATCTTTGTCACAGGTTTGCACATTAAATACTGCAAGGGCCTTTTTATGGGTGTATTCGGACCTACATTTTCGATGAGACAGTTGTTTTTTAGGAATAAAATTGTCATCGATAATATTTTTCAACAGTCTGTAGACTTTGTCTTTTCGAATAAAAATGCAAACCCCCGTTCACTTAGTTTACTTAAAACTTCAGAAGATGCATCTTGACATATGATGCATTTTCTTAAGTCTAAAATTTCAGTCATTTGAAACCTTTTTATTAAATCCGCTGTCTTATAATTTATAAACTATTTCTTTCTGTATTTGCACGTTTATAGTGCATATAATAAATTACATTACAGTTTGAAACCAAATATTTATAACACAGAAATAATAGTCTAATAATTTGCAAACGTATCAAATGATCAAGTACCGGTAGTATCAACAATATGTTATAGACTATAGACTAATTGGCTATGCGTATGCACTGAAGTAAACAGAGCCGACGCTGCCGATGTCATCACATTGCGCGCTAACATAACAACACACCATTATGGTCCACTTCAAAAATCTGCAACTTGAAAACTGTGTAAGATATCGGCCTAATTTCTTTTTAAAAAACTTTTTCGGTCTTTGGACCATATTCCATTCACATATAGTACACGTCGAAATTTTCAATATACAAATTTCGTTGTTGCGAATTTAGGATTCATTAAAAAAAAAAACGTAAGTTATTTTAAAATTCTATTACTGTAGATGGAGCCGCTCATGGCTCTAATATATGAATATAAAAAATCAGATCAGTATCGCAAGTAATTAATTTTTTAGTGAGAGATAAATGTTTAAAAACATGAATTCTTGAAATATCATTCCGCCATCTTTTTTTCTCTTTGAGAAGTTGTGCAAAAGCTAACAGAAGTCCAACAAGCCATTTCGGATTCCCCTAAGGAGTCTTTTTCACAATTAGTTCCCAAAAATTATTTAACTTGTTGGAACGGGTCATCTAGTTTTAGAAAGCCTTGGACCCCTTACTATAAGTGAAAAATGCATTTAGTTCCGCCAAACCTCTTTCGCACCACATATTTCGCAATTATCTTGATTTCTATGTCTCAGATTGAAAATTAAATATTGCTGTCATAGAGCTCGGTAATCTTTATTCTCTACCAGAATGTCTTATATATTTTATTTACATTTGTTTACAGTGAATGCATCAAAAAATACATTCATTTCCGCACCACCTTAGAGGTAGATTGCTTGGCGCGCTTTTTTTCACACGGTTTCCCCAGGGGGCCTAATCCATGCCGCATCTTAAATTAGTCAGTATTTTCGACTCCTTCGGTATCTGAAACGTTATCGTCCAATGACAAATCGTTGTCATTTATAGGTGCAGTTCAATAATTCAGTCCTACTTTCCTACATATACATTTTCCTGCACAACCCTTCGTATAGTTTCAAACAATTGAATTTAACAATGTGTTTGGTGCTGGTGGTAACTACGTTGGTATTGGCTGCAAGATATTATTCTTCCTAACCCAGCCCCACTGCTCAAGATCAACGTCTTTTCCCAACCATGTTTGAACTTGATAATACACTCTACACAAATACCGTTGAGCTGCTGAAGATGTTGCAGGAAGTGATGATAGCTTCACAGCTGTTGAAACTTTTGTAGATTTGGTAAATGTTACATATCGGTAATTATCTATGGAAGTTTCCACTTTGGGGAGCACCATGTATTGCAAGAATAATCTTTATTCCATTACAGATCAGTTTGTCCAAAGGGCAATTTTCTTACCTGAAGATATTCATGTGCTGCAGGGTGTAAATCCGACCGTGTCTCAAACATTTTGAACACTTGAGTTTTTCCTTTGCGAAACAAGGCGGAGGTGATATCGCATCCTATCAGGGCGTGCAAAAACAAAATATGCTTTAAACAATTTGGATATTTGTCCATGCTGGTAGTAGAATAATGTTTTGTTTCCTCTTTTCCTTTTTCTGGTTTTTTGAAAATGACATTACTGCTAGAAGTTATGCTTCCAAGTAAAATGATCAACAAGTCAATATCTTATCCAACGATGGCGGGGGTGTTTTGAGTGGATTTTTCAATTGCTTTCTCAACAATGAGGACATTGGCATCATCCTGGGCTTGTTTGACTCCAATGTTGGCATTAATTGTTTCATAAGCTTTTCAGTTAACTGCTTTTTATTCCAGCTATTAGCTAGGAACTTTTCCTGGTTCATCTGCACTTCCATGGTTTCATCGAAACGAACTGCACAGGATGACGAAACAAGTGCGGTTCGTCGTCTCTGTTTCTTGGTTATCATGTTGGATCATTCTTGGATCAGTCTTTCGGCTGGTGTTTGTTGCAATCGAAGCATTAGCGTTTTGATGGTAATATGCAATTATTACATTAACGCGCCAGGCTTATAACTTGTAATTCAGAGCTCGGCGGGGCACATAGCCCGGAGAGTAGCTGTTGGTTGCAGTCTGGTTACGTTTCTTATAGTAAAATAAGGATTTTATAGAGGAGTTTGCGACTAAAAATATTATGTTTAGTACCCTATATGTTTTATTTTTTTATCAGAGAGTGGTAAATTTACTTCAGACTGGTTTTTCCCGATTAAAAATTGAGTATAAATTAAAATAAATAATAATAAAACTCATCTGTTTTTTTATGGCTTACTCCAAGATATGGACAGAATTCGAAACGTTTCTACAAAAAGCCTAATATTTATTTTAATTTTCCATCAGATTTTAAATCTAAAAAAAAAAAACGTTGGAAAGAGAAATTACAGCTTTATAAGAAAAGTAACTTAAATGTACAGGGTGCAATTTAAAATAAGAAAGTTGTAGCAATTTCCGGTCATACCGTAAGTGATTTTTTTACTACCGGATGGTCAAAATGTGGCTATTGATACCTATATTTGATTTCCGAAATTTCAGAATTTTATTTTTAAAACTGTAGAAAAAAGTGGGGGAGTAGGTAGGTACCTTCTGGGTCACCCGGCATAGTAACGATGATGTACTCATTATTACCTACTGCTTTTGGCATCTCACAAATCAGAAATCGCGATGGCTTAGAGGATAAATCGTTACCACAGATAAGAGGTAATTTGGTAGACGTCGAGGTCTATGTACAGTAGTTTAATAACATGTTATATACGAAATAGCAGAATGATGTAATAGTTATGTAAATATTATGTAACAGTGCTTATTGAGCATACAGGGTGGTTATAATTTACAATGTTTTAAAAAATGTAAGAACGTGGTGGGGAAGAGGCACTTTTATGCAACTCGGTATAATAACTACAGGGAATACGTGTGATAAATACGCACTGCTACAATGTTCATTATTTTCTAGATAATTTTAACGAATGAGGGACGACCCAAACTTTCTTACACGCCCGGTATTAAAACCACCCACTGGAGGAATCCAGATGCCGTGCAAACCCACCACAACTACAGCAAAGTTTACGTCCATAACAATCCGGACGGAGCATCTGAGTATGTAGTTACGCAAACTGAGAAAACACAAAGGGTTTACCCTATTTACAACGCCCACACATATGGCCAAAGACCCGAGGACCAGCAGCGAATTATTGAAATAAATTCGCAGTTAGGGCATAACTGGACGAATCATGGTAAGTATTGGAGATGAGAGTACTGTTTTGGGGTAAAAGTACCAAAGGTTTTTCTGCTGTACCATGTATGGGGCAATAGTGTAGTAAAAACAAATTGTGTGTGTCACCTGTGCGTAGGATGCTGTTTTTTGAAATAATTTTTGTTTTTAATAAGTTATTTTCAAAGAATCGTTTGAAGAGTGACGTGACGCAAGACATGGGCACTGTTGATTAAGGTACAGGGTTATTCGTTAGAAATTACTCACCCCTTATCATCGTAATTTTTGTCTATAGAAAAAAAGTTTTAAAAAATTTTGTGCTTATGACTGAATTTTGTTAAAACGCTATTAAAAGTACAGTAGCGTGCAGATTTCAGGGAATACAAAAAATAACATATATTTTAAATGGGATACCCTGTATATTATTCAATTTTAAGAATGATCCTTTTTCCGGATTTCAAAAATATACCATATGGTATCCCTACCACATACCGTTTTTGGGTTATTAAACGTCGAATATCTTAGTTAAATTATTTATTTACTGTAAATATGGAAAAGTTAACATTATTAAAGTGAGCTATGAAAATGACAACTATTATGGTTGATAAGTGACATTTCATCAATGAAATAATCAAAATGGCTTACAGCGAGGAAGAAAAAGCCCAAATATTTACTTGTTATATACAAAATAACAAAAATAAACGTTCAGCAATAAGAGCATATAGGGTATTGTATCCAAATCGCCCAACGTTTAAAAATATTTACCGAAAGGTGAATAATACAGACCACATAAAATTTTACCCATACAAGTTTTAATAGAGGCTCATAAAAGGAAAAGGCTGGACTTTGTCTCCAGATGACTCAAAAGTTGGATAAAGATCCCGATTTTTTTTACTAAAATATTCTGGGCAGACGAATCATCATTTTCTACGGCAGGAGTTTTTAATAGGAAAAATGGAAGGTCGCGGGAAAACAAGCGCAACAGAAAAATATTGGTAAAACAAATAAAAAAATCAGGAAGAAAACTGTTAGCGTTTGTTGTGGAATTTTCAGAAACAAAATTGTTGGGCTTATATTTTGTGATTATACTTTAATTGGAGTTAGAGTTACCTATCTGGAAATAATTATCCCAGAAGCAGAAAATATTCTTTTGCAGAATTTTCCAGAAGCCGAACTTAATGCTATGATTTGGATGCAGGATGGGGCAACTCCGCAAAGTGCCCTACCCGTTCGAGGTCATTTGAATAATGTATTCCCAATACGAATAGGGAGTAATGAAACAATTAACTGGCCACCTAACAGGCCGGATTTTACCCCTGTGGATTAATTTTTTTGAGATTTTTAAAAGACATTGTCCATAATAATAGTAATAATAAGAGTATTCAAGTCATTAAAGACAGGATTCGATGTAAAATAGACATTCTGAATGTAAATAATGAAACCATTTCCGGTGCCATTATAAATATAAGAAGACGTTATCAATTATGCATTAACAATAATGGTGGACA
Source organism: Leptura quadrifasciata (assembly GCA_963675555.1). NCBI lineage: Eukaryota > Metazoa > Arthropoda > Insecta > Coleoptera > Cerambycidae > Leptura > Leptura quadrifasciata. Next base: position 14,890,234 of record OY776680.1, on the reverse strand, counting down.
CATCGAACATCTTTTATGAGTTATCATTTATTTATATTTAAATTTTCTAAATAAATAGATAGATAGATAGATAGATCGATAGATAATACGTTTATTTAGCCCTTGGCGATACAATCAAAAACACATAGTATAATCTCTGTTTTACATTAGAAACCACATATAAACAAAGCAAAATAAAAATATTTAAAATGAAAATAAAAGAAAAAATATATATATATATATATATATATATATATATATATATATGGTGTACTGGTGAGAGGTAAGTGAATCCTCTCATTTGGTCAAATGCTACTATACACCAGACATCATAGATGTCTCCATGGTGTATAGCGACTTGCTATTTTGCAAGTACCGAGAGCGGTGACCTTCAGTCCTTGGTGGACTTAACCTATGCTGTTATTACATATGATTTGCAGGAAACAACTACTCAGCGGGCAAATACCCCGATCTGCATTGAATTATACCTTATACAAATCATGAAAGATTGGTAGCCAATGTCATTTGTCAATTCCCTGACCAGACATAGACCGGTTTCGAACTTATTAGTTCTCATCAGTATGCCATAGGTCATGGAACAGACAAATGACAGTGGCCAACCTGTTAGTTTTATACAAACTTAAGTAAATGGTGTACTGGTGAGAGGTAAGTGAATTACCATTTACTTAAGTTTGTATAAAACTAACAGGTTGGCCACTGTCATTTGTCTGTTCCATGACCTATGGCATACTGATGAGAACTAATAAGTTCGAAACCGGTCTATGTCTGGTCAGGGAATTGACAAATGACATTGGCTACCAATCTTTCATGATTTGTATAAGGTATAATTCAATGCAGGTCGGGGTATTTGCCCGCTGAGTACTTGCTTCCTGCAAATCATATGTAATAACATATATATATATATATATATATATATATATATAATTCACATCATGCGTAAGTCTGTATTCAATCGGTTATATTCAACAACGCCTTTATAAAAAATTGAGTTATGCATTGACGCACTATTGATCCGTTTAATTAAAAAAAATCCCTTTCATCGGGTGTTGTAGTCATGTACTTCTCGTAATTTTGTTAAAATATTTTTTATGTAATCTGCAACTAGGTCCTTATTAATTTTATGTATGAAAATTAAAACATTATGCTTTAAAAAGTTCTCTATATTCATCCAACTAAGACATTTTAACATATCATCTATTCTAGTGTATATACTGCATTTTAATATAACTCACATCGCTCTATTCTTTTCTATTACATGTATTATTGTCCTCTTCAAAAACAAATCACCGAATCTACAAAATAATAGAATTATTGGAAAAAAGCCTCTGCGCCCGTGACGTTTACGCCAAAGGAATAGTCAGAGGTTATGTTTTGCAAATAATATAAATCGGAATAAACACAGAAATAATGTATTTTGCTGACATTTCGGAAAGTAATCTCGTTCCGTTTTCAAAGCTTTTTTTTAAGAACTCTTATTTGGCTGTGTATGTCAAATCGCTCTAAATCTTTTAAGATTCTGCTGATTACTTATGACCATACTTTTTGTTTTTGTGATATTCAGCTTTAATTTGTTTGTTTCCAACCATTTAGAAACAAGTTATAAATCATTTATTTTCCTCACCAACTCTCTGGGATCATGTTCATCGATGTAGACAATAGTGTCATCAGCGAAAGAGTGGTATTTGCAATTTTAAAAAAATTTTGACATGTTAATATATATTACAAATAATAAAGGACCAAGTATGCTCCCCTGAGGCACTCCCATGTGTATAGGCAGCTCACTTGATAGCACATTTTCACATTTCACCCTTTGCCTCCTGTTCTTTAAATAACATTCAAACCACTTCCATACTACACCATCATTTCCATACTTGCTTAGCTTATCCAATAAAATCTCTCTATCAATTGTCTCGAATGCTCTTTTCAAATCTAAAAATATTACTCCTGACATTCTTCTTTTATCCTTAGCTTCCTTCCACTCATTAACAACATATTGTAATGCACTTTCACAAATAAAACCTTCTCTAAAACCAGACTGATATTCACTAAGTATTTTTTCTCTATTATAAAATATAAAAATTGCAGATATACTACTTTCTCTAATATTTTTTCAAAAGCTGGTAACATATTTATAGATCTACAGTCTTCAGCTTTCGTGGTTTTAGGTATTTTTCTTACAGGAATTATTGTCGACACTTTTAAATAATTTGGCACAATACCACGCTCTAACGAGTCATTAATTATATGAATCAATTGATCAGATAGAATATCAAAATTATCCTTATAGAAAACCATATCAATTTCATCCAGACTACTCTTGTTTGCGAGATCAAATACGATTGTTTTTAATTTAGTTTTTGTATTGTTTTGTACTTAAAATTTTGCATTTTTACTCCTCCTAACTCAACAACTTCAGACTGATAGTTGCTATGAGGTATACTATGTAGCATGTCGTTAATACTGGATATGTAGAATTTATTAAATTATTCAGCCAATAGTTTTGGGTTTTTACACATTTCATTTTCGAATTGAATTTCTTTAAAATATTCGTATTTACTAGATACTAAAGATTTCAGAGACTGCCACATTTTCTTTGGGTCGTTCTTGCATTTATAAATTTTTTCCTCATAAAACTTGCATTTTTCTTGTCTGATTATCGCGACAACATCGCTTCCACTAGTTTTATAGTTAACCAACTATTTTGATTATTACTTATTTTAAAATTTTTATATTTCCCGTCTCTATCCTTAATAGCCTCTAATACCCTAGCATTGAACCACCCCTTATATGTATTTCGAATTATGACCTCTTTTTTGGACAAATGTCATCTAATACTTTCAAAAGACTACCATACAAAAATCATATTTTTTATTTATATCAGGTTCCCTTATAATTAACTTGTATATTATTTAATTTAATCTTTAATAAATGATCACTATGTTGTTTACCTCTAAAAATACATTTCTTTGGTGCACTGCAGTCTAAAATATCAATTTCTATAATACAATGATCAGATATAACTGGAGCGTCTAAGACTTTAGCGACAAGATCAGAATTATTTGTAAATACGTCAACACTTTCAACTTCAAATGAATAAATTGTAGCTGATTAAATTTCCTGTAATTTGCATGGTAAAACGTATTTTTTGACCCCCATTGGTACTGAGTTACAGAGTTTCGAAAAAGTGCAAAATTTCTGAAAATCATAAAAAACTGCTGAAAAGGCTGGTTTTCGATATTTATTTTCCATTTTTCAACATATTTAATATGTTGGACTTCTAATAGACTTGTGGTATCTACTTCTATTTGCATAGGTTCAACTACCCCCTCCCCTTCCCCATAACTGAATCGAATCACCCACTTCATACAATTCAGTTGTGTCCGAGCCCTTGAAGGCGTGTGGTTGTTCGTTTCAATGTGAATGATATTGACAGCCCTAGCCTCCACTTCCTACAAAAACATCTATTTCGAGAAGAGTGGGAGAGGTAATGTCCCATCATTATTATATTCAGCAGCTTCATGCAAGATCGGCCCACAAGATATTCTCTTTCTGCATGCAGTAAGTGGGTGCGACACCAATTCAACCCCCTTCGGACAAGAGAAGAAGAAGGTCTGCAGAATTTACGAGAAGAACACTTCCCTACATGACCTAGTAGCTGTGTTCCAAGATCCGGAAGCCACCCCCTGCCAGATTTCCGAGGCAGGCGAGAAGTGTCTGGGGACACTGTATGGAGGGAGCATGGAAAGAGATTTCCTTGATAACCTCCGATACCAATTTTTTACTAAATCGGTGTCCAAACCTAAACTCCAATTGGCTAAGCTGCCACCTACCAAAGACGCGGCCACCTACCATGTTTTCCGAACATATCTCCAGGTCCAAAGATAGCTGGGTAACAACATTGTACCGTCAGTTTGGGGGTGGTCGCTGACGAGACGAGGGGTCGTCTCCATCAGGACTACACGTAATGCAGCTCTAGACAACATATTGAACATCATCTTTTGTAAATGCAAAAAGGGAGTAGCAATGCAGCCTGCAGCTGCAAGAAAGCAGAACTGCGATGCTCCACCCTTTGCATGAACTGCTCGGGGCATGCATGCGAAAATTCGCCAGAACCTGATCTCCAGGACGAAGAAGCAGAAGGAAGCATGAAGAAGAAATGATTATGGACGCACTGCTAGACGATGAAGAAGATGAAACTCCGTACGGTGCCAAACGCCTAAAATATTAACTTTGCTTCATTAACATTTACTGTACATTTTCCTATTTTTGTTGAACCTATGCATATAGAAGTAGGTACCACAGGTCCATTAAATATGCTGAAAATAAATATCGAAAACCAGCCTTTTTAAAAGTTCTTTACGATTCTCAGAAATTTTGCACTTTTTCGAAACTGTAACTCGGTACTTATGGGGTAAAAAAATACGTTTTGCCATGCAAATTGCAGGAAATTTAATCCTCTACAATTTGGGTGTAGCACTACTGGATACTCACAAACATCATCCCAAAGTTTCATTAGGTTCGGACATTTTCTAAGGTACTGTCGTGAGCAGAAAAAAATAGGACAACTTTTTTTCCAATGTAAATCTGTCTTTATTTGAATATGTAATGAGTAGCCGAAATAAAACAGATATCACTTTTAATTTATTTTTTATTTTAATACTGTAGTTATTGCTATAGTAAATGATGGATGGTTAATGAGACAAATTGCACTGCGTTATAACATTAACAAAAATTTGGTGTGAAATATTTTAAGAATGTGGAAAATAAACGGTACGATTAGTAGAAATCCTGGATCAAAGGACAAAGGATATCCTACTTAACAAGAAACTAACTATTAATATTTCGTTATTTTATAGCTTCTATAAGTCTGTTTGCCATAGAATTAAATAATCATTAGTAATAATATTTTCCCATGCATTATTTATTATTTCCAGTAATTCTTTGGCATTCAGTGGTCTCACATTTCGTTTTTGGATACTTCTTACGAGTAGTCCACATACTTCTTTCACAGGGTCAAGATCTAGACTATGACTGGGCCAGTTAAGAACATTGATGTTGTTATCTTGAAACCAGTTAGTTACGGTACGAGCAGTATGAACGGAATAATTGTCTTGTTGAAATATGAACTCATTATTAGGAAATAATTGTGACACAGAAGGGAGCATAATATTGTCTAAAATCCTAATATACGTTTAACTATTAAATCGTTCCTCAATATGCCACAAAACACCAGGACCACGTGCCGATATCCAAGCCCACATATTGACGGAAAATCTACCACTTTTATCATTGTTAGATATATATTTCTCATCGAATCGAGTATTCGGAGGGCAGTAAACACGAATACGATCGCTGTGTGTTGACTGGAAAGTTTTTTCGTCTGTAAAGATTATATTGTTCCAAAAATTTACATCACGCGCTAAAAATTCAAGCGCAAATCCTACTCGGGCTTCTTTATGTTCAGCTTTAAGTAAGTGTTTCTGTGCTGCTGCATGACAGCGTAGCTCCGATTCTCTTAATCGCCGGCGACCAGTATTACTCGATCCAGGAAAATTCGTTTCTTCAGCAGCCTGAATAACTGAGTAAAATGGATTTTTTTACTAAAGCATCTACCAATTGCAAATCTTGTTGTTGAGTTGATATCCTTCGTCGCCCTGATCCACGATTTCTACTAATCGTACCGTTTCTCGATTCTCCACTTTCTTAAAATGTTACACACCGAATTTTTGTCCATATTATACCGCAGAGCAATTTGTCTCATTGGCCATCCATCTTTTGATTTAGCAATAACTCCAGATTTAACTAAATCGCTTATATGAGACATATTAGTTTTTTGCACACTTGCAATAAATTATGACAACTAACTGACAATGTCACAAAAATTAAAGTTAGATACACACAACTAGATTTTAGCAAAATACCGTTATAAGACGTCCTATTTTTTTTGCTCACGACCGTACCCCCCAGATTTGACTCTATGACGACTGGCCTCTATAACTTGTTTAACTAAGATATTAGACGTTTAATAACCCAAAACCGGTATATGGTAGGGGTAATATATGGGATATTTTCGAAATCAGGAAAAAGCATCATGCCAAAAATTTAATAATATACAGGGTGTCCCATTAAAAAAATATATAATTCTTTTGTATCATCTGAAATCTGCTGCTGTCTTTTTGATAGCATTTTAACAAAATTCAGTCATTACCACACAATTTTTATTTAAAACTTTTTTTCTATAGGCAACAATAACCCGGTATAAATTAAAACCAAATAGAGAAGTGTAGTGCAGATATAATTGTCAACATGTTAATTATCGACGTGATTACGTTTTTATAAATTTTATTAATAATTTATTATTTATTAGCAATAAATGTAGGAATTATATTGCGCAATAATTATGGTTTATAACTTTTTTTAATTAAAAGCATGTGGTTATGTGGTTTATTTTAATGATATTTAATATTTTAACTACTTAGGTACCTACTTAATTATTAGTTTCCCTCACTAGGAATGAAAATAACAAAACCAATAAATAGTAATTACATAATAATTAAGAAAATCGGTAAAAGTATTTACACAAAACTTCCTATAATATCCTAATTGGAAAAAAAAAACTTCCTCATTCAAACGTCTGGATACCACCCTGCATATTAATTTGTCCAATACAGGACACTTCGCGTCTCTTGTAGGTAGCAACATCGCTGGAAATACCAAGAACAGGACAATTTACAAGAGGAAAATTCAGTACAAAACTTTGGAAATCTACGAGAAATGTCCAGAAAATGCCACGGGACAATTTGTATATCATTTGGGTTGTAACCAGTTTCTAAATTGTTGGAAAGGTAGGGGTGAGCCCCAGAACTGCGCCCCTGGCACCCTATTCAATCCTAAGTCTTTAGAATGTGACTTTCCGGATAAAGTAGAATGCATAACAGGTATTTTATCTGAGATAAACTGATAAAAGTAAATATTGCTAAAAATCCCAAGTAACAATTTAAGTTTTTTAATAACGTATGGAACTTTCATAATAACTGTTTATATTACTACTTATAAATCTATATTGACAGTAGTCATGGGAGTCTAATAAACTCAAAAAGGGCCCAAAGAATAACGATCCTTAGGAGGATGTCAAGGCTAAATGTTTAAAGCTATTATAAAACTTATTCTACTCATAAAGAACTTACCAAGTTATTTCTGTGAAAGAGTGGAGAGCTTGATAAAGCCTATAATTTGGTCTTAGACGAAAGGGTTTATTGACACTTTCATGATGCCATGAAGAGCTAAATCTGCCTTGAATAATGATCGTTAGAACTGTTTTATTTTAGAATATGTATTATTCCAATGATTCCAAATTTTCAATAACGCTCAATAATTTTTGAATTTTATGAAAATTCATAAATTTTATAAAAATACTGATTTCCAATGAAAAATCATTTTTTATTAGTGGAATAAATACCTATATTTGATTACACTTTTTAAAAAAATAGTTCAAAATCTCATCGTCAAAAATGAACACTGTAGGAAAGTCGCTTAAGGACTAAAACTGTTCTATTTTCGTTAAATAATTTTTAAGATCTTCAGATCTTATGAAAGTAATAAATAAATCATTAAGTACTTGCATAAGTATAAACAGACTCAATTTAGTTACCTACAAGTTCTTCCTGGCTTAGATAAATCAAATTAAACGTGAATGAATTCGCATAATCCTAGTTAAAATTTAATGCTCGCATGTATAGATCAATTTGTACTTGAATAAAGTCTTAGAATCCTCGTCAAAACTAAACTGTTTATCTGTTTGAGGCAGAACTAGAGTTTTAAAGTGGTTTTATGATTATTTGAACGTTTCCCGCCTAAATTTCTAACCAATCTGCTAATGATTGATCGATTGGAGTATCATTAAGAAGTTTTAAATAATTTCATTTAATTTTTCTTTCAAAATTGCCACTGCTTTCAATTTTTTTCCACTTGCTTGTTGGCGTTGATTTAGACATTCTGTATACGTGGCCTCAGAATTCCTCTGTCAAATTAATATATCATAACATCATTTTATTAAAAGATTTTAGTTTCATTTACGTATATTAAGAGCTAATAAGATTTATGGTGTATTTAATAAACGAGTCATTGATTTATTGCGTATTTTGACAAGAGACCGCTTCTTAGGAGTAGAAGGTTTTAAAAGAGGATACAGGAGATCTGTATGTATATTTTATGAAGCAATTTTAAAACCATTTGAACGTATTACAGTTTTATAGTTGCTTCAAGCGAGACTGAACAGAATTTAAATTGTTATTTGGGATTAGTTATAGCATTCCATTAACTTTCTTTCCTTTTGCGAGCTCTATACCATGGTCTACTGTCGTCAAAGAAATAACCAATGAATCTGCAAAATAACAGAAATAACTTGCATATTGCTGGAAATAAACTTTCACATCTGTGAAATTTACGTCAGAGGAATAGTCATAGGTTTTTTATTTTACTTATGATAAAGATAATTTTATTCGCTTTTAATAGTTTATACAGAATATGACATACAATGTACAGACTTTAGTAAACTAGTCACCACAAAACATTCAACATAAAATTAATAAAATAGGTATAGAGGTGAGCAAAATCAACAATTAAGGAACTCATCTATGTCATAAAATGTTTTTTCCACGACCGGGAGTAGAAATCGATTTCTATGGCATCAAAATTGTGACAGAAGTAAAGCATTTACTCCCTAGGGACGAAATAAGATAATAATTTCCCTAGGGGAGTTTTTATTTCATGCCCAATAGCTCATGCCAACTCTCATAATGTTTGGGTTCTGTAGTAATTGTGTTGTATTGTGTGTTCTGTGGGTAACAAGTTGAAAACTGCCGCACCGGCAGCTTCAACGATATCTTGCGGTTCTTCTTGGCTTTTCATACCAAAAATGCCAAAACTCAACTTTTGCACTCGACAAATGTATTTGTAAACAAATATCTGTTGCCATGATACGTTGAATGGAAATATCCCAAAGACTTCTAAATATTGTAATTTCGCTTCAATTTATTATGATTCTTTATTTTTGAAATAAATGTTTCTACTCCCGATCGTGGAAAAAATAGTATATACACCTCGGGAGGGACCGCCAATTTGCCCTCGATGTATTTGTTGCCCTCGGGCTTCGCCCTCGGGCCTCAAATTACACCTCAGGTTAAATAAGACGTTTCTCTCCCTTAGTGTATAATGTACTATAGTTTAGTATACTTTAACTTGGCGTGTGTATGTATGAGTTAATATTTCCGTACGATTTCATTTTCTCTTGTACACAAAGATCCAGAAATATTGTCCACGTAGACAATGTTTCTGGATTGTTGCTTTAACTTTGTGTACAATATGGGAGAAAATGAAATCGTACGGAAATATTAACTCATACATACACACGCCAAGTTAAAGTATACTAGACTATATTATCACACAAAAATTTTAAATATTTTATTCCTATATGACATGTTGCTGTCATTGTTGATACACTGACTAATTTTGTTAAAACATTTGGTACCAATATGTTTCGACCAATTTTCTCCCAGTGCAAGTTTGGAATATGGCTGATACAAATTATCCTTGTTTCTCGTGTCATACACATGAATATCACTATTTCTAAAGAATTCAGATTTATTTTTTTTATGTACATTATTAACTGGTAAATATATAAACTAGGCAAGGTAAGTATTTGCAAATCTTTAAATAGTGGTTTACAACTGGTTAAGGGGTGGATCTTACACGTGGTTCTTAAAACCCTTTTTTGATATTGAAATGTCCTATTAAAATATGAGGAATTTCCCCAGAAAATGAGTTCATTTGTAGATGAGACTGAACCAATCCATAATAGAGAGCTTTTAGGATGTTTATGGAGACGGTATCTCTCAGAGTTCTTATAATATAGCAGACAGTGCTCAATTTTGTGCAAACCATATTTATATGCGCTTCCCACGCAAGCTTTCCATCCAAGGTGACACCTAGGAACTTGGTAGTTGTTATACTCGGGATGGATTTATTTAAAATTTTAAGGTACAGATCATGGTTAGTCACAATATTTTTTGGCAGAAAACGTATATAGCATGTTTTATTTACATTTAAATTTAGTCCGTTGTTGCTACAGTAATGACTCATTTTCTGTGATGCATTCTTACTATTTATGACAATTTGTTCAATGGAGTTATGGGACATTAGCATATTTTTATCATCTGCATATAGAACAAGTTGATTTGAAGTGATACATGTTTTGGGTATATCGTTAATAAAAATTATAAAAAACAGAGGTCCCAGAATCGAGCCTTGGGGCACTCCCAGAATTATATTTCTAGTTTTGGAGTTAACGCCATCTACAACAGTAGTTGCGTGCGATTTTGTAGATATGAGGCTGCCCAGCTGTATGGTGCCCCTCTTACTCCAATGCCCTCTAATTTTGTAAGTAACAAACTATGATCTATAGTATCAAATGCACGACTTACATCATAAAAAGGACCTAAGACGTGACGCTTGTTGTCAGATAGATAGCAAGATAGCAGTATTGGTGGATTTATTTTTTTGAAAACCATTTTAGACATTTGAGATCAAGTTAAAATTCTCTAGATAATTGGTCAGTCTTATGTAATATGACCGTTCAAAAATTTTAGTAATTTGACTTGGTATGCATACGGCCCTATAATTAGTAATGTCTGTTGTGGGACCTTTGTTTTTATATACAGGTATACATTTGGATTTTTTTATGTTGAGAAATACACCAGCTAAGAATGATTCATTTACTAAGTATGCTAATGGCTCATTAATAATGTCTTTTACTGATTTCATCACTTTTCCGTTGATATCATCGATACCAGCGGCCGGTTTCCCAATTATTTTACTTATTTTTTGTGGTGTCGTCGGTGTGAGAAAAAACTGGTACTTGTCTTTTCAATGTTGACATTACAGTTAGGTTTTGATTGATTTGAGACAAGATTTATAATCATTGATAAAATTACTCTTCTCCATGGCATTTGATATTAAAATACCCTGGTTATCACATACGTCTATGGATGGCTTCTTTTCATTGATTGACTTGGATTCGTTAATAATTTTCCAACTATCCCGCATTATAATGTTGGAATTAATTAGGCGTTGGTCGTTACATTGTTTCTTGTGCTGCTCCACTAAGTTTTTGTACATAGACTTAAACTGCATATACCTTTCAGTATAGGCTGGATTATTTAATCTATTCCTAATGCTGTTCATTTCACACAGTTGACCATGCATTGACTTAATAGCGGGTGTAAGCCACTTTTTATTCTTGAATTTATTAAAAGATTTCATAATAGGAAAAGCACAATTGTAGTGAAATAAAAAGGTACTATAGAATGCAGTGAAGATGTTATATTCAACAAAATCCCGGTTAATTCTATTAAATTGTAGATTCTTTCGTTATTTTTTAAAACAGTAATAGTTGTGGTAGAAAGAAAATCCAAGAAAGGAAGGAATATTTATTTTTGAAATTTCGACTTGTAACACGAAATTTAAGAAAACTTCGAGTTGTAAGTGGAAGATTAACACAATTTCGAGTTATAAGTCGAAATTTAACAAATCTACGAGTTGTAACAACACGAAATTTAAGAAATCCTCAACTTATAAGCTGAGGATTAGGTTAATAAAACATAGTGAAATTGATATAATTTGTGAGTGAAGTTGTCTATTGCACTGGGTTGCACAAGTACGGAAGAGCTGAGGGGTCAAAGTTACGCTTTTATTTGTTGTCTCAAGATCACGACTTTTATCTCAAAATCTTGACTTTTTCTCAAGATCTTGACTTTTATCTCAGATCTTGACTTTTATCTCAAGATCTTGACTTTTATCTCAAGATCATGATTTTTTCCCTGCTCAAGCAAACCCACAACTTCCAGCAGATATGGTTCCAGCAGGATGAAGCACCATCACATTACCGAATCGATGTCCGGCAATACCTCAACTGAACATTTCCAAATCAGTGGATAGGGAGGCGAGGATCGCGCTAGAATGACCAGTACGTTCTTCTGATCCTACACCCTTAGATTTATTTCTATGGGAATATGTGAAAAGTATGTATACAAAACTAAGCAACGAGATATAGCTGACTTAAGAAGAAGAATAACGGATGTGGTTAGGTCGGTCACGCCTCAAATATTGGAAAACGTTAGAAGACATTTCTATTTACGATTAGGATGCTACCAAGACGTTCAACTCATTTTGAATATTTTCTACATTGAAATTAATTTTTTTTAGTTTGCTACTACCACTCGAAGGGGGATGAATTTAGGGATGAAATTTGTACGTTGCAGGATGTTACTTCAGAATCCGAAATCGACGTGTCTCGGGATTTTTTATAAATATGCACAATAATTGAAATACTGAATTTATTCCATTTGGCTATTCCACACTGATTACACATTGATACTATTAAAATACAAATAAAAATGATGCTTTTAAAGTAAAACTAGCAGACCAAGAGCTATTGAATTTTTCAGTGAGCTTCTGAGAACCTCCTTCAACTCATGGTGCGTAGTCCTGTTTAAGGAAGCAACTCAACGCTGATTCCAAGTTCCGGCGGTGGGGGCGTTTTCAAATGACAGCTGTTTGTCACAAATCAATATCTTTGGTATCTAAGAACCACTTTCAAAATGTCAAAATATTTGAACACTACACTCGAATACACTACTCGACGTGCGTTTCGCTAACCATATCAACATCGTCGTGAGACGAATAAGACTGATTTTCAGTTTTAATCATGTCCTGATGACGCTAATATGGTTAGCGAAACGCGCGTCGAGTAGTGTTCAAATGTTTTGACGTATCGTAAGAGTGGTTTTTAGATACTAAAGATATTGATTTGTGCAAAATAACTCCCATTCAAAAATGCCCCTATCGCCAGGACTGGGAACTAGCGTAGAGTTGCCTCTTTAAACAGGACTACGCATCATAAAAGTTGAAGAAGGTTCTTAGACGCTCATTGAAAAATTCAGTAGCTCTTGGTCTTTAGAATGATAACTTTAAACTATATCAATAGATAAAATCGAATTAAATTCACTCCTCAATTCGAGAAATGGGTCGTTTTTCGTTGAAATTTGCAGTATTGGCGAAAATGTGTGTGGTACAGGTTTTGTTTCCCAACCTTTTCTTTCATTAAAAGTAATATTTATATTACCAGTCAACATATTTATTTGATTCTAAAAATGAAAGACTTTCGTACGGTAAATACGTATATGGTAAAAAGAATCAGAAATTATTTAATTATCATTCATGTCAGTATCTGCAAAAGTCAAGATCTTGAGAAAAAGTCAAGATCTTCAGATAAAAGTCAAAATCTTGAGAAAAAGTCAAGGTCTTGAGATAAAAGTCAAGATCTTGAGAAAAAGTCAAGATCTTGAGTTAAAAGGCAAGATCTTGAGATAAAAGTCAGGATCTTGAGATAAAACTCGATATCTTGAGATAAAAATCGAGATCTTGAGACGACAAATAAAAGCGGAGCTTTGACCCCTCAGCTCAGTAGACTTACACTCACTCAACGAATTAATAAGTTTTGGTTTCTTAAATACCATGTTATAATGCGAACTTCTCCTAAATTTCGTGTTGCAACTCGAAGCTTTTTTAAATTTCGTGTTGCAAGTCGAAATTTTGTTAATCTTCGATTTATAACTCGAAGTTTCCTTAAATTTCATGTTACAAGTCGAAGAGTTGTTAAATTTCGACTTATCACTCAAAATTTTGTTAATCTTCGACTTACAACTCGAAGTTTTCTTAAATTTCGTGTTACAAGTCGAAATTTCAATAATAAATATTTTGTGGCCCCTCTACGCCTTCGTAAAAAATATATGTTAAAAAAGAATAAGATAAGAAAAGTAAGTACGGTGTTTTGTAGGTCCCCGACAGAACACCCTTTATACTTCACGTGCTCAAAAATCTCTCGCTCAAGCATTATGCCCAAAGGAATTCAGCGGGTTAATTCCAAACTACACGGATTGCTCCAAGTTCCTTAGTTGTAATAATGGCCATCATAATTCTATGGACTGTCCCCCTGGTACACTTTTTGACATCAACCAGAACGTTTGCGACTTTCCATACAAGTCGACCTGCTTCAGCGGCAAGTACTCCGTTTATGGTAACAGCAGCGGATTTGAGGGTGGTCAGCAAGAAAATTTACACTTTGGTCAAAGTAGCCAAAGCTACCATGGCCACAGTGGCCACGGACTGAATCAGTATGGTGGACGAGGACAACAACAGGGAACACACGCAGGTTATAATTTTTATAGTTTACATATCGTAATTTTTTCCTTATTTTTTTAAATTTTGGTAGGTACTGAGATATATCAATACTACATATAATAGGTTCTCTTTGTTTAATAGCGTATATAAGACTAACTGACTTACTCAATAATAACGCATTGTATGGTTATTGAGTAAATCCCATAAAAACACGCTCAAAAATAATTCATTTTCAAAAGGACGAAAACGGGTGAAATAGAAAGTGGAGTTCCCCAAGGTTCAATATTTGGGCCTCTTCTCTTTTTACTTTATGTTAATGAATTGCCAACTGTCGTTGAGAAAACAGATTGCACATTGTATGCTGAAAATGCTTATCATAAGTACACAAATCGCTGATGGCCTTCATTTTAAAGTAAATCATAGCATTAACCAAATTTCTAATTAATGTAAGTTAAATCAATCAATCAATCAAATCAATTTCTTACAGATAACGTGTAAAGTATCCGTTCACATTCTTTTCTACACATGGACGGTCTTGAGCAAAAAAAATAGGACAAGTCTTATAACGGTATTTTGCTAAAATCTAGTTGTGTACATCTAACTTTAATTTTTGTGACATTGTCAGTTAGTTGCCATAACTTATTGCAAGTGTGCAAAAAATAATATGCCTCATATAAGCGATTTAGTTAAATCTGGAGTTATTGCTAAAGCAGAAGATGGATGGTCAATGAGACATATTGCACTGCGTTATAATATTGACAAAAATTCGGTGTGTAACATTTTAAGAAAGTGGAGAATAAACGGTACGATTAGTAGAAATCCTGGGTCAGAACGACGAAGGATATCAACTCAACAACAAGATTTGTAATTGGTAAATGCTTTAGCAGAAAATCCATTTTACTCAGTTATTCAGGCTGCTGAAGAAACGAATATTCCTGGATCGAGTAGTACTGGTCGCGGGCGAGTAAGAGAATCGGAGCTACGCTGTCATGCAGCAGCACAGAAATACTTACTTAAAGCTGAACATAAAGAAGTTCGAGTAGGATTTGCGCTTGAATTTTTAGCACATGATGTAAATTTTTGGAACAATGTAATCTTTACAGACGAAAAAACTTTCCAGCCAACATACAGCGGTCGTATTCGTGTTTACCGCCCTCCGAATACTCGATTCGATGAGAAATATATATCTAACAATAATAGAAGTGGTAGATTTACCGTCAATATGTGGGCTTGGATATCGGCACGTGGTCCTGGTGTATTGTGGCATATTGAGGAACGATTTAATAGTGAAACGTATATTAGGATTTTAGACAATATTATGCTCCCTTCTGTGTCACAATTATTTCCTAATAATGAGTTCATATTTCAACAAGACGATTGTTCCGTTCATATTGCTCATACCGTAACTAACTGGTTTCAAGATAAACATCAATGTTCTTAACTGGCCCAGTCATAGTCTAGATCTTAACCCTGTGGAAGAAGTATAGGGGACTACTCGTAAGAAGTATCCAAAGACAAAATGTGAGACCACGGAATGCCGAAGAATTACTGGAAATAGTAAATAATGCATGGGAAAATATTATTACTAATGATTATTGTATTCGGTTATTTAATTCTATGCCAAACAGACTTATAGAAGTTATAAATAGAAATAGTGCAATAACGAAACATTAATAGTTAGTTTCTTGTTAAGTAGGATATCCTCTGTCCTTTGATCCAGGATTTCTACTAATCGTACCGTTTATTCTCCACTTTCTTAAAATCTTAACACCAAATTTTTGTTAATGTTATAACGCAGTACAATTTGTCTCATTAACCATCCATCATTTACTATAGCAATAACTACAGCATTAAAATAAGAAATAAATTAAAAGTGATATCTGTTTTATTTCGCCTACTCATTACATATTCAAATAGAGGCAGATTTACATTAGAAAAAAAAGTTGTCCTATTTTTTCTGCTTATGACAGTAAATGTCCAGAAAATAAACTATTCTATTCTATTTGGCCGTCTATGTACATTTAAAGCAAAATCCTTCAAAGTTCTCAACTGGTTTCAAATATTTCATTTTATAGGGCAAATTAGATTAAGAGATTAAAGCATTGTAAGAATTTATTTGCCCTTTCTTTGTCCTTAAGTGTAAGTGGTAAAGTTTGCTCGGAAAGAAGTACACAATCAGAAAAATAACTTTTGATTTTAGGTGGCACCTATTACCAAGCATCTTACGGGCAAAGTTCTCCCAGCCAGAACTGCAATCCTGAGACTCAGATCTGTACCTATTCTTCACATACACCGCACCAGCCAGGTTATGTTGCCGGTCAACAGTCCTACCAAACACAGTACGGAGGCACACATGGGCCTGGACTAGGATACCAAAGTCACAACCGCCAGTTCCACCAAACTCATTATGGTTCCACGGTTGGTGGAGGCGGTCAAAACTCAGCCAGTGGGCAAGGCCAGTTTGGGCAAACTTACCAGGGGCAAAACGGACAGTACTACCAAACTAATTATGGTTCCACGGTTGGCGGAAGCGGTCAAAATGCAGCCAGTGGGCAAGGTCAGTCTGGGCAAACTTACCAGAGGCAAGACGGGCAGTACTACCAAACGCATTACGGGTCCACGGGTGATGGAAGCGGTCAAAACGTAGCCAGTGCACAAGGTCAGTCTGGGCAAACTTACCAGAGGCAAGACGGGCAGTACTACCAAACGCATTACGGGTCCAGTACTAAAGGAGGCGCAGGTTTTGGCATTGGCGACACACAAGACCAGAATATAAATTCCAAGTTGGACTTTGGACAAAGTGGAAGCGGAACAAGGTAGAGACATAGGCTTTACAAATTCGGGCAACTTTTAACGTCATTGCAAATCTGTCCGAATATATGAATGAATTAATGAAGTTTATTTATCTCCGGTATATTACACATGTCACAGTTTGAAGTAAAAAATTAAGATAAATCGAACATTTTCAAAAAACGCATAAATATCAAGATAATAAAATAAAACTATAAATATACGTTTTTCCGGAAAACTAAAGGTAATACTGCAAATCTAATAGCATGGCCGTATGGAAATTCAACTTTAAACACTTTTGTTCTTATGATTTTTTTTTAAATGCATAGATAGTGAGATAATCAAAGAAAACTATACAGGGTATCTCACCGGGAACTGAATCGATCGATATAAAGAAAAGTACGCAACAGAAAATTTTGAAAATTTAGATAATTACTAATGTCGGTGTGGCCAATCCAACTAAAATAATTACAAGCAGCCGGCACTTCCGTTTATACCGAAAGTCGATACCAACTTGCTTATTTCAAATAGAATACGCTATATATTTTAGAGTTTTCGAAAAGAGCATAAAATTCTGAGTCGAAAATATGTAGCATATCCTATACCTAAACCTAGCTGTTTCAGAGATATTTGACATTTTATAGAAAATTTGACAGGTATGCAACGGTTTGCAAGAATCGTTATAACTTTCTTCGTGTAAAAGATCCTCATTTGCTTCTTGTCACATAAAAAGAACATAAGAAGAACTACGTTCTACAACTGAAATAAATTCAATAATATCATACCAAGTGCTCCGTTTTTCGCGTTACATTTTGTCAACTTCAAACCGCGAGAACTTGTTTAGGTCAAATGGAACACCCTATATTTTTTTACGTCAAGTTGCGTAAAATTGAATTCCCTTTTTTCTGATATTAGCATTGTGGGGTTTAAAGTTACAACTTTTTGAAATATTTGCGATTTTATTAGAAATTCATGAATTGTTGTAATCATTTCATCAGAATAGCCATGATTAGAAACAATCAGTCATTATCTTATGTCAAAAAATGCCACGACGTTTAAATTATACCAACGAAAACTTTTTAAATTGGTTTATTATTTGTGGAGAATGTGATAAAGTAATATCAAGAACTTGCAGCATATTTGCTACTCGATATCCACAAAAACGCAAAATAATACTAATACTGTAACATGTGTGTTAATCGAATTGAAGATATGGCATGAATTAAAATAGCAGAGATAAGATCAATTTAAAATATTATTTCATTTTAATTTAATAATTGCTCAAAATTCCGCCCGCGAACCTCGACACATTTTTCGCACCTTCGGATTAGTTCCTCATGGGTGTAGCTCTTCTAATTGAATCCTGTGATATGTTTTGAAATGCATTTTTTACTCTTTGCATACAATCTTCAATGGTTGTTAATGGGCTCTCATAAACTTTATTTTTAATAGTTCCCCAAATGAAATAATTCAGAACTGATAAATCGGGAGAGCGAAGAGGCCATAAGGAAAGTCCATTATTGGCAATCCATTGATCATAAAAAGTTTTTTGTAAATAATTATTAATTAAATATGCGTTATGTGGGGTAGCACCGTCGTGCTGATAAAAAATGTTTCTATGTTCGGCGAGAGGTAAATTTTCTAAATAGTTATTATTCAAATTTTGATATTCAGATATCTTTCACCTAAAAAAAAAAAAAAAAATTTACCTATACATATTAGCAGAAGAGAAAATTTAATTTACCGTTTAAATTTTCCTGATAAAATTGTAATGCCACCACTCTATTGTTTCTTATAGCACAGTAAACATTGAACTGCCAACTTTCCTGAAAGTTTCGCTCTCTGAACATATGAGGATTTGAGTCACTCCAATAATGCGAATTGTGTCTATTAAAAAGTCCATTTTTAGTAAATTTTGCTTCATCTGTCCACATAATATTTCCCAAATAAGAATCGTGACCCTCAAACCTTATTAGAATAAACTCATAAAAATTCTGTCTTCTTAGGAAATCTGTTTCTTTTAATCCTTGAACCATATGGAATGAAAACGGGTGAAACTTATGTTTTAATAATATTCTGTGAATTGAATTCTTGCATAGTCCCGATTCCAGAGCATCTTGTCTTAATGACATCCTTGGAAATGCATGAAAATATCCTAGAATGACTATTTCAATGTTTTCGTCATCAACAATAGGCTTTCTTCTTTGCATTTTTGCCTTGACAGAGCCATAATTTTTAAAATTTTCCAGTATGCGTTTTACAGTGTTTGGTGACGGTTTCCGTTTTTCTGGATATCGAGTAGCAAATGTGCTCCAAGTTCTTGATATTACTTTATCACATTCTCCATAAATAATAAACAAATTTAAAAAGTCTTCGTGGGTGTGTTTAAACGTGCTGGCATTTTTTGACATAAGATAATGACTGATTTGAAATAAGCAAGTTGGTATCTACATTAGTAAGTATCTATATTTTCAAAATTTTTTAATGCATACTTTTCTCTATATCGATCGATTCAGTTCCCGGTGAGACACCCTATATATGTATATAAGATAGTTTTCCGGTTTTCCGCAAAACTAAAAGTAAAGCTGCAAATCTAATGGCACGGTCGTATGGAACATTCAACTGTAAACACTTTTAGTTCTCATAATTTTTTTTGAAAAAATGCATAGATAGAGAGATAATCAAAGAAAACCATAAATATACATATTTATATACTAGTCTTTCGTTTTCTTTTTTGTTAAATATATATATATATATATATATATATATATTATATATATATATATATATATATATGATGCTCTCCCGCGTCGATGGTCGACTCCTCCAGGAGTGACGGTGGTCTAAACGACGTTTCGGCAGAATCTCATCTACCATCTTCAGGTTCTCGCTGAAAGCTGCCTACTGCTGCTCCTCGTTGCTCGAACTGAACTTTCAGCGAGAACCTGAAGATGGTAGATGAGATTCTGCCGAAACGTCGTTTAGACAACCGTGACTCCTGGAGAAGTCGACCATCGACGCGGGAGAGCACCCGGAGGTACAACAACACTTCATTTAAAACCCGCGAAAACCTAAAAAACAATATATATGTATATATATATATATATATAAGAACATGTTGCGACAGGTTTGGAATTTCTTAAGTATTTTTTTCCGTGATCAGATCATGTTTTTACATAGTGAGTCCAAATATTCAAAATTTTCTCATTTGGCCGCCATCTTGAGCTTCGTTTACTGTATTAACCTGTCTTTAATTGCCATATTTAGCCTATCCCTAAATTATTTTAAAGTACTTTTTCCAGGCCCAGTGGAAGTACACAATACGCCAACATCGGCAGACAAAACTATGGACCAACCAGATGCACGTTTGGAACGCAAAACTGCGATCAAAATTTTGGGCAAAGCCAACATTCTCAGACCACAATTACCGACGAAACTAGCTGCAACCCGAGAATTCAAAATTGTGGTGGAACCAATGCAAATGCCCAAAGTATTTACAGTCACTCATCCGGCCCATATTGCAACCCACGAACTCAAAACTGTGGTGGATCCCAGCACCCAGGAACCAATGGTCAAGCTCAGGTTGTTTCATCTGGACAGCAAAACTATAACAAAGTTTGTAATATAAACGATCCAAATTGTCACAGAAATCAAGGCAATGGAGTCACCCAGACAAATATTAGAAAAAATAATAAACCCAAGTGTCCGGATAACTTCCAGGGCATAACAAAACACCCAACTGATTGCAAGAAGTTCTTGAATTGTGCCAATGGTCAAACGTTTATCCAAGATTGCGCCCCGGGCACCTTGTTTAATCCCAACCTTGGCAATTGTGATTTTCCATACAACGTCGAATGTAACAATACAGAGGAAGCAACAGATACAACAGACACTTACAGTGACAACGATGATAGGCAAACAACTCTTTATGATCATGCGACACGCTATGGACAAAATGCTGGCCATGGTATTTACAATAAAATTGTAGTTAGGGTATTGTCCGCTGAAATGATAAATTTTTTTAGGATAGGGTAATATTTTGAGAAGGACACGGTTTTGATGATAAAGCCTGCAATATTAATTTCAAATAAAAATACTTCGTGGATTAGGCCTATTGGGGAAACCACAAAAAACGCGTCAACGGCGATGTGGAAATGATTTATCAAAATAAATAATAATGTAATAAAACTATATTGAGACGTGTCTTTATTATACATAAAGTACTGGTCATGTTGTCACCAGTAAAATAATTACTATTTATTTATCTGAAGGATAAATAGATAATATTGGCCATTTGCGTGATCGTCTAGTTTTATAAGTTTAGGACCCAAATTACATTGTGTGTGTAGTACCCTTTTTAATTACCCCATGTTCGTTTATATAAAGTTTGTTATTACTTGTTTCTGTATGATTCTATATACCTGAGAGAACTAATCACTCTGTTATTTTAAATAACATGTAAGTTTGTACACACTGTTTATCAATTGAGAAACCTCACTATTCAGTTATGTTATTTAGTTCAGGTGTTATTACTCAAGCTTTACGGTCAATTTATAGTTGAAATTTGTTTGCTATTTTATTTGATGGAAATGAGACCATTTATTTAATTAATTATTTGTATGGCTAGGAAGGTAAAGTGGAAAGAAAAAAAAACAGTAATTGATGGGAAAAATGGTCACAAAAAAACATATTATTTTATAATAATTGATGTGGCAAATACCCGGACATGAAGTCAAAAACAATCCAAATATTTGAGACAATTATCTAAATATTACAATAGAAAAACTTACGTCGCTATAGTAATGACCATACTATACATATTTCAAGGTTGTCATGCAATAACAAGAACCAGGTAATACAATCGTATGCTGTTATTTTGTAGTTGTAATTAAAGAGGGGGCAAATAGGCCGATTAAAATATGATTGAAATTGACAAACGCTATGATAAAAACAAAACTTAATGCAAAACAGGGGACAAGAATCATGTCACGTTCGTGCATCATAAAATATAAGTGATAAATGAGAATTAAATACTCGTGTATAATATCAGAGAATGTTGAAGAAATATCCTTTAACTGATCATACAAACGGTAACTACCAAATTGTATACAACTGTTCAAGAACGGAACACGGGGTGGGTAGATGTAATTCAAACAGACGAGACGTCGCGGTTCAGTACTCGGCGAAAAGTAAACCACCCAGAATAAGAGAAAGTTCGTGGGCCAATGACCCAGTACTGACCGATGGCCTGTACAGTTTGTAGTGCGCAAGATAATTAAGTGGATGGATCGTTATTAGACAATCATAGAAAACCAAATAGCCACCGGTGAGAAACCACATTCTCGCGATTCACACCGACGAAGATGTAGTTTGTAATATCGTTTGGCTCGTAGTTTAGACGGCCGATTTAGTGAAAATAACCACAAAATAATTTATTAAGCCCGGCGAACTATAAAAAGTCGAGACGAGGATTAAGTGTTTTCCCTTCAGGTGCCCTCTGTCTCTTGTTGAGCAGCGTGGTCTCCTTTTATATTGCTCAAAACTTGTATCTTTCTGTCCTTTGCATGCTTAAGATAGAAAAAGGTAGGCGATTCCACCCTATGTGATGCGACAGAAGTACTTGAAACTTATCTCGCCCACTGTAAACAAACACTATTGCTTGGCTCAATTTTAGTTGATTCTTTCGCAAAAATGTGTCGTTTATGTTGCTCTAAGAGAATGTAAATTTAAATGACTTTCTGGCAACTTATGTTCATTATTTAATGGCTAAATAAACGTAAAAAGAAATGAATTAAATGCAATAATTACTTGAATTTGGAAAAGTAAAAAAGAAAACTTATATGCCCTAGATATGGGATGTTTCAATATATACAGGGTGTCGCATCAGAAACTGCATCGATCGGTATAGGGAAAACTACGCGCCAGAAAATTTTGAAAATTTAGGAAGCTACTAATGACAGTACAGCCAATTCAACTAAAATAGTTACAAGGTTCTGGAACTTCCAGTTATATCGGAAGCCGATACCAACTTGTTTATTTTAAATGGAAGACCCTATACAAAATTCTGAGCTGAAAATATGTAGGATACCTTATGTCCAAACACAGTAGTTTCAGAGATATTTGACATTAAAAAAAATTGGCAGGTGTAATGATCGATAGCCGCGTGAGTTAAGGCGAGAGATGGCAATCGCGATTAAGCACACGGCTGTCGCGCCACCGGGTTCGAATTCTGGCTCCCGGCACTGGCACTGTCGGTGAAAATGGTTGTATGTCCACGTTATTTCAATGTGTAGCCCTCTTCCGCAAAAGCCTCTGGCTTCTGGAATTGGGGGTTGTCTAATTTCTGTGGTGTGGTGTTTATTTATTTATTTACA
This sequence comes from Leptura quadrifasciata, assembly GCA_963675555.1. Taxonomy (NCBI): domain Eukaryota; kingdom Metazoa; phylum Arthropoda; class Insecta; order Coleoptera; family Cerambycidae; genus Leptura; species Leptura quadrifasciata. Next base: position 14,866,832 of record OY776680.1, on the reverse strand, counting down.
ATAACCTTTATAACTTTCTTCGTGTAAAAGATACTCATTTGCTGTTTGGCATGTAGAAATAACAAAAGGAGATCTGCACTCTACAATTGAATTACATTCAATAATAGTATATCAAGGGTTTCATTTTTGATGTTACGTTTTGTAAACATCAAACCGCGAAAATTTGTTTAGATCAAATAGAACACCCTATATTTCTTTACATCAAGTTATGTAAAATTAAATTTCTTTTTTCTGGTATAAGCATTATGGGGTTTAAGTTACAGTTTTTTGAAATATTTGCGATTTTTTTAGAAATTCAAGAGATATTAGCAAAAATTAGCCATGATTAGAGACAATCAGTAATGTCAGTCATTCTCTCCTCCGCTACGCAGCAACAAAAGAAAAAATCGGGTCCTACCCAAACTGTTACCCTAAATGTAACATTTCAATGAACAATATACATAATAATGTAGTACCGCTATTTTTGGGCACTGACAAATATATATGTTTGCGTGGATCAGGGAGAGATAACTTCTCATAGATCTGAAGATATGCATGTATTTTAGAAGCACCCTGTTCATACAGGCTGCCCCAGAACGCGCACCCTACTACAGTTACATTTGCAACTAGAAAATCAACTTTTCCTTCTGATCAGATATATTTCAATTTCAGGAAACATCAGACAGGGGACCACCGAAATTCCACGTACTCAAATCACTTACCATCAAGATCATGGACAAAGCTTCCACCAAGGCCAAAACCAAGGAACTCATCACGCGCATGGAATATACATTCAATCTCAGAGACCTCCCAGCCAAGGTTATGGAACGCCCACCGAAGGATATGGCAATTATGATCAAAGTTATAACCAAGATTTTGGCAATTACCGACCTACTACACCTAGGCCAGTTCAAGTAACTAATAACCTGGGACGAGGCTATGACTACGGCCAGGCTGTAACGGATACTAATCGAGGTCAAATTGGGATTGTAACCAGACCGGTTAACGCTCAAGTGAACCAGGATTCTAAGGCTAAGAACGTTGCCGATCAAAATCTCCAGCAAAGCATCGACTACGTTGACGTGTTTGATCCAGACGAGCAGAAAAATTACGCGTTTCGATCTACCACCCCTAGGAGTCTAGACAAATCTTGGCCACCACCATTCCCTTCGACTGATACAAATGCAGATTATGTTTTTGAGTACGACGACGGCGAGCCGGTGACTTTGGAGCCGGAGAATGTCTTCTACGCCGACAAAAAAAAGAAAGTAATTTGTGGCAAAGGCGATTTTTATTGTTCTGCGATAATGTGCATTTCGAAAACTATGGTGTGTGATGGTCACAGGGTATGTTAAACAGCAAAAATATTTAATTTTTTTTTAAAATGACAAACTTTTTTTGGGAATTTTTTTCTACCGAATTTGGTTCCATTTTCTCGGAAAATGCGAAGTTATGTTGAAAAATGTCTTATATGCAAGTTTTAGATTTTTTATTATCTACAACTTTTGTGAAGGATATTTTCCGCTAGGAGGTCACGTTTCGCCGAAAATCGCAAAAAATCACTTCACTTTCAACCCCATTTTACAATTTCACTTTATCTTAGTGGCTCAGTAGCTCAGTGGTTTAACGCTTACGTGTTAGGCTTGCAACTAAGGCGTCCCAGGTTCGAACCCTGGCTAGGGTGTGGGATATTTAGTGGTGATTTTCATGTGTTACCGAGTTGGAGGCAGTGGACTAGACGAGATTGTGTGAGAGACAACACGGCTAGTAGCTGTACCACTCCTGAGTTCGAGTCTCAGCTGCGGCAGATGGCAATGTCGCAGGGAACGGTTGAGTGGTGGAATAGCTAATGTTAAACTCCGCCAGGACGTAAATCTAAATAAGGCGTTAAAATAAAAAATAAAAATAAATAGATCTCGTATTTAATTTTTGTTTTTTCTCTTAATTATAACCTTAACTAAAATATCCAACTAGTTCTTGCCTGTTAGTATTTTTTTTACCCGTCAAAATCCGCCTTGGCACCAGTCTAATTGGCATTTCAGCGAAATAAGAATTTTAAAACTCACCTGCCACACGAACGTTTCATAAACGTTTTTAAAACGTCATAGTCGTTGATCAAACGTTTCACGGTTTCCACTACAGGTAAAGCATATTTTTCAGGATTGCCAAAATGGAAAAGATGAGATAGGCTGCCAGGATTACTTAGAAAGATTTACATGGAGAAAAAACTCTCAGTTAGACGTGTTGGAGAAACAAAAGTGGATCAACGTTAGTTATACGACGTGTGCTTTGCTTTGTATAGAAAATACCAAATTCGAATGCAGGTCCTTTAATTACAGGTGCGTGAATAAGATATTACATATTTGTTACGAACAGTCGCGGAACTACAAACGTACCCGATCTTAATCCACTAGAGTAATCGATAAAATACTGCTTAAACTTAATTTGTAAATCTTTTTTTTAGAAAAATCGACAGGACTTGTTTTCTAAGCGATTCTAATATAGGATTGAGCGGGGCGTTAAGGCTGTACTACCCTTGCGATTACTATGAACTGAAGAGCGCAACAGTCGACTGTACAAACCTCTACAAGTGCAAGAATGACAAATGTATTACGAGAGGGCAGCTCTGTGATGGTTTTGACGACTGCGGCGATAGGCAAGACGAAAAAAATTGCAAACCCGAAGATTTCGGGTACAGGATCAGGCTGACGGGCTCAAATGAAAGAAATGAAGGGAGAGTCGAGGTTACAGGTAGAGCAGAACGAAACGTTTGATAGCTTGAAATTGTTTAGCGGCCTTTAACATTTTCTTAACGCAGTGCCATTATGAAAGCTATTAACAGTTATTAAAAGCTATTAAATGCTGCTAGTGTCGATAAAATTAGTTTATTTACATAAAGTTTTTCCCTTACACTAATCTGGCACACAATGGTTTCAATATCATTGATGTACATTAAGTGGCGTTTTTTAAATCTTATTTACTCAACCGACATCAGTCAGTATTCCTCAATAATCCTATGTCATCTGGTCAATTAATTTTATCAGGTGTTCCACAAGGGTCCAACCTTGAACCACTGTTATTTGTTATTTATACAGCAGATATCTTTAACCAAACTGATCATTCTCATTTTGCAATCAATCGTATATTGGTGACACTCAGCTTCGGCAAGACTTTAATCCATCAGACATCACACTAGCTAACACGTAAATAAACGACGACATGATATTGTAAGGAACATAATTTGAAAATTAGACTAAAATTCACGATTTGAAGAACATACAAAGTTATTGTCGCAAAAAATGTATGCCAGAATGAAACTTTATATTCATATAGACACATTTTAAAATTTACTATTCACTGCAAGTTTCTGCCCTTTTAAAACGTATTGATATTGGATGAAGTGTTATTGATTTTTCAGCCTTTGGGAAAACTGGCTATATCTGCGACGACCAGTTCGGTATAAATGATGCCAACGTCATTTGCAGAGAATTGGGCTTCCAACTGGGTGCCGCTGACATTAAGGGGAATTCGTATTATGCTAGAGATCTAAAGGAAAACAACACCCTCTACATGATGGACGACCTTAACTGCTTCGGAAACGAGACTTCTTTGTTGAACTGCGGATTCGCAGGCTGGGGAGTTCATAACTGTAGGGATCAAGAGGTAAATACAAATGTTCTAAGTAAAATCTTCAAATCAATAATCATCTTGCTTTGTGACGTAGATCGCCGGAGTTATTTGCAAAACCCCGCAAGAGAAATGCGGAAAAGGCTATTGGAAGTGCGACACCGGTAATGAATGCGTTCCGTTTTCATTTGTTTGCGATGGTCTGTTTGATTGTACCGACGATTCCGATGAAGGCGCTCAACATTGCGAGGTAGGTATAATATCCGACAAACTGAACCATGTAATGCTTGATAAACATAATAGGTCTAGTTTTCGATCATTTTTTGCTTCTTGGCGTACTTTGATTACAGTCTGATTATTTAGTTTTTTCCGGAGTCTTTCAGGGTTCTACGTTGGGTCCTCTCTTTTTTTACTTGTATAATACGAGAAGACTCCAGCAAAGTGATTCATTAGCTCTGTAACAAACTGTAGTAGTTGACAGTTAGATTTAGGACTTTGTCTAAACTTCAGACCGTTAAAATTTTTAGGCTCCTACTGAAATGCGTTTGTCTAACGGAACGACCAATAAAGAGGGAAGGGTTGAAATTAAACACCACGGGATTTGGGGGACCATTTGTGACGACGATTTTAACGAGGACGCGGCGAAAGTGGTCTGCAAATATTTTGGCTTCCGAGGAACTGCCACGGTGAAAAAGGAGGCTTACTTTGGGCCAGGTTAGTAACGAAATAATTTCAAATTCTTGCCAACTTTCTTTAATTGATCCTCTGTTTATACGATATTAGGGGAAGGGCCTATTTGGCTGGACCAGGTAGCTTGCTATGGAAACGAAACTGAATTGCAAAAATGCACGCACTGGAACTGGGGCGAGCACAACTGCGACCACGGAGAAGATGTAGGCGTGATTTGCAGTAATGAGATTAGTTTAGTACCAGCACAAAGACATTCCAAAATTAGCAACAGGTACGAATCAAGTTCGTTAGGACCCGCCATTAGTTGCGGATTCCGGAAGGACAATCAGTTTTTAGAAAACGACTTGATCCATGCTAGAGTAGTCAGTGGATCTTTGGCAAGGAAAGGAGATTATCCTTGGCAAGTAAGTCAATAGGATTTAAGTATGGCGGGTCATGTGGCTCGATCATTTACATCTGGTGTTTTCAGGCGGCCTTAAGGGTAAAGGGAAAGGGTAAATCCGCCCATTGGTGCGGGGCCGTAATAATCTCCAACAGGTGGGTCCTAACAGCCGCGCACTGCCTGGAGGGCTACGCAAAAGGCGCTTACATCATCGTTGCCGGAGAATACAATACTGACGAAGATGAGGGCACCGAGCAACAGAAATATATAGAGGACTATTTTATTCACGAGAAATTTAGGAAGGGGCACAAAATGAACAACGATATAGCGTTGATTAAAGTGAAAGGCAACGGATTTCTTTTGAATGATGATGTTCAGCCAATATGCTTGCCGGATGAGGATACCAACTACGAAAGGGAATTGAACTGTACCATATCTGGCTTTGGGTCAGTTAAGAGTGGTACATCAGGTAAGCCGACAACTTTCGATTCGTATGTACAGTTCTGGAGTAAGTTCCGTATTTTAACTATTCTTTTTAGCATATTCTCATAATTTGATGGCTGCCTGGATCCCGGTTCACCATTCTGAAACTTGCAAAATGCCCCACGTGTACGGAACCGCTTTGACTGAGGGGATGATTTGTGCTGGATTTTTGGACGGTGGAGTTGATGCTTGCGATGGAGACAGCGGTGGCCCGCTGGCTTGTTTAGACGACGGTAAGAATAGTTAAGTTAATGTGGACTCCGAACCACTCTTGGGGTAATTCTTTTAATGAAAATTGTTTCACCTTGCTGGAATCGAACCCACTTCGCTAGGCAACTCAGTTTGCTAGCCAGACGCTTTAACACACTGAAGCTACCGTCTCCATGTGACTGTTTTAAACATCGTTTCCTACAAGGCAAAAGCTTTTACTCCAAAGGTGAAGGTCATTTTTCTATAAATAGAATTATTTATAAAAACATAATATCAAAATTGTGCTCGTCAGTGTTATTGTTCCGTTCACTAAAAGGATAAAACTCAATGTTAGAATTCCTATGCTGAATGGAACAATGCTGAATTTCTCCAGTAAAGTCAAGTATTTAGGAGTCATCCTAAATTAAGAACTTACCTGGAACTCGCATTTGGAAAGGATACGTACTAAAGCAATAGTGGCTATTTGGACGTGCCGTAGGCTGTTTGTTAAGACTTCAGATCTGAAGCTGAAAATAACACGCCTGAAGACATAGGGAAATTAGCCCGCAGGAAAATCACAAGCTTTGTAAAAAGTCTTGGAATCCTGGGCAACAATTAGTTGTAGGAGGATAATTCACAAAAGATCTTTTAGATCGAAGTGTAGTAGGCTACTCAGAGCCAAACGACCCTTGAAACAATTTACAACAGTTTTTTTTATGTTGCTAATAGTTATAATTTTATTAATTGATCTATTTACGTTTAAAAATTGCAGGTTTATTCACCTTATATGGCCTGACGTCATGGGGACAGCATTGTGGTTATGCAAACAAACCGGGTGTTTATGTGAAGGTAGCGTACTACAGAAAATGGATCGATGACATAATAAAGAAACATTCCTAGTGGAGAAACACAAAGGAGGAACTTCTTAGCGATTATTTTTTAAGATTTTTTTTTGGGTTTTACCAGATGCTGTCTTAATCATGTACTTTAATCTTGATTTTGTCTGACGTATCTCTCAGATTAGTTGCAAAAAATTCAACAACATCAAGACTGAAGGCCAACATGAAATTTAAAATTAATTTTAATTACGCTATGTTTACATGCAACTGTACATATAAATATTAAATTATTTTATTAACTTCTAGACTTTCAGTTGTCACAAATGCTATCAGTCAGTAATTGGTAACTTTGGGCTAAAACTTACAATTATTATATTAAAAAATAATATAAATATAAAAATAATTGGAAACGCACATTGTGCACCTTAATGAGTGCCAATGAATTTATTTCCTTTCATAGGAAACAGTGGAATTTTCATAGGAATTTCGTAGTAGTTATTTTACTTTACTACACATTTATTTTTGTGAAAAAATAATAATTTAATTTGAAATATTACAATTTTGTGCTATTAAAATTAGACCTTTGAAATAATCTCGGAAAATTTAATAATTTGCAAAGAACGACAAACTAAAAAATGGACTCTTAACAATTTAAGATATCTCAGGTAATAATGTATAAATATTTGTTTATGGCACTTGGCACAATAATCAGCCTTTTATCAAATTAGACAACTTCGAAAAGTTGCAATTCATAAAAAAGAGGGAAAAAAAGGAAAAATATACTTATACAGGGTGTCCCGTAAATAATGGATAATCCTGAAGATGGTAATAGGCCAGGCCAAAACCTATCAGAATATCACAACTTGGCCTTATTGAAACCCCTACGGTTTCCGAGATACAGGCACTTTTTGAAATTTTTTCTTCTTTTTATCTTTATTTAATAAGATTATTGCTGATTCTTTAATTTTTCTTTTTTGTTATCTGCCTCTTTTGTTAAAATGTTTGCAGGGGCCCGAGTCCGTTTTCCCAAGCATGTTCACAAATCTTTGATTTCTGAATTTCATTCTTTCTAATGTAATTCCTTTGCTCATCCAACCTCACACTGAAAGGTCTGGATGACTCACCCACATAATATTTATCACATTCGCACGGGATATTGTAAATACAGTTTTCTTGAATCCTAACATCAAATTTGTCACCTATATGGCGTAGCTTCTCCGATAGTTCGTATACATAAGGAATTGTTGCTGTATAATGACGTTCAGGTTTTTGTCGTACTTGATTGTCCTTATTTTCAACACTTATGAAAACTCTATCAACAAATGCTTCAGTGTATAGATTTTGTACTAGAACCTCTTTGATAATTTTTTTCTCATTATTTAATATTTCATTATTAGATGAAATTATTTTGGCCCTATCGTATAAACATTTCACAACACCCCTTTTAATATTTATTGATTGATTGCACTCGATCATAGTTGAACAATGAAAACTTTTGATCAAAAGTCATATTTTCTGATGAAAAGGTTTTGCAATCGCGTAATGAGGGACATACTCGTGTTTATAGGCCTCGCGGGCAAAGATGCAATGAAAATTCTACATTGGACCCAATTAAATCGAGACGTTTTTCTATAAATACCTGAGCATGGATTAGTAAAAGAGGAATGGGAATGTACTGGTTTATCGATGGTCACCTTAATTCCACTAAATATATTGAGATATTTGAAAATGTCATATTGTTATCAGTAAGGGAACTATATCCAGATAATATTTTTATCTTCCAACAGGATAATTGCTTCATACTTACTGCACGTAATACAAAGCAATGGCTCCGGGATAATAATATAGAAGAGCTACCATGGCCTTCTAAAAGTCCCGAAATTAATCCCATTGATAATGTTTGGCGAATTATGGTGAAGCATACACAGAATTTAAATTATCGTCCTCAAAATGCTGAACAACATGGTGTAATGACTGAAGATGAATGGAAAAGGTTATGTAATGCCCAAATTGCAGAAAATTTAGTTTTCTCAATGCCTAGGTGGAGGTACAACTTTTTTTTGAAGTCAAGTGTATTACCATGCCTCTATGGCTAATAACATGTATTCCGATAGCCTTCTTGAGATGTTTAACTATGTATTGCAAGAAAACATGCAATGATTTACCGCTTATATATCAGTAAGTGAAGTTAACAAAGATATAGGAAATATTTTTATTCGGCAGCGTCCAGTAGCAGCACATCACCTGCTACCGAACATATTGGCTTCTAGTTTCCCATATTTACATATCGTTAGGGTCGCAATGAGCCATATTGGGATTAGTCCTGAATAAGTCGCAAACTCCTCTATAAAGTCCTTATTTTACTATAAATAAAAATATTATGTTTTAATATTCCGCCCTCTAAAAGCACATTTGAACTATGCTAATCCCAGTCAGGCTATTAATTTTTCGATTGCAACAGACATTGGACCACTAGATGGCGCCTGCTGACTATTTTACATGTCGCTATCCCAAAGATACCGAAATGTACTAAATGGCCAAGTGAGCCTCGTGTCGATCGTCACATGCCTACCTTGCACTGACGAGAACCAACAGCTCGAAACTGCAGTCTGCAAGTGGTGTGTGACGACGGGCACGAGAGCTCCTTTAAGTAGGATCAGTCTTCCGGCTGGTGTTTGTTGCAATCGAAGCATTAGCGTTTTGATGGTAATATGCAATTATTACACTTAACGCGCCAGACTTGTAACTTGTAATTCAGCGCTCGGCGGGGCACATAGCCCGGAGAGTAGCTGTTGTTTGCAGTCTGGTTACGTTCCTTATAGTAAAATAAGGATTTTATAGAGGAGTTTGCGACTAAAAATATTATGTTTTAATGATTCAGACTTTGTTTTTTATCGATAATAACGACTTGGCATTTCTTTGGACTTATCGGAACTTGTTGAAAACCACAATACGCATTCTATTTTCTGCCGATTTATTGTTATTATTAAAATGTTTTAAAATTCTGAGGGACGAGGACGAAAAAAAAATCGAAATAAAATGAAAAGTTATTTCAACTGCATTTATTAAACATTATTAAAAATAAATATTCAAACAGCTTATAATAAATTTTCGAATTGCTTTCCTCCAACTCTGATGCAGCACTCTGCACCTTTTAATAAAGGAACGTTTTAAATTGCGCGAATATCCGGATCGGCTGATTTGTTCAGCGGCTACTCCGATGCGCTCATGCAGTTCATTAGTTCATTTGAGGATTGAACAGGTCGGAAGTACACCTTATCCTTTATGCATCCTCAGTAAAAAAAAATAAAGGACTAAGGTCTGGCGACCTAGATGGCCACAGAATTGGAGCTAAGCGACCAATCCATCTTCCCGGATATTTTTGGTATTTTGGTATCTTCTCACCTCTCTTCCATAATGTGCAGGGCATCCGTCGTTCTGTAGCCACATTGCCCGCCTGAGGTATAAGGGAAAGTTTTCTAGCAAGACCGGTAGGTCGTTTTGAAGTAATTCCAAATAATTGTCGGACGTTAATGTTGGTGGCAATTCGAATGGGCCTACCACTTGACCATTTAGGATGCATGTTTACAAATTTACTTTAAATTGGTATTGTGACTAATCTTCCCACATCAAGTGGGTATTTTCCAACTGCCCTTTTATGCAGATTATGTAAATTTACAAAGTCATCTCTTCTGTACGATGATTCGTCAGACCACAAAATTTTATTTAAAAACTCTGGATTCACTCGTATCATTAACTAATTGGATGGAATCTGCGGTAAGTTTTTGATGAAACGTATTCAATAGAATAATTATAAATATTCAAAAGAATAGTTACAGTACGCACTTGGTTTATTGTTTTATTAATTTTTCAGATTTTTCTGACATATGTTTCGGCCTTGCGACCATTATCAGAGAGTTTTTAAGACTCTTTGATAATGGTCGAAATTATGGATATATAGTAACGCAAAAAAAATATTTTTTTTTTTGTTGAAATCGGCTTAAAATGTCATGAAACGCCGAGATTTTAAATTTGAGCAAAAAAAAATGCCTGTCTGTCGGTCTGTATGGCTGTAACTTTTTTTTTGTGCGCACGTTTACTGTAGTACTGTTTATGATATTGACTTGAAATTTGGTACACTTATGTATTGTAATGAGATCTGGAACTAGATTATATTTTGATCTAGTTCCGTTGAAGGGTTCGGGGGTAAATGGGGTAAATAAGGGTAAATAGGCAAAGAGCAGGTAAGAGTCTATAAAATTGCAATTTAGGGCATGTACGAAAAGTCAAAGTTTCATAATTTTTTTTGGCATCAGGCACCCCCACCCACCTCACTATCACCCCCAATCCCACCACCACACTATAATGAAAGGGAGTAAAAAAATTAAAAGAGATTTAGTGTGTATACAAGAACGAAACGTCTCAAAAATTTTTTTTGGCGTTAGCTACCGCCTCTACCACCCCCACCCTATTATTAAAGGGAGTAAAAAATTAAATTGGGATTTAGTGTGTGTACGAGAACCAAGGGCCTCTAAAATTTATTTTAGCATTAGTTACCCCCTCTACCACCTCCATTGCCACCCTCAACCTATTACTTAAGGTAATAAAAAATTAAATTGAGATTTAGTGTGTATGTATAAGAGAATCAAGGGTTCCTAAAAATTTAGCCATTAGCCACCCTTTTACCACCCCCACTTTATTATTAAAGGGAGTAAAATATTACATTGGGATTTAATGTGTATAAGTCTTGGATACAAAATCTGGATGTGGAAATAGTGATGCCTTGGGCAGCGGTTTTTAACTGTGAACTTGGCCAGAGTTTTCTATCGCACCCTAATTATCATGTTTTTTTTTTATACATTTATTTAACATCGGCCTATTTCCGCTACTGAGGCCTAACACCGACGCCTGTAGACGAGCTACCCCCAATCAGGAATTTTGCCGAACCTCTTCCCTTAAGAAGAGTAGGGATCTTTTACTTGCCTAACATTTAATAGACAAGGGACCGACGGCTTTACATCCCCTCCGAAGGATGGTATATCTCCTATACAACCCTCGCCTAAGGTTGTATAGCTTCCGCGCATACACTGATATACAAGCCGCTGGAAGATGTGTGAGACGAGGACGCGGTTTCCGTTGGAATGGTCACCCATAATTATCATGTTAAACTACTAATTTTTAAAAGTAATTTACAATAGTGAAACCCTAATTTTTTTGAGAAGTTTGGTAAGCAAGATTGGTTATTTAATAAAAAAGGATTACACTAAATTAATACAGCTGCAGTAAAGAAATCAGTCTAAAGGCATACTATTCTTCATAAAATAAATTTATAAATGTTTTAACCGCCTTCCATATCATTTGAATAACTCTATTAAGCCTTGATTTGTGTGAGTAAAGGAGAAGGGGCCCTACAGTTTATAGTGGGATCCGAACTGCTTGTTGGGGCGAATTTATAATTAAAAATTACTTTGTAGTAGGTGGGACTCGAATCCACTTCGCTAGATATACTCAGAATGAAAGTTAGACAGTGCTAAAAATAACAAATTGTATTTCAGTCAGATTTTTTAAAACAAATTACTGAATTTTCCCGTGTGAAGGAGATTGTTCGGGAGCTTTTATATCATAAAAAATTATATAATGTGACAAAATGTTGGGTTTAATTTACTTCAAAATTTATTTTCTACTTTTTAGAGCATTTAAATAAAAGCCTTTTTTTAAAATATTTTTTTATATAATTTTATTTTTCACTTTTTAGTCTTCTGATATGCTGTAATTCCCAGATATCGAATCATAAACGGTAAAATCGTCCGCTATCTTGAACTAAATTTTTGACTGGAAATTGGTAATCGGCAAACCCGAACCGATTTCGATCGATATGGACCATAAATGACAAAAGTTGTCCGCCATATTGGCGCCGCCATTTTGAATGTCTAAATTTTGACCAAGAATTCATACTTGGCGATCTTGAAAACCCCCAGATATCGATCGATATCGGATCATAAACGGTAAAGTCGTCCGCTATCTTGAAGCCCATCTTGTGTTTTTCTTATATGAAAATGTTAAAGTGTATTGTCACCGGACTTATACACACGAGCAAAATTTCAAAGCTCTAGCTTAATAAGGTTTTCCCAGAAAAAAAAATTATTGCTGAAATACTTAACTCACGTAAAAAAATGATTTATGGCATATTTATTATCTTATTAACTTTACTAATAGTAACAAAAAAAAACTTGAAGTTTGAAAAATATTGGGTTCATTTTAAACAGCCATAAATTGGCGCGTTGTGACGTCAACACCCTGAAATCCAATCACAGAGGTTGTCTCTGTTCACTATTGTTTATTAATCTTGGTCTCTGTTAACATAACATAACCTCTATTTATTGACAGCACTCAGCACTTTTCTACTTTAGGTAAATTATCAGCGGCACCTTTAACATATCCCTCTTCCACTTGATTCCATTTTGATTGTAGAATTAATAAAACATAAATCAGAAACTGATAAAATAATATTTTCACTCCAAACAATACAAACATAAAAATATAAATTTTGCGTTTTAGGTTAGTCATCTGATGTGAAATGTCGGTGAAGGTTAAACCTAAACTACAGTACAAAATATTAACGTCCGACGCTTTCACGAATAACTTGTGCGGCATTTATCTGGATTCTAATTGGCCAATATTTACACGTCCACTGCTTTAGACCAATCACAGTACAAGCATTACAAATTGAAATTCTGAGAAGTTTTAGAGGAAAGCTTTCTTTAACACACAGTTAGAATCTATTACAAACTAATTATATCCATAATCTCATTGGTTTTCCGGGTAGATACGTAATTCTGGCGCGTAAAAATGCCCGTTTTAAAAAGCAGTGAAATTATCAGCAAATTGTTTTAACGATATTTTCTTAGAAATAATTCGTATTAGAAAAGTAATTTGTTGTAAATTAATAAAATGTTTTATTATATCATTTTCACGACACAAATTGTTAAAATAAAATTAGTGGGAAAACCCTATTATGGAACTAATCGAAATTTTGATTGCAAGATTTCACCTAAACAAACTAACTAAAAAACAAACAAACAAACAAACATTGCAAGTTAAATAAAAGCTTTCATAAAGAGAGAAAAGATGTTCTACTGAGCTTTTGTATAACAATGCCGGCCTATTTAATATCAGGAAATTATACACTTACCGTCTATTATGAATGTTTAAGACTCCCACCTTTTATAGAAACCATATAACTATGGAACAAGAGCAATACCCAATCAATTAGCAAATGTACCATTATGTCGCAAATCCCATACCCAGCGATTTGTTTTTTACATTGCACCCGCACTATATAATATGTTACCTGTAAATAATAAAAATATAGCGAATAAAAGTACCTAAACTAAACTAAAAAAAGAGTTAAAAGGTTTTGTTAACCATAACTTCAATAACTTGAACACAATTTTCTTAAAATAGGTAAGTCCCATTCTTTTCTCCTATACCATACTCTTGATACTATTTGTTGCCAATGATTCAATTAGACAAGCATTACAATTAAATGCTTACCTGTTTCTTTGGATCAATTTTCTATTCTTGTAATTGCCCACATATTAAGTATTATTATATTAATCGTGACCATGGTCTACCTTTCCTCTTTTCGCTACGTTAGCTCATTTTTTCATGTTGTATTCTCTTCCCCAATCTGTTTACTTTTTCTATAGGCTAAGTTAAGCAGAAATGCATATAATTTATTTCTTTCACTGAAAGTGATACACTTGTATCTTATGTCTAATATTTAGTTAATTATACATTGCTTGTTTTTGGGATGAAATTGGCAACACAAGCTTCCCAGCTTAGGTGACTCATCCTCAAATATGTGATTACATTATAAATAATATATGGTATGTATGTAACAAGCTTACCTGAATGAATAATAAAATAAATTATAATGCAATTATTTTTTTAAATTGTCTTCTGCGTAGAAGAGATTCTCGGATATCTTTTCAAAACTTCAGTAGGTTACATAGCTACGGACTTTGTCTAATTTTGCTAATGCACTCCAATTTAAACGATTTCAAGGCCTTCTTACGGAGCCCTTTTGACAAAAAAGTCTAGTTTGTAATATTCAAGTTTTGTCAATGTCATAATATAATTTTTTTTTTTACATTTTTTTTTTAACGCGTCTAAAATGGCAAGAATCGGAATTAACGGATTTGGAAGAATCGGTCGGGTATTTTTGCGAACATGTCTCGAGTCGGATGTAGAAGTAGTCGCTATTAACGAGCCATTTGGAAGTCCAAAATATCTAGCGTATATGTTCAAACATGACACCACGCACGGCAGGTTCTACGGAAACGTCTGCAGTGACGAAAAGCATATAATTGTCAACAAACAGAAGATCGTTGTGTTTAAGGAAAAAGATGGAAAGAAAATCCCTTGGAAGCAAGCATGCGCGGACTACATTTTGGATTCTTCGGGTTTATATAAAACCATAGCCAAGGGTAAAGATCTAATGAAAGGTGGGGGTAAGAAGGTTCTTATATCGGCCCCATCTAAGGATGCACCAATGTATGTCGTAGGAGTTAACTTGTGCAGCTATGATCCAAAGGATCCAGTAAGTAACGCATTAAGAATCAATAGCATATTCTGTAGTACCTATTGGAAAAACAAAAAGAGTAATTCAGATATACACACTTTAGATAATGAAGATAATGTCTGTATATCTAAATGATAAAGAAATAGCAAATTTTTGCAATAAATTCTTCACAAATGTTGGTGTGGATATGGCAAAAACCATTCACACACCACATACCAAATGCTTATAACCATGGTTATAAATGCGTCTATGTTCCTAATGCCACTGAATAATAATGAACTTATAGAACACATTAGTTTTTTAAAATCAATAGCTCGCCGGGTAATGTTGTATATCATCTAAAATAGTAAAGTAATTTCACATGTATGTATTAGATCCCCTTAGACATATAACTAAGATTATTTTTAAATCTGGAATAGTACCTAGCCATTTTAAAACTATCATCGCCACTGCAATATACAAAGTCAGAAATAAAACAATGGTTAACAACTAACTATCATCCTATCAGTCTAATAAACGCCTTTGCCAAAATATTTCAAAAATGTTTGAAAAATAAGTTTATAAATTTTCTATATGCTAATAACATCTTGGGCAAAAACCTATTTGGTTTTACCAGAGACTAAGCACATCTGTCGCGATATATAACTTAGTAAACAAGTTACTGACAACTTAAATAATGATAAATGTATTTGCAGTATTTCTAGATAGTGTCCGGCGATAAATTTCTCAATACATTATCGCAGTATGGTGTAAGAGGGATTGTGCTGGATGCTGGATGTCTTTATAGCCCAATAAAATGAGAAAATTTGGATGAAATAATTCAGAGCGGGCTGAAATTCTGGAAACAGGCTTATTTTGTGGTACTTTTAAACGTATAAAAAGTCACCACTCGTAGACGCCGGCGAAGGGGAGGGGGGAGAAAATAGATTTAAAAAAATCGGTTTTTCGTAAAAATTTCAGAAAGTATCGATTTTACTGTAAAAATATGTACACATGAAAACTACAGGTAATAAAAAACCGCAAAATTTCGTTTTTTTTAACTTCGTACGAAATATTGGGGCGAAATAGATTTTTTGACATTTTGACAGCTTTACGACGCAACGGAGACCCGCGCGTTCTTCGCTAAAACCTCAAAATTAGGCATTCGGATCGCAAAATGTTTCAAATGAAAGTTGTGGAGAATTCTATTACAAACAATTTCCTTTATTTTCATTTCCATTAGATCAATATTGGTAAATATATGAATTTTTAAACATCTTTATAGCACGCTATCAGAACACTTGTGATAAAATCGATAAAAACTCGAAAACGATAGATCGTACGCATATAGTGTACCTAATGAAAGTTAAAGAGAATCAAATTTTGAATACGTTGGTGTACGTACAGAATGGTTTTAATAACGAGTTAATTGAGATAAAAAGGAAAAACATGAAAAATTTTCATTTTCAAATGCATTTTGACAAATAGCTATTTCTTGATTGGCTTTAGGCGATAATGACACTAAAGGTTTTTGAAGGGAATTAAATTATCTGTAAAACGAGCTCCAAGTGACCTTCATACTATGAATGATTCACAAAGTACAGTTGTTTAAAGCTTTTAAAGATTTTTCTGCAAGAACTGTGCATAAAATTTTTTTAAAAATTGGTTTTGGCCTATTCTTATTAGTTTATATAAATATGAAAGTGATGCAATAGCATCAGTCGTTCGCCAGGTATATTTTCTTTAAAAAAACGTTCTTGAAAACTGTTTTGGTTCAGAAAAATTGAACAAATATTATCTTTTAATTACATTGTATATATCATCGATTCTTTTGACCTTACGACAAAATTTCATAAGACCTAAATGAAAGCTTACAAAATTTCCAACAAAATGCACTTTTTCGTGTATAATTTTCAATAAATAGCGACAAGGAACTGTCGATTGAAAATGCGGTTGATTTTTAATTCTTAGCAAACAGGCAATTTTTGTCGCATTTGAAGTACAAAAAAGTACATTTAGCAATATTTTTTTACTATTTGAAGTATCAGAAGTGCTGTATAAACAGAATAATTATATATTTTTCCAGGTGGTCTCAATGGCATCATGCACAACGACCTGCTTGGCACCTCTGGTAAAAGTAGTAAACGACGCTTTTGGTATAGAAGAAGGATTAATGACAACTATACATTCAGTAACGCCGTCGCAAAAGCTAATTGACGGAGCTGGCGAAAAGAAACCTAGGTCTGCTAGAAGCGGTATGGCAAATATCATACCTGCTACCACGGGAGCAGCGAAAGCTGTAGCCAAGGTCATCCCTGAAATGAAGGGAAAACTTACAGGTAAAGTATTTTATAAAACAACCCAAGTGTGTTGTATCAAGAACTTCATTAAATCACGCCTTAGTAGGCCCAGAGCTAGTGATTCTTTGAAAAGTTGTTTGAGGATCTCCTTCAATTTATGGTCCTTTTTTCTGTGTATGAAGGCAACATTCTCGCTAGCAAAGAACCATCTGCATGGTGCTCTTAAGTTAAGTTCTTCTTGTAAAGAGGGCGCACAAAATCAGTTTTTTGAAAATATCTCCATTCCTATTGGTCCCAGAGAAAAAGACAAATTGATAAATTGAAGAGTGTAAAATTCTACGTAAAATATGTTCTATGCATATTTTCCGTCAGATCAGCAGTTTTCAAGATACAGCACGTCAAAGGCAAGCAAATAATTGTAATATAGGGGTGGAGCGTTTTTGCACTTGTCTCCTAAATGTAGACTAAGTGATATGTGCAAAGTAATTTCAACATAAATATCTATTGTTATCAAACGCATTGACACAGTTTTCTGCATTATATTTTGTAGAGAAAGACACACCTACTTCCTTAATTATTATATTATTTTGTGGTACAATTTCGGTTTTTTCAAGGTACGACCTATTGGAGCCGAGGTAGATGTTTAAAATTTTGACAGTTTTGCGACGGTCGTTTGGATCACAAAATGTTTCAAATGAAAGTTGTAGAGAATTTCATTTCCATTCGATCAACATTGGCAGAGATTTGAATTTTTAAATATCTTTATAGCGCGCTATCAGAACGCTTGTTTCATGATAAAATCGATAAAAATTCGAAAACCATAGATAATACGTATATGCATATCTAATGAAAGTTAAAGAGAATAAAATTTTGAATATGTTGATGTATGTACAAGATCATTTGGATAACGAGTGAATGGAGATAAAAGGGAAAAACATGAAAAACTGACATTTTGACAAATAGCTAATTTTTTATTGACTTTAGGTAATAACGGCACTAAAGGTTTTTTAAAGAGAATTAAATTATCTGTAAAACGAGCTCCAAGTGACCTTCATACGATGGATGGTTCACGCGTTACAGCTGTTTAAAGCTATGAGCAAAAATTTCTGTTTATTATAATTTTTTAATTCCTTTGCATATATCATCGTTTCTTTTGACTTTACGGCAAAATTTTATAAGACCTTACAAAAGCTTACAAAATTTCCTACAACACTTTTTCACGTATGATTTTCAATAAGTAGCGACAAGGAACTTACGATTGAAAATGCGGTTGACTTTTAATTTTAAGCAAACAGGCAATTTTCGTCACGTTTGAAATACAAGAAAGTACATTTAATAATATTTTTTCATTTTTTGAAGTGTCAGAAGTTATTCTGTGAGCATTTCAAAGTCATTTCATGCTGGGCAAATATTTAAAAAAAAATTATGCACAGTTCTTGCAGGAAAATCTTAATTTATAATAAAAAAAAAATTTTGCTCACAGCTTTAAACAGCTGTAACTCGTGAACCATTCATCGTATGAAGGTCACTTGGAGCTCATTTTACAGATAGTTTTCAAAAAACCTTTAGTGTTATTATTACCTAAGCCCTATCAAAAAATAGCTGTTTGTCTAAATGCACTTGAAAATGACAATTTTTCATGTTTTCCCTTTTATCTCCATTCACTCGTTATCAAAACTATTTTGTACATACACCAACAACAACTTTGATTCTCTTTAACTTTCATTAGATACACTATATGCGTACGATCTATCGTTTTCGAGTTATCGATTTTATCACGAAACAAATGTTCTGATAGCGCGCTATAAAAATGTTTAATCTCTACCAATATTGCTCGAATGGAAATGAAAAATGAAAGAAAATTGTTCATAATCGAATTCTCTCCAACTCTCATTTGAAACATTTTGCGATTCAAACGACCATTTTTGAGATTTTAGTAAAGAACGCGCGCATTTCCGTTGCGTCGCAAAACTGTCAAAATTTCAAAAAATCTATCTCGGCTCCAATAGGTTCTACAGTCGTGAGCAAAAAAAATAGGACAAGTCTTATAACTTTATTTTGTTAAAATCTAGTTGTGTACTTCTAACTTTAATTTTTGTGACATTGTCAGTTAGTTGTCATAATTTATTGCAAGTGTGCAAAAAACTAATATGCCTCATATAAGCGATTTAGTTAAATCTGGAGTTATTGCTAAAGCAAAAGATGGATGGTCAATGAGACAAATTGCACTGCGCTATAATATTGACAAAAATTCGGTGTGTAACATTTTAAGAAAGTGGAGAATAAACGGTACGATTAGTAGAAATCCTGGATCAGGGCGACGAAGGATATCAACTCAACAACAAGATTTGCAATTGGTAAATGCTTTAGTAGAAAATCCATTTTACTCAGTTAGTCAGGCTGCTGAAAAAATGAATTTTCCTGGATCGAGTAGTACTGGTCGCCGGCGGCGAGTAAGAGAATCGGAGCTACGCTGTCATGCAGCAGCACAGAAATACTTACTTAAAGCTGAACATAAAGAAGCTCGAGTAGGATTTGCGCTCGAATTTTTAGCGCATGATGTAAATTTTTGAAACAATAATCTTTACAGACGAAAAAACTTTCCAGTCAACATACAGCGGTCGTATTCGTGTTTACCGCCCTCCGAATACTCGATTCGATGAGAAATATATATCTAACAATGATAAAAGTGGTAGATTTTCCGTCAATATGTGGGCTTGGATATCGGCACGTGGTCCTGGTATTTTGTGGCATATTGAGGAACGATTCAATAGTGAAACGTATATTAAGATTTTAGACAATATTATGCTCCCTTCTGTGTCACAATTATTTCCTAATAATGAGTTCATATTTCAACAAGACAATTGTTACGTTCATACTGCTCATACCGTAACTAACTGGTTTCAAGATAACAACATCAATGTTAACTGGTCCAGTCATAGTCAAGATCTTAACCCTGTGGAGGAAGTATGGGGAGTACTCGTAAGAAGTATCCAAAAACGAAATGTGAGACCACGGAATGCCGAAGAATTACTGGAAATAGTAAATAATGCATGGGAAAATATTATTACTAATGATTATTGTATAAGGCTATTTAATTCTATGCCAAACAGATTTATAGAAGTTATAAATAGAAATGTCCAATAACGAAATATTAATAGTTAGTTTCTTGTTAAGTAGGATATTCTTTGTCCTTTGATCCAGGACTTTCTTAAAATGTTACACTCTAAATTTTTGTTAATGTTATAACGCAGTGCAATTTGTCTCATTAACCATCCATCATTTACTATAGCAATAACTACAGCATTAAAATAAAAAATAAATTAAAAGTGATATCTGTTTTATTTCAGCTACTCATTACATATTCAAACAGAGACAGAGAAAGAAAAAGTTGTCCTATTTTTTTCTGCTCACGACAGTACCAAAAAAAAAAGCCGAAATTGTGCGGATTTTTATTATCTATAATTTTAAATATTTTGCAGTAAAATTGATACTATCCGATTTTTTTGCGAAAAGCCGATTTTTTTTACCTATTTTCTCCCCCCGTCCCCGCCGCCGCGCCGATGTCTTCGGGTGGGGACTTTTGATATGTTAAAAAGTATCACAAAATAAGCCTGTTCCCAAAATTTCGGCCCGCCTTGAATTATTTCATCCAAATCGACAAACGTCCTATTTTATTGGGCTATTATAAATCAAAATCGTTTTAGGTATGGCTTTTCGAGTTCCGACAACAAACGTATCAGTCGTCGACCTTACAGTCCGACTTTGCAAAGGGGCAGATTACGAAGAGATCAAATGCCGAATCCGTCAGGCCTCCGAAGGCGATATGAATGGTATTCTCGGTTATACTGAAGATGACGTCGTCTCTCAAGACATGCTGGGAAGCAACTGTTCGGCCATCTTCGATGCCAATGCCGGAATGGCTTTAAACGATAACTTCGTCAAACTTATCTGCTGGTACGACAACGAATGGGGGTATTGTAAAAGGCTTGTTGACACGTTACGACATATGCATAAAGTAGATAATGAGGCGGGAAAGTGCGGTAAGAAATCTGACAAGAAACCCGACAAGAAAAAGAAGAAGAAGTAAAATTGTGATGTGTATTGCGGCTATTGTTTTTTTTTAATAAAATAACAAATACACTGTTTCATTTTTCTTTTGGAGATTTG
Organism: Leptura quadrifasciata; assembly: GCA_963675555.1. Classification (NCBI taxonomy): domain Eukaryota; kingdom Metazoa; phylum Arthropoda; class Insecta; order Coleoptera; family Cerambycidae; genus Leptura; species Leptura quadrifasciata. The sequence continues at coordinate 14,845,610 of OY776680.1, read as the reverse complement.
TATAGTCCAAGTAAGGACTTCCTGAGACAAAAAAACTAAACAGAAACTTTACGACATCATTATTATCGCCGCGGGCTACCGGCGGTATGCCTAACATCAAACTATCAAACGACTCGCCGCACATTAAAAACGAGCGAGAGGCCTTGCGGTCGAGGGTCGGTCGAGGTAGCACAGTAGAGTAATGGTATTTTAATGAGGTCGTAAAGTTTTTGTTATGTTTTTAACCTCTCCACAATAAAATTGTGAGAGGTTACTAAAATTGGTTCAAAAATGAAAATTGAGATATCAAATATTTACGTTTTGAGGTCCTATGAACCCAACAAAGTGGTTTTTGAAAAATGGCTGTATGTGTGTATGTGTGTTAGCACGATAGCGCCGAAACCACTGAACGGATTTGAATGAAACTTTGTATGTGTGTTTCTTTAGTGCCCCAGAAGATCTGAAAAAGTTTTGGTTGAGATCGGATTACGTTCAGTGTCATTTTGACGCAACAAGTTGTTTATTTTATAATTACTTTCAATTTGCAATAGAACTATTGAAAAGCAGTTAAAATTCTGATTTCTACGATATATCACACTTCCACCTTTTCGATTTAGTTTCCATGAAAAAAATTAAAACCACTGAACGGATTTGAATGAAACTTTGTATGTGTGTTTCTTTAGTGCCCCAGAAGATCTGAAAAAGTTTTGGATGAGATCGGATTACGTTTAGTGCCGTTTTGTCACACAATTTAATGCTCTTTTCGGCTTCAAAAATCCGCCGAGTGGGGAGGCTCCAGCCGCTTCCAGTAGCTGCCGACTTTTGTTATGTTTTTTCTGTCTCAGTTCTGTCTCAGTTTATTCCTTCTTGAACTATACGTATAGCCCAGTTGTCGGAGGTTTTGAGTCGGGATTAATTGTTACCTCGCTAATTGTTTCATGAAAAGCTAGTTTCTTGCTAGTAGAAAATGACTCAAAAAAGTTTACCAAAATTTGCCCCCGCGAACTCTTATAAAAAACCCTGTGAAACGGAGAAATTCAGTTTTTGCTAATATCTCGAAAAATAGTGAAAAAAAATGTATGATCACCACATGAAAGAGCTAGAAATTTTACAAAAAATAGTATATGTTTTTTTAAATAAACTTTCCCTTTAGCATGAGAAATTATTACAGTTCGCTCAATATTTCAAGCGCGTCGCACAGGAAAATGAAGCATTGCTCGACCGCCGCTATATAATAAAGACAATTTGTACCCATTAAAAACGAAAAAAAGGTAGCATTTTAAAGAGTAATAATTCAGCTTTCCAATGGTATATTTACTTTCAATTTTTATAAAAAAATTTTTCTTATAAATTGCACGTGAAAGTTAAGCTTTATCATTTTTTCCACTCTACATTATAACATAAATATTAAATAAAATACTATTTAAAAAAAATCCTTGTAGATATAGCTTGTCTATACCTTAAACTTCAATCTAAGATTAATTTTTATGCTCTAAAGTATCCAGGGTAAAAAACAAATTACTTTTCAATCATTGGTATTTTTTCCATTTTTTAGGGTAAGGAAATGTTCACTTGAAAACTTGTCTAAAACGGTCATAAAAGGCTTGTAGGTAAAAAAAAAAAAACAAAATTGTAACGCGAAAGTAGGATATACTTAACAAGTAAATATCATTTTATTTTCAGAAATATTTTTATTTCATTTTTAATGTGTGTGAAAATATTTCTTGGAAAAACGTACTTTTTTCTATTTGTGCTCCGTTTAAGTTGTAGCTAAAAAAAATACCGAACATACTTAAAGAAATATAAAAGTCTAAACTTTCATTTCCAAATATTTATTTCATCGTTTAATGTCCAGGTTCCAAGTATATGATACTTGAAGTGAAGCAAAATTAACGAAATCCAAGTCGTATAAGTTTACATTCAAGAGCCGGTAGAGCGCGCTTATACCGACGCTTGATTTTTCTAAAACACGTGCGGTTTCTCTGCATTAGTGTATGCCTCAAGAGTACTTTGGAGCACGTTGTTGTTTATATGCTGTATATAAACATAAATCGGAGTTGTTTATAAAATAAATTAATTTTGATAGTGGTAGGTTTTTTAAAATATAAATCATCGAATAGTTATAAATTAATATTTTACGTGTTATTTATTAGTATTTTGCGTCTTACTTTTATACATTAATAGTTTAGTAGTGTAATAAATGTTAAAAATTAGCAAAGATCTGGATTTTTCCGTTCCAGAGGGTAGTTTTTGGGGGGTAGTTGCGGATAAAACTACGAGAACTTTTCATTTCTTTCATAAATCTGTTTATTTTATTGATGCCTGTCATATTTTACCCATTTACATTTAAAAATTTGTTGTTTTATGTAATTTTCGTTATTTTTTCGAGGAAGTATTTTTTAAATTATTTTTTCTTCAGGGCTAAAAATAGTTTTAAAAAAAATTATACCAATTTTTTGTAAAATTTCCCGCTCTTTCACGTGATGCTATCCGTTTTTATTTTCATTATTTTTCGAGATATTAGCAAAAAACTGGACTTTTCCATTTCAGAGGGTTTTCTAGAAGGGTTGGGGGGGAAAGAATTTTAGTACACTTTTCTGAGTCGTTTTCTACTAGCAAAAAACTGGCCTTTCATGAAAGAAATAGCGAGATAACAATTAATTCTAACTTTTCATCAAAATTGGTCTCTGACAACTGGGCTAGTATGTAAACTGATGCGATGAACACTGTTGGAGTGGCAAAGTAAGCAGGAAATTTTAATGGAAATTATTACTAATCCTGGAGTACTGGAGAGAGAGAGTTTGAACCTTTGGTGCTTCACTAACTGACGGAGTTTCGACAGTAAAAACATGACCCAGTACTTCAGCTTTTGAGTACAATCAAATCATTCTAATCATGCATAGAGCAAGTACACTTGATTTTAAATAAAGTAGTATAGCTTTTAGATGAGACACTGGCCTTATTTGGTTGTCTAAATTGTTCTTTTGATAGTAATTTATTGAAATTAAGTTATAGCACACGCAAATTAGAAAAAAACAGTGGATACAAGAAATAATTTGTAAATAAATAATTTTAAAGATGGGTACTCTAGATAGAGTTAGGAATAGACGTCTGAATGCTAATGTCAAACATTTTAGAGTCCCTTTGTTCCCGTATACACACTAAATCTCATTTTATTCTTTTTACTCGCTTTCATAATAATGTGGGGGTGGTATTAGGGGTGATATTGGGGATGATAGTGGGGGTGGTTGATGCCAAAAAGAAATTTGATTTTTCGTATATGCCCCTAAATTGCAATTTTATGGACTCTTACCTGCTGTCGAGTAATAGCTGCCGTGCCCTTGAATACTTCTTCCAAAATATTTTAGTTGCTGAAGTGCTCGACTAGATAAAGTCCCGCCTTTTTTGTATTATTAAATACACACATATGCTGGAAACTGGCTTTGTTTCCAGCATGTGTGTACTGTTATTTTAAATGAAAATACAAAATTTTTCCTTCTTTTTTTTAAATACATTTATCATGCGATTGATTTATAAGACGATTGTAACAATTGAAAAAATTTTACATAAAAAATGATAATACACATATGAAACACTCGACTCTAATAATAAATATCATTTATAACAAATTTAATGCAAAGCAAATCCATATAAATCGAAGAACAAAAAAGATCAATCTTTATATTTCATTAAAAAATTATGTGGATTTTTTTTGTGATACATTTATTAGTAACAATTTTTATTAACAATATTATTTAATAATATTTTGATGGGAATAAAATAAATATATAAAGAAAATAAATATAATGCCCAGGAAAGAATCAACCATTTTTATGTTTAATTTGAAAATATTTTATTACGTACAAACAAATGGCTACTTCATTAATTCTGGCTGTACGTCTATACGTATTTATCTATGACTTACAACCTTCAAATACCTGTAATTAATTAAATCAACTGTTTTTTATGTAGACTGGGGTCATTAGCTTTTATGAAAAATTGTATCACACTAATTTTCTGATTTCCTATTGATTCCAATATTTATCTATTTTTTTGGCCCATCATTCCCAAATAGGAGAGGAACTCACCTTCTAGAAAAAAGCAAAGGTAGTAAAGCTCCTAAGGTCCATTTACTACCAATTTACAAGAAAAAACAAGAACAGGTTCTTTAAAAAAGAGTAGAGATGCAGATCTAGTAGGTTTGTATCGAACTGTTTACGATTTAAAGCAAAAACGCCGCCATTTTATTTGTTACTGCTCAATTCTTAAAGTTGGGTTTGTAAATGTGCGAGTTTCGTATAGGTTTAACAGATATACGTTACTTTGTGTAGTTTATAATAACAGTTAGTGAAAATGTGCTACTTTGGTTAGGATCTAGGATCAAAGAGAGCTGCAGGCTACAGACCGTAAGTAGAAACACACAGTAATTTAACCTCTAATTTTAATATTGGAGCAACAAGTCTGTTGGTGTATTCTGTATAATATGCCAGTGCCTTTTTCAATATAAAAACTATCGTTGACTTAGTCTTGCTAGTTATTAAAAATGATTATCTAAATTATGGTTTGAACTTTTAATGTCGTACGAACCAGTCTGTAAGGCTTGTGATAAATAAAAAAAATGATCTTATTCAGGTTATAGTACTGTGGTGAGCAGAAAAAAAATAGGACAACTTCTTTTTTCTAATGTAAATCTGTCTCTATTTGAATATGTAATGAGTAGCCTAAATAAAACAGATATTACAGGTTCTTTAAAAAAGAGTAGAGATGCAGATCTAGTAGGTTTGTATAGAACTGTTTACGATTTAAAGCAAAAGCGCCGCCATTTTATTTGTTACTCCTTAATTCTTAAAGTTGGGTTTGTAAATGTGCGAGTTTCATACACGTTTAACAGATATACGTTATTTTGTGTAGTTTATAATAACAGTTAGTGAAAATGTGCTACTTTGGTTAGGATCTAGGATCAAAGAGAGCTTGCAGGCTACAGACCGTAAGTAGAAAGACACAGTAATTTAACCTCAAATTTTAATATTGGATCAATAAGTGCTGTTATATTCCGTATAATATGCCAGTGATTTTTTCAATATAAAAACTCGTTGACTTACTCTTACTAGTTATTAAAAATGCTTATCTAAATTATGGTTTGAACTTTTAATGTCATACGAACCAGCCTGTAAGTCTTGTGATAACTAAAAAAAATGATCTTATTTAGATTATAGTACATAATATTAATATAACAAGCATGGAAATTGCCATTTGACACACGAATGGGGAATGTTGTGTAAGGCATTTTTCGACTGCATAAACAATATTTCCCTTAATCAAAATGAACAACCACTTTTTGTTTTAAATTTAGGGTAATTCTACAGAATAGCGGAAACCTCGAATTGTTGGGTAATCTTTTCAGGATGCCCTATTTTGGGGCCGTAGAACACGAATCTGAAATTAGTTTTGTATGCAGACGAACCGTTTTTCAAAATTTGAAATTTTCTCTTGTGGCGCACTTTCTCATGCACTTTGTACTTACACCTTACACCAACAGCTCTTTTTCTTATTATGGTCACACTATGGGCTCTAGAGAACAATACATCTTTTACTCATGGCGGAAATCTCAGTTTCTTTTAATAAGAAAAATAGACGATTTGTAAAAACACCATAAATCAGCTACTGAAAACTGTTCACAATAGTAAGTAATTAATTATTAGAATGAGACTGGAATATGCTGCTGTTTTTGGTGTCCCAGATATAATGTGCACACCGATTGTCTAGAAATAGTACAAGAATTTTCAAAAGTTGTCTCCTGTTACCCATAACATTATTGTGTCCAGTCATGTAGTCATGCAAGGAAGTTTCATCCAATTGGACGAGCCAGGTTCGTAGAGGGCCAATAATGATTAGACCGGTGCCTCAACGCTTACGTGTTAAACTTGCAACCGAGGAGTCCCGGGTTCGAATCCTGGCTAGGGTATGGATGTTTAGTGGTGTTTTTCATGTGTTACCGAGTTGATAGCAGCGGACTAGACGAGGTTGTGTGAGAGACAACACGGCTAGTTGCTGTTCCACTCCTGAGTTCGAGTCTCAGCTGCGGCAGATGGCAATGTCGTTGTATAATTGTCTATGTGTATGTGTCCTGGTTGAGTGGTGGAATAGCTAATGCTAAAGTCTGCCAGGACGTTAACCTAAACAAGGCGTTAAAATAAAAAATAAAATAAAATAAAAATAATTCATTTAAAGTGGTTAAGCCTTGACTATTTTATTTATTTAAATGTATAACTTTGAAAATTAATGCACTGACCCCGGGGGGGTTGCAGCCCCCATTTTACACCCCCAATTCAGATAGAGTGACTTCTCACAAAATACGGCTTTTCCTAAATTTTTGCTACAAACTGATGAGGGAAAATCTTGTTTCTTATGCAAAATCGCATTATAAACACTTTTTTATTCTAGGCATTTTTCATTAAAGTCAATGCAAATCGCGTTTTTATATGAATCGAAAAAACGAAAAAAATGATTCAAGACGATAAAACGGAAGAAGTTCCAAAATTTGTATTCGGATACAAAATGGCGTTCTAATCATTTCTTTTCCTTTTGTATATGGGGTAAAAATCAAAGCAAAGTTTCGAGATATTCGCGTTTTGAAGACGTAATTTTTTGACCACCATGATTACCTACGAGGACTGAACGAAAGGGTTAAGGACTAATATTTTTAAAATAATGTATTCTTATGCAAAAACGTATTCTAAAAATTTTTTTAAAACCATATTCATATTCTTAAAAAGTAAAAGAAATAGCGTTAATATCTTTTGTTCTAATAAAACGTTTATGAAGACACATTTAACCCCTTCACAAAATTGACCAAAAATGAAATAAAATGCTGAAAATTCCCTGACATGTAACAACAATACAGAAATTACATATAAAGTATACGGATCTAAAAAATGATTTTCACCCCTTTGGTAGCCTAAAAACATTTTTCAAATCAAAATTGTGCGCTTTACCGTCCTTTGAACACGATTTAAACTATTTTTTAAGGGTGTATATCTGTTATTACTGTTATAGTACGTTCCACTCCCTATAAGAACAAACAAAAAGCGAGATGTCAAAATTTGCCAAAAAAAATCAATCATTCGGCCCAAAAGGCCAAACACCGATAAAAAAGTCATCCACATTTTCATTTCAATCAAAAACCACAAGTCAATCGTAACAAATTTCAAACAATTCACAAAACGTCGATAATTCAAAAATAACCCAAAACAATAAAAAAAAAACACAAAAAGTTTCCATTCGTTCATTTTACAACATAATTCTTTCAAAACATTCACCTTAAAATACAGCCCCCGTATACTATCATTCGCCACACAACATACTTTTCGTACCTCCGGTATAAACCCTAAATTGGTATTCATAAATTTTCTACAACTCTTTTTCCATTCAAATTTAACCTTTTCTCGGATTGCTCCCGAACAATTGTTATTTCAATCATTCAAATACATATTTCCAAAACAATGTTACGACTTATTCTCGTTCTTACGCGCGATAACTCAATAGCCATATTACGTGAGTGCGTAAAATATGACCGTACGAGGACGGGTTCAATATATTTAGCCTTCTTTATCATGCTATTTCTCCCAAACCAAGATAGATTAAAATTTTATTCAATTATCGATTAACTTTCTTTTTAATTACCTAAATAATCGTGTACTTTTCATTTTCAATTTTCCATTTTCCACAGAGATGATGCAATATTACGCAATATTGTGCAATCGATGAGTCATCATAGCCCGCACGGAATGTCTGGCTCCAACTTTCTAGAATTTATTGGGGGTAAAAACGTCTCCGCTCGATTTACAGGGCACTAAAAACGACATCCTACCAAAGGGTATAATGTTGATGCTTCTCTAGTTTGGTACCCTCACTACAATTGTCACAAAGATGCAGTTGAACGGGTACAGAGAAGATTTTTAAGATACTTGGCACTTAAACTGGATGGTGAGTATCGTGTAAGAGGAATTGATTATATGTACCTGACAGAAATATTTAATATTATGTGCCTAGACACAAGGAGGAAATGTGCCTCTTTATCATTTTTATACAAATTACTACACAACGAAATTGATTGCCCTGAATTATTAGCTCAGATTAACTTATATGTACCTAGACAGGGGTCTAGACAAAATGTATTTTTTTATAACAACGTTGCGAGAACAAATTTGTTATTAAGGTCTCTAGTCTATGTAATGTCTAACAATTTTAACAATATCTCTCATTTATGTGATATTAACAACTGTACTTTAAAGAAGTTAATGAATAAGGCAGTCATTGTGGATGAGGAACCTATGTAGTCATACAGGTACCTATGTATTTACTTTTTCTATATTTGTAATGTACTAATTGTCATGTACTTTATATTTTAGCATTTTATGTATTTTAATATGTTATGTACTTTATAGCTTTTTTGCATTGATTTCCTGTACTAGAAATACCACGGAAAATGCAAACTTTGATGTTTTAAAACATATGGTGAAAAACCAGGCCCGTCTAAGACAGTTCCTTTTGCCTTTTGCCCGTTTTTTGGGGTCTTTTGCCTTCATTACGAGAAGGTTGGCAATATTTGAGCTATGCCAATGTCAAAATGAAATAATTATTTTAACACTTTCGAGTTTCTTGTCATACAATGGCCAAAATTGGTATTAATGGTTTCGGAAGAATTGGTCGACTTTTTCTTCGCTGTGCTCTTGAGAAAAATTCAGATGTAGTTATTATTAATACACGCACTGGAACTCCAAAATATCTGGCATATATTTTTAAACATGACACCACCCACGGCACATTCCACGGGAGGGTCTCCAATAATGATAAGCACATAATAGTCGACGGACAAAAGATTCCCGTTTTCAATTCCACTGATCCGAAGAAAGTACCCTGGAAGCAAATGGGTGCAGAGTACGTCGTGGAGTGTTCAGGCCAATTTACAACCAAAGCCAAAGCTTCGGTCATCTTGAAAGGTGGGGCTAAGAAAGTTCTCATAACAGCTCCGTCTAGAGATGCTCCGATGTATGTCCCTGGAGTTAATATGTGCTCTTACAATCCCAAGGACGCAGTAAGTATTCTTGTAAAAAGGAAATGAGATTTCATCTTTCACAACTACTAGTCCAGAGAAATATAAATAAATAAATATATAGTCTTGATCTCTATGTCCATTTAGAAAACCTACCATTATCCCAATCGCCTTTCCGTCCTGGCTGAGTAAGTTTCCTTAATATTGTTGTTGTGTTAAAATTATAGCATAGAAATTGGATATAGAATATAATAAAAACAACTTACTTGAACTAATATATCGTATTTCACAAATACCCACGAAGAAATAAGATATTCTCTTGTCGAAATATCAACTAAAAAATGTACTTATAGTCCTGTCGATAAATTATTGTAGACTACATGGAGGGCGGCAGAATTTTGGACTTCAGGAATGGGTTTGAGGTAGTCCCCGACCCTAGGAGGTGAGCCTTGCGGGAGGGCTTCCTGAAGGCTATAAATTTTGACTTTTTTGATATCTCGCTAATAACTCGAAAACTATTGGTCCTAGAGGAAAAATTCTTCTTACCTTTTTGAAAGCTGACATTATTTATCAACGATTTTGGACGGGAATTTGTTATGTAATTTTTATTACCACTTTTATAAATAATTTAAACAATTTGGCAAACATTCATTTACCATAAGATTTGTCCGGGGTCTTTGTTGTTCAACAAAATATTACTCAATTTGGAACTGGCCTACGTAAAGATAAAATAATAAAATCCCCAGATATATCTTTAACAGTTGCTGATCCAGATAGTTTTCTTTCAGTCCTACGCAACTTTTGGGCATACTTTTAAAATTAGGTGTGTAATATGTAAAATACTCTGTTGAATTCATTCATCGGAAAAATTTACATAATATGAAACTAATTTTAAAAATACGTCCAAAAGTTGCGTAATGATAAAAAATAAGCCGGATTTAGTCTAGGGAATCCCTGTCTAAGAAGATGAAACTAGCTACAGAATGAATTTGGCCAAATAATTATCATATTTTTCAAGATAGTATCGATGGCGTCCTGTACAACGAATTGCCTAGCACCATTGGCAAAAGTAATAAATGACAACTTTGGCATAGTAGAAGGATTAATGACAACAGTACATTCTGTAACGATGTCGCAACATCTGATAGATGGAGCTAAAGAAAAGAAACCTAGATCTGCTAGGAGTGCTCTGGCAAATATCATACCTGCTACCACAGGAGCGGCGGAAGCTTTGGGGAAAGTTATGCCTGAATTGAATGGAAAACTCACAGGTGACAAAATTTTATTTTACTTAATAGCGGAGTGAATGAATGCATTTCGGTCTTAATCGTTACTACTTCAATGTAGAGACTTGGAACCTTTTGCATTATGTTAAGTTTTGGCAACATATGAAACGTATACCTTTGAAAATTAGTGCACTCACTCCGGGTGGGTTGCGGCCCCCAGTTTACACTCCCAATCCAATAACTCGCAAAGTTCTCAACGAAATCGGCTAAAATTCATATCATGGGGGTTTCTGGGAGAGTAGCTGTTGGTTGCAGTCTGGGTACATTACTTATAGTAAAATAAGGATTTTATAGAGGAGCTTGCGACTGAAATATTCTCTTTTAATATTTCTGCCCTCTAGAAGCCCTGTGCAAAGCCCGTTCAAGCTATTTATTTGTCGATTGCAACGGACACTGGACCGCTAGATGGCGCCTGCTTACTATTTTACATGTCGCTATCGTAAAGATACCGAGATGTACCAAATAGGGATCCTCGTGTCGTTGGTCACATGCCTACCTTGCACTGACGAGAGCCTACAACTCGAAACTGCAGTCTGCAAGTGGTATGGGACGACTGGCACGAGAGCTCCATTAAGTAGGATCAGTCTTTCGGCTAGTGTTTGTTGCAATCGAAGCATTAGCGTTTTGTTGGTAATATGCGATTATTACACTTAACGCACCAGGCTTGTAACTTGTAATTCAGCGCTCGGCGGGGCACATAGCCCGGAGAGTAGCTGCTGGTTGCAGTCTGGTTACATTCCTTATAGCAAAATAAGGATTTTATAGAGGAGCTTGCGACTGAAATATACAATTATGAAATTTTGTCGTAAAGTAGCTCAGTTGGTTAAAGCGTCTGGCTAGCAAACTGAGTTGCCTAGCGAAGTGGGTTCGATACCCACACGGCGAAACAATTTTTCATTAAAAAAAAAATTGCCCCAAGAGTGGTTCGGAGTCCACATTAAACTGTAGGGCCTCGTCTCTCTTTACCTAGCACAAGATCCTTGAGATCTTCCAGGGGGTTACTTCGGTAACTTGAGAGGCGGTTAAGAAAACATTTTAAGAAAACATTTTAAGAAAAAGTCAAAAGAAACGATGACAAAAATGAAATTAAAAAATAATATTTTTCTGAACAAAAACGGTTTCCAAGAACTCGTGAACCATTCATCGTATGAAGGTCACTTGGAGCTCATTTTACAGATAATTTAATTCTCTTCAAAAAACCTTTACTGCCATTATTGCCTGAAGCCAATCAAAATATAGCTATTTGTCAAAATGCACTTGAAAATGACAATTTTTCATGTTTTTCCCTTTTATCTCCATTCATTCGTTATCAAAACGATTTTGTACATACACCATCATATTCAAAAGTAGATTTTCTTTAACTTTTATTGGATACAATACAGGGTGTCCTACAACGAACTGCGGCGATCGATATCTCGAAAAGTAGACATCGGAAAATTTTGAAAATTTGGTAGTAAACTAATGTCGATGGGGGCAACTTGGCCAAAATATTTTCAAGATGGTGGCATTTCCGGTTATATCGGAAGTCGATACCAACTTGCTTATTTTAAATGGGACACCCTATATTTTATTACATTTTTGGATTGTACGTAAAATTCTAGTCCGATTTTGTGTATCATATCCTATACCTAGGTCTCTCCATTTTTGAGATATTTCAATATTTATGTAAAAAATGACGTCTGCGGGCTCTAAAAGAATTATCAATTTTTCCTATAAGGAAGCCTTCATTATCTAATTTGGGTTCGATTCTTTGTTGAAAAAGACCTACTTTAATAGAGTTTTTATAATATTTTGATAAGTGTTAATACAGAGTGTTCAAAAAATAAGAATAAAGATGAAATTGAGAAAACTGTCAAAAATCAATTTTTTCAAATGGAAACCCCCAATTTTTATAATCTGATCTTATTCGCCATTAAAAATAAGGGTAAGTTTGTATCTGGAGGTATATTCCGAAAATTTTTAGTTTTCGAGATATTCCCAATTCAATATTTCTATATGGGGATTTTGCTATGGATTTTAAGTTCAATTACTGTTAGTTGGCTATGACGGCGTTGAGTGCTAAACAAATGTATGTAGCTGTCACTTACCAATTGACAAGTATTAATTATCATACTGGGGCGCTTAAATTATGCACACGAGGATTACTTAAATTTGTTTATAATCTATGGAGAATGTAACAAAGTTTTAGCAAGAACGTGTGAAATATTTGCTAATAGATATCCAGATAAACAAGAACCGTCTCCGAACAGTATTAAACGAATTTTGCAGATTTTTATTACCTATAATTTTCGTGTGGACATATTTTACAGTAAAATTGATACTTTCCGAGTTTTTTGTGAATAACCAATTTTTACCTATTTTCTCCGCCCTACTGTCTGCCGGCGTTTACGGGTTGGGACTTTTGATATGTGAAAAAGTACCATAAAATAAGCCTGTTCTCAAAATTTTAGCACGATCTGAATTATTTCATCTTACTTTTCCCATTTTGTTGAGCTCTCAAAGTCTTTGCATTGAAGTAGTATCGATTAAAAACACCCTTTTTGCATTAATTTCCTGTACTCTAAGTAAACATTGGAAAAAATGAACTATGGCTTACTGACATCCTTTATGATGTTACTTTGAGACAAGTCTCTTTTCAAATTAAAAAAAAAAGAAAAAGTCAGCTCACCATTTCTGCTGGATCTGTTATTATAACCATAAATCATTCTAGGTATGGCTTTTCGAGTTCCAGTAATAAACGTGTCAGTGGTGGACCTTACAGTCCGACTTTCCAAATGTGTAGATTACGAAGAAATCAAATGCCAAGTCCGCCAGGCCGCCGAAGGCGAGATGAAGGGTATCCTAGGTTACACTGAAGATGATGTAGTTTCTTCAGACTTCATTGGAAGCAATTGTTCTTCCATTTTCGATGCCAACGCCGGAATGGCCTTAAGCAGACATTTCGTTAAGCTTATTAGCTGGTACGATAACGAGTGGGCGTATTGTCAAAGGCTTGTCGATATGGTTGAGTTTATGTATGAAAAAGATAGAGAGGCAGCGTGTAAGAAGAAATGATCTTATGTGCGATAATCGTAAGGGAGTAAATTTGTGTAATAAACATTATTAACAAATTTTGTTTTTCTTTTTCTGTCGGCTACATATTTGTAAGTAAGTAACTGATACGAATCTTACAACGTATTTTTGCTAAAAATCTAGTTGCGTACGGTCGTAAGCAAAAAAATAGGACAAGTCTTATAACGGTATTTTGCTAAAATCTAGTTGTGTACATCCAACTTTAATTTTTGTGACATTGTCAGTTAGTTGTCATAATTTATTGCAAGTGTGCAAAAAACTAATATGCCTCATATAAGCGATCTGGAGTTATTGCTAAAGCAGCAGATAGATGGTCAATGAGACAAATTGCACTGAGTTATAATATTGACAAAAATTCGGTGTGAAACATTTGAAGAAAGTGGAGAATAAACAGTACGATTAGTAGAAATCCAGGATCAGGGCGAAGAAGGATATCAACTCAACAATAAGATTTGCAATTGGTAAATGCTTTAGTAGAAAATCCATTTTACTCAGTTATTCAGGCTGCTGAAGAAACGAATTTTCCTGGATCGAGTAGTACTGGTCGCCGACGAGTAAGAGAATCGGAGCTACGCTGTCATGCAGCAGCACAGAAATACTTACTTAAAGCTGAACATAAAGAAGCCCGAGTAGGATTTGCGCTTAAATTTTTAGCGCATGATGTTAATTTTTGGAACAATGTAATCTTTACAGACGAAAAACTTTCCAGTCAACACACAGCGGTCGTATTCGTGTTTACCGCCCTCCGAATACTCGATTAGATGAGAAATATATATTTAACAATGATAAAAGTGGTAGATTTTCCGTCAATACGTGATTCTGGTGTTTTGTGGCATATTGAGGAACGATAGTGAAACGTATATTAGGATTTTAGACAATATTATGCTCCCTTCTGTGTCACAATTATTTCCTAATAATGAGTTCATCTTTCAACAAGACAATTGTTCCGTTCATACTGCTCATACCGTAACTAACTGGTTTCAAGATGACAACATCAACGTTCTTAACTGGCCCAGTCATAGTCCAGATCTTAACCCTGTGGAAGAAGTATGGGGACTACTCGTAAGAAGTATCCAAAAACGTAATGTGAGACCACGGAATGCCGAAGAACTACTGGAAATAGTAAATAATGCATGGGAAAATATTATTACTAATGATTATTTTATAAGGTTATTTAATTCTATGTCAAACAGACTTATAGAAGTTATAAATAGAAATGATGCAATAACGAAATATGATCCAGGATTTCTACTAATGGTACCGTTTATTCTCCACTTTCTTAAAATGTTACACACTAAATTTTTGTTAATGTTATAACGCAGTGCAATTTATCTCATTAACCATCCATCATTTACTATAGCAATAACTACAGTAAAAGTGATATCTGTTTTATTTCGGCTACTCATTACATATTCAAATAGAGACAGATTTACATTAGAAAAAAGTTTTCCTATTTTTTCTGCTCATGACAGTACATCCAACTTTAATTTTTGTGATATTGTCAGTTACCTGTCAAAATTTATTACATGTGTGCAAAACTAATATGGCCCATATAAGTAATTTAGTTAAGGCTGGAGTTATAAATATTAATAGATATGTTTTTTTTAGTATTTTGTATAATACTTCTTATGAATTAAACAGTTTATTCTACACTTTTTCTAAATGTTAATGTTATAACATGGTACAATTTGTATTATTGACCATCCATCTTCTGCTTTAGCAATAAATCCGTTCGTAATCTCTGAGTTTTTACAAGACGAGAAATGTTTGAAGGTTTACCAGTTATAATAAGATAATACAGTTTGAATTTTTATCGTATAATATTAGCGTTCATTAGACAAGGAATTATGATCTATGAGTAATTAATTATTCAGCAAAAAATACCTAAGAATTTATGAGTTTTTAGAAGAAATTGCAATTTTAACTTATATCATTTCCTATCAGTTGTTCACCAGTCTAGAGGTTTATGAAGGATTTATGAGCTTTGAGGAGCATAAGACTATTTATTCGGGTTGTGTATTACGAATAAAATGCATTTTGTTTTATCTGAATAGAGAGTTGCATGCATGTTTTTTGTTTTCTGTTTTCATTCATTTGTTCTGTTTGATATAATACCAAAGTATTTAATAGAAGACAGATATTTTTATTAATTACATACGATTTTTATACTTCAGCCATTAAAAACAGTTAGAGATATGTATAACACAATTTAATGATAATTAGAATTAATTATGTTATTTTAATTCACTTAGTTTTTGTTCTACTAATTATCAAAATGTTTATAACATTTCGTATTTATTACGTTCATGTAGATATAAGATTTTTAATTTAATTTGTGTGGGAAATTGATAAAACTGGAAAAAGCTTAATACTACGTGATGAGGACCAATTTGTTTTATCAAGTTGATGTTAAGAAAGATTCCAATTGGAATCGACGATTTTATTATTTGTGGAAAATATAAGGGAGAGCGTGGAAAAATTGGAAAATTGAAAGTTGCTATGGGATGAAAAATAAATAACAAGAAAATTATAGAAAATTGCAGAGGTTGAAAAGTTTAGAGAAAGTTATTATGTTCATGTAGATATAAGATTTTTAATTTAATTTGTGCGGGAAAGTGATAAAACTGGAAAAAGCTCAATACCACGTGATGAGGACCAATTCGTTTTATCAAGTTGATGCTAAGAAAGATTCAAGTTGGAATCGGCGATTTTATTATCTGTGGAAAATATAAGGGAGAGTGTGGAAAAATTGGAAAATTGAAAGTTGCTAGGGGATGAAAAATAAATAACAAGAAAATTATAGAAAATTGCAGAGGTTGAAAATTTTAGAGAAAGTAAATATTAAAAAATTCGAGAGAAAGTAGATTGTTGTTGGTGAAAGTAAAGTATAGTAAGAAGAAGGAAGACAACCAGTTAAAAAATTTGAGACAAAGAAAAGAAAAATTAATTTTTTCAAAATTCTGACAAGTTGGAGAGAGTAGGTAATTATAAATTATATTAAGATGCAGAAAACGACTCCTAGTGGAACCAAGATAGCACTTTAATTGTATAGGAGTTTGGCAGATTGCAGGTGAACTCGAATTAAGTGACACAGTGCGCTTGGAGGCTTTATTTGAGTTACGAGGACTAAAAGGTTGCAGTAAACTTCATATAAATTTCTTGTATATCTTTTAATAGTTTTGAAAATAATTGAGTACATTCTAAATTGAAAATTTCTATCATTAATTCAATTTTTTTATTAACTAATTGGATTTTAAACAAAATACTATTCAAACCTGTATTGATCATATATTTATTAACAAAAAACACCACTTGCGAATTACAAATATATACCTATAATAATTGAAACTCACATCACCGACAACTTTTCAGTTGCTGTACAAATAGTCCTAAATAATAGAGAAAATAGTAAATCCTTTCTAGAAATTAATTTTTAACAGAGAAATTAAGAGAAGATTGGATTAAGGTATATTCATCAGATAATTTAGATCGAAGTGCAGAAATATTTATTAATAAATGAAAGCAATACATTCTAGATAGTACGAAGACAATTAAATCAAAAAATAAAGACCAGAAAAGAAAGCCATGAATAACAAAGGACCTAGTAAATTCTGTTAACAGAGAAGATGAATTAAGTAAAAAAATGCGCAAAAATCCATCCATAGAAAATATAGCAGAATTTAAAACATATAGAGACAAACTAAATGAACTGATAAAAAGACTAAACAAAATTATTTCCAAAAGATTATCTTTCATAATAAATATAATTCCGCAAATTTATGGAAAGCTGTAAAAATATAAATAGTTATCCTTCAAAAAAGGAAGATATTCATGAAATTATTACGCTGAATGGGGATATAGTCAAAGACAAAAATATAATAGCTGATAAATTTTGCAAATTTTTAACCGAAATAGGGAAAAACTAGCAAATAAATTAAGTAAAAATAATATACAACATTTTGATAAATTAAATGTACCCAATTTAATCTTTCTCCTTGATACCAATGAAGAAGAAATCATTAATACCATAAATTCCTTAAAAAATAAGAAATCTCCTGGTATCGATAATCTGAGAGCCGAGACTTTAAAAAGTATAAGTGCCACCATAGCAGCACCTCTAATGTTTATAATACATAGGTCGTTTCAAGCTGGAGTATGTCCTGCAGCTTTTAAAGTAGCTGTAGTCAAACCTATTTATAAATACGGAAATAAGCTAGAGATGTCTAACTATCGCCCAATATGGCTTATTTCAAATGTGGCGAAGGTCTTTGAGAGAATCCTAAAAAAGCAAATTGTAAGCTATTTAAACAAATTTAAAATTCTATCTGAAAAACAATTCGGATTTAGAGAGAACAGGTCCACATATGATGCATTGGCGCACGTAGTTTCAAAAATAAACAATGCTATTGATGAAAAATGACCTGCAATATGTGTTTTTGTGGACCTCACAAAGGCCTTCGATACGGTCAGCCATTGCCAGCTTTTGGAAGTTTTGCAAAATGTTGGATTTCGAGGCACACCGTATGAATTAATGCAGGCTTATCCCACAAATAGGAAGCAATGTGTAAGCATAGACAACACCGTAAGTGATTATAAAACAGTGGAATACGGTGTCCCCCAAGGTACTGTGTTGGGGCCAATTTTGTTTAATATGTATTTGAATGATTTGTTTTTGTTAGAAGCTGAAGGATATAACTAATTTTGCAGACGATACTGTCATATTCTATGATGATAATGATTGGCAGACACTAAAAAAAGAAAAAGACGCCTGTGATTTTTGAGTGGTTTAACAGCAAACTACTGACGATAAATTATAATAAAACTCATTATATGCCATTCACTTCATATTCAAGTTATCTGCCCGCCTACAATATATTAACTATAAATAATAACTATGAGCTACCAATAGAGATTTCATCCATTCAGAGCTTGAAGTACTTGGGAATATATCTTGATAATAACCTTAAATGGAATATTCATATAAACTATGTAAGTATATATATATTATGTTTTGTGTCGTATTGTTTGAGGTTGAAGTAATCACATGCACATCAACAAATAAAGCCTAAAATAATTGCATTTTATGTTTGTTTGTTTTTAATTTGAAGTAATATAATAAATGTAATTTTTTACGCAACCACTAACAAGCGTTAGCTTTATGTAGAATCTATGTATTTATTTCAAGTAAATTTATTGTCGATTATTGTATAATTAATGTGAATTGTGTATACTATATTGAAATAAATATTGTATTGTTAATAAAAAAAAAATCGGTTAAATCGGCCAGTAAATAAAAATTTTAAACAATTACTCCGCTTTTAAATGGGTCACTCTAGTATGTCTCAAATTTCGTTTATCTTTAAAACTAAAGGAAAAAGGAAGGTGTATCATGAACCTGTTACACGTGGTATATCACAAAGTGTTTTAATTTTTACAATTCCACTGACGTATCCAAGATCTGATCATATTTCCAATACATTAACATGTCCAATTATTTATTTACGTAACAACAATATATACATTAATTATTGCCTGCTTTCTCAATTAATATAATTTATATTACGTAGGTACATTTTTTATCATTTATAATGAAAGTAAATAGTATAGCAATTAAATAAGCAAAAAAATATTAATAAATGCAAGTGGCTCAGTGGCTGATGGACAGGTTTTGTAAGTCAGAAATCCTCCAACCACCATAGAATTACGAGATAAAAATGTCGGTGGGAGAAATGAATAATAATTGTAATATATTACATATTAAACTGGACATAAAAAGTAGCCACCCTGTATAGGGAAGAATACCTTGTATCTTTACAGGAAAAAATAAATAGGTATAATTATGGGCGTATTACACAATAGTAAATATAATTTATTATTGACGAAATGCTATTTATTTGGCCTTAGACTCTGGTCTTCAATCAAAAATATTGTTTTTTACCATTTTTTAGTGGTTAGTAATTGGCAGTGAAATAAACAATTTAAAATGGTTAGAATTTTTTATAACTAATAATTAATTATGATTTGTTGTTACGGATATTTATATTATCATAATTTTTTTAAGTTGTTGCAAACATCATAACAGAATGCAACGATACATGTAAATATATTATTATTAATTAGTTGATGAAACAGTGGAAAAACGTTCATTAAAAAAATTGTTGGAAATTTTAAATAATTATATTTATAGATTTTACAGGGTTTTTTATATTGTTAACGAACGACGAAGTCATAAAAATGAGAATTTTATTTTACTATTCCCTTCAATAGCCCAATGAAATGGTAAAATTTGGATGAAATAATTCAGAGCTGGAACAGGTTTATTTTGTGGTACTATTTGACGAAAGACAAAATCCATACTAGAGACCCATATTCAAGTTTGCTTCGGACTAATGAAAAATACAAAGTCTTCAAAGTTTTTATATCAGAAAAGGATCTGATGTTTCGAATAATAAATCCTAACCTAGAGTAGGCGATTTAGTTGTGGTAGCAATGTGTTCTATGAATGTTATTTTGGTGTCAAAAATAATACCCAAATCTTTAGTGGAATAGACACGTGTTAATATAACGCCATTCAGTTTGTAGTCAAATATTGTTGGTTGTACTTTTCTACTATAGGACATTATCTTACATTTAGCTATTGCAGTTTGTTACTTACGCACCAATTTTCTACATGACAGATTTGCTCCTGGAGAAATCTACAATCAGCATCCGAGTCTATCTTGGCAAATAATTTTAAGTCATCAGCATACAGCAACTTATCACAGGAAATATTGTTACACAGATCGTTGATGAATAGCAGGAAGAGTAAAGGTCCCAAGTTTGATCCCTGTGGCACCCCCGATGTGGCAATTACATTAGCAGATTTATAACCATTGTACATTACGTACTGCATCTTAGCGGCTAGATAAGAAGTGAAAAATACAGCAAGGGAATTAAGGCGCCAATATTTGTTAATTTCTCTATGATGATTGAGTGATCTAATTTAAAAGCCTTTGAGAAATCCGTGTACACCACGTCGACTTGGCTTTGCTCGTCTAGTGATTCTGACACAAATTGAGTGAAATATGCAAGGCTTGTTATAGTTGAGCGATTTTCCATGTTGATAAGGAGATATACAATTTTTGACTTGTGAGTATAATTGGAAATAGATTGAGATCTCAAAGATCTTTGATAAGTTAGAGATAATGGCGATAGCTCTATAATTACTTACAATCGAAGGGTCACCAGTTTTCAAGATAGAACATAGTCTTGCGATTTTCCATCTGTTTGGGAAGGAACAGCTTTGTAGGGAGAGGTTAAATAGAATATATAAAGGTTTAACTAGGGCATGCGCACAATCCTTTACTAAAAAACTGGGTATTTGATCATCGCCTGCCGTCATCTTGTTTTTAAATCTCTTAGTTGCTTGAATAATTTCATTTTCACTGATGTGTTTTACTTCAATACTGGGGAAGTTGCTGTAACTGTGATTAGGAGTGATTTGAGATTTCGGTAAGTACACGCTAATGAAATACTCGCTGAAGCCGTTGACAATATCTTGAGGAGTGTCTAATGTTTCATTGTTGCTACCCGTTACTTTACCAGGGATTCTAGTAGAACTTTTTTTGCTTTGAACATATAACCAAAAATTTTTCGGATCGAAAGTTATATTTTGTTCAATCGTTGAAATGTAATTTTTGAAAGCCAAGTTTAATCGAGTTTTAATGGATTTTCTTAGGTCTTTGTATTTTACTAGGTCAGCGGGAAATTTATGTTTCTTATACTTACTAAGCCACTTATACTTTAGTTTAATATCATTGATAATTTCGAGAGTGTACCACACAGGATATTTAAATTTACTTGAATTGTTTCTATAGACTGGCACATACATATCAAACAATTCATATAGCTTTTTGTAGAATGTGTCGCATGCATCATCAATATTGGAGTATGAGTCTAAAAATGACCAATCAGTGTCTAGAATTGACGAGTAAAATTCTGGAAAATTAGCTTTTCTAAAATTATATACTTTGTTGGTTGGGTGCAGTTTGAAGTCGCTGTGTCTTTCATATCTAGTGGTGAGAGTAACAATTAGAGAAGGATGGTATGAATCCTCGCTAACAATATGTTAAAAGTACCACAAAATAAACCTGTTCCCAAAATGTCAGCCTGTTCTGAGTTATTTCATCCAAATCGACAAATTTCGTCCCATTTTATTGGGTTGCAAACTAATTTTTTATAACTATAGCTTTGAGCGAAACAATAAGTGCTTTGAATTTTTTTCTAAAGAAAAGCTTAGGGTTTTCTGTTGCCTTTTTTAGTAAAATGAAAATTTTAAAAATCTGTATTAGTTTTTGTTAATAATCTGTATTACTAATAAACTCAAATTTCACGGATTTTTTAATAAAAATAGTTATACCTATCAGTGATTGAAATCTTCTTCTTTACAGACAAGTCCTACCTTCTAAATAATTTCCATAGCCTACTTAGTAATTTTCTTACATCGCATTCATCTGACGCGGCCATTGTGAAAGAAAAATATATAAAAAATTGGTTGTATCACTTATTTTTTGGAACTTTTTAAACCGGAAAATCAATTGCACTTAGTACATACCCTGTTTAATAAGAAACAATGAAAAAATGTAGTCGATCTATTTAAGAAAAAAAAAGTTCATGTTCAATTTGTGCTAGGTAAATATACACGAGGCCATACAGTTATCTATATAATTTCCTTGAAAATGTTTGAGTCTTCCTCCTTAAATTTATCCTTACCTGCCGGTAATAGGGTAATAGGCTGCGGTCAGCCTGTAGACAACCTTCGTCCGAATAAGAAAGCTGATATATTTGAGTATTTCAACCGCAAAAAATCCAGACTGTAATTAACAGTCCTATAATCATAATAATGCGTAATTAGCGAGTTAACCGTGGAAATTCTGAATTTGTGCACGTCATAAAGTTTGGATTAGGTTTTTATAATTATTGTTGATGAGAGGTCCCTTGTTATGACAATAACATAATGATGATGCAAATGATTAATTACATGTGGTACTGTGAGCGATCCATCTTTTCGCGTCTGAAGGACTTCTACTATATTTTCCAAAAATGAATATTAACATTCACAAATAAGGGTTCAAAACGACTGTTTCAGATGGAGAATAATACAAAATTTATACTTACTGTTCGTTTATGCTTAACTGCTTCACTGATGGTACCAACTGGACGTCGTAACACTATAAATCTAACGCGGTAAGTACTAACACTTTCTTAAAATTAAACCTGAAAGGGAATTTTGAAAACACAAGAAAGAGACAATATAAAGCTCAAAAATATATATTAAATATCTTTAGAAATTTATGTTTTACAACAACTTTAAGAAAAATGTTTTTTACAAACTATAGTCTGGCCCGTGTACAACACATGGTGAGGAACGGACGACTTGTAATGTACCAACTACCATCCAATATGCGGTTTTTGAGCTAACGATTACACAAAAAGATTCAAGAAAAGTTCAATGTTTATAAATTTTTAGTGGGCTTTTGCTTGCCTGTCTATTGACGAATTTTCAGTTCAATATCAATTTTGGTCACTCCTCGGAGCTTAAAAATGCTTGAATCGCAACGACTTTGAATTATATTTTACAATTACAATTTCATACGTTCAGGCAAGGTGGTCCTATGCACATATGAGTACATGGTAACTATACTTTTCTAACAACGAATCACTGAGGAATCGGTTTAGGGCAAATCCCGTTAAAACCCATCATTTTCCCGTCAAAATCGACTGCTAGAAAATGATAGGGGACCCTTGTCGCTAAAGGCTATTTTCGCTAAAACTCTCGATATACTTTGACTAGAGACTGGATTAACTTGTCCTCATATTTAACACAACGCATGAGTTGCAGTGCTTAACAACGTGGATTCGTAAAAGGGTTTTTAATTTTGAAATTTCCGAAATTAAAGTCGATTTTTGTTACACTTTATAAATTTTGGTGGTGGGGGCGACATTACGTCCCCATGCAGCGACATTTACTACACTTTCTAAAATTACACTACTTGATGAGTTTCTGAAATTTTGCTTAAAAAACGCTCCGTAGAGCGAAAATATGATTTAAAATATAAAAACCTCTTCTAACGACATTTTTATGTGAAGCACGCGGATTTTGTTACAGTTTCGAAAAGTTTATCGAGGATTTTGGCGTATTCTTTAACAGTACCACTCGATATCTCGCAAAATAGAAACTGATTATTAATACCGTAAAAAAAATTGATTTATAAATAAAGCTACTTACATTCATTGAATAATAATAAATTCCTTTATTCTGTCACGTTTCAGTGCGATAGGAGAAAATTTAGAGAAAAAGAGATGAAACGAAAACAATACCAAAAAGTTACTTGTAGCTACACTATAGGTAAACTTTATAAAAATGAAGCTTGGTTTTTATTCCATTTTCTTTAAAAAGCAATACAAGAAGTTCACACGATGCATCAACATCTTAAGACACAAAAGTTTTAGAGTTTTTTAAAATCTATTACAATAAAGAAAAATTAAGTATACTGGATCAGTCAAAAAGTCATAACAAAACAAAGTTGTTTCTTCTTTAATGGAACATCCTGTGTATTATTACGTATTTCAATTCTTCTCGAAATTCAAAACAAACTACGTATAGCACATCATATACCTAAACTTAATCGTTTTCGAGATATCGAACTTTGAAAATCATTTTCTTATAAATTATACAAAAATATTTTATTCCATTAAGTTTATAGTCCATCAAGATACCTTTGAAAGTTTCTAGTTCCATAAAAACACCGCATCGTTCTTTTGTCTGATGGTGAAAAACTTGACAATACATTAAAACATAATATTTTTAGTCGCAAACTCCTCTATAAAATCCTTATTTTACTATAAGGAACATAACCAGACTGCAACCAACAGCTACTCTCCGGGCTATGTGCCCCGCCGAGCGCTGAATTACAAGTTACAAGTCTGGCGCGTTAAGTGTAATAATTGCATATTACCATCAAAACGCTAATGCTTCGATTGCAACAAACACCAGCCGAAAGACTGATCCTACTTAAAGGAGCTCTCTTGCCAGCCGTCACACACACACCACTTGTAGACTGCAGTTTCGAGCTGTTGGCTCTCGTCAGTGCAAGGTAGGCATGTGACGACCGACTCGAGGATCATTTGACTATTTGGTACATTGGATGGCACCTGCTGACTATTTTACATGTCGCTATTGCAAAAATACCGGGATGGATTGCAAGTTGGTATCGACTTCCGGTATAAGCGGAAGTGCCAGTTGCTTGTAATTATTTTAGTTGGATTGGCCACACCGACGTTAGTAACTATCTAAATTTTCAAAATTTTTTGATGCGTATTTTTCTATATATCGATCGATTCAGTTCCCGGTGAGACACCCTGTATAACTACTATTTAACACCCCATGTATTAATTATGTGTTTAATTTAACATACTCTAACCGCTTTCACGTTTGTATTATATGCAAATGCCTTATTAATTTGCGTTAATCGGGTTACTAATATATTCGTTGTAATGAATGAAGAACAAGGTGTTTTATTTATAGCCATCGTGATACGTAAATTTGGTAACAAATTAAATAATGGTCCAAAATTTGCATAAATCCAATAATTATATAACGATCTAATCACTATGAGAGATTGTGTGATTAATTTGTTCTCAAATTAAGATATGTTATCAGACCACGTAATGTTATTTTAATTATCTGCAATCTAATAACCGTTTAATAATGCATAATGCAAGAAACAATTTATGTAAGTAATCCAAATCCAGGAACCGGGATAACAAAAATCTATTTCATATTTCAGTATTTTTAAAGCAAAACAATATATTACAAGTGGCTTTACTAAAACATTTGGTACGTCATATTTTTTTAAATCTGAGCATGTTTTTATAAATTACACAAAAGGTAGGTAGTTTATCTGATGCTATTTTTACTTTCAAGCTGTTACCAGGGCCGTACATATTTTTTCCTAACGTGCTAAAAATAGATTTTGGGTGTAGCAAAAGCAGAATACAGAAAATTGCGTTTGATACAAAAAAATTGTCATTTATTGGCTTTTCGCGGACACATGGTTTAACGAAATAATGAAATAGTAAATTATATTATATTAAAATATCCATTTTATTTCTGAATTGTATGCAGCAGCTATTGTATGCAACAAGAAGCAGTTAAATGAAATTGAATTTTTAATGACTGACGTACAGGCATAATTACTGATGTAAAACTTGCGAAACGTTTGCTAAAAGTGTCATTTATATTAGACTTTAGGAATGTTTTCTATGAAATGTGTTTTACTTAACCTTTAATTACTTCCACGCCCAGTGGAAGTAGAGTAACGCAAGAAATTTTTTTTGTTGAAATAAGCTGAAAATGTCATGAAACGTCGAGATTTTAAATTTGAGCGAAAAAAAAATTTCTGTCTGTCGGTCTGTAACCTCTTTTGTGCGCACGTTTACTCTGGAACCTTTTATGATATTGACTTGAAATTTGGTGCACTTATGTATCATAACGAGATCTGGAACTAGATTGATATTTTGATCTAATTCCATTGAAGGGATCGGGGGAAAAATGGGGTAAATAAGTGTAAATAGGCAAACCAAGCCGGTAAGAGTCCATAAAATTGCATGTACGAGAAGTCAAGGTCTCAATTTTTTTTTTTTTTTTGGCATCAGCCACTCCCACTATCACCCTCAATACCACCCTCACACTATTATGAAAGGGAGTGAAAAAAATTAAAATATAATTTTGTGTGTATACAAGAACGAAATATCTCAAAACATTTTGGCGCCATGGCACCATTAATTCCGTTTATTTTTTCTCTTTCCAACGATATAAAACATGTCACAAAAATTTTAACTAACAGTCAATTTCAATTCAATTCAAAATTTCTTTATTATATATTATGAGTACAATACATGTGCCGCCCCAGAACCTATTCCGGGGACCAACCATGCAACCACCGCGTAGTTCGCGGTGGCGGGTTGCAGGGTCGGGCGGAATAGAACTGGTTTGGCTAAAACACAATTTAAAACTTAACCTAAACTCCTTTCACATAAAAGATGAATTAAAATAGGTGGTAACATTTCCTATATCTAACAAAAACAGATTTTAAAAGACATAACTAAACTTGGTTTTAGATACTCTCACATTTTTTTAAAATTTTTATGTCAACGCAAGTACCCCAGTCTGAACGAGAACCTTCTGCGAAACGTGTAAATGCCGGGCTGCACATAGGCTGGCCTAAACTTTGGTTTTGATAATTTTGATTTTTCGAAAATTTTGATTTTTGTTGAAAAATTCCGATGGGAAATTAATTTAGAAACAAAAAATGTACAAAAGGAAAACAAGAAACAAACGGAACAAACATGAACAAACATAAAGGAAGAAAAAGATCGAAAGGATTTAAAGATTCAAAGGTATGAAATATCAGTAAAGACGGATAGGATAAGCGGAAGTTATAGTTGGAGAAGTTTGGCTACAGAGATTGCCGGAAGATCGGTAACGTCTGGTATGGTAGAGAGCGTTTTATCCGAAACGGGGCATTATGCTGTCTAATTTGTGTTATGTTTCTTGTTAGCGGACTATCGCCTAGTTTGAAAGAGTAGAATTTTTGGGAGATGTCCCGGATGTAGTCCGCTATTATTGGGGTTATGTCGTGGCAAAGTGCGTATAGGTCTCTGAGGGAGGTGTACTTTCCAGAATTAGAAATGAGGCGCATAAACTTGTGCTCGAGTACATTTTGTTTTCTCATTGTCGTGGTCGGTATGCTGCACCACACCCGCGCCGCGTATGTTGGACGGCCTGACCACCATCGTGTGTACAACAATTTTTTATTTTGTCGGTTAAATCTGCTACCCCTGACCATGAGCGGATACAGACTAATGGACAGGGAGTAGACCGTCCGTACTGTCTCATTTATGTGCGTATTGAACGTTAGTCGCTGGTCCAGTCTGACCCCCCCAAGTACTTCACGCGTCCATTGGTTGGAATTTGGTTTCCCCGGATCAATAATAACAGTGTAGTAATCAGTGTTGTATGTTCTATTGTCGTGAGCAGAAAAAAATAGGACAACTTTTTTTTCTAATGTAAATCTGTCTCTATTTGAATATGTAATGAGTAGCCGAAATGAAACAGATATCACTTTTAATTTATTTTTTATTTTAATGCTGTAGTTATTGCTGTAGTAAATGATGGGATGGTTAATGAGACAAATTGCACTGCGTTATAACATTAACAAAAATTTGGTGTGTAACATTTTAAGAAAGTGGAGAATAAACGGTACAATTAGTAGAAATCCTGGATCAAAAACAAAGGATATCCTACTTAACAAGAAACTAACTATTAATGTTTCGTTATTGCACTATTTCTATTTATAACTTCTATAAGTCTGTTTGGAATAGAATTAAATAACCTTATACAATAATCATTAGTAATAATATTTTCCCACGCATTATTTACTATTTCCAGTAATTCTTCGGCATTCCGTCGTCTCACATTTCGTTTTTGGGTACTTCTTACGAGTAGTCCCCATACTTCTTCCACCGGGTTAAGGTCTGGACTATGACTGGGCCAGTTAAGAACATTGATGTTGTTATCTTGAAACCAGTTAGTTACGGTATGAGCAGTATGAACGGAACAATTGTCTTGTTGAAATATGAACTCATTATTAAGAAATAATTGTGACACACACAGAGGGGAGCATAATATTGTCTAAAATCCTAATATACGTTTCACTAATAAATCGTTCCTCAATATACCACAAAACACCAGGACCACGTGCCGATATCCAAGCTCACATATTGACGGAAAATCTACCATTTTTATCATTGTTAGATATATATTTCTCATCCAATCGAGTATTGGGAGGGCGGTAAACACGAATACGACCGCTGTGTGTTGACTGGAAAGTTTTTTCGTCTGTAGAGATTACATTGTTCCAAAAATTTACATGCGTCAGAAATTCAAGCGCAAATCCTACTCGAGCTTCTTTATGTTCAGCTTTAAGTAAGTATTTCTGTGCCGCTGCATGACAGCGTAGCTCCGATTCTCTTACTCGCTGGCGACCAGTACTACTCGATCCAGAAAAATTCCTTTCTTCAGCAGCTTGAATAACTGAGTAAAATGGATTTTCTACTAAAGTATTTACCAATTGCAAATCTTGTTGAGTTGATATCCTTCGTCGCCCTGATCCAGGATTTCTACTAATCGTACCGTTTATTCCCAACTTTCTTAAAATATCACACACCGAATTTTTGTCAATATTATAACGCAGTGCAATTTGTCTCATTGACCATCTATCTTCTGCTTTAGCAATAACTCCAGATTTACCTAAATCGTTTATATGAGGCATATTAGTTTTTTGCACACTTGCAATAAATTACGACAACTAACTGACAATGTCACAAAAATTAAAGTTAGATGTATACAATTAGATTTTAGCAAAATACAGTTATAAGACTTGTCCTATTCTTTTTTGCTCACGACCGTACATACCCCCTGCAGTAACATTTAATGATTTTGAAGTATTCATTGAATCTTTAGAACAGCTTGAATTTTTACAGTCTGAAAATGTTAATGTAATGGGCGATTTCAACGTGCCCAATTTTGTTAACACTGATATTACTGACAGCAAAACTACATCAATTAAAAACTTTATGCACTTCTTAAACTTGAAACAGGTCAACACAATACTTAATAATTGAGATAGGGTAATGTGGAATGTGAAATAATACATGATAGTGCTTCATCAAATCAAAGAACCTACAACTTTAAGAAGGCAGATTTTCCATCATTATACAACTCGATATTACATACTGACTGGCCATTCTTAACTCACATTAAAAATTTAAATTCAGCCGTTGATGATTTTTATAAAAGATTATACCAAATCTTTGATGTTCCCGTCTACAAAACTCATAAGCGTCAATTCCCAAACTGGTACACTGCAGATATTATTAAAAATATTAAGAAAAAAAGCTAAAACTCTAAAGAAATATAGGAATAGCCATGATCAGAATTGCTTACAAGAATAAAAAAGGTTAAGACTCACAGTTAAAGAACAAATAAAAATAGCATATGATAACTATGTCGAAATTACTCAATCATCTATCAATAGTAATGCACAGAACTTTTGGTCGTTCATAAACTCAAAGAATAACTCAACTAGAATTCCGGGAATTGTGTTGTACGAAAACGAAGCCTACACGAAACCTCAAGATATTTTAAATATATTTGGTAATTTTTTCAAAAGTGTCTTTCTCCCATCAGAATCAAATGATTCTGAGTCACTGGAACCAACTTTGTATTATGATTGTTTATATAATGTAACTAACTATAACAGAAAGGGAGATTTTAACCGCAGCAAAAAAATTAAAGAATAAAATGACTTCAGGTTCAGATGGTATACCATCATTTATTGTTAAAGATTGTATAGGTGCCTTTGTTACCCCAATGTGCATATTGTTCAATGAGGCCTTAAAAACAACCATATTTCCGAATCAGTGGAAGAAAGCCTGTCTTTAAAAGTGGTGATAAAGCTCATGTCATTAATTATAGGTGTTATATCTATTTTATCCAACTTTTCCAAGCTTTTCGAAGTCTAACCGCATCTACCCATCAGTCTATAATTTAATATCTTACTCTTAACGCGGCTTTATGAGCAAGAGATCTGCAGTGGCCAATTTGGCAGTAATTTCTCAATTCATTTCGAACGTTGTATTTTTTTTGCTCACGACCGTATGGTGCATTGTCGAGTTCTAAAACAAGTTTTATATCAGTAATTATGGTATACACAATAATAACAAATTCGATATGATTACCATTTATTGTCAGTGCAATTTGGACACTGAGATGGTAGTCATAGTTTACGGAGATATATTTCCAGATGCTCCGCAGCCAAATAGAAAACAATGTTTAGGAAGTTAGTTGAAAATCTAAAAACTCACGGTTCATTTTCAAAA
The DNA here is from genome assembly GCA_963675555.1 of Leptura quadrifasciata. NCBI lineage: Eukaryota > Metazoa > Arthropoda > Insecta > Coleoptera > Cerambycidae > Leptura > Leptura quadrifasciata. The sequence goes on along the minus strand of OY776680.1, from coordinate 14,815,235 downwards.
AAAGTGGTAAGGCGAGGGCATGTTGCGGATAATGTAAGAAAAGTAAATAGATTATTAGATTATATATATAGATTATATATATATATATATATATATATATATAGATATATAGATTAGTAAATTATTATTGAATTATGTTAACCAAAATGAAGAAACCTCATTCAACATTTAAATGAGGGAGATAAGCCGAGGGGAGTAAAATTTTGTAGATGGTTGTTAAATAAAAAAAGGAATGACCCTCCTGCTGATAAGTAGCAAAATTCTTTGGTTGGACGAATCAAGTTTGATGGATTTTCCAAGAGAAATATGCATTATAAGTGAACACGAGAAAATACACATTGGTGCAGAGAAATTGCTTTCCAAGAAAAATTTTCTACGAATGTTTGGGTGGGTCTTTTAGGGACTAAAGTAATTAATTTCCTGCAAAATGAATTTAAAAGTTTTTTTATGAATTAACAGTGGCAGAAAGATTAAATTATTTATATTTTCAATAAGATGGGCCCCACTTCTCACTGCTGCAATATGTACAAATTATTTAAATCTAGTTATGACAGATAGCTGGATAGGCACCTATGGACCCAGTCTATGGCCACGTCGATCACCAGATATTACTCCTTTGGATTTTTTTGTCTCGGGTTACATGAAAGTCGAGGTATTTCAAACTGCCTCTGAATATGTTGAGGACATAAAAACGCATGAGTAGAGTAGAGTAGAGTAGAGTAGAGTAGAATTTATTAATGTAATTTACATAAAATATTTACACAAGTCAATGGGTATAACATGAAAGAAAAAATATAAAAATGTATATAAACATAGAAATGTATATAAACAATAAAAATGTATATAAACAAGATACCTGAATTATAAAGATATATACACATTATACACACAGTATACACATACATATATATGATATATATACAGCATAGTTACAAATAATTTCTTAAAAATTTTAAAATACCAACGAATTCAAATACACAGAATGACTAATATACCACAAAAATGAAAAAACAACATATACTGAAATGGATTTATGCAGGAAAACTCAAAGCTAAGTTAAATAATCTTTTTAAAGTTCAACGGGCTTTGGTGCCTTTAAGTATTCATCTATTGAATAGAAGCAGTGTGCCAGAATATAGTTTTTTATTCTGTGTTTAAATTGAGAGACGGTTAAATTTCTTATATTTGAAGGTAAGATATTATACAGATTTGCATTCAAGGAATTTTTCAACGACTTTGTGAGCCTGAACCTGCCTGGAACAATTTCATCCGCTGATCTAGTGTTGTAATTATGAATGTCTGCATGCGTACAGAACAGTGATTTATTTTTATGTATTTCTAAGAGTTGATAATATATATATACCGAAGGAAGTGGCATTATTTTAAGTTTAATAAAAAGTGGTTTGCAGTGATCTCTGGATCCTGCACTAACTAATACTCTTACTGCGCACTTTTGGAGTCTGACAACTTTCAGAGACTGCGATGAATTACCCCATAAGATCACACCATAAGTTAGATGCGAGTGAAATAATGAAAAATATGTATCATATAAAATTTTAGGGCTTAAAACCTTCTTTAATTGTCTAAGGAGATAATTACAGCTTGACAGTTTACTACTTAAATTATTTAGATGGGCAGACCAATTTAATCCACTATCGAGAGTGATACCTAAGAGTTTAACATTATTTATATTGTTTCCAATATTATTTTTATTGCTCTTGTTTGAACCAGAGAAAAAAAGCCTCTGTGTCTTATCTGGATTTATTTTCAAATAGTTAGCAGTAAACCATGTTTCAGTTTTATTTTCATTAATTTCCATCGTCTGGTTAAGATTAATCATATTTGGGGCACTATGAACTAACGTTGTGTCATCCGCAAACAAGATGCATTTTTCCGGCATTAGATAATATGAGAGATCATTTATGTATACGATAAAGAGTAGGGGCCCCAGTATCGAGCCTTGGGGTACACCATATTCTATCTTTTTAAAATCTGACTTATTTTCACCAATAGTAACACATTGTTGTCTGTTTTTTAAATACGATTTTATAAGGCAAAGCGTTATTCCTCTAATACCGTAACGCTCCAGTTTATCCAGTAGCAAGGTGTGGCTGACGCAGTCAAAGGCCTTGCTAAGGTCACAAAGTGTAATAGCACTCTGCTTACCCTCCTGAAGACCCCCCACTACCTCAGCCACCACTCTAGCCACAGCCTGGACCGTTGAACAATTTTTACGGAAACCATATTGATTTTTATGCAACAATTCATCGCCCTCTATAAAAGTATCAAGACGAGTTTTTAGCAACATTTCAAAAACTTTTCCAAAATACGGGATTATTGAAATAGGACAATGATCATTTGGTGAGTTACTGTCCCCCCCTTTAAAAATTGGTACGACTCTGGTCGGTTTATATGCGTCTGGAAAAATCCCCTCAGCAAAACAAGGATTGATCAGCTTTGTTAGCGGAGCAGCAATTATAAAAACCGTTTCTTTTAATATTTTGGTGGTTATGTCATAAATGTCAACAGCGCTAGAGTTTTTAAGAGAATTTATAGCATTTATAACATCTGCTTCCGTAACTGGTTTCAGAAAAAATGATTTTCGATTTACTGGTATAAGAGATAACGTAATATTACTACTAGAAACATTTTGAGGAAGAGATTTTATGATGTTTTCAGCTATTGAAACAAAAAAATTGATCAGAACATGTGGTTCAAGTTCAAAATCTGTACGGCTACTTTTTGCCTGTGAATTTCTTTCGAAATTTACCAGTCTCCACCCATCCCTTGCTTTATTATTTGAGTTTGACATAAAGTTGTTATAAGCAGATTGTTTACTATTTAATTTTTATACTGTGTTTGGTAGTTTTTATAGATTCTATAATCGGCAGGGTTTTTTGTAACATCAAAGATGGTTTTCATGGTAGATAAATTATTTCTCATGTTTTTTAAGTCATTATTGTACCAATTTACTGGACAATTTTTCCTAGAAAAAATTTTTTTTTGAGGAAAAATACTATTGATGAGATTTTGACATGTATTAACTAGAAATGTGGGGCAATTACTTCTAAAATGCTCCAAAATATAATTCGTGAGGTGTTTCATAGAGCACGTTTGTGTATTAGAATGCATGGTGCATAATTTGAGCATTTGTAGTTAGAAAAATAAATACATACATTTTCTTTTCAGTACGATAGTACTATGAAACTATGTATAACAGTACTAATACATAGTTTTTCGTTTTTTTGGATGTTCATTTTGTATTTGTATTTTCATTTCTCAGGTATTTGTTTGTATGTATTAAATTGTAATAAATAATTACTGAATTATAATTACTATAAAGTGAATTTTTAATACTATGGCATAGCGGATTTTTTTCGATTCAATGATAATTGTGGTTTTCGTAACATATTAAATATTGACACTATCAGTTAAAATTTCTGTGACATGTTATATATCGTTGGAAAGAGAAAAAATAAACGGAATTAATGGTGTCATGGCCTACTTTGAGATTTGTTCTCTTCATTTTTGCACAACAGCGTATGTCAAAGCTAACTGCGTTTTTCGAATTTTCTGATACACATTACTATTCTTATTGCCGTCAACTTTCATCCCTTTAACTTTTTTCGTATCTCCTCGAATAAGGAAGCTATAACCGCTTGTGATTTCCTATTTTCCAGGTTTTTCTAATATATCTCACAAAGTAGGCTATGGATTTCAAATTTCTTTTTACTGAAATATGTCTCACAAAAATGAGATAACAGTTTCTAAAAATTTATTCTTCCACAATAGATATTAAGCGAGCCATATTTGATGTGGCCTTCGTAAAATTGACAGACGGTATACTAGTCGTAGATAAAGTCATTTATTATGATTATTTGTAAATAGGGCATATATAACAACAACATCCTCAATTTTTGTTGATCATACCATCTCTATCAAATTTTTATTTTCCGAGTTGAAAAATTGTAAAAGATTTGTAAGTAGTTGGAATTTTAATCTTTCAAAACATTTTCTGATCAAACAATCAAAAGTAAAATAAAACAAATGTCTTAAAAGCAAATTACCCATCAAGTTTCTCTAGATGGAGAGATGGTTGATAATAAATGTCAGTTTTATTCTTATTTAAAGCCGCAACTATCATGTAACTATATTTTTAACACTACTGATTATGTTCTGAGGTCGAATGAAAGAATGTCACTACAATTGACTCGCAAAGTTGTAAGAATCCACCAACGCAACGGTTTAAAAATTATCTTAAATATTGCCCTTAGGGCATAGATCAAGAGCAGACGACCTATCGAAAGGCCTTCTTATATCCACCATAATTTTGTAATGCGCACGTGTATGCATCGAGGTCAGTGGTGTAACAAATCGAAGCCCAGGTTATAAACTTTACAATTTGCAAGAGATAATTCGTTTTGCAATCTTTCGATAATCATGACTGGGCAAAAATATGTAGGAATATATTGCTTAAAAAACCAGAACACCTAGTTCACGGATTATATTAAAATGTTTGCAATAAATATTATTTATTTCAAAGACCGATAAATTATTCGGTGCCAGTGGCATCCTGCGAATTTAGGGCTAACTCCCACCAGTTGTTTTTGATTTCATACATCACTTATACATGACAGAAGACTGCACAAGCAGTCTAGTACACCGGCGGCTTCAAGATAAACTAAGGATAAGGCCAAAAGTCAGTATCTGCATATGTCTAAGAAAATACGCAACAGTATTTCAGGCTGAAGTGACCGCCATGAACTGTTGTGCGAAGGAGATAATAAGGCACTTCTCTGACAACCAACCGACGACAAAGGCAATCGGTCCCACGCAAATCAATTCAAGATTAGTATGGTACTGTTTGAAGGCCCTTATATACCTAGGTAGTCAGAATTGAGTCACATTAGCATGGATTCCAGGACACTATGTATATAAATGAAATGAAAAGGCAGATGAAGTGACCAAAGAGCTCTGGCCACTTAAAGCTCAAATAATACCCGGGTCCTTCTTTGGCGTACCAAAGCCACGTATACGCACAGCCATTAATGAATAGGTGCAAAACAAATCTCTAGAATGGTGGAAGAAGTGTCAGGTCAACGAGTTCATTAAAGAACGATCGCCCAAATTCATGGAAGACTTACTAATCCACAGCAGAAAGGCCATCATTATGATAGCAGGTCTTCTAACTGGGAAATGCCGGCTTAATAGACATATGTGCCTAATTGGCTTGGCAGAAGATGCAATATGCAGATTGCAGATTCTGTCAAGAGGAAGAGGAAATTATTCACACTGAATCCACAAACAATATTCTAATCTTCTCACATTGTTCTAATGCATGTAAGAACTTCGGTTTAAATGAAATTTTCTTATAATAGTGGAGTCAGACAAGCATCAAATTTTAGTGAAAAAGGAATTCTTTATTCTTTCCTATTATTTGAGTTTTCTACCACATGTATTATTATCCTCGTCAAAAACAAACCACTGAATCTACAAAATAATAGAATTATTGGAAAAAAGTCTCTGCGCCCGTGACGTTTACGTCAAAGGAATAGTCAGAGGTTATGTTTTGCAAATAATATAAATCGGAATAAATACAGAAATAATGTATTTTGCTGACGTTTCTGAAAGTAGCATCTTTCCGTTTTCAAAGCTTTTCCGAAGAACTCTTATTTGTTGTGTATGTTAAATACACAGCGTTAAGATTCGGTTTATGTTATTTCCATAGATACTTACTACTTACACAGAACTGATGATATTTTCTTTTAGATAATATTAAGTTTGTTAAGTTCTTCTTTTAACATTGGTAGCCAGGCTGTACAAATATCTACAGAACAATTCGATACGCGCTTATCTTCATTTAATAAGATTATTGCTGATTCTTTAATTTTTCTTTTTTTGGTATCTTCTTCTTTTGTTAAAATTTTTGCCGAGTCCCAGTTTATTCTATGTCCGTTTTCTCAAGCATGTTCACAATTCTTTGATTTCTGAATTTCTGACTCACCCACATAACATTTATCCATAGATCCAAAAAAGCTAAAAAATTGAGGGTGTTCGTTATGATATAGGCAATCAGCGGTTACAATATAAAATTTTTACTAGCACACATAACCTCAAGAAAAATAATAACTGAAAAAATTGCTAAATTTTTGTTTTTTGGTTATAACTTCAAATGTTTTAAGTGAAATTTGATGAAATTTTCAGAAATTATACTTTATAATATGAACAATAAATTTCAAGACGGAGACATATTAATTTTCATTTTTCACAATCAGTTATATACCAAAATGTCATAAGCCTGAAGGGCATACTGCTTATAATCATTGCCGATTTGGGTACAGTGGGCTGACGGTCTATTATAGCATAGATTTCAGAAATTATAAGCTTGACAGTGACAGATATATTGATGACATGACGTCTTAATTTGGGTTGATTTTATGTACGTTTATACTAAAATCGTTTATTAATAGTAGCATTAATCAAACTCATTAATACACGGTCGACGGAAAAGTACTATTTTTGAATAAAAATTCTGTAGCTTGAGTCACGGTCTTGAGTGATATTGTCATCTACTGCATTTTATAATTATGCTTCAAGTGATACTGAAAACCAGTCTGATGATTCTTTATCAAGTGAGACAAAACGAAGGCGATTAATATGATTGCTCACGTATATATATATATATATTTTATATCACGGATTTCATAGAAGACTTTTTAAAAACTTTATTTAAATTAATAAGAGTCAACGTTGACTCTTTGAATAAAATAGTAGTTTAAAATATAGTGTGTTTAATTAGACATGAGTATCAGAACTGATTACAGAAGTGCTTTGTGGTTGTATTTATAACATTCTAAAAGCATCGTTAACAAAATGTTGAACAAAGGAAAGCAAATACAATAGTCAGCATGATTGTGAGAAGCTAAAATGTAATATGATACAATATGATATGAGCGATAACGATAAGAGGGAATTCGTTATCCGCACGTAGCTGAAATATGACACTCTGGGATAATTTGAAATTAAGCAAAAGTCACGTATCGCTTTGTATACGGTTGCTCAAATACTATATAGCATATATATATATATATATATATATATATATATATATATATTCTCAATTTCGAGTAAAATATTTCTATTTTTTATACAGTATTTAAATACAATAAAGATACATTTGCATGACAAATAGTAGTTTTATTGAATTATACCTAAATATTTATATGTATACGTATAATTTTTTATAATTAATTGATTTTTTATATTTTTTAATGCTCTTTCGAAAAATTAGATCAGAACATGTCCAAAATTAATTAATAATACAAACAAAGTCGAGTTTTATCAAAAATAGTGACATTTTTCGAAAAAATTGACGCACTTTTTTCCGAATTTAAACGTTTTTTCTTGTTCACCATCATAAAGTAAATAAAAAAAAACCTACATTTTTGAAAGAAAAAGAACCTCATATGATGCGATGCACAAAAGTTATTGGCCAAACAATTTTGATATTTGAAGTCAATTTTTGAGACTTGTATTAGATATTTTAGCTTTATCACTCGTGCACAAAATCCAATAAAATTTATCTATACAATGAATGATGTTGAACTGAAGAGCTGTGGTCATTTCAAAGATCTAGGAGTAATATTCGATCCAAAGTTATCTTTTATTAGCAATATCAATCAAATAACCGCTAATTCCTTCAAAAATTTAGGCTACATTTTCCGTAATTGTAAAGAATTTAACGAAAATACACTGAAACTTCTCTTTAATTCATTTGTGAGGTCAAGACTTGCATATGCTTCAATAGTGTGGAGTCCTAGTTATGAAAATCATAAGTATAGCATTAAAAACCTCAGAGGCGTTTTCTTAAATATCCCTGGTTCAAAAGTTTTGGAAATTATCCAGAGAGAGGTTTTCCACATTGCGACTTATTACATAGATTCAACACGAGTGATCTTCAACTAGTCGGACATATCACTCTCTTGTATTCCTTTTTAAGATTTTAAATGGCACTATTGACTGCCCTGAAATTCTTAATTGCACTAGATTTCATGTTCCTAATTTGCAGACTCGCTCGCATTCGCTCGCAAATTTCATCTAATTTCACTTAAAACATCCGAAGTTATAACCAAAATTTAGCAGTTTATATATTTTTTCTGAGCTTATGCGTGCAGATAAAAATTTTGTATTGTAACCGCTGATGGCCTATATCATAACGAACAGCCTCAATTTTTTTCGCTTCTTAGGACCTACACATACTGAGATATACTCATCTATATTTAGAAAGAAAACAAATGGCCGATAACTTGCCTAGCGGCGGTTGCTAGAGGAAGAAAATGTCCATTTTGTATAGTATTCGATGTAACTAACATGTTAAAAAAAAATTGACACTGGAAACAATTCGTCATGTTTTGTTTGTCTGACTCCAACGACGAAAGTAACGGGAGATCTTCGAGACAGATAAATTTAAATTACGTGATGTTGTTCTGATACTTGTTTTAGGGTTATCATTTAAGAAATTCGAAATAATCTGATCGTCTGGATATCTTTGAACGGCTTTTGCTTTCTGTTTGGTTTCTTTTCCAGTATTATGGAAAATTTGGTTAATTTTAAAGACCGTCTTCGATGCCTCATATTAAGTTCACTGGCAGCTTCTCTTCTGGAATGCAAGTTATCACTAACTTTTGTAATTTGCATTTCTTGAGCTATACTTAGCTTTTCTGCAGCTATAATTAAATTATTTCAACAACCAAAATCAAACTTTCATATATTTATGCTTTTCGAAAAGAATGCGGTTAAATCAGTATGGATTTATACATGGTGTCTCACCGGAAACTGAATCGATCGATATAGAGAAAAGTACGCATCAGAAAATTTTGAAAATTTAGATAATTACTAAGGTCGGTGTGGCCAATCCAACTAAAATAATTACAATCAGCTGGCACTTCCGCTTATACCGAAAGTCGATACCAACTTGCTTATTTCAAATGGAACGCCCTATATATTTTAGCGTTTTCAAAAAAAGCGAGTCGAAAATATGTAGCATATCCTATACTTAAACCTAGCCGTTTCAGAGATATTTGACATTTTATAGAAAATTTCACAGGTGCAACGGTTTGCAAGAACCGTTATAAGTTTCTTCATGTAAAAGATCCTCATTTGCTTCTTATCACGTAAAAAGAACACAAGGAGAACTACGTTCTACAACTGAAATAAATTCAATAATATCATACCAAGTGTTCCGTTTTTCGTGTTACATTTTGTCGACTTCAAACCGCGAAAACTTGTTTAGGTCAAATGGAACACCCTATATTTTTTTACGTCCAGTTGTGTAAAACTGAATTCCCTTTTTTCTGATATTAACATTGTGGGGGTTAAAGTTACAACTTTTTGAAATATTTGCGATTTTATTAGAAATTGATCATTTGTTGTAATCATTTCATCAAAATAACCATGATTAGGAACAATTAGTCATTATCTTATGTAAAAAATGCCAGCACGTTTAAATTATACCAACGAAAACTTTTTAAGTTTGTTTATTATTTATGGAGAATGTGCTAAAGTAATATCAAGAACTTGCAGCACATTTGCTACTCGATATCCACAAAAACGCAAAATAACACTAACACTGTAACATGCGTATTAATCGAATTGAAGATATGGCATGAAATAAAATAGCAGAGATAAGATCAATTTAAAATACGATTTCATTTTAATTTAATAATTGCTCAAAATACCGCCCTCGAACCTCGACACATTTTTCGCACCTTCGGATTAGTTCCTCATGGGTAGTTCTTCTAATTGAATCCTGTGATATGTTTTGAAATGCATTTCTTACTCTATGCATACAATCTTCAATGGTTGTTAATGGGCTCTCATAAACTTTATTTGTAATAGTTCCCCAAATGAAATAATCCAGAACTGATAAATCGGGCGAGTGTAATGCCACCACTCTATCGTTTCTTATGGCACAGTAAACATTGAACTGTCAACTTTCCTAAAAGTTTCGCTCTCTGAACATATGAGGATTTGAGTCACTCCAATAATACGAATTGTCTATTAAAAAGTCCATTTTTAGTAAATTTTGCTTCATCTGTCCATATAATATTTCCCAAATAAGAATCGTAACCCTCAGACCTTATTAGAATAAACTCACAAAAATTCTGTCTTTTTAGGAAATCTGTTTCTTTTAATCCTTGGACCATATGGAATGAGAATGGGTGAAACTTATGTTTTAATAAGATTCTGTGAATTGAATCCTTGCATAGTCCCGATTCCAGAGCAGCTTGTCTTAATGACATCCTTGGAAATGCATGAAAATATCCCAGAATGACTATTTCAATGTTTTTGTCATCAACAATAGGCTTTCTTCTTTGCATTTTTGCCTTGACAGAGCCATAATTTTGGTGACGGTTTCCGTTTTTCTGGATATCGAGTAGCAAATGTGCTGCAAGTTCTTGATATTACTTTATCACAATCTCCATAAATAATAAACAAATTTAAAGAGTCTTCGTGGGTGTAATTTAAACGTGCTGGCATTTTTTGACATAAGATAATGACTGATTGTTTCTAATCATGGCTATATTGATGAAATGATTACAACAATTCATGAATTTCTAATAAAATCGCAAATATTTCAAAAAGTTGTAACTTTAACCCCCACAATGCTAATATCAGAAAAAAGGGAATTCAATTTTACACAACTTGACGTAAAAAAATATAGGATGTTCCATTTGATCTAAACAATTTTTCGCCGTTTGAAGTTGACAAAATGCAACGCGAAAAAACGGAACACTTGGTATGATATTATTGAATATATTTCAGTTGTAGAACGTAGTTCTCCTTGTGTTATTTTTATGTGACAAGAAGCAAATGAAGATCTTTTACACGAAGAAAGTTATAACGGTTCTTGCGAACCGTTGCACCTGTCAAATTTTCTATAAAATGTCAAATATCTCTGAAACGGCTAGGTTTAGGTATAGGATATGCTACATATTTTCGACTCAGAATTTTATGCTCTTTGCGAAAACCCTAAAATAGATAGGATGTTCCATTTGAAATAAGCAAGTTGGTATCGACTTCCGGTATAAGCGGAAGTGCCAGCTGCTTAGTTGGATTGGCCACACCGACATTGGTAATTATCTAAATTTTCAAAATTTTCTGATCCGTACTTTTCTCTATATCGATCGATTCAGTTCCCGGTAAGACACCCTGTGTATTTGCAAAAAACCGTGTTGTCAATTATGTAAACAATTAAAAAATTTAAACATTATTCGCAACAAACTATCCTATATCGTATTAAAAATGTTTCTCACCGTTTACAAAGTTCGTTAAATTGATTGCAAGCGGATTGGCCTAATAACTCACAGATTTATATTAAAATTACCACATATAGTATGCACAGGTGCATTGACAAATATACTAGTTTTACTATTTCTAAAAGGTTAAATTTTGACTGGAATTTAACCTTGGTTTATAAATTAATAATGATTATAAAGTTTTTGCGTCATATGATTATGTAGAGATTGATGTAGAAATATAAAGACTTGAACCAATCCCACGGTTCCCCAATGATGGAACGTTAACTAGCGTTAATAATGTGGCATGTATAATCGTCAACACTGTACCATCCTTCTACAACAAATCGTATATACCAAATTAACATTGTGATTATTAAAGTATTAATTTATTCGTTTTATGTTTTACTTTAACTTGTGGCTAACACGCAGTTATTAAAATTCTGCGTGTTCTATGTCACTGTCATATTGATATTCCAATAGGATTCACAACAAATCACAAAAAATTATTTAAAATACAATGTAAATTTTGCATATATTCGATAAGATCTTATAAATAGACAATATAGTGGGGCCGATCTGGCATTGAAAATGGCTTGAAACGGACTCGTTTTTTTCGAACGTTTTTTTTGTGATGTTACGAAGTCGGACCCCCTCTATTATCCGGAAAATTTTCCGGTCGAACTTTTCTTTACATGCAAAGATAGTAGGCTGGGGCCGTTACCTTTTTGAGATGAAAAAATTAATAGCAGGCAACGGCCGGCTGGAATATATAGCCGAGGTCATAAAAAATGAAAAAAAAACTTTGGAACTTGAGATGAAAGGAAGTAGTGAAATGGGGTGCTATTTAAGGGATGAAAACCGTTTTTCGTGATTTGTGGCGAAACGTGACCTCCTAGAGAAAAGTATTTTATACAAAAGTTGTAGATAATAAAAAAATCTAAAACTTTTATTCTATATATTTTTCGACATAACCTCAAAGCTTGCGAGAAAATGACGAAAAACCGATTTTTCCGTTTTTATTTTTTTTCTCGCGTGAAAATTATTTAATTTAAATGAAACTTTGTGGAAGTACGTAATTGTTTGCATACAATAAGCATGAATTTTTTCAATTATGGGAAATAAATATTTTTCGAGATATTATCATTTTTCCGAAAAAACACCCCTATCTTCGGCGAACAATTTTATTGATTTTTTTTTTGGATTTTGATATTCTACTAGTGCTCATTTTTTTCGTCGAGATGTCTACTTTCAAATGGTACGTCGATGTTAGTGATTTATTGCCATTTAGCAGCTTAAAATTAAGAAGAACCGAAAAAAAAATTTTTAGAATCTCGAATTTGTCGATTTTTTTCATTATTTTAAATTTTTTAGCATATTTATGTTAATAATTCATAATATTTTAATGAAAAAACTTACTTTGGTATAAAATAAATTAAGTTGAATGAATTTCATCACGGAAAGGTAGCGAAAACTTCATGAAACTTAACATTTACATGGAAATCAATAGTACTTTATTAATTTTCATAACCTACAATTAAGTTTCGAAAACTTTATATGCATATTAAATTGTTCTAAATACATATGATAAAATACAACATACAATTTATTTATATTGGCTACGAATTCTTTACTTTATTTGCAAATATTTACTTTATTAATATTGGTTGTGTATAGCTTATAAAAAGAAAAATCAATAAAATGATTGTTAAAATCTAATCAATTTTAGGCCTTTTTTGTTGTGGTTCGTTTTTTTCATCGGTCAAACTATCAAATTCTATATTATCTTCAAAATCATTGGCATTTTCAGGCTCTTCAATTTCGATGTCATTATTCTTTGCTGGCTCTTCATCAATATCTTCAGAATCACTTAAATCTACAAATACTTCTCTGTCTCTATTTGAACAGTTCTCAGTGCATGTATTGCATAGATTGGTACATTTTAAGCCGTGTTTTCGGCAGCCACACCTTTGATTATTGCATCCACTTTCACAAGTACAGCTAACGCTTTTTAACAACTTTCCGGGAATCAAGTCGGAACTGTCAGAGATGTATTTCGGCACGAGTCTTCCTACATTTTCGTTCCAGCCCAAGTCCTTTGTTTTTTTGTTGTCCTGATCGTTGTCAAAATTACCCAACCGAGTTTGCAATTGGTAATAGACTCTGTAGGAGTGTTGTGCAGCTGCTTCTTCAGTTGGAGGGAGTTTTTCCAATTTAAAAGTGGATTTGTTTGTAGCTTGCTGATACAGCTCAAATCGTAATTGATTTAATGAGTTATAAATTTTCTTACTTTTGTAAATACTAGCTGTTAGTTGAGATCCATTTTTTGCTATGGTTATGTGGTCTGCATCTTTTTGATAATAAACACTGGCTAGGTTTAATAAATTTTTATTGTCCAATAAAGATCTTACTATTGTTTTTTTCCCTTTTCCAGCAAAACTTGAAGTTGTATCACACCCAGAGAAAGCGTGAAGAAACGCTATTACACTTGTGTATGGTTCGTGTTTAAAACAATGGGATGTATAAAATGAATCTTTGACGTTGCTTGAGCCTGGTTTGTGAAAATAAATATCCAGCCCATTCGAATTTAATTGGTGTAAAAGAATAGTAAATCGATGTCTTGACCCACGATTATTACAGTTTTATCATCTTGTTTAGCTAATTGGATCGCAGTATTAACAATCAATGCGTCGGCGTCTTCAGGAGCTCGCTTACACAAAAAACCATCGGACTGTAATTTATTTGATATTGTGATAATTAAATTGTTTTTATTATTTTGATTTGTTAAAAATTTTTCTTGTGAAAAGGGTATTCGTTTAATTTTAATCGAAAACTCAATCACCACGTGCGTTTACAAAGGACGCATCACAAACTGAAAAAATACTTTTACACAACTAGACGAATAAAGATTTACTACTACAAAAGAACGAGCTCTGCTGCTCTTGTGCAGGCTCACTTTATCCTACCCCTCTCTACCCCCAACCTTCAGTCGTTTTGGGCGGGCATTTCAAATACCTGTATGCTGAGAAATTTCAAATTTTGTAAAATTTTTTTTTGTTTGAATACGTAACAGTATTTTTTTTGTTTGTATTCAATTTTAGCGTGGTTTCCAATAACTAAATTCATTCAACTTTAGTTATTTTATACCAAAGTAAGTTTTTTCATTAAAATATTATGAATTATTAACATAAATATGCTAAAAAATTGAAAATAAAAAAAATCGACAAATTCGAGATTCGAAAATTTTTTTTTCGGTTTTTCTTAATTTTAAGCTGCTAAATGACAATAAATCTCTAACGTCGACGTACTATTTGAAAGTAGACATGTCGACGAAAAAAATGAGCACTAGTAGAACATCAAAATCCAAAAAAAAATCAATAAAGTTGTTCGCCGAAGATAGGGGTGTTTTTTCGGAAAAATGGTAAAATCTCGAAAAATATTTATTTCTCATAATTGAAATAATTCATGCTTATTATATGCAAATAATTACATACTTTCACAAAGTTTTATTTAAATTAAATAATTTTCACGCGAGAAAAAAAATAAAAGCAGAAAAATCGGTTTTTTGTCATTTTCTCGCAAACTTTGAGGTTATGTCGAAAAATATATAGAATAAAAGTTTTATATTTTTTTATTATCTACAACTTTTGTATGAAATACTTTTCTCTAGGAAGTCACGTTTCGCCACAAATCAGGAAAAACGGTTTTCATCCCTTAAATAGCACCCCATTTCACTACTTCCTTTCATCTCAAGTTCCAAAGTTTTTTTTTTCATTGTTTATGACCTCAACTATATATTTCAGCCGGCCGTTGCCTGCTATTAATTTTTTTCTTTTCAGCATTAAAAATCCGTAACGGCCCCAGCCTATAGGGAAAATCAGTTTTTCGGACATCACCCGTTTAGTTCGGGATAAAATGAAGGGCTCGTGAATGCGCGTAAACTGACATTTGACTCGTCGAAATCGGTCCAGCAGTTCCCGAGATATTGCGATTTGAAGGTACGGATTTGTATACGGATTTTTCGCTGCAGCTCCGGCGAGAACGTACCGAGATCCGTTTTCGCGTTTTTTTTCGGGGCAGAAAGTGACTTGGCGACTTTTTTTCTTCCCCCGATAGACACTCAGGACCTAAGTACTGTGGCCAAATTTCAAGTCGCTAGGATGATTAGGGGGGGGGGGGGAGGGTAAACGTAAATAATAATAATAATATTTATTTCAATATAATATACACAATTCACATTAATTATACAATAATCGACAATAAATTTACTTGAAATAAATACATAGATTCTACATAAAGCTAACGCTTGCTAGTAGTTGCATAAAAACTTACATTTATTATATTACTTCAAAATTAAAAACAAACAAACATAAAATGCAAATTTAGCCTGTATTTGTCGATGTGCATGTGATTACTTCAGCCTCAAACAACACGACACAAAACATAAGTCAAAGATTTGCACTAAAGTGTAAGAATCATTTAAAGTTTATATAATAAGGTGAGTATAAATATAATATTATCTACCTAACATAATGAAACATCGTACAACAATTATAGACATACAGAAAACGATAAAAATACATGTATAATAATAAAAACGTAGGCATCTACAGGCAAGGAAAAGAATACTAGTAAAATTTTACTATATTTATACGCAGCGTATATACACATATATACACACACACACACACACACATATGTATCACAAGTATATACACACATACATACATACATGTTTTTTTTTTGCTTTCATTGATCAACTGAAATGGCATACAATGTGATTATCTATTTGAAGATTCTATTAATTGATGGAATTTTGAGCGGGGTTGCTCACTTATCCATTTATTTAAATGTTTTTTAAATAATCTTAATGAACTTAAGGTTTTTATCAGAGGAGGTAACATATTAAAAAGCTTTGGTCCTATATAGGTAAAACATTTTTGGGATTTTGTTTTTTGTGTTTTAGGTACTACTGAAAATTATATTTTGAATCGAGTATTATATTCATGATCAATATTTACTAATTCTAATTTTGATATTGTCTGACAAGGATGGATTGGCAAAATAGTTGGCGGATATCAAACGTTTTTGTTTCTCTAAACAAATTTTCTGTTGGGTAAGTCCAATGCAGTTTAAATACCCGTTTTAAGATTAATTTTTGTAAAATTTGTAGATTATTTAGGTGGCTATTTGCTGCTCCTCCCCAAGCTATTAGTCCGTACATAATATGTGTTTCGCATAAAGCGTAATAGAGGATTTTCATCTGTTCAGCTTGAAGCTACTCAGAGTAATACTTAAATCTATATATCAAGCTTCTTATTTTCTTACTTACATGGTTTATATGAATATCCCATTTAAGGTTATTATCAAGATATATTCCCAAGTACTTCAAGCTCTGAACGGATGAAATCTCTATGAGTAGCTCATAGTTATTATTTATAGTTAATATATTGTAGGTGGGCAGATATCTTCAATATGAAGTGAATGGCATATAATAAGTTTTATTATAATTTATCGTCAGTAGTTTGCTGTTAAACGACTCAAAAATCACATGTAAGTCTTTTTCTATTTTTTTTAATGTCTGCCAATCATTATCATCATAGAATATAATAGTATCGTCTGCAAAATTGGTTATATCCCCTTTAGCTTCTAACAAAAACAAGCCATTCAAATACATATTAAACAAAAATTGACCCCAGTACAGTACCTTGGGCGACACCGTATTCCACTGTTTTATAATCACTTAAGGTGTTGTCTATGCTTACACATTGCTTCCTATTTGTGAGATAACTCTGCATTAATTCATATGGTGTGCCCCGAAATCCAACATTTTCCAAAACTTCCAAAAGCTGGCAATGGCTGACCGTATCGAAGGCCTTTGTGAGGTCCACAAAAACACATATTGCAGGTCTTTTTTCATCAATAGCATTGTTTATTTTTGAGACTACGTGCGCAATTGCATCCTGTGTAGACCTGTTATCTCTAAATCCGAATTGTTTTTCAGATAGAATTTTAAATTTGTTTAAGTAGTTTGCAATTCGCTTTTTTAGGATTCTCTCAAAGACCTTCGCCACATTTGAAATAAGCGATATTGGGCGATAGTTAGACATCTCTAGCTTATTTCTAGGTTTGACGACAGCTACTTTAAAAGCTTGAAACGACATATTTATTAAAAACATTAGAGGTGCTGCTATGTAGGCACTTATACTTCTTAAAGTCGCAGCTCTTAGATTATCGATACCAGGAGATTTCCTATTTTTTAAGAAATTTATGGTATTAATGATTTCTTCTTCACTGGCATCAGGGAGAAAGATTGAATTGGGTACATTTAATTTATCAAAATGTCGTATAATATTTTTACTTAATTTATTTGATAGTTTTTTCCCTATTTCGGTGGAAAATTTGCAAATAGAACGTGACATTGTGTACTAATGTGCCTACTCTGAGTTCCGCTCATATGTTTTAAATTTTCGCCATAGATAAACAAATGGTTGCGAAATAACCAATTTATTGTTGTTAATATTTTTAGAAAAAGTCATTTTTCGCCAGGAAGGAAAAGGGTGGGGGAGATATTTTTTCGTCATCGAATGTGGAATTTTTTTCTCTTTGATTTGAGCCCGACCATATTATCGGATGATTAAGAGGGAAGAGGGGGGCCCGCAAAGTTTTTACCCTGTAGAGGGGCAAGGAAAAGGGTTAGGGACTTCAGGCTGGGCTCATTTTCTCTTTCATGATTTGTTTACCCCGAAGCTCTAACTTCATTAGGGCCTGCACGCGCGCATGATACATTTATAAAAACGAGCGCGGCAATCCAGCAGCCGTGCGGCGAGATGCCGGGGGAGGAGCCTAGCGCTCCCATTTCTCTCCCTTCTCTCTCTCACAAATACACGTCCCACTCCGCTCGTCCGTTTTTATAATGTATTACGCGCTCGTGCAGGCCCTAATAAAGTTAGCTTCGGGGTAAAAAAAATCTTGAAAAGAAATTGATTACCCTTAAAAATGAACCCGGCCCGAAGCCCCTAACCCTTTCCCTTCTACAGGGCAAAAACTTTGCGAGTTCCCCCTTTTCCCTCCTAATCATCCGTTCGCAATCTGGTCGGGCTCAAATCAAAGATGGCGAAAAAAATCTCCCCCACCTCTTTCCTTCCTGACGAAAAATTACTTGACTTTTTCTAAAAATATTAACAACAATAAATTGGTTATTTCACAACCATTTGTTTATTTATGGCGAAAATTGAAAATACATGAGCGGAACTCAAAGTATGTACATTAATACATAATCTTACGTTTGCTGTGGGATTTGCGAAAAAAATTGCAGAAGTTACAGCAGTTTTAATTTCATTTACGTTTCTGTAAGTTTTCTTCTTTTGTGACCAAGTTTCGAAGTTACAAATGCCGTCTTATTTTAATTTACCTGTGTGATATAACCCAACCTAAGGTGTATTGGTTACTACATTCTTTGTAGAAGGGCCAGAGCACAACCAAATTAGTCACATTTTATTAATTTTATACTATAGCAATTTTAAATTTCGTGGACTCTCTTTCTGTATGGGTATTTTTTAACGTAAATTCTGAGCAACCCTTTTAATTTTCTCCCTAGTTGGTGGGGTCTGAGTCCAATGGATTCAAATTTGAAGACCGTGATGGCCACAGAATTGGACCGCAACGTAATACTTGCAATAACCCCCTATTGTACTCTAACGACAGTGACTGCTCTTGGAAGAAGAATTTGAAACAACTTTTATACCATTTTGGAATCTAGTTTTTAAGATGAATTTCCAGATTGTGTAGTAGATATTTTTATATCACATTTGACGAAAAGTTAGCAGAAGGCAAATCTGAATTTAACTTTCCTTGCAGACCGAAAATAATCGAAAATTTGTTTTTATTAAAGTCAAATTTTGGTGTTCTGATAGGTCATATATCCCCAGTTTCAGATTATCTACCATTTACCGTACACCATGTATAATAAAATGCCTAACAAATAAACAAAAGAAAGCATACACGAACACCTACAGAATGACCTTAGTCACCTTGATGACTCTCCTAAAGTTGATAGCATCGTATAGCAAGTTATAAGTAGATCTTGTTCGCGTATGCGAGAAAGTACCATTTACTGACCCGAAAACCTTTGTTTGTTGTATACAAATGAGAGTAGGTACCGTTATGAATAAAAAAAAATTAATGTTGTTAGAGCTTGATTAAACGATAATACTTTTCTTCAAATTATTTGTGTGCCATTACAATGTTATTTCACCAGTCAGATTATAGTCTATAAGTTTTGTAATTGTTTTAGTCCAGTGTAATCTAGTTCTGGTATATTATTATTTACAGTACCCCCTTTGAAAAAAATTTATGTACAGAGGGCTCCTTAATGTCGTATTAATTTTTAAGGGTGTAATTCCTTAGGTCATTTTATGAAGAAAAGTTTAATGAACATATGTCCGAGACGGCTTCATTTTTTTACTGGAAGGTGTTGAATTTTTATTTAAATCGTTATTTTTTAATATCTCAGAGAGCACTGTTACGCATTTACAATCTCCAGTAAATTGCAACAAGAATCTTCACAAACCACTGATTTATTAATCACTTAATTTTTCAATAATTACTCTTTAAAAATAACAACTAATTATACTTTAATATAACATAAATTGACTAAATCATAACTTTGGGGCGAGTGTAGGTGCGTCTTTACTATGTACATACTTCGGTATGCGATGTAAAGCAACGACAGGCGCGGTTAGTACTTGGATTGGTGACCATTCCAACGGAAACCGCGTTCTCGCCTCACACATCTTCCAGCGGCTTGTATATCAGTGTATGCGCGGAAGCTATACAACCTTAGGCGAGGGTTGTATAGGAGATATACCATCCTTCGGAGGGGATGCAAAGCCGTCGGTCCCTTGTCTATTAAATGTTAGGCAAGTAAAAGATCCCTACTCTTCTTAAGGGAAGAGGTTCGGCAAAATTCCTGGTTGGGGGTAGCTCGTCTACAGGCGTCGGTGTTAGGCCTCAGTAGCGGAAATAGGCCGACGTTAAATAAATGTATAAAAAAAAAAATCATAACTTGATATTGTTTCTTATTTTATCTTATCACTTGCTTGTCTATTATAAAACTGTCTCAGTACGCTTGGACCCGCTGTATATATACCTGCGTAGATTGTACTCAATTATTCTAGAATGTTCCGGTCTATCATTCGTGGCATTTCTCGGAGTTTCTCGAATTTTCTATGAGGCAGCGGCGTAGTCGTGTATATAACACGGCCCCCTCCTTAAGCCTGAACGTTCTGGTCGGGCAATTCAGGTTCTCCGACATACTTCGCCAATCTGCCCAAGTGCACGATTTTCATCTTGGGCTTCTTACTTCGTTGAATCCGATAAACAACGTCATTCCGGGTGATGACAGAATACGGTCCTTCCCAAGGTGGGTGAAGGTTCGGAGATCTTCCCTTCTTTCGCTGTGGGTTATATAACCAAACCAGATCTCCCTCCTTGAATCCTGCTGACGTCCCCTTCCGGTTATAGCGAGCCTTCATTCTGTCACTAGCTATGCTAACTTGGTTTCGAACCAAGTCATTGGACATTACTCAGCCGTTGATGACTAACTTCATCTGCATAGCCACCCACGGACAGTGGCTCCTTATCTGGTGTACCAAACATCAAGTCACATGGCAGTCTCATTTCGTGCCCAAATATTACACGAGCCGGTGTCTGTTTAGTAGTCTCATGAATGGTAGCCCTGTACGCCATTAAGTAAAACGGTATGTGCTGATCCCATTCTCGCTGGCTTTTGTCAACCACCTTAGAAAGATGTTCCTATAAACAACTATTTACGGTTGTTGCTATGGAGTTAGTAATGACAATTTGAAATATCAAAATTGAATAAATAATGAAATAATTATTTTCGTGGCCCACCTTGTCAAGACACAAGTGAAACAAAAATATTGTTTCACTTGTGTCTTGACACGCATGTCAAATATGTCAAGAAGTATTTAAGATAGACCTATACAATATTACATGTTTGAAATCAGGGGAAAAATGACTTCTCGAAAACGCAATAATATATAGGGTGTTCCATTAAAATTTTTTTTTATTTCGCATCACGTGACCTATACATGAAATTGCTTTTTTTTATCACATTTCACTAAAATATAGGTAAGATCCTACAATTTTTATACAAAACTTTTTTTTCCTATTTTCAATAATAACAGAAATAAAGCAGGGGCCAATATATTGTGAATAACCCTGTATACAGGATGTAACGCAACTTACCCGAAAATTTTTAACCGTACAACATGCACCTTTAAATAAGAAGTCGGTTTCTTAAAAAAAAAAGTAATAAAAGTCCAACACAGAAATAGATACAAATTGTTAAAGTTACAAATTAATGAAAATTTGTCGATGTCTTGGTCACTGATAAAGCTATTTTTACGCGTAATGATACAACCAATCTACATAATATGCATGTTTGGGCCATTGAGAATCCTCATCCAGTAGTTCGGAATCACTTTCAACATCGATGAACGCCTAATAGATCAGTTCATATTGCTAGATCGGATGGATGGTCTGCAATATCTGCAGTTTCTCCGTAATGATCTTCCTGGTCTTCTTGAACATGTGCCCTTGAAAGTTCGAAGTCAGATGTGGTTTTTACATGATGGTGCGCCCTCACATTATCGTTTAGTATTCCGAGATTACTCGACCCAATTAAACTGAATACGTTGAATCGGACGGGATGGACCCGTAGCTTGGCCTCCGTGGTCCCCGGATCTAAATCCTCTTGACTTCTTTTTATGGGGATATTTAAAAAATGAAGTCTACCAATCTGAAGTTGGCAATATCGATGTATTACGTCAACGTATCACAACGCCTTTCCATAATCTGCATCTTCGGGAACAGCAGGAAGGAAGCACACTTCAGCTAGTGTTACAAAATTGGATTAGACAGGTTCAGGCTTGCTTTACTGTCAATGGATAGAACTTTGAACAGTTTTTATAGAAATAATATGTTATTTTAATATTTCCATTAATTTATAATTTTAACAATACAACTTTTATTAAAATTTTTTTTAAGAAATCGACTTCTTATTTAAAGGTGCATGTATGGTTAAAATTTTTCGGGTAAGTTGCATTACACCCTGTATATGAATCACTGAATCTAGTGAAATGTATGGACTTATAATCAGATATTCCCGTGATTTTTCGAATATAAATACACTCAAGAAGCGAAAATAAGGCAAAATCGTTGGCAAACACGATGTATTAAGTAACGGTAAGTTTGTTTTTCTCTGACTTTTTTGAACAATTAAAACGTGTGTCATCGGCGCAGCACGTAATATGATCATTATATTTGCTTTGTATGTATAAGGTGAGATTGTTGGCAAACAGAAGGTAGATAAATGGCCCTAATATGGACCCCTGTGGTACACCTGCATTCATGAGATACTTATTGCTCTGTGTTCCATTCGCATAGACTACTTGCGAACGGTTTTTAATATAATTCGGCAAACAATTTAATGCATTAAATATAATGTGCTTTCAATAAGTACATCATAACTCACTCATTTAAAGGCTCGTGAATAGTCAGTTAGTAATAAAAACACGAGAAGGAAATAAACTTTTATGTAAGACGCCACTACCACCGTGAGAGTTAACTAGAGCAGTGTCAACATTTTTATTAAAAAAAAATCACGTTGAACTGAAGATAAAAGGTTATTCTTTAGAAAAAAACCACTCAACTGTTCGAAAAATGCCCGTTCTATAACCTTCGATATACTTGAAATTCAGTTCATTACTCGATAACAGTTTTTGTCTCTCTTTTTAAGTAGTGGGATAACTTTACTAACTTTTAAGTCGACAGGGAAAATGCCATTTACAAAATACAAGTTGATTAGGTGAGTTAACGGTAGAAATAAATTATTTTTACATTTATTTATTAAATTATTAGATACTTATATTATTCAGGCCACTAGAATGAGAGGACTTTAACTTACCAATAAATATTAACGTATCTATTTGGGATGGAGAAAAAATTATCGACAAAAAAGTGATATGTTTGAATTTAATAAATTTGAATCTATGGGTACAGCTTGATCACATATATGGCTTTTAATAAAGTGAGCATTGAAACTATCTGCGATAAGTTTATTAGGCAATAGAGAACCATTTTCATGAGCCTTTATTTTTGTCTGTGAAGCAGAAGGTTTACCTATGACCTATTTATCATATTTCACGTAGTTTTGACCTTATAATAATAAATAAATATTTGCAGATTGGTTTTAGTTGATGGTACTTTTATGCAAGCCCCGATTTGTTTGTAAAATGACTAGATTGAATGTTGGAAGATTCAACATATACTCTGTGACTGTTCTGCTGTCTCATCAATCAGAGAATCCATTTTAGGAGAACGTTGGCCTACTTTGGCCGATGTAAGGGAGATGCCCCTAGGCAGCATCACCACCTATTTCGCAAGATAGGTTGGTTGGAGACCTAGGCGAGGAGCTGCCTACAGGGAGGATGTACAAGGGGCCCAATGGAGCCTAAGTGCTGTGGTTCAATAATTTTTATTGGCCACCCTCTCAACCAATTCCAGATGTGATATATCTATCGGTGAGTTAGTAATAAGAGCATCAGCATCTTCGGCAGCCTGCTCCACAAGGAAACCTGCAGGGGTAAGCTTTTTACGTAAGAGTGAGATAAGCCAATTTTTATTTTAATCGTTTGATAGAAACTTCTCCTGCTGCATTGTTGCTGTCATAGATTCGTCAAAATTTACGGTTGGTAGGATAAATGTAAATGTCTTTTATTGACGCCACACTCGGTGAAGTATATTTTGTTGCCAATATTAATTTTATCAGTGATTGGAGAAATAATCATAGAAATTCGATTTCTTTAGTTTTTCGCATTCCACCATCATCAAAAAGTGAAAGAGGATAGGGGATCAGTTTAAA
Source organism: Leptura quadrifasciata (assembly GCA_963675555.1). Classification (NCBI taxonomy): domain Eukaryota; kingdom Metazoa; phylum Arthropoda; class Insecta; order Coleoptera; family Cerambycidae; genus Leptura; species Leptura quadrifasciata. The sequence goes on along the minus strand of OY776680.1, from coordinate 14,790,989 downwards.
CAGAAAGTATTGCTGCAAATATTTATCAGATTTCTTAGCAAGTAAAATTCTTTGAAAGAGTGGCGCTGAGTTAACTGGAATGACATCGTCTTGTATTTTAATCACAGAACTAGCTGCTCGAAGGGGGTAACCCTTTTTTGCGCTGAAAGTTCAAGTGACAAGTGTATTCATCCACACATAGGTAGAAAGCGTGGAAGTGTCGACATACAAAGTGAATGCGATAGCTTGACTTTTCCCGCCTATAACTCCAAGAATATTAATATTACGTATAAATATGTCTGAACCATTTCGATGTTGAATTTATTTACCTTTAACTTTCGTAACCATCTTTTTTTCGTGGTAATCCCGACAACTCCTAACTTAGATTTTATATCTCTAATTTCCATCGAGTGAAAATTGCAATTGGTTTATTGTTGCAACTCTATCAATTAAAATTCCCTTCAATACTGTTAATACTTCTTCAAGTTCAGTTTAGAGCAAAAACAGGCGCACCACTGACCATCAAACAACACAAATGTTTAGTTTTGCACAGCATAAGCTTAAGCTCATTAATAAACATATTATAAGCACAAGAATAAATGAATAAATTGACAATAAAATAGATATAAAAAAATCTATATTTTTAGATTTAAATGATAACATCAACTTTTTTGTACAAATGCCTACTAAATTTACTATTAACTACGAATTAAATTTTGTTGACCTAAAAAGTAAAACTGCACAATCATTCAATGATGACGAAGTGGTTTTGTATTGCTGAAAAGTCATCGCTCCTTATACATGATCGTAAACGTATTCCCACAGTCTCCTCCCTAATCATTTCTCTGCAGTATTTTCTTTTAAAAATCCTCAAGGCTGTTCAGTTTGTCTGTGCTTTGTGCTATTGTCCTATCTATGCCCACGTCTCGATTGCAGTTGCAATTTATTAGACGGAGACGCAAAGGTACCGCTGTACAAAATAATTTTATTTGTGGTGTAAAAGTGCAACAAAAATCGAAAACAATAATCTGCGCATAGACAAATAAAAACCAATAGTAAATATACAGGCTGTCCATTTTATCAGGGCCCTCGAGAATATCTCACTTAATATCGGTCGTACAAAAAAAATATTTTTACGAAAATTGTGCCGATTTATATAACCTACAAAATGGTTTAAAGATATTTGAAATCCATGGCCTACTTTAAGAGTTATGGCGGAAAATAGCGAAAATGCGGAAAACGTCTAGGCCAAATATCTCCGTTATTTGAAAAGATACGAGAAAAATTCTTAAGGCGAAAATTTTTTGCAAAACAGAGTGTTTCAACGAGGTTTTACCTAATTTTTTTCAAAACCGCTGTATTTTGAGATTTACCCTTCAGGCTGTTAAAAAAATTATTTTGAAACGGGCAGGAAATGGCGCCATTAAATAGAGTATTTTCCTCCCTTTTCAACGATATATCATATGCCATATTTATTCATTGGTACTACGTTAGTAATAATAAAAACATTTTTTTAAAATCAATAAAAATTTGTTTAACAAGCATTATACTTGCCGTGGAGAGGTATTATTAAATAAAACGATAAAATAATTCAATAAGTTGTTCAACTCTTTGCTATAATAAAACATTAACACAATTAAGAAGAATAAAGTAAATTCAGCTAACAAAAACAAATTAATAATAAAAAGAATGTAGCACACGGAACATTAATATTTATCTAATCCTCAAAATAATTTTAAAGATATCATATCAAGTGTTCAAAGTGTCCACTGCGATTTCTTATGCACAATCGAGCGCGGCGAGGCACTGCATTTAAAACATTTCGGGGGTAACTGTAATACATGCCTGTTGAATTCGAGCTTTTAGTTCCTCTACATTTTGCGGTGTCGTCAAAAACACCTTATCTTTAATATACCCCCATAGAAAAAAAATCCATTAGGGTTATATCTGGAGAACGAGGGGACCAACGAATAAATCCGTTGGTACCTATCCAATGTTGAGGCAAAATTTTGTGTAAATAATCTAGGCAAATCTGGGAATTGTGGGGAGGAGCTCCGTCTTGTTGAAAATATTGAAAGTTGTGTCAATTCTCTAAAGGTAGGTCATCTAAGAATTCATTAAATTCATTTCTCAAGAAGTTTAGGTACCTTTGGCCACTGAGGTGACCATCGTAAAAATAAGGACCTATTAAATTGGTGCCTAAAATACCTATCCGCACATTTATTGAAAAATGATTTTGAAACCCAGTCGGTCTATGCCAGTGTGTATTTTCAGAAGTCAATTTGTAATGAATATTGCGATTAAAAAATCCATTATTGGAAAATTTGCCTCGTCGGGCCAAAGTATTTTACTACATATTAATGGATCGGCACGCTTCTTTTCCAACAGCCATCTACAAAAAGTCGTCCTCCTTGGTTTGTCCCCCGCTTGTAAATTGTGAACTTTTTTGGCTTTATAACACCGGTAACCATTTTTCTTTAAAAATTTTCTAGCACTTGTTTTATTTATATGACAAGCAATTTGAATTTCTCTTAATGATGTTTCCAAATTTTCTGTATTTTTATTTCTTACATAACTAATAACTCGGTTTACCTTATTTATATTATCAGTAACACTGTTCAACCTTGTCTTCTTCTTTAAAAATGAACCATTATTTTTCAGTTTCGTAGCTAATTTTCTGAACAGAGTTTTATTCGGCTGTAGTGCTTGTAGAAATCTGTTTCTATATTCTACTTGAGCTAATCCAGAGTTAAAATTGCATTGGCAATATGTAACGAACATATTATAACGATCAATGTGAGTGAAAATCATTTTTGAAAATTCTAAATTCTTAAACTTGTGATTGAGTGAGAGTTGAAGTATTAACTGAGATGATCTGTCAAAAAATTAAATTGTCAAGTTTGTTCATAGCCAACTATTTTAAAATAATTGAAATAATAGCGAAATCATGAAATACAAACAAATGGATATTATACTTAAATTAATTGGTAAAGACATTTTTAACTTTCTGAGCAAGGAGTGACGCTTTTATAGAGAACCTCTATACATTGGCATAACTGCGAATACTCTTTCCATAATTGCTCCAAGTTGCTTTCTTGATTATTATTTTGTTTTTGTTACCTGAATTTACTTTATTCTTCTTAATTGTGTTAATGTTTTATTATAGCAAAGATTTGAACAACTTATTGAATTATTTTATCGTTTTATTTAATCATACTTCACGACAAGTATAATGCTTGTTAACAAAAAATTATTGGTTTTAGAAAAATGTTTTTATAATTACTAACGTAGTACCAATGAATAAATATGACATGTGATATATCGTTGAAAAGGGAGGAAAATACTCTATTTAATGGCGCCATTTCCCGCCCGTTTCATAATAATTTTATTAATAGCCTGAAGAGTAAATCTCAAAATACAGCGGTTTTGAAAAAATTTAGATAAAACCTCGTTGAAACACTTTATTTTACAAAAAAATTTTCGCCTTAGGATTTTTATCGTATCTCGTATATTGCGCTGTTCAACAATGTGGACTAATTGCCATGGCCAAGGATGTTTAAATTCCGAATTTGAAGAACAGTTCGTCAATGAAGAACCCTCCTCTAATGAGTAAAATTGGACAAAATTTTAGTGGAATAGGCCTACAGGAGAAACCGCTTTAAAAAAAAAACGCACCAAGAGCTCTACTTCAAAAGTGGTTTGGAAACGAGCTCAAATAAAAAAAACGTATCTTTTTGGAAAAAGGAAAAAAATGAATAAAAACCACTTGCGTCAAAATCCGCTAGAAATTTTTTATTTCCTATACATTTTTCTCTTCCAACGAACGGTTTACATCATAAAAATGAAAAACTAGCGTTAAGTCCCCGTTAGGGGTATTTTTGGCAAAAAAGGGACTTTCCGTTCCTGAATGGGGTAGAAACTTTTTGGATATCTGTTACTAACTAATCGAGAGTATGCATCTCAAATATTATTTCTTTATAAATTATTTCTTCTAAAATGTCTAATTTGCGTGGACTAATCATAATGTAATGGTCCATGGCTCTAGACGCCCAGAGGTTCCTAACACATTCGCAGTTTGATTAGGTAATACTTCGTAATAATTATTACATAAATTATTTATTTTATGCACAACAATTTTCGCAGGGAAGTTAATCACCTTTCATGTTCAATAAACAAATAATATATACGTCATGCAGTTATTATTGTCCGAGTTATTTTTAGACTGGGAATCACTACATGTTAAATCAGACTCCAAACAAGAAACTATGACATGACATAATGATATTAAATTCATATTAATACTGTGCAATTTTGCGTACACCATTCGCCAAACAGTCTATAAAGTATATATGAATCCTTATACAAGGATATCTGAAGGACTTGTGATAATTGCGTTAAAGAAACTATTAGGTATATCGCTTTTAATTCAATACATACGCGTTCTTTAGATATTTATTTTACCTTCATAACATTATAGTGTGGGGTCCGACGCCCTTTTTTTAAAGTGATTACTAATAGGCTGAATTTTCGTGAGGACTTCGTTTTAACTAGTCTTCTAACTTTTCTCTCTGCGAAAATTCACGGTAGAGGTATGCAAAGTTCTACGCAGCCGCTAATCATGTTGATCGTGGAACTGAAATTTTCATGGCGTAGGACTGGAAAACTTGCCATATGCTATCCGAACACTAATTTACATGGTATCAGCATAGTCTAAGGATATATTAAGTCAACTCACTTCTTTCATCTCGCTGGAAATGCAGGCGTTTTTGCAACCGGTCGTAAATTAATGTCAACACGCGCTAAATTGCTATATACGAGGGTCAAATAATAGCGATAACTAGTTGGTGATTTTACGGGGGTCGACCATTAAGATTGCTGGGTAAAACATAAATTTGTATTGGCTTCCTTCATTAAACAGTTAAAATTAGAAATTGTATACAACATCAACTTATTCGATATCTACATTATATATTATTATCCACTATTATATGTTGTAGCATGATTAATATGTATATAGTATGTATTTATAGATCTCCCTTAACAGATGTTAATATATTCTTTGATAAGCTCTTATTCAATCTACCAACTAAATCAACTATTGTATTAGCTGGAGATTTTAACATTAATTTTAGCGACAAAGAGTCAACCGACACAATAACTCTAACAAACCTCTTAACTTGCTTCAATCGCAATATGCATGTTAAATCTTATACTCGCGTCTCTCAGCACTCGTATAGTACAATTGATTATCTCTGTAGTAATTTAGAGAACCAAAATATTTCCTGCTCAGTGATTTCACTGGCTTGTCTGATCATGAAGTTGTCTGTTCTCTACAGATAGACTCAAATACTTCTAAATGTAAAGAAAAATTTGGACGATTGTACAGTAGGACAAATTATAATAGATTTTTTCAATACTGCCTACAGTCTGATTGGAGAAGGGTCTTTACTAGAGGTGAACCTTTTAATGCGTTTTATGAGTGTTTAATGCACGCTTTCAGTAGAGCTTTTCCCATTCAAAAGATTAAAATAAAATATAAAAAACCTTGGATAACTAAAGGCATAAAAACCTCTGCAAAAAATATACGAATTTCACACTACATACGAAAGAACACAAATGAGGCATTCTTCTTTAACTATTACGCAAAATACCGTAATATTTACAAACAAGTAATTAAAGCGGCAAAAGAAAACTATTACAATAGTAGAGTGGAACAAACAAATAATAAGCCCAAAGAGAGTTGGGTAATTATAAACGAGCTTAGAGGTAAAAACCACCGTTTAATAAACACAACTATAAATTCAAATGACCTGAATAGCTATTATTGTTCAACTGGAGATAAATTAACTGAACATATAATCCCTTTAAAAGATCCTGTGAGTTATAGGATGGAAATAAATAATAACAAAATACTACATTTGTATGATACTAATATAATTGAATGTAGAGAAATTATTAAGGACATAAAAAATAAAAATGCTTCCGGTATTGACGATTGTCTATAAAAATATTTGAATCTACCAGAATCTGCTTTGGATGTACTGGTTTGTCTTATAAGTAGCTCTTTTCAGTCAAGAGTTTTCCCATCTTTTTTAAAAACTTCTCTAGTTATCCCACTATATAAAGGCGGGGATGTAGAAAACCCATCCAACGATCGGCCCATATCATTAATTTCCACGCTAGCTAAAATTATAGAAAAACTAATAAAGAAAAGGGTTACTGAGTTTTTATTATCTGCCAATCTGCTTAGTGACAATCAATTTGGCTTTCAACGCCATAAAAGCACTAACGACGCAATGTTCTCCTTTCTAAATACTGTTTGCACGAAACTAAATGAAGGGGAGATCGCCGCTGCCATATTTTGCGATCTGTCAAAAGCCTTTGACTGTGTTCAACATGGAATATTGAAGCGCTGTGGTTTCAGAGGCATTACTCTTGAATGGTTTAAATCATATCTGTCAGGCCGTAAGCAAATTGTTAAAAATCTAAATAAGTCTGACGAACATTACATAAATTGTGGGGTACCTCAAGGCTCTGTTTTTAGTCCAGTTCTATTTTTACTGTATATTAACGATATAACTACTATTAGTATCACAGCAAAGTTTACCCTATTCGCCGACGATACTACAATATTATGGCATAGCAAGGAAAAAAATACTCTGCACGAAACGACATTAAGAAAATGAAAGATTGGTGTGATTCGAACTTACTGTCGTTTATTATAGGGAAAACAAACATAATAACTTTCAAATGTGATTTGCCAGATATACCCCCAGGGAACCATGTACTTGAAAAGAAAACGTGCTTGAAATTTTTAGGATTAAATATTGACTGCAAATTAAAGTTTAGAGAACACATTATTGGTTTAAATAGTAAATTAGCATCTGAATGCTACGCAGTCAGAGTGATTTCAAATGAATTAGGATATTCAGCTGCCAGAGCTGTATATTTTTCATTAATCGAATCACACCTGAGTGATGGGATTGCGTTTTGGGGCGTATGTAGTAAATTTCTCTTGCAGCAAATACTTGAATTACAAAAGCGTGCCGTTAGATATCTGTGTAAGGCTAGGGCTCGCGACTCTTGCAAGGAACTACTTGTAGTCAACAGAATTCTGACTGTGATATCTATTTTCATACTAAATACAGTAGTCTTAATTCATAAGTACAAAAATAATACCTCAACATATAGCACTCGACAAGTAGGTAATATTACACTGCCAGCTCCAAGAACTACACTTGTCCGGGATTCTGTGGTTTACAATGGTCCTAAAATGTATAATCACTTATCGAGCCATATTAGGGACATCGTCTCCAATCAGAGTTTCAAAAACGCAGTGTAAAATCTACTTATTGATAAGCCATATTATGAAATAAAGGAATATTTAGATGATACATTCTGATGTAGATATATATATATATATATATTATGTTTTTAATGTTTGACTAAAAAATGTGATTTGTAGTTTGTTTTATTGTATGATCTTATGTTTATAGTTTTATATATTTATATTTTATATAAGTTATATATGTATAATTTTATTTGTTTTATGCTTTGTCAACAAGATTATTCTTCTGGACAATAAAGTATATTTTGATTGATTGATTGATTGATAAATCTAGGTATTTAGATAACAGTAATAAAAATACAAAACATCTTAATTCTATTTCAATAAAATGTATAAAAGTACAAACATATTATAAATTTTTTTAAATATTTAATTTTGGATTTTCTTTTTACAAGAATTATGTGATTTTATTTCTATATTTGCAAATTTTAGCGTATAGTAAATTCTAACTCTTGTATATAAGGAGATCAATTGTGTGAAAAATTTGAACATGGGTGTGTAAATAATGTAACCTCAGAAAATTCTTTCATCCTACGCCATCCTGAATACAAATACTATTAAAATTTGATATAAAAACATTTTCTAAAGATATTAGATATTCAATAAAAAATTTTGGAGGGACTGTCATTCCACCAAATGGTCCGTGACTGCCTTCGTAAGCTTTTAACTCACAAAAAATTGTGTATTTGCCTGAATGGGCTATATTATAATATTCTAAACAAATGCCACATGAATGTTTTACAAGACATTAGCGTAAAAAGTATCAACAAACATAGACAGGTGCATTGCCTTTCTCTGTTATTAAACTGCTATAATCGCTTGTATGTATTTTCAAAATGGGGGTAATGTTTTCATGTTTTTTCTTCTTGAAGAAATTCACTTTTTTTAAGTAAATCTAGTGTTATGGCAAGTAAAATGTCACTAGCATCTTCTAAACAATCAATCAATCAACATCAAAATATTTTAAAGCAAATAAATTTTTGATTGGTCATCGAAATGTGAACTACATATTCTTATTCGATTATAGGCCTCCTCAGATGTCAATTTTGCATATTTATGCCCTCCAATAAAACCTAAAATACTTTTCCACTGCTGACACCTAAAAAAAATGTATTTAGCTAATAGTTTATTTACAAATCATTAATATTTAAAATTAATACTTTCAAATACCTGCTAATAGATTTTTTAAATGTTTATATTACCCTGCAAAATCCTTAGGGCAACGAAAAAACGACACATTATTTATTAATATTACAATCGTTGACACAACAATAATAACCATGAGAAGCCATCACAATAATAATTATCAATATTCACTCAAAACACGTAATTTGGCGCACTTAGTACAACTCTATGCGAGGACACTGTGTTCAATACTATAGAGGGGCTAGCAAGCGAATTTCTGGATGAGAGACGGGTGTCGGCAGGAGGGGATTTTTATTGCATTTCACGAGTGATCGGACTTAATATATCCTTAGACTATGGTATCAGTCAAACCCTCTCCTCTCCTCATATAGCTACTTTTTTGCCATATATCTCTAAAATTTTGTCTGGGGTAAATGCAAGAAAGGGGTAAATGTGATATAAACGTAAACTGTGATGTGGACAGGCCATATTATTGACATGTTTGATAGACATGCACTATTAAAGACTATTACAGTTCATAAACCATATATATATATGTGGATATAAGAAATTATGTTAATGCATTAATAAAAAGGGAAAAAGCTGCCTATATGAAACATGTACTTGATTCGTGCCATAATGACCAGAAAGCTACCTGGAAGTATCTTAAACAGTGGGGCATTCATAACTCTGAAGCTAAAACTTTAAACACTAAACTTTTTACCAATTTGAATGATATAAATAGTCACTTTGTAAACATAGCAGAAAATATAGTTCCAAATGCAGACACAATTAACAGTTACTTATCACAATCATTCGAGGAACTACCCACTCAAATGGAATTAAAACTGATCACTTACAATGATACCTGCAAATACCTAAATCAAATAAAATCTAAGGCGATAGGAATTAACAACATCTCAGTCCTCATGCTGCGCCTTATTATGCCTTATGCTGGAAAAGTCCTCACACATATAATCAACTACTCCCTGGCTAACGGATAAATACCTAATCTTTGTAAAATCGCCATAGTGAAGCCACTACCAAAAGTTGACTCTCCAACAAAGCTCTCTGGTATCCGACCAATGATATCCTTTCAGTACCTTCAAAAATATTAGAGAAAGCCGTAGGACAGCAATTACACTCTTACCTTGATGAACACAATATCCTCCCTTCGGAGCAGTCAGGATTTAGGACGAATTATAATACAACCACCGCGTTACAGAAAATTACAGATAATTTCAATCTTAATATTATTAGATCTTAGTAAGGCATTCGACTCCTTAAGCCATGATTTGCTGATTGCAATACTTGGATACTATGGAATTACTGGAATGAGTAATAAATGGTTTCAAAACTATTTAGAGAACCGAAAACAGTTGGTTAACCTTGAAAATAAAGAGTCTGACATACTGAATATCCTCAAAGGAGTACCGCAAGGAAGCATATTAGGACCAATATTATTCACAATATGCACCTCAAAAATGACAGATAACGTAAAACGTAGTGAAATAATGTTATATGCGGATGATACTCAAATCACCAGGTCACTAAGCAGTACTAATTTAAGCAACGAAATTCATGATATAAATGAAGAACTACATAATTTACACGAATGGTGTAATAATCACGCTTTGAAGATTAATCCAGCAAAATCTGTTTTCTTAGTAGTAGGATCTGATTTCGCAATGTGATATTAATGCCTTTAAAATTAATATAGACTCCTTACCAATCAAAAGAGTAGATAGTGCAAAAAGTCATTTTTGATAGCAATTTAACGTTTGAAAAGCATGTGCACAAGTTAGTTTCTGTAGCATATATGAAACTAAAATCTCTATATGAATTTCGTGATGTTCTGCCTAGTAGAACCAAATGGAAATTAGGGGAGTCACTCATCTTAAGTCAAGTAAATTATTGTGATACAGTATATGGTCCACATTTAACAGAAAATCTCAAAAACAAGCTGCAAAAAGTGCAAAATTGTGGTTTAAGGTACTCTTACAGCGAAATAAATAAAAGAGATCATGTGACACCAGTGTATAATTCTCTAGGTATTTTAAAATTGAACTATGTAAGACACCTGCATTATGCCTGTTTTATTATTAATGTAATGAGAGAGAAGAAACCAGATTACTTACATAGCTTATTGACCATCATATCAGTGAATAGTGAAACAAATGCTAACTTGAGAAACTATGATAACTTTAGCGTACCTCGTTTTAGAACAGTGGTCTTTAAAAACTAATTTTCATGTTATGCCCCTAAAATGTTAAATGATCTTTTAAAAATTGTCGACATTACTTTAAGTAAACAGTAAATCAAATTAAGCTTAAAAAAGAGTTACCTACAACAACAGCAACATGAGTAGTAAATTGTATTTATAGAATATATTAGCTATTAATCCCAGTGTTGCAAAAAAAAATTATAATACTATATGATTTTAATTATTATTGTATTTTGTGCTTTTACCACCTCAATGTTATCTCTTGATTATTGTTAGTTAGGTTAAGTGATGGAGAATAACAATCCTAGTGATTGAACCATTACTTTTGTACATTTTTCTTTTTGTGCAATAAATTATTATTATTATTATTATTATTATTTTTTTAAAGTAAAACCAGTCGTCCTTCTCCCTGCCTCCGATACCAGAGAGGGTACGCTGGGAGCGCCAGTAACCACTCTCTACACCGTAGAGTCAGTGATCACTGGTTCCGTGACTCGTGTGCCCTGAGCAGACGCAATGAACCAAGAATGACAGCCTTCTGCATTCTCCCGGCTAGGACTTCTGCCGATTGTCGGCATGCCGGTATGATGTTCAATTCTGAAAGCAGCGTGTGTCTCGTTCCACCGAGAGCTCCTATAATCAGTACCACCAGCTTGACAGTATAGTCTGGATACAGTCTGCGGAGTTCGAAGAGTAGGTCTCGATATTTTGTCCGCTTTTCTTCCTCCTTCAAGACAATGTTGTTCTCCGCGGGAGCCGAGAACTCTATGACGAACATTGTCTTGAGTTGGTGGTCTATGAGGACTATGTCAGGCTTGTTTGCCTGTATTTGCCTGACCGTGGGAAACGAGTAGTTCCAATAAATTAGACACCTCTCATTCATTATTATTATTATTATTATTATTATTATATTTAATTATATCTTTACTTAACAATATTACGGTCGGCAACCAGGTACACATCGTACTTGTGTCATCCTCATGTTTGCTGACAGCAATTTTAGGTTAGTCTAAAAATTAGTATACACTTCATTGGAAAAATGGCAGAAAAAGCCGAAGATGACGATGGGTTGTAAGATTCACAAGAAACAAGAACAATATTTTTTTCTGGCCTGACCAAGAAGATATCGATACCGTTCAGGGACGAGATATTGTGAGAGTATTACCCGAGCCAAAACTAAAAAGACGTGGCAGTGAGATGGTCTTCAATGTATCTTGCGATGGGTTCTCCATTTCTTTATAAACATGTTCAATGTTCATATACAATTTTTATTTGTTAAGTATCTCAGTTAAGTAAGAAAATAAACATTATTTTTTGGACAGTCTCGATGTTATAGACCCTGTGTTATATACTAACAATAAATTTACTATAAACGAAATCTGTGGATTATTTATATTAGTGTTAATTTCTTATTAGTTTTCTGTAAAAAAACTACCTGTAGATAAAAGTATGTAACGTCTGTGAATATGCATATTTTTTTCAATCAAAAAACCAAAATGCTGAGAATTTCTTGCTCTTTCACAATTACCCCATAGTATTGGTAGAGTATTATTAATATCTAAAACGAGACACATATTACAATCGCCCCATTGCTTAGGAGCAAATGCGATATATTGGACATGTTTAAAAAAAAAACACTAAACGGGTATTGATATATATTTAAAAAAATATTAGATATATTGTAATATGTAGTTAATATCTCAAAAAAAATTGGAAAATTTTAAGAAAATAATCTATAAACAACTTTTTTTTTTTTTTAACTCTGCTCAAATATTCACTATTCACTTTATATAATAATTTCAGTAAAATTTTAGATGGTATACCGTTTATCGATTCTTCACTGGAATCACTGAATTTTAATTATTTTTTAGCTCAAACTGCACGAACACACACTGACAATTTTTTTAAATGAATAGCTGCCTATGTACTCAATAAACGAACTGTGATTGGTTGATTTAATATCAATCCTAGAACGTATATGAAATATATCCGTTCAGTTAACTGGAATGGCCCACTTATCCATTCTACAGACTGTATGGAAAACAGCAAATTTACATAGGGGAGTAGAAAATAGTACATTATACACTTAAGGGAGAGAAACGTTTTATTTCTCCTGAAGTGTAATTTGAGGATCGAGGGCGAAGCCCGAGGGCAACAAATACATCGAGGGAAAAATGGCGGTCTTTCCCGAGGTGTATATACTATTTTTTCCACGATCGGGAGTAGAAACATTTATTTCATAAATAAAGAATTATAATAAATTGGAGCGGAATTACAATATTTAGAAACCTTTGGGATATTTCCATTCAACGTATCATGGCAACAGATATTTGTTTACAAATACATTTGTCAAGTATGCAATGTCTTATTAATTAATAAATAACAATTACATTTTGTTTACCTATTGGGCATGAAATAAAAACTCCCCTAGGGAAATTATTGTCTTATTTCGTCCCTAGGGAGTAAATGCTTTACTTCTGTCACAATTTTGATGCCATAGAAATCGATTTCTACTCCCGGTCGTGGAAAAAATATATTTTATCCACTTTTGAGATGGGATTATTATTACTTGGAGAACTCTTTCGACAAAATAAGAGCAAAAGATAACTACAAATAAAACATTTTTAATATTTTCCACAAGTGAACTGGACTATTAAGAATTTTGTAGTATTTGTCATAATCAAAAAACGTACGGTAAATTTTAAGTGGTTTTTTTCCACTTATTTTACTAATGATCTTCCCTTTTACCCAATTTTTGGCATAACTACACTCATTAATAACGCGTGTTGGAAATTTTAGCGACTAAGCGACACGTGTTTGTTAATGTCACCTCATAATCTGCCTAACTAATGACAAAAGGAATTAAATAACAATCAAGTAGACTGATCTTCGATAAAGTGCAATATATTCCACTGTCCAATAAACATGTTTTTAAGAATATTTTCCATCTTATTCTGTTCAAAACAAAATAATTAATGCCTCATACTGTCTTTGAGTTTTATCTGGAAGTTTGTCATGTTCTAGTAACGTGGAAACCTTTAAAAAGTATTTTAATGAAAGTCTGGCATCTTTTATACCTTACATGACTGCAAAGAGTTTATTGACATTCTAGAGACGCATCTTTTTAACAATTTGCTGCTGCCACAGATATAATAATAGATAAAATCACTGGAAGAATCTTTCATTTCAACGTTATACATGATAATAATAATAATAGTAATCCATGACCGGGAGTAGAAATCGGCTTATATGTTGTTAAAATTGTACCAAAGTAAAGTATTTCATCTACAATTAATAAAAATAAAAATAAAAAACTTTTCCAATGATGGAACAAATTTTTATTTATAACATAGTAAGTACTACATTCTCCTGACTACTAAAATTCGAAGATTTCAGAATAGATGGCGTTTTGCAAATATTTACAACTCACCGACGGTGCAGGTTCATAATCACCAGTAAGCTCCATGCTTGCTTTTATAGACTATGTACTTTGATACCAATTTCTTTATTTTCGTAGGTACAAATATTTTCAGGTTATCCAACGTCATCTAAAGTGAATTTAGTGGTAAATTTCTAGGGGACAAGCAAATCTGGCGTGGGTGAACTGAAAACACAAGTGACTGAAGTTGTTGGGCAACTCGTATTTACAAAGAGAGTTGTCCATGGACTTCGGACCTTTGTGTTCTTCTACAATGGTATTCACCTCAGATTTGGATTTTATTATTCGAGTTAGGCCTAATCGGTTCTCCAAGTCTCTTCAGCCCCAAATAATCACGATATGTGGACTACGCCCTATTTTCAGTTTTGTTTTTGATTTCAGTATCGCCTTTTACGTCTCGTACTTGGCCGAATGTACTTTAAGGTTTTAAAATTAACTTTGTTATAATGCCATTATACTTTTCAAATAGTCTCTAAAATTGAACCAGACAGTTTGTTATCGGGAGTGCATAAAACAATGAAAGAGGTGTAATTTCAATGCGCCTGATAATGTTACCTCCTCGGGTTTTTGTTATCCTGATACTCCTGTAGAATTTTAAAGTTTGTCTACCAATTTAGCAAAACTACTTTTAGTTTCACAGATCCTTAAGAATGAACTAGATTGTGTTTGGTATCAGGAGTGCATAAAATTGAAGAGGTGTAATTTTAGTACTCCTAATAATTTTCAAATACCTCCTCGCGTTTCTGTTATCCTGATACATCTGGTAGAATTTTAAGATTTATCTATCAATTTAGCTAAACTAAGTTTAGTTTCACAGATCTTTAAAAATGAACTAGATTGCGTTTAATATTAGGAATCCATAAAATTGAAGAGGTGTAATTTTAGTGCTCCCAATAATTTTTCAAATACCTCCTCGCGTTTCTGTTATCCTGATACTCTTGATAGAAATTTAAAATTTATTTTAGAATTCAGCAGAACTGCTTTTATTTCCACAAATCTTTAAAAATCGAACTTGATTGCATTTAGTATCAAGAGTGAATAAAACCGAAGAGATGTAATTTCGGTGCTACTAATAATTTTTCAAACACCTCCTGTAGTTTCTGTTACCCTGATACTCCGGGTAGATTATAAAATTTATCTAAAAATTTAACAAAACTGCTTTTAGTTCCACAGATCTTTAAAATCGAACTAGATTACGTTTAGTATCAGAAGTGTATAAAACCGGAGAGGTGTAGTTTCAGTGCTCGTGATAATTCTTCGAATATGTTATCCTTTGGTAGCCTTTGTGTTATCCTGACACTTTTGGTAGAATTTTAAAATCGAGCAAAGCGCTTTTCATTTCACAGATTGTTAAATCGAACTCAAATTTGAAGGGTGCATAAAGAGATTTATTTAATTTCGGTGCTCCTAACAGTTTTTCAAATACCCCTCCTCACTTTTCTGTCATTCTAATCCTCTGGTAGGAATATTTTAAAAATCTGTGGAACCAAATTCAGTTTCGCCAAATTGATAAATTTTAAAGTTCTCTCAGATGTATCTAGATAACAGAAATACAAGGATGTATTTAAAGAATTATTAGAAGCACTGAAATGGACTCTTGATAGGAATCGCAGTCTAGTCGGATTTAAAAAATCTGTGGAACTGAAATCAGTTTCCCTAGATTGATACATAAATATTAAAATACTACCAGAAGTAATCAGGACAATAGAAGCTTGAGGAGGTATTTGAAAAATTATTAGGCCTGAAATGGACTACTAAACGCAGTCTAAGCGGATTTTAAAAATCTATGGAAATAAAATCAGTTCGCTAAATTGATAGAATAAATATTAAAATTCTACCAGGAGAAACCACGATAACAGAAACTCAAGGAGGTAATTGAATAATTATTAGGAGCACTGAAATGAACTTCTAGTACAACACGCAATCTAATCGGATTTTAAAAATCTGTGGAACTAAACGCAGTTTCTCTGAATTGACAGATAAATAATAAAATTCTACCACGAGTAATCAGGATAACAGAAACTCGAGGAGGTATTTGAAGAAATATTAGGAGCACTGAAATGAACTTCTAATACTAAACGCAATCTAGTCGGATGTTAAAAATCTGTGGAACTAAAATCAGTTTCGCTAAATTGATAAATATTAAAATTCTGTCAGCAGTAAACAGGATAGCAGAAACTCGGGGAGGTATTTGAAGAATTATTAGGAGCACTAAAATGGGCTCCTTATACTAAACGCAGTCTAGTCGGATTTTAAAAATCTGTGGAGATAAAATCAGTTTCGCTAAATTGATAGATAAATATTAAAATTCTATGAGGAGAAATCAGGATAACAGAAACTCGAGGAGGTATTTGAATAATTATTAGGAGTATTGAAATGGACTACTGATACTGAACGCAATCTAGTCGGATAATAAAAATCCGTGGAACTAGTCAGTTTCTCGAAATTGACAGATAAATGTTAAAATTCTACCAAGAGTAATAAGGATAACAGAAACTCGAGGAGGTATTTGAATAATTATTAGGATCATTAAAATGGACTACTGATATTAAACGCAATCTAGTCGGATTCTAAAAATCCGTGGAACTAGTTAGTTTCGCTAAATTGACAGATAAATATTAAAATTCTACCAGGAGTAATAAGGATAACAGAAACTCGAGGAGGTATTTGAATAATTATTAGGATCATTGAAATGGACTACTGATATTAAACGCAATCTAGTCGGATTCTAAAAATCCTTGAAACTAGTCAGTTTCGCTAAATTGACAGATAAATGTTAAAATTCTATCAGGAGTAATAAGGATAACAGAAACTCGAGGAGGTATTTAAATAATTATTAGGATCATTGAAATGGACTACTGACATTAAACGCAATCTAGTCGGATTCTAAAAATCCGTGGAACTAGTTAGTTTCACCAAATTGACAGATAAATATTAAAACTCTACCAGGAGTGATAAGGATAACAGAAACTCGAGGAGGTATTTGAATAATTATTAGGATCATTGAAATGGACTACTGATATTAAACGCAATCTAGAAGGACTCTAAAAATCCGTGGAACTAGTTAGTTTCGCTAAATTGACAGATAAATATTAAAATTCTACCAGAAGTAATAAGGATAACAGAAACTCGAGGAGGTATTTGAATAATTATTAGGATCACTGTAATGGACTTCTAATACAAAACCTCAATCTAGTCGGATTTTAAAAATCTGAGGAATTAAACTCAGTTTCTCTAAATTGACAGACAAATATTAAAATTCTACCAGGAGTAATAAGGATAACAGAAACGCGAGGATGTATTTCAATAATTATTAGGATCACTGTAATGGACTACTGATATTAAACGCAATCTAGTCGGATACTAAAAATCCGTGGAACTAGCCAGTTTCGCTAAATTGACAGATAAATGTTAAAATTCTACCAGGAGTAATAAGGATAACAGAAACTCGAGGAGATATTTTAATAATTATTAGGATCATTGAAATGGATGGACTATTGATATTAAACGCAATCTAGTCGGATTCTAAAAATCCGTGGAACTAGTCAGTTTCACTAAATTGACAGATAAATATTAAAATTCTACCAGGAGTAATAAGGATAACAGAAACTCGAGGAGGTATTTGAATAATTATTAGGATCATTGAAATGGACTACTGATATTAAACGCAATCTAGTCGGATTCTAAAAATCCGTGAAACTAGTTAGTTTCACTAAATTGACAGATAAATATTAAAATTCTACCAGGAGTAATAAGGATAACAGAAACTCGAGGAGGTATTTGAATAATTATTAGGATCATTGAAATGGATTACTGATATTAAACGCAATCTAGAAGGATTCTAAAAATCCGTGGAGCTAGTCAGTTTCGTTAAGTTGACAGATAAATATTAAAATTCTACCAGGAGTAATAAGGATAACAGAAACTCGAGGAGGTATTTGAATAATTATTAGGATCATTGAAATGGATTACTGATATTAAACGCAATCTAGAAGGATTCTAAAAATCCGTGGAGCTAGTCAGTTTCGTTAAGTTGACAGATAAATATTAAAATTCTACCAGGAGTAATAAGGATAACAGAAACTCGAGGAGGTATTTGAATAATTATTAGGATCATTGAAATGGACTACTGATATTAAACGCAATCTAGTCGGATACTAAAAGTTCGTGGAACTAGCCAGTTTCGCTAAATTGACAGATAAATGTTAAAATTCTACCAAGAGTAATAAGGATAACAGAAACTCGAGGAGGTATTTGAATAATTATTAGGATCATTGAAATGGATGGACTACTGATATTAAACGCAATCTAGTCGGATTCTAAAAATCCGTGGAACTAGTCAGTTTCGCTAAATTGACAGATAAATATTAAAATTCTACCAGGAGTAATAAGGATAACAGAAACTCGAGGAGGTATTTGAATAATTATTAGGATCATTGAAATGGATTACTGATATTAAACGCAATCTAGAAGGATTCTAAAAATCCGTGGAGCTAGTCAGTTTCGTTAAGTTGACAGATAAATATTAAAATTCTACCAGGAGTAATAAGGATAACAGAAACTCGAGGAGGTATTTGAATAATTATTAGGATCATTGAAATGGATTACTGATATTAAACGCAATCTAGAAGGATTCTAAAAATCCGTGGAGCTAGTCAGTTTCGTTAAGTTGACAGATAAATATTAAAATTCTACCAGGAGTAATAAGGATAACAGAAACTCGAGGAGGTATTTGAATAATTATTAGGATCATTGAAATGGACTACTGATATTAAACGCAATCTAGTCGGATACTAAAAGTTCGTGGAACTAGCCAGTTTCGCTAAATTGACAGATAAATGTTAAAATTCTACCAAGAGTAATAAGGATAACAGAAACTCGAGGAGGTATTTGAATAATTATTAGGATCATTGAAATGGATGGACTACTGATATTAAACGCAATCTAGTCGGATTCTAAAAATCCGTGGAACTAGTCAGTTTCGCTAAATTGACAGATAAATATTAAAATTCTACCAGTAGTAATAAGGATAACAGAAACTCGAAGAGGCATTTGAATAATTATTAGGATCATTGAAATGGACTACTGATATTAAACGCAATCTAGTCGGATTCTAAAAATCCGTGGAACTAGTCAGTTTCGCTAAATTGACAGAAAAAATGTTAAAATTCTACCAGGAGTAATAAGGATAACAGAAACTCGAGGAGGTATTTGAATAATTATTAGGATCATTGAAATGGATTACTGATATTAAACAAAATCTAGAAGGATTCTAAAAATCCGTGGAACTAGTTAGTTTCGCTAAATTGACAGATAAATATTAAAATTCTACCAGAAGTAATAAGGATAACAGAAACTCGAGGAGGTATTTGAATAATTATTAGGATCACTGTAATGGACTTCTAATACAAAACCTCAATCTAGTCGGATTTTAAAAATCTGAGGAACTAAACTCAGTTTCTCTAAATTGACAGACAAATATTAAAATTCTACCAGGAGTAATAAGGATAACAGAAACGCGAGGATGTATTTCAATAATTATTAGGATCACTGTAATGGACTACTGATATTAAACGCAATCTAGTCGGATTCTAAATATCCGTGGAACTAGTTAGTTTCGCTAAATTGACAGATAAATATTAAAATTCTACCAGGAGTAATAAGGATAACAGAAAGTCGAGGAGGTATTTGAATAATTATTAGGATCATTGAAATGGATGGACGACTGATATTAAACGCAATCTAGTCGGATTCTAAAAATCCGTGGAACTAGACAGTTTCGCTAAATTGACAGACAAATGTTAAAATTCTACCAAGAGTAATAAGGATAACAGAAACTCGAGGAGGTATTTGAATAATTATTAGGGTCATTGAAATGGATGGACTACTGATATTAAACGCAATCTAGTCGGATTCTAAAAATCCGTGGAACTAGTTAGTTTCTCTAAATTGACAGATAAATATTAAAATTCTACCAGGAGTAATAAGGATAATAGAAACTCGAGGAGGTATTTGAATAATTATTAGGATTACTGTAATGGACTTCTAATACAAAACCTCAATCTAGTCGGATTTTAAAAATCTGTGGAACTAAACTCAGTTTCTCTAAATTGACAGATAAATATTAAAATTCTACCAGGAGTAATAAGGATAACAGAAACTCGAGGAGGTGCTTGAATAATTATTAGGATCATTGAAATGGACTGCTGATATTAAACGCAATCTAGTCTGATACTAAAAATCCGTGGAACTAGTCAGTTTCGCTAAATTGACAGATAAATATTAAAATTCTACCAGGAGTAATCAGGATAACAGAATCTCGAAGAGGTATTTGAAGAATTATTAGGAGCACTGAAATGGACTACTGATACTAAACGCAGTCTAGTAGGATTTTAAAAGTCTGTGGAATTAAAAGTAGTTTCGTTAAATTGACGATAACATAAAATTCTAACCAGGAGCGTCAGGACAACAGCAACACTAGGCGGTATTCAAAGAATTATTAGGAGCCACATGTGTTCTGAAAATGATTAGAAAATAAATAAAAAAAATAGAACTTTCAGCTAAGATGTTTTATTAATTTAATACAGTTGCAGTTTTATTTGCCCCGTAAGGGTACATTAGATGGTACGTTTGTGATCGTTGTGGTGAGTATGCCAGGACAGCACGAGGGTCCAAAGTTAAAGGAAAACTCATGTATAAGTACAAGTTACCCAGAAACTTCAGTCAATCGTGTATCCCGGTCCTTAGTAGACGGGATTGATTATGACGCACGAGATGATACAATATCAAATGTTCATACAATTTCTTCATATTTATCTTAAGGTAATTTCCATCGATGGGTACATCTGTAAAAATAAATAAATATGTACTGTGAATCTTAAAGGAATACAAAGAATCAATAATTTTAATATTTGCTGAAGGCGCTGGCAATAAATAAAAAATATTAGAGTAGTATAATCAAAGCATATACGATGTGAACCTATTTTCAAGCAAACATTTTAAATCTTTAATCTAACAGGAAGTTATGGTCTTATTTTATTTATTTATTTATTATTTCATACACTGTACAACAGGCAACAGGCATGTCGACCGCAGTCAGGACAAACATAGACCTGGTTAGGTCTTGGATTCGGCCTTCTTGCAGCAACATTTCCTTGATAGCTGGTCACAACCCCTCGCCATTCGGTTCTGTCCGCTGCAAGTTGTTCCCATTGCTCGTCTGGAATACCGCAGGATTTTAGATTTTCATGGAGAACGTCTTTGAACCTCTTTCGTTGACCGCCACGCCTTCTTCTACCGCTTAGCAATTCACCATAAAGTGTACATTTAGGAAGGCGGTTATCATGCATACGATGAACGTGACCTGCCCATCTTAGGCGTGCTCTTGAAATAAGCACCTCAATTGGAAGGCTGTTTGCTCTCCTGAGTACTTCCACGTTTGATATGTGATGGAACCAACGGATTTTCATCATACTTCTGAGGTGTCTTTGCTGAAAACGTTCTAATTCTTTCACAGGACGACGGTAAGTGACCCAGCTTTCACATCCATATAGCAGTGTTGGAATAACAACTGCTCTGTAGACAGCCATTTTCGTTGACAAAGCAAGGTCGTGGTTGTCAAATACTCTCTCTCTCTAAGTCCCCAGAGTGCTCTAGATGCAGCGTTAATTCTATTGCGAATCTCGCTGTCCATGTTTGCTTTGTCATTAACAACGTTGCCTAAGTAATTGAACTGATCCACCACTTCAAGAGAATTTCCGTTAAGTGTAATGTCTATTTGGTTCACTTGATGAGGAGTTGACATAATCTTAGTCTTTCCAATGTTGATTTTAAGTCCCAAGGAATCATAGCTCTGGGCATACACATCTAAAAGTTCTTGAAGCTCTTCCGGCGTAGAGGCTAAAAATGCACAGTCATCCGCATACTGGAGATCACAAATGAATCGTGTGCGTGTCTTCGTGAAAGCTCTAAAGCGCCCTATGTTAAAGATGAGAATAAAATGACATACTATAGTGCAGAACCGGAAGTAGAACCGCCATCGTATGAAGAGGTAAAGAAAGTAATAAAAGACCTGAAAACAGGAAAGTCCCAGGTGCAGATGGAATTGTAGCAGACCTAATAAAGAATGGAGGATAGGAACTATGGAGAAAAATGCACAAACTGATACTACCTATTTGGGAGCAAGAAGAGATGCCAAGGGACTGGAAACTAGGAATGTTTGTAGTAATTATAGAGGAATAACACTACTTAGTGTCCCTTATAAAATATTAACAGGGGTGATCCATAATCGAATGACACCCTATTCAGAGGAAATACTAGGCGAATACCAATGTGGTTTCAGGAAAAATAGGTCAACCATAGATCACCTGTGTGCACTAAGACAAGTACGGGAGAAATGCTACGAATACAATATAGATATGCATTATCTGTTTATAGATTTCAAGCAGGTATTCGATAAAGTGCACAGGAAGAAAATGCTACAAAACTTAACCCTCCTAGAATACCCCGAAAATTAATAAAAACGGTAGAAGTTACTATGGCAGAATCGACAGCAACTATTAGAGTACAACAGCAGCTCAGCGAAGAATTTAAAGTAAAAACCGGTGTAAGACAAGGAGATGCTCTCTCGGCAGTGCTTTTCAATCTAGTGCTAGAAGCAGCTATCAGAAACAGATAGAACCGGAAGCATTGTAAACAAAACCGCACAAATACTTGGGTACGCAGACGATATTACAATAATTGCACGAGACTGCCTCTCTGAATCAAACCACCATAGATCTTGAACCACAGGTAAATAAAGGAGGACTACAAGTGAACCAAGCCAAAACCAAATATATGTATTGCTGCAGGAAACCCCAATACAACCGCCAAATATTAACATAAACGGCAGCCAAATTGAAAGCGTCAAGACGTTTAATTTCTTAGGGGCCAAAATTACCAATAATGGTAACATTCAAGATGAAATAAGTGCAAGAATTCTAAAAGGAAATAAATGCTACTATGCCTACTTAAAATTAATAAGAAGCAACACACTAAACAGAAAATCTAAGATCGCAGTATATAAAGCCCTTATAAGACCCGTCGTAACCTATAGATGTGAAACATGGACATTAACAAACAACGATGAAAATCAATTAAGAGTATTTGAAAGAAAGGTCTTTAGAAGAATATACGGCCCTGTTCAAGGAAACTTTATGTGGAGAATAAGACTGAATCACGAAATTGATGCACTTATAAAAGGAGAGGACATAGTAAGATATATAAAAAGTCAAAGAATAAAGTGACTAGGACATGTGCACAGGATGAAGGATGAAAGAATACTGAAGGGAATCCTTAAATGAAAACCCCAAAATACAAGACCAAAAGGGCGGCCCAAGAAGAGGAGGATAGACGATGTTGAAGAAGACCTAAAAAATCTAAGAACAGGAAACTGGAGGAGAATAGCGGTAGATGGAGACAGATGAAGGAACATAGTTGAGCAAGCCAAAACCCACCAAGGGTAATGAGCCAAAAGAAGAAGAAGATGTAATTTAATAATTTGTTGTAAATTAATTTATGAATCTTTTGATGCCAAAAAGACTTTTATACCTCTAACAATTTTCGAGATACAGCTATTTTTACTGAATAATAAAATTCCAATTAGTATAATTCAACTATTTTATTGACGGAAAATGTTATATAAAAATGTCTTTATCATTAGAAACATATAAAAACTACTAATTCGGTCCGCCATCTTGAATTTTGGGATTTATTTAAAAAATTCCTTATATTTCCAAAACTATTATAAATTCAAAAAAAGGCAAGAGGCAAAAATTAAAGTACATGGAAAACTGCATTAAATGTTCTTTATTTAGTAAAAAGTTGAAGCCGATTACATATTACTGATTTTAAAAACAGAGTAAAAATTATGCATGTTTTTCATTTTGTACTTTACAATATTAATTTAAAAAAAAAGAGCAAAAACATTATTAAGAACCTTATTAAAAACTGTCGTCATCTGAATCACGATCTTCCATTTGTTGTGGAATATTATCACATGCATTGCCACAGAAATTTGAACAGAAGAGATTAGCTTTTCTACAACTGCATAATCACCTACAGCCGCTCTTATAATTGCAAAAAAATTAACTTTAAAATAAATTCTGGTGTAACTGGTATCATTGTGGTCTCAAGCACAGGTTTTTTAATAATGAAAATAACAAAGAGCAGTTCATCAAAACTTTAATAGTGACATTTCTAAATACCGGAATCTCGGCTATCCAAACAAATGGTGATGTCGACACTGAGACTGTTAGAACAGCTATGTCTTTGTGAAAAGGGAATGAGTGTATAACTTTTGTTGAAGAAGATAATGATTCGTCAGTTCTGTTGATACATTTTGTAAAATCCGACGGTATATTTATGCTGCGTCCTGGTAGACAGGGCAAGCCAGATAGAGTGAGCAACATTTTCAAAATCCAAAAATTATTAGGTCCATCGAAAGAAAATATATTATTCCTATATGCAATGACGGGGTGTGACACCACTTCACGTTATTTTAAACAAGGGAAACTAAAAGTAATTAAAATAGTGGAAAACTCAACTTCAAAACTTAGTGTTTATAAGAACAACAGCCTAAAATGGACGATCTTTTAAGAGAGGAATTTTTGATACACGTTTATGGTAAAACAAAAGTATCAAAAACTGATTTACGACTTACCAAATTTAATAATTTAACAGTGCGCCAAAGTCTAAATAATAATTTTGAAATAGCTGTATTACTCTCGACAACAGATTCTTCTAAATTCCATTATTTAAGAGTATACTTACAGGTTTAAAAACGCCTTGGGAACATTCTTAACCCAGAGAAATGGGGATGGAAAAAATTGGTGGCGTGCTTGTGACTGAGGCCACAGTGATACTAGTGGCACCAGAATTTATTTTAAAGTTAATTTTCTGCAATTGTAAGAGCCACTGCAGGAAATTGAGCATTTGTAGAAAAGCCAAAATCTTCTGATCAAATCTATGTGGCATCTATATTCCACAACCAATGATGCCAGATTTGACAGTTTTTAATAAGGTTCTTAATCATGTTTTTGCTCTTTTTTATTAATATTGTAAAGTACTGCCGTGAGCAGAAAAATAGGACAACTTTTTTTTCTAATGTAAATCTGTCTCTATCTGAATACGTAATGAGTAGCCGAAATAAAACAGATATCACTTAATTAATTTTTTATTTTAATGCTGTAGTTATTGCTATAGTAAATGATGGGTGGTTAATGAGACAAATTGCACTGCGTTATAACATTAACAAATATTTGGTGTGTAACATTTTAAGAAAGTGGAGAATAAACGGTCCGATTAGTAGAAATCCTGGATCAAAGGACAAAGGATATCTTACTTAACAAGAAACTAACTATTAATATTTCATTATTGCTCCATTTCTTTTTATAATTTCTATAAGTCTGTTTGGCATAGAATTAAATAACCTTATACAATAATCATTAGTAATAATATTTTCCCATGCATTATTTATCATTTCCAGTAATTCTTCGGCATTCCGTGGTCTCACATTTCGTTTTTGGATACTTTTTACGAGTAGTCCCCATACTTCTTCCACAGGGTTAAGATCTGGACTATGACTGGGCCAGTTAAGAACATTGATGTTGTTATCTTGAAACCAATTAGTTACGGTATGAGCAGTATGAACGAAACAATTGTCTTGTTGAAATATGAACTCATTATTAGGAAATAATCGTTCCTCAATATGCCACACACAAAACACCAGGACCACGTGCCGATATCCAAGCCCACATATTGACGGAAAATCTATCACTTTTATCATTGTTAGATATATATTTCTCATCGAATCGAGTTTTCGGAGAGCGGTAAACACGAATACGGCCGCTGTGTGTTGACTGGAAAGTTTTTTCGTCTGTAAAGATTACATTGTTCCAAAAATTTACATCATGCGCTAAAAATTCAAGCGCAAATCCTACTCGAGCTTCTTTATGTTCAACTTTAAGTAAGTATTTCTGTGCTGCTGCATTCTCTTACTCGCCGGCGACCAGTACTACTCGATCCAGGAAAAACCGTTTCTTCAGCAGCCTGAATAACTGAGTAAAATGGATTTTTTACTAAAGCATTTACCAATTGCAAATCTTGTTGCTGAGTTGATATCCTTCGTTGTCCTGATCCAGGATTTCTACTAATCATACCGTTTATTCTCCACTTTCTTAAAATGTTACACACCGAATTTTTGTCAATATTATAACGCAGTGCAATTTGTCTCATTGACCATCCATCTTCTGCTTTAGCAATAACTCCAGATTTAACTAAATCGCTTATAGGTATATTAGTTTTTTGCACACTTGCAATAAATTATGACAACTAACTGACAATGTCACAAAAATTAAAGTTAGATGTACACAACCAGATTTTAGCAAAATACCGTTATAAGACTTGCTCTATTTTTTTTTGCTCACGACCGTACAAAATGTTTCTTTAGAATAAAAAATATGTATAATTTTTAGTATATTTTACTCTATTTTAGCCTAAAGCTTTAAAATCAGTAACATGTAATCGGCCTCAACTTCTTACTAAATAAAGATACACTAACATTTAATGCAGTTTTCCATCTACCTAATTTTGTCCTTTTTTGGATTTGTAATAGTTTTCGAAATATAAGGTATTTTTTGAATAAGTCCTAAAATTAAAGATGGCGGACCTAATTAGAAGATTTTCTATTTTTCTGATGATAAAGACAGTTTTTTATAACATTTTCTGTAGATAAAATAGTTGAATTATACCAACTGTAATTTTATTATTCAGTAAAATTAGCTGTATCTCGAAAACTCTTAAAGGCATAAAAAAAAGTCTTTTTGGTACCAAAAGATTCATAAATTAATTTACAACAAATCATTAAATTACATTCTTTTTGAATTCTTAATAGTTTTTAAGTTATTAGGATTTTTTAATATAAAAGCACAAAATTCAAGATGGCGGACCGAATTCAAGGGTCGTATGCAAAATGGAGGCATGGGGACTTTTAATATGTTAATTACTACCTTTAAAGCTAACAACCTGCACTGGTCTTATTCGAATGTTAATTTGTCCCGGGTCACACATAAATAATTTTAATTGTATTGCACTATTAGAAGCACAGATATTAACGAAACACCGAGGAAAAACACTAATTTAAAAAATATATATATTTAAGACAATACATTCCCGACCAATTCCATTATACTACACTTAACTACGAACTGACCTATAAGTGTTTAAACAAACCAGACCCATGTAAGGCAGATCCTTTTTCCGATTTTCGGCTCTCATTTGCCTCTAATTAACTTCCAATACGTGACGAGGACAACACAACCGGACTATGCATAATGACTTGCTACTCCCATATTTTTTTGGCCTGATGCCTACGTGCAAATTTGTCAATAACGATTTCGTTTTCAGCACGAAAACCAGTTAGTATTGACTTTTCGTTACCTT
Source organism: Leptura quadrifasciata (assembly GCA_963675555.1). NCBI lineage: Eukaryota > Metazoa > Arthropoda > Insecta > Coleoptera > Cerambycidae > Leptura > Leptura quadrifasciata. The sequence goes on along the minus strand of OY776680.1, from coordinate 14,763,395 downwards.
CTTTGTATAAGTCAAGTCGTAACGAATTTTTAACTGTCCACAACGGAACAAATTTCTGAGAGATAGTTCTCATCTTAAACATTCTTATTTACTACTTATATATTGCAACAGTCATTCATTAATACTAAATGATTATGAAATTATCAAAGCTTTGACGCTTTCATTGCGTAGAAAATATTTACATTATCACGAATTTGGTGTCAAGTTGTTTGTTGCAAGAAAATTAATGTTTGCAATTAGAAGGTTTCTATTGACAATGGTTAATCGATCAAATCGATAGAATATATTTGACTAATGGTGTAACATAAAGAGATATAAACTCAAATCGTGTCGCCATGCTTTCGCGATAAATGGAAATTTAAGACAGTTAAAGCGTTTGAGAGAAATTATTGTTCTTTTATTGTGTAGTGGATCAACCAGATGCATGACAACTTGTTCTTTTATTTCTGATCGATCTTGTCTGGTGGCATCACTATGCAACCTTCTGCTTGAGATGGTGGCCTGATGGGATGTTTGTGGTGTGTAAAGCTAACCTCAAAATGTTATAAACAAACGAAAAAAATATAAATAGTGTTTGTAATTATTATTATAACTGTAAACGTCATATATAATGACATTGAATACACCACTGATCTGACAGCAGCAGAAATTAAGGAAATGTCCTCTGGTAAGTAGGCTATTTATATATTTTTATTATTTTTGTACTAATATGTACTATCTATGTATTCCTGTTTCATGAAGATCCTGAGAAATGCGAAGATCTCTGCAAGAAGCTGCAAAATACAACTGACGAAAAAAAAACCCTCACAAATCACACTTCAACATCCATCAACTTCAGAAACAATGTTCAAGTAGACATATGAAGCCACAAAATTACTAATACATCTACGGTTGAGGATGGAACAATCTTTTATTAAACCAAAATGTAAAAAACTAAGCTCTGGAAGGAAATAGCCTCCAGGATGGAAGAAACCGGTGGGTATACAGTAATGGGCAGATTGTCACTCGAAATTTAGAAATTTGTTGCAAACATATCGAAATAATAAACAAAAACTATTAAAGAAAACTGGAGAGAGCCAAATCTGGGTTTCCCTGTGTCCTATTTCACCTTCGTCCACGATAAAATCAACATTTTTAAAATGCAACAATTATGCGATAGGTAGCTTGCCAGTACTATGTACTTGAAATTTTCTAACTTTGTAACATTTAAGTATTTTAAATGACGAAACACTCCTTTAAGTCTTCCTATTGATTACTCAACGACAACTCTGCTATAGTCTAGTATACTTTAACTTGGCGTGTATATGTATGAGTTAATATTTCCGTACGATTTCATTTTCTCCCATATTGTACACAAAGTTAAAGCAATAGTCCAGAAACATTGTCTATGTGGACAATATTTCTGGATCTTTGTGTATAAGAGAAAATGAAATCGTACGGAAATATCTCATACATACACACGCCAAGTTAAAGTATACTAGACTATACTACTTAAAATTATATTTCATCTGAGTAATAGTTAAGTGTCCATTATCTATGAAAGGAACCATCAAGAATATATCAAGAGGATAAGCTGAATCACCAAGCAGATAAAATAATTTTGGTAGTAACCCTTCTTTCAGCTTTTGGTATGAGGGAATTCTGCCATACCCTGGCATCATGGGCTGGTCCCCGCAAACACTTATATAAACTATCACGAATCACTTGAAGGAGCATCGAATGGAAGCCTTTCTGATTATAGAATTAATCATCTCCATCTGGTGCAGAGATTGGAATGCGACTTCCATAGATACAACCAACAACGTTGGGAAAAGAGTTTTTTCCTCGGAGCACATTCAATTTTTGAACACTATTTTTCAAATCAATGTTCGTTGGCCAAACAATATATTTATTGTACAGGTTGCAAATTAATTTGGAATAATTGAAAATGTGTTTGTAAGTATTGCTTATAATTAAGCCAAAACGGTCTGAAATGCCCCGAAAAGATTCTTGATTGGCCAAAGCCCAAAGTGTCAAGAGAACTGAATCCAAAGGTTTAACACCTGCTTTGCCTGGCCCTGCTTCCATCTTAAAATCTAAATTGAAACATAATTCCTAAAATAAAATAAATTATTACTAGCAGAGCACTATACTTATAAATGTTAAATGATTATGTTCTTTTTACAAAAGAAAAGAAATATCCAGATGGCGCAGAAACCAGTATCTTGGTGTATACGAATAAGGTCCTGTTTCGCCCGAAAATTAGCTGCGAAACCCGACCGGGTTTCTTGAATTACATTAGTCATCAGTTTGTAGTAAAAATTTACGAAAAAGCGTATTTCTCGTGAGGTCACTCTATGTTCACCCCCCAGTAAAGGGTTGAAACGATTAGGAATAATTTTTTTTGTTATTTCAACTTTATTAGTCCAATATTATCAAACTATAGTAACAAATTTGAAAAAAAATTACGCAGAATCATTTTTTCAACAAAAAAGGAAATCGATTCGCGCTTTGATATTCATAAAAATCCCGTCTTTTTTTAACGGGCGGAAAATCGTTTTACCCCCTACTGCAACGTTATGGGAGTTTTTGTCAGAGGAAAATCTATTTTGTATTGTAATAAACTATGGCCTGGTGATCGAAATTAGCATAGGGTGATAACAGTTGATCTTGGGCTGCCGTACTATAACGCAATCCCGATTGAAATGTGGAAGCTTTTGTGCTAGGCTTCGAGAGTGTAAGCAGCGATGAGGTCATTTAACTGATGTTATATTTAACACCTTTATTGTTTATTTTGTGACTGTGACTGCATCATAAAGTACAGGAAAAAGTTTGTCAAGAAACACAAAAAATAAAAAATTACGCATTTTCAGAACCAATCCCCATTAAAACATCTTTATTGTATGCACATTCTGATAATTATTCAAGTAACTTATTATTTTATGCGTATTTTAATGCGCAATAATAATTTACCTGTGGTCGTTACATATCCTAAGAAATGAACTCGCAGCGGGAGGTAGTATATAGACTCAGACGCTTAAAAAATTACTTGATTTTCTATTCTTGGCACATTCCAAGAACGATTCAGACCGTTCGCTTTCTTGCTTTGCTTTGTGGCTTTTAGTAATTATCATGTTGGTGAATTTGTAATAGATGCCGGGGTAATTGCCTTTTAGCCGCACAAGAAAATATTCCTTGAAAACCCGCTCAAACAGATAGCTGTCTTGTTGAAATTATCAGTTATACATAGACAATTCTGAGATTTCATTAGCATATTGGTTCTGGCATTAATGGATTTAAATGACTGGTTTATTCTGAAACTATAGGTTAACGGGTCATGTTCAATGCCGCGTAAGATATATGCCATTGGATTTAAAAGGTAAAAATTTCAGGAAGCAATAAACGCTCTGTCATTGTCTTGTTTTCTTGCCATTAACCATGGCTTGCAATAATTTAAGACATACCAAATTTTATGAATCAGCTATTTTCTTTTTGATTTTTTACATCAAATTAACAAAAACAATTTCTACTGTCCTAGTTTTATAAGAAATTTAATTGCGAAGAAGCCTGTTTCTCATTTTCTCATTATGACAAATAGCCCAGGCGGTATCTGCTTAAAGTCGCCTATGTTTGGGTAAATCGGGTAGTATGGCAGATTTTCGGCTTAATCGCTCCTAAAAAATCAAAAATGATAATTTCACTATGCGCTAGTTTGAAAACGTGGGCGTAATTTTTTATTAAACAAAATGTGAACAAATTGCTAAAAAGTCCGTTTTTTTCTTCCTTTTTTTTCATATATCTCAGTTACTATTGCTTTTAGAGAAAAGTTATAGAAATGAAAAAGTTTCGTAATTAAATTTTACATAAGATGCATTGTGAATCCAAAAACTCATTTTTACTATTGAAAAAATAGTAAGTCGCAAAAAAAATTGAAATAGTAAGTTATTTGTGGATTTTTTTTGAAATACTTATATTATACTTGGCTAAAGAAAACTTTTTAATAATAATAAACCTTCCCACCAAATTTCATCAAGATCGGACTTTTAATTTTTGCATAATAATTTCGCAATCTAAACTTCGCAAAAAAATTGCACATTTTCAAAATGTTGCTAAAGCATTTAGAAAGTTGAAAATTTTTTGACATATAAAAGAGCAATCAAATTTTCAAATCGATTTTGAGATGTTAAAATCCGTTAATTAAGAGAGGCTAGGGAATTGTTTAAAAATTTGGCAATTTTTTGCCAAGTGAGTCAAATTATGTCGAAAACGAGGCCCACTAGTGAGGTTAGAACAGTTTGAATTTCCCGCGACGCCAAAATGGCGTGGGCCGGTCAGGGGGCCTAGTGTAGGGGCACGCAGAACTAGGGGGTACACGAGGCCCTTTGACAGCACGGGGTTCCAATTTTTGACAGCACAAGGGCCCCATTTTTTGACAGCACGGTATTCCGGAATGGAGCCCTAACGTGGGGGGCCTGGAGTCCTAAGGGGGCTCATTCTGGGGGCGGAGCTTCGGCTCAACTGGGGCCATTTCTACTTTTTGCTAACCAAATTTTTAAACAATTCCTAGGCTCTCATAATTAACAGATTTTAATATCTCAAAATGGATTTGAAAATTTGAGTGCTCCTTTCTATGTCAACAAATTTTCAACTTTCTAAGTGCCTTAGTTTAGCCTCAGCAACATTTTGAAAATTTGCAAGATTGCAAAATTATTATGCAAAAACTAAAAGTCCGATCTTGATGAAATTTGATGGGAAGATTTATTATATTAAAAAGTTTTCTTTAGCCAAGTATGACGGTCCTACGTATAATATAAGTATATGAAAAGAATCCACAAATAACTTGCTATTTTTTTGCAATTTTTACTACTTTTGCAAAGTAAAAATAAATTTTTGGATTCGCAACCTGCTGCATCTTCTTTAAAATTTAAATACAAAACTTTTTCATTTTTATAACTTTTCTCTAAAAGCAATAGTTACTGAGATATATCAAAAAATAGGAAGAAAAAAATGGAATTTTTAGGAATTTTTTCAGATTTTGTTTAATAAAAAATTAAGCCCACGTTTTAAAAGTAGCGCATAGTGAAATTATCATTTCTTATGATATTTAGGAGCGATTAAGCAAAAAAGTGCCATACTACCCGATTCACTCAACCCAAAACAAATATCGCCTAGGCTAAAATACATGTGACATTCAACAAAAATTGAGAATGTTGTTCGAAAAATATATTATTTTAAAAAATACATGTTCCGTGCGGTTAGCATAGGAGAAAATGCAAACAATTCCAATAGGCAAGTATACTATTCCATGCAGCTCCTTCTGTAGTCGTACTTTAGTTGGTCCATAATAGCAGCATCTTATCTGTAGCTGCATTACTGGCTGCCCGACATGATACTCCAGGGGAGGTGGCTATAGGTTAATATAGGTCAGAGTATAACATTATCCAAGGTTAACTGGTCTAGTGTTGCTTCTGTTGATCAAAGAGACGGGTGCAATTTATGATAGCTAAGGACTATATAGGTTTTATCGACAGCGTTTTTTATTAGGGGTTCAAACGAGATGATTTTTATTAAGAGAAGCTCCCAGATTCCTTGCAGCTTTATGTTTAATTCCTCGTGCCACCACTGAATGTAAATTATACCAAATAAGCAATTATGCACTACTAAAATATAATAATAACACAGAGTACTGGTTTTTTGTAAAAAAAAAAAGTTTTTCACGAGAACGAGAACTGATGCCGGCTCTGGAGGACTCGCTTTACCATCACATCGGGTAACGATAGAGTCGGTAACATTCAGAAGAGGAGTATTTCAGGGAGATTCCCTCAGCCCCCTTCTGTTTTTCATCTCACTACTGCCATTATCCGTCTCGCTCCGGAAAACCCGTGGCTACAACTGCGGTACCCCTGGCGACAGGAGGCATAAGGTCACCCATCTATTTTATATGGATGACCTTAAACTATATGCTTCCGGAGAGAGGGATCTCCAACAGTCCCTTAGGGTGGTACAGGAGTACACGCAGGCTGTCGGTATGCAGTTCGGGTTGGACAAATGCGCGCTGATCCATCTCAAGAGAGGACGATGCGGTGACTAAGGAGAGGACGCGCAGCTCGTGGACGGAAACATCTTACACCATCTAGATGCCGGAGAGTCGTACACTTACTTGGGTGTCGAGCAACGCTCCACCCAAGAAGTGAGTGTAGTGAAAAATGCTCTCCGCGGCAAGTATCAGCACCTACTACGACAGATCTGATCTTCAGAACTGTCGGGGAAGAACAAGGACTAGAGAAGAGCTGCGTCAACTCGATGTAGTAACCCGCAAGAAGATGCATCTCAATAGGAGCTTGCATCCTAAATCGTCCGTTCGACGGTTATATCTCCCACGACATCGGGAAGACCGTGGACTCTTGAGCTTGGAGAGTCTCCATAGCAGGATGGTTCTGGATGGAGCATGTAAGGTCATCAGGAGTTCGGATCCACTCCTCTGCATGGTCCGAGACCATGAAAATGCAGAAGTAGGAGCTTTTCTCTTTAAGGCAGCACGGAGAGCAGCCGATGAACTTGGTCTCATCTTCGATGTCGAGCCAGTAAACCCCGACTCTGTCACCCAGTTGGAACCCGTTCGACTAAAAGCCCACATTAGAGCTGCACAACACAACATCCTTCTGCAGCTCCATAAGGATAAGCCATTGCACGGAGTCTTCTATAAAAATATTGAAGATCTCGGCTTATCCGAAAGGCTGACCTTCGCCTTTTTAAGGTCAGCCGGGCTGAAGTCTGAGACCGAGGGATTCATAATGGCTTGCCAGGATGGAGTATTTAACACCTTCGTCTATCGACGTCGTGTTATGGGTATCGAGGTCCCTGATGTCAGCTGCAGGGCCTGCCGCAGGGCGCCGGAGACTGTAATGCACTTACTGTCGGCTTGGCTTACCCGACATACGCAGTCTCGGCCTATATTCACAGACACGACGCAGCATTACGAGTGCTTTACTATCATCTAAGGCACTCGTATGAGATAGACGAAAGACCAATGCTGCCTTATTATTGAGTCCATTGTGGGGAATGAGAAGTGTCTAATTTATTGGAACTACTTGTTTCCCACCGTCAGGCAAATACAAGCCAACACGCCTGACATAGTACTCCTCGACCACCAACTCAAGACAATGTATGTCGTGGAATTCTCAGCCCCCGCTGAGAGCAACATTATCTTGAAAGAGGAGGAAAAACGGACAAAATATCGAGATTTGCTCTTCGAACTCCGCAAGCTTTATCCAGGCCATTCTGTTAAAATAGTGGTACTGATTATAGGAGCCCTTGGTGGAATGAGACAGACGCTGCTTTCGGAACTAAAGATCATACCGGCATGCCGAGATTCGGCAGAGATCTTAGCCGGTAGAATGCAGAAGGCTGTCATCCTCGGTTCATTGCGTCTACTCAGGACACACGATTCGCGGACCCGGTAGTCACTCACCCCACGGGCGTGGGGAGTGGCTATTAACTTAACAATCTGATTTTTTTTTATAAGAATTACAAATAAAGTAAAATGCTTGTCAATTTAATTAAACAAAAGAAAAGGAAAAAATGTAAAAATAGAAATAGAAAGGTGGTGAAAGAAAATCAAAGAGCATTTAGAGAGCTTATTGATACAAATATATTTATATACATGGGTGTGCTAAGTAAGTTTTGGTAAATATAGATGATTTACTTTAAAAAAAATAATTTTAATAATTTTTAAATAGGTAAATTGACAATTAATCTAGGATATTTTCGGGACTGCTTAATAACCATTCTTTGATTTTTATATTAAATAGTTGAACACTAATAATGTTTTTTATATGCGGCGGTATCTGCTCATAAATTTTTTTTGCAAGATGTACATAACTTTTCTGTCCAATTGTTCTGTTGTATTTGACACCACACACGTTTTTTTCCTAGTACTGTATTGATGTTATAAGTGTTTGATCATATCTTTATTTTTGTGGGTTTCTACAGCTAAGTACTCTAAGGAAAAACAGCTGACGTATATCTAAAACTTTCGCTTCGTTAAACAGATCACGAGTAGGATATATTATCGGTCTATTATATATTACTTTTTGGAACCACTTTTGCAATATATTTAAATTATTAAGAAAATTATCATTTACTCCTCCCCAACAAGTAATTCCATAACTTAGGTGAGATTGAACAAGTGAGTAATATAATATTTTTAAATAATGACTATTTACTGTAGTAAATTTAATAAATTAAAAAATTGACAATAATGGCCTGAGTTTGCTAATAAAATTGTTCACATGTTCATCCCACTTAAGATGTCTATCTATATACACCCCAAGATATTTAAATACTTTGGTTTCATTAATACGTATTGTTCTATTTGAGGTTTCTATAATTAATGACCCGAAATTCGGAAGGTGATTTACATATAAGGAAAAAGGCACATATTTGGATTTATCAGTGTTCATTGTGAGAAGATTACTATCGAACCAATTTTTGATACTAACAAAATCTCTTTCGGCAACTTCTTCCCACGTATTTTCTTTATATATTATGGCCGTATCATCTGCGAAACTGATAATATCGCCTATAGTAGGCATTTTAAGAAGCTCGTTTACAAATATACTAAAGAGTAGGGGGACCAATTACTGTGCCTTGAGGAATACCAAATTCAACATGTTGCTGAGAATGGATAGGAGGAGGATGTGTTAAGAGAATAAAAATATCAATAATCATTTACGAAAGGTTAAGTAGATATTTTATCTTGTTACCGATATGGCTATCACGTCTAGGGAACAGATTAGATTAGGCTATATTTTTATTTCCCAAAATAAGCGATTTGAACACGAATATAATAAACTCAACTCGAAGAACACAGATCGATCTAAATTATACAAAATAAACATTAAAAACCATCTAAAATTTTTAAAAAAAGTAAAGCAGATGTACCACAAAAGTACTTAGATTAATCTAAAATTGACGTATTTTACAGTTTATCTTAGACGAAAATAACTTCCAGTAGTTATATAATAATTTAGATCCTAAAAAGTCACTCTAAAAATTACAAACATCACACAACAACATGAAATATCATTTAGACTTTATTTGAGACCATAAAAAATCTAAGTTACTTTTGCATATACAGGGTGGACCATTAATAATATGCCATAGTTCAGGGGTAGATTCTTTGGGCCAAAATATGTAGATATAACCAAATATGTTTTAGTAAAATGTTGCTGTGGAAAAAGATACAGGGTGCCAAAGTTCAAATTATTTTTTAGTTTTTTTGCAATAACTCAACAGCCTCTTGACTGATCTTCACCAAATTTGCTAGAGGAACTTTTTTCATTGTAAGAAACAATAATTTATGTATTATCTGTAATTATCTGGAAAATGAGAATTGGCACACTGTGCTAGTACAACAATGCCCTAATATGGCCTTCAATTCATTTATAAATTCCTTTTTATATTACTTTGATTTAAGTTTTCCATTAATGCGTTTCACAACTAATAACCAAAAAAATGACTGTAAATGGATAGCACATGATTTACTGGAGTTGAAAAATAGAGCATGTATGTTCTCTGATTTGGCTCAAAAATATCCTGAGCTACGTGTTATTTGTAGAAAACTAAACGACGAATACAAGGTAAAACTAAAAAAGGCTAAAAGTGCATATTATGATAATAAAATAAATGGTTCAAATAATAAAATGAAGACAATGTGGAATGTTATTTCAGAAATACAGGGTAAAGAATCTAATAGGAAAATTGAACTCTTTGAAAATAATGTTCAGATCAGTGACTTGGAGGCTGCAAATAAATTTAACACTCATTTTACTAAAAATGACACAAGCAACAGTTTGACTAAAGATATTAATTTCTTAAATTCAAATATTTCATTGTCAGATAAAACTTTTTTCTTTCTCCTGTAACCGAGTATGATGTTATTTCTTTTATTAATAGACTAAAACCATCAAATCCTTGCGGGTTTGATGAAATTTCAAACAACTTAATAAAAAAGTGTAAACTATTCATCTACATTCCTCTTACTTTTGTTATAAATTTATGTTTTGAGAAAGGAGAACTTCCGAATAAATTAAAATTTGCAAAGGTTTTACCACTCTACAAAAAAGGGGATGTTAACATGCTTTCTAATTACAGAGCAATTAGTTTATTATCGGGCCTTTCAAAACTGTTAGAGTTAGGTATAAATGATCAATTAATGAATTTCTTTGTTAAAAACAAAATTTTAATGCCGACTCAAGATGGTTTTATGAAAACTAAAAATGTAGACACAGCCCTTTTTGAATTTATTACACATATTCTTAATGCTATTGACAAAAAAATTATTCCACTTGGACTGTTTGTAGACTTTTCTCGTGCTTTTGATTGTGTAAATCATGAACTTCTTTTGCTGAAACTAAATCGATATGGTGTTCGTGGTCACGCTTTAAATATCATAAACTCGTTTTTAAACAATCGTTATCAAATAGTTGAGATTAATGGTCAAAAAAGTAATAGTTGTTTAATAAACAGAGGTATTCCGCAAGGCTCTATTCTGGGACCATTGTTATATTTAATTTTTGTGAACGATCTAGCTTTAACTATTCAAACAATCCCTAATACACATCTTATCTGTTATGCTGATGACACAAACATGTTAATAGTAGAAAAGGATGCAACGTCAAGTTTGAACACCATGCATATTGTATATGAAAAAATAAAATCTTGGTCAGAAAAAATTTTTTTGGAATTAAACCAAGATAAAACTGTAAGAGTGATGTTTTCGAATAATTATAACTGTAATAAAAACAATATAATAAATAACACCTATCTTAACATTATTCAGTCAGCCAAGATGCTAGGTGTTACCTTCGACCACAACCTAAAGTGGGCTAATCATGTAGACCTAATGTGTGAAAAGCTAAAAAAAAAATTGCTATGCTCTTCGTTCAATAAAATACCATTGCAGCTTAAATGTTTTGCTTACGTTATATTATGCAAATATCCATTCAATTATTAGATATGGAATTCTTAACTGGGGTACCTGTAGTCAAGTCCAAAGGGTATTTATTTTACAAAAATATGCAATTAGAATATTAGAGGGGTTGTCTAGAGGAGAATCTTGCAGATATCACTTTAAGAAATTAAGCATCTTAACTGTGTTTAGTGTTTACATTCATGAAATCTGTTGTTTTGTATTTTAAACATAAATATCTATTTCAACGCAACCAAATAAATCATGAACATTCTACTAGATTTAGAAATACCCTGATTCCTGATCAACATGTCTCGGCTTTTTATCAGAAAGGGCCTATGTATAATGGCTGCAAATTTTTTAACTTCCTACCTGACACGATAAAACAGTCTAAAAATATTAACAGTTTTAAGAGAAATGTAAGAAAATTTTTAATAGAAAAAAATTGTTATTCCTTGGAGGAATATTTTATGTAACATTGACTTTTATATACACACATATAATAATATGCTTGTTTGTTTGTTCCATACAATTATTTGTGTTTTTATTTTTTTGTTGTCTGTATGTTATACTGTTGTATTTATTGACATTTTTTTATAATTGATTACTATTTTTTTTATACATATATATAACCCATATGAATGTTTACATTCTAATTTTGTAATTATTACTGTTTTATCGACGCTTTCTTCAGTTACTTGTGTTGTAAAAAATTCTTTTTGTAACATATTGTGATTGGAAATAAAGATTATTATTATTATTATTATTACATCACGTTAGATCATAGAGGGCGCCTCAGGATCTGTATCTGATGATCAATTTTTTTCATTTTTTTTTTGACTAAACGTTGTGGTACTTCTGACCGGAAAATCTGATGAGGGCGTCATTTTCACGTATAAAAGGTACACTTGGTAGAACTTGATAGCTCCAACCGTTTTCGAGGAAAGTGCCGTTAAATACGGCAAATTCAAATTTAATGGAACAAAGTGTATTTATTGAAAAAAGTACAAAACGTAAAGGAAAACAACATCGTGATAACAGCGTAAACTCTTTCTCACTTTCTTATGAACTAATGGATTATTTTCATGGTATTGAGATAAATACATAAATCAAAAGATTGTCTAAAATAAGGATCTAATCTTATTAGCAGACCAAAAAATAACGTAAAAGTTGACTTAATGACATTATAAACTTTCCCCCATGCAAAAACCCCATTGTTGCAACTTAAAATAAATGTTCAATATGGTCTTCACCTAACCTACTTCTATGCCTTTTCTATTCTACTCATAAAAGATTTTCTTACATTGAAAAATACATTTTCTTGTCCTCTAATAAAATTCGCTGCGTTTTGTATTTTGTTCCACAGTTCTTCTGTTGAGTTGATAGTATTTGCATAGACTAAGGACTTCATATGTCCCCACCCATAAGGATTATAATCAGGACTCCTTGGTGGCCAAGCAAACTCACTTCCTCAACCGATCCATCTGCGTGGGAAAGGCACATCAAGATAATTCCTGACTTCAATGGAGGAATGAGGGGGAGCTCCATCTTGCATGAACCACATTCTGTTCCGTATGTCTAGCATGAAAGCATACAGCAAGAGTATTTTGAAGAAAAAGCAGATAAGACTGTCCATTTAAATTTGCAAGAAGGACAAATGATCTCAATAATTGATCGCCGATGATACCACACCAAACGTTAATAATCATTACCTCATACATATGTATATCAGCATATCTATAAAAACTTTTATCTGATAAATATATTTTTAAGTATTTCTCGGATACAAGGTGCTACCTTCTATGAAATCATGAAGTACATTCGTCCCAGACTATTTAGGTGAGTTAGATGTATAATTTAATCTTTCACAGTACGTGTAGAAATATTGTTGACACTTCATACTTATTCATATATTCATACAGTGTGATAAAATTTGTAAACTTTTGAATTTAAACACACTTTTTTCACGATATGGACATTAGTTTTCTTGGTACATAAAACTGAGTTGAATCTTTAGTAACATCTCGAACAATAAATGATTGCGATCAAAAAGTCAAATTTTAAGTCCTTTTACATACAACCCTGTAACTAATTTATCTGATTAGTTCAAGAGCGAGAGATGGCAATAAATAATATGGCAAGGCAATGTATTGAACGGAGAGTGACTACCCCATTTCTATCCAACCAGCAAAGTCGCTTTACAGTTTGCAGGTAATAGAACTGTTTATTTTATTGTTACTTGTTACTATACTGGTGCATGTTTAATGCTAATTTGTCTTATTAAATATTGCGAGATAATTTCTCTTCTGGGGGTACCTTGCATATTTTGGAAACTGCAAAATAACCATTGTTTAGTAATAAAAACGATGGCACGAGCGAAATTATAATAAAATTATTTAACAAAAAATATTATGAAACATATATACGACGAGGGAGGTCCTCATCAAAATAAAAAACCGCTTTCAATTTTTTTTATCAAAAATCCTTAGGCGTACACGTACAGGGTTATTCACGACATATTGACCCCCCTTTTATTTGTGTTATTACTGAAAATAGAAAAAAAAGTTTCCTATAAAAGTTGTAGGATCTTACCTATATTTTATTGATCAAAAAAATCAATATAGTATATAGGTCACGTGATACGAAATAAATATGTTTTTTTAAATGGAACACCCTATATATTATTGCATTTTCCAGAAGCCCTTTTTCCCCTAATTTCAGATATATAATATTATATAGGTCTATCTTAAATACTTATTGACATATTTGATATTCAAAATGCAAATGAGCTGCTTTATTTCAAGAAGAGTGAACCATGCGCGTCAAAACACAAGTGAAACAAAAATAACAAGGTAGGCCACGAAAATAATGATTTTATTCTTTATTCACTTTTGACATTTCAAACCGTCATTATTAACAATTATTTAATCAAAATGAGTTATAGTGAGGCTGAAAAGGTCGAAATATTTTCCCTTTATGTGAAAAATAATAAAAATAATTGTGCCACAAGAAGAAAATACATGACGTTATATTGATTATCGTCGTGTAAATAGGACCCATAGTTTTTCAAGAAAACGACGTAAAGTTACAGCAAACGAGGAAGAAGATCTAGACATATTGTTATATTTTATTACAAAAATAGATCGATACCTCATTTTAATATTTGTTTTAGAAAATTGGGTTAATAGTGGAGTCAGACAAGCAAAACATAAGGAATTGTTTCCCGTGTCAAATTTTTTTTTAACATGTTAGTTACATCAAATACTAAAATACTAAACGAAATGGACATTTTCTACCTCTAGCAACCGCGGCTACGCAAGTAGGTGAGTCTATCTCGGTATGTGTAGGTTATCTGCACACATAACCTCAAAAAAAATATAAAACTGAAAAAACTGCTAAATTTTGGTTTTTTGGTTATGATTTCAGATGTTTTAAGCGAAATTTGATGAACTTTTCAGAAATTATACTATATAGTGTGAACAATAACTGGCTAAAATTTCAAGTCAAAATATCTAATACAAGTCTCAAAAATTGAGTTCAAATTTTAAAATTGATTGGCCAATTACTTTTGTGCATCGCATCGTATGAGGTTCATAATGGTGAACTTAAAAAAAAAAAGTAAAAAAAAAAAAACGATTATTTGTATTTCTTCGTCAATTTTTTTTTTAAATTTTCACTTTTTTTTATAAAACTCAATTAATTGATTTTTTATATATTCTGATCGAATGTAAAGAGCGTTAAAAAATATAAAAAATCAATTAATTATAAAAAAATTATACGTATATATATTTATATTTAGGTATAGATCAATAAAAGCACTATTTGTTATGCAAATGCATATTTATTGTATTTAAATACTGTATAAAAAAATGGAAAGCATTTTACTCGAAATTCAGAAAAATATATATACGTGAGCAATTATATTAATCGCCTTCCTTTTGTCTCACTTGATAAAGAATCATCAGACTGATTTTCAGTATCGCTTGAAGCATAATTATGAAATGCATCATCATTTTCTTTTCTATCAATTTCTTGATCAATCGACCTATCAGTAAATGATCATGAAGAAGCTTCGCTAATACTGTCCTCTAATTCTGTGTCGTTTCCACTTACACTTTCAGTTACAGAAAATGTTTCAGAATTATTTTCCAATTCTTCATCCAAGTCATTAATTTTTTATGTTTAAGGTACCAAATCTTTATCTTCATAGTTAAAGCAATTTAAGCCTTCAGAGTACTTACATGCTACAGTGCATTTTAATCCCAGTTTTTTACAAGAACGTGCTCTAGTCTTGCAGTTACTACCTATTGATTTGCAACTGCATGCAATTGATTTTATATGCGAACCTGGTAGTGGTTTAACGTTTCTCGGAAGAGTCACAGGTAATAAGCCACTGGAGGTCATGTGTCATCCGTAGTTGCATGCAGGCTTACTATTTTATGGGAACAACCATTTTTGGATTTGATAATACACTCTTAAAGATCGTTGATTTGCAGCTTGTGAGGTGGGTGGTAGCGAAGTCAGCTTACATGCAGTTGATGTGTATTTTTGAAAGCAATTAAATCTCAATTTTTCCAAACTTGTTTTTTTTAATTGGGTACGATCCGTATAACCCTTGTATGCAATCTACTGCTGCTGAAGATAGTATAATCTCTGTTGCTTCAAGATTATAGAAAACAAGTGTGTCTTTTTTAAAAAAATTATATTTTTGCAAAGTAAGACAAATTTTTATTTTTCTAATTCCTGCAAATGTTGACGTAATATTGTGGTTACAAAAAACATGTATAAATAACACATGATCTTTTAAATCTGTTTTTTTGAAAGAATATTGTGAATAATATTTGTCTTTCGTTTTTCCTATCATAGGTTTATAAAAATAAATATTGTCAGATAAAGATGAAGCAAAACGTGTTAATAAAACTAGCAAATCTATATCTTGACCGACAATAATTATTACGTTATCGCATTCTCCATTATTATTATTATTATTATTTTTATTTCTCGAAGTAGCGGTACGAATAATATTTGCATCAGCATCTTCTTTGCATATTTCATGTTCAATATTTCTATTTTTAAATTGATTACACAAAAGGGAAATAAATTGCTACTTATTTTTACTGTAGAGTAGAAATATTTTTTGGCTTATGGGAGGTGCTGTATGTATGTCAATTATATTTACTTTAGTTGAAAAATTACTGTGCAATCTCCTCATACGTTCTGAATTTTTCGTGCTATTACAATCAGTATTATATCCATTAAAAATTATACAACAATTCACAGTGGGACAAATTATTATAACTCATGTTTAAATTATGGCGGTTTATTTGATTTAAATTATTTTTCAAATGCTGTTCAGTGCCGACAATTTTGAATGTCTAATCATGATAAATACTCATTTGTTTTTAATTGTTTAATTTTTTGAGTTTGATCAAAAAAGTGGAATTTTTCGAAAAAATTCACGAAAAAATACAAAAAATCGATACTGTATGTCGTATGTAATATTTTTTTTATATATAAATGATTTTTCAATGCTCTTTCGAAAAGCTAGATCAGAATATGTCAAAAATTATCTAATAATACAAAAAAATTGAGTTTTATGAAAGGAAGTGAAATTATACGAAAAAATTGACGAAAAAATACAAGAAATCAATTTTTTTCGTTCTTTTTTCAAGTTTAAATTTTTTTCTTCTTCACCATCATAAAGTGCATAAGAAAACCTACATTTTAAAAAAAAAGAACCTCATACCATGCGATGCACAAAAGTTATTGGCCAATCAATTTTAAAATTTTAAGTTAATTTTTGGGACTTGGCATTAGATATATTGACTTGAAGTTTTAACCAGTTATTGTTCACACTATATAGTATAGCTTTTAAAAATTTCATTAAATTTCACATAAAACATCCGAAGTTATAACCAAAAAATCAAAATTTAGCAGTTTTTCAGATTTTTTTTTTAAGTTGTGTGCAAATAGAAATTTCATATTGTAACCGCTGATAGTTTATATCTTAACGAACAGCTTCGCTTTTCTTGGACCTACACATACCGAGATATATTCATCTACTTTTAGAAAGAACGACCAAAATGGTATATTTTTCACAGAATGGCCGATAACTTGCGTAGCGATGGTTGCTAGATGTCGAAAATGTCCATTTTATGAAGTATTCGATGTAACTAACATATTTTAAAAAAAGTTGACACTGGAAATAGTTCTTTTTTCACTAAAATTTGATGCTTGCCCGACTCCACTATAATAATAGTTCGTTATATTAAATGCTTGTCGAGAAATGGAAAGAATTATTCCAATATTCAAAGAACTTTGAAAAAGCATCAATATAGGCCTTACAAAATATTACCTGCCCAGGAACTGAATGAAGACCAAAACATAGAAGATTGGAGTTTTGTCCATGAATTAGATGAAAATCCTTTTTTAAGTGGGCCATTCCAGTTAACTGAACGGATATATTTCATATACGTTCTAGGATGGATATGAAATCGACCAATCACAGTTCGTGTATTAAGTACATAGGCAACTATTCGTTTTAAAAAATTCAAGTTGGTGCGTAAGCTGTCAAAGTAATTGTCAGTAGTTGTCAGTGTGTATATTGGTGCAGTTTGGGCTAGAAAATAATTTAAAATGAGTGATTCCAGTGAAGAATCGATAAACGGTATACCACCTAAAATTTTATTGAAATTATTATATACAGACAAAATTCTAGAGGTATATTATGACAAAAAAAGTAGCTATATGGGGGGGATTGAACCTATGATCTCTTGCTTTTCGAAGCGTAGATATAACAACCACTAAGCTACTGCCGCTTTTATAAAATGTTTTCACCTAGAGCATAAGATTAAGCAGTAGCTAAATTTGTATATTAAAATTTGATTAAAACTATTATTTGTAGTTTTTTTCTTAATCCGGTCGTAGAAAAAGTATAATGTACAACTCGAGTGGATTATCCATATCCACTCTTGTTGCACAAACTACTATATCACACGCTATGTGAAATGAATAATTTTCAAGCGTGCACTTTTCAAAGCAGTCGTAGAAAAAACTTTTTTATTTTACTAGTGAATAAACAACTATTTACGGTTGCTGCTATGGAGTTAATAATGACGGTTTGAAATGTCAAAATTGAATAAACAATAACATTATTTTCGTGGCCTACCTTGTTATTTTTGTTTCACTTGTGTTTTGACACGCATGGCCCACTCTTCTTGCAATAAAGCAGATCATTTGCATTTTGAATGTCAAATATGTCAAAAAGTATTTAAGATAGACCTATACAATATTACATATTTGAAATCAGGGGAAAAAGGGCTTATCGAAAATGCAATTTGTGTTCCATTGAAAAAAACATATATTTATTTCGTACCACGTGATCTATACATGATATTGTTTTTTTTATCACGTTTCAATAAAATATAGGTAAGATCTTACAATTTTAAAATAAAGGGGGCTCAATATATAGTGAGTAACCCTGTGCTTTGTCATGTTATACATTTTGCTGGACTTTCCTAGTATGAAGAAATGCGTAGAAAATTAATAAACACTTTGAATATTTTCGTTGACAATAATCAATAATAGTTATCTATTATGTTTTTCCGCATTATGATAATGGATATACCGCTTACACATGCACCTCGGAACACTGTTAATGAAAGTAGTACTTTTACCGCACATAATAAAATCACTTATAAACAAATTTTCTGTTTATTCGACATACAACCGGCGACTAGGCTGAATCGAGTGTTTACAAAAGTCACTGCCTAAGTTTTTTATTGTGTACAAATAAATAATTTGTAATTTGATTGACATTAAACAGAGCGACGAGGTGCACCGATAGTGGTTAAGAAATTGTGAACTAGTTTTTAAATTAATTTTCGAAAAAGATGCCCGTCATCGGTAAGTACATGTATTGTTTGAATTTATTTGGATCATAAAAAAATTAAACACTATAAAATGTTTAATTAAGATTTTAAATATTTTCCATCGTCATACAACTTTGCTGTTGCTAAGGATTTTTAAATAAAAATATTCGGTAACAAATTGAAAAGAAAGTAGATTTTAAAAAATTGATCACCTCCAACAAAAGTGTCACTAGAAAATTAATTTTACTTCATTTTCCTGGATTCAAGGTTAGAATTCTACATTCAATTATAGTTATTTCTTATGATTCTTTCAATTTTAAAAATCTTGATGGCATAGATGATGTGATTATTAATATTAGAGAATTGTTAATCTCTTGTTATAGGCATCTGATATGATTAATGATAAGCAGATATCCCGGTATCGAATCATTTATTTAGTTCATTATAAAATAAAGTTCATTACTTCTGAACAACCTTGCAACATAGTATATAGTCTAGTACCTATACTTTAACTTGGCGTGTGTATGTATCAGTTAATATTTCCGTACGATTTCATTTTCTCTTGTACACAAAGATCCAGAAATATTGTCCACGTAGACAATGTTTCTGGACTATTCCTTTAACTTTGTGTACAATATGGGAGAAAATGAAATCGTACGGAAATATTAACTCATACGTACACACGCTAAGTTAAAGTATACTAGACTATATTACAGTAAATAATAATAATAGAAGTATTAATAAACTAGACTAAAAAAATCAAAATAATTTAGTATCTAAAAATCAAACTCTACAACTAAAATTATTAATGAAAAATATGCATACATAAGTAAAACAGTTTGCATTATATTATATTAAATATATAATGTATGTATATATGTAGGCGCTATGCTCTGGTAGCCTCTTACACCGCAGAGTATGCATCCGCGCCATGTATCCCCTTCGCGCGGGTTCACTGCTTTCATAGCAATGCAGAAGTTCATCCCTCAGCTCATCTGTCCACTCAAAGCATCCTTGGTCATTGCCAACGTCGTCAACGGGAGGTCTGTCCGGTTGGGCCCCACCACCTTGCCCTTGCCCCTATCCGCAGGGGTCGATCGTGGGGGCTCTGTCTTGGGCCTGTTGGAACCAAAGTTTAGGGCCTGTAGGTGGTTAGCCCTGCAGGCCCATGACCGATACCAAAGGGGAAGACGCTTTCCCCTCCCGGGTGCACTAGGGCTGCCGGTTTGGTTTTGCACCCCAGCTAGAGTAAGTGGTGGCGCTACTCATCAAAGGCTTGATAGATGGAAGTCAGCCCCTCCTGCATATTATTATTATTATTATTAATATTTTTCATTAAAAAAATTAAGAGAAATTCAGAAAATCTTATATTGCTGGATAAAGACTTAAAAACGCTTCCAAATGAACTATCGCACGCACCCCCGTTCCATTTAAAAATTTTAAAGTGTTAGCTGTCCCTTCAAGGGGGTTGAAGGGGGAGGTATAAAATTATGTTCAAAAAATGTTATTTTAGAATTAAAATTGACGAGTTTTAGGATTTTACCTCACTGTATATTGCAATGTCTGATTTACATTAAAAATACCGAAATAATATGTAGAACAGGGAATCACATTCATTCATATTCTACCTTTAATAATAATGAATGAAATGTAGATTTTTTGCGGCTTATCAACCTGTAGTTTTAATCGTCAATCTTTTTCAATTTTTATGATTTTTTTTATGTACTGACTGATCCACTTTGTGTGATATCTAATGTTATATATTTCTCTCTGTTTTGTATTATTTATGCATTATGTTAGGTAGTAACAATACTTACAACTTATACTTGCATGTTTGACCTGTGTATATATTTGGATAATGCACCAATAAATTACTTACTTACTTTTGTCCTTGATTAGTAAACCACTATAGTTATCGTGTTGCACATTAATATGAAACTAACGGAAAAGTTTTTATTTATTATTATTATTTCTGTGGCAATTTGTCAAAACTATCATACATTATCATCGTTTTTAAATTTTTCCATACAGAGGTTTTGTCTAATTAACGATAAGATATTACTGCTGTATACGAAAACTATAATAGTAGACAGGAATCCGAGAGGTAATTTAACTTCCGATTATCTTCCGACTTTTGATTGCTATTAATTTTTTGGGCGTCCTTTTAAAATTAGTTTCATACTATGTAAAATTTTCTGCTAATTTTTTACCCCCTTTTCAATAATATGCGATATTTATACTTTTGGATTATAGTTTGTGAAATTTTACAGTTTTCTCGCCAATTTCAAGTGAAGTAAAAATAGCCAAAAATAAGGCGATAGAGAAAACTTTACATGAAGCAACGCGACATAGAAAAAAATAAGTTTGCTTTGGTGAAACTAAGAATACCTTGAGTTTTCTACTTCGAGTAGGTGGGGGAACCCTTTTTTGCGGAAAAGAGGTAAATTAGTCATTTTTAAAGATAGTTTTTCAGTTTTAGTTTTTAAAGTGCTAGTTAAGAAACGAGAATGGTATCCTTTTATTGTCAATGGTCAAGGAACCTTCAGTTCAAATTTCGTGAAAATTGGTTCACCGCTCCCCTGATATGTACATATAAATATGCTGAAAAAACGTAAAAAAATGAATTACTTCTAACTTGGCAAAAATAACCGAATTTGATGAAATTTTTAATGAAAGTAATTTATATAACCAAGAAATGCCTTACAAATTTGTGTCCAATAATTTGTTTGCAATTCCATTTTTAGTCCAAATTCCACAAAATTTTCAAAACATTCCCCAATTTGCCCAAATGGTTGTACGATTTTTTTAAAACCAAAATGAAGGTTTTTTTATGGACTTTCACGTAATATAACTAAAAATAACTTTTTTTGTAACTTAGCCGATTTCTTAACATTTTTGGTGTATATAAATTTGCGCCAATAAAAACAATTAAAATAAGTAAACCTTCAGCACCATGGTTGACCGACAATATTGGGTTCATGATCAAAGTCAGAAATGTCGCACATTCCAAATATAAACAAGCACAAAAAATAACAAATATACCATAGAGCAAATAAATTCTAAATGGATTTACTACAAACAGCTACGGAACCTAGTAACTTCATCCATTCGTAGAGAAAAGAAAGCTTACTTGTAATGGACTTTAGATAATCAAATATCAAATTCTCAAGAATGGTGGAGAACTATTGAAAACCTTAGTATAAACAACAAAAAGGGTAATATGGACATCCCACAGAACTTGCGCAACCCAGATAACTTTAACAAGTATTTTATTAATTCTGTACCTCCAACTCAAGTTCAAGAAAACACTATAAACCATTATGAAAGCAATTATCACGAAAGCATAGATATTTTTAACCTTTTCAATTTTAGTAAAGTCTCTACAGAAGACGTCGAAAAAGTTGTTCACTATATCAAATCAAACGCGGCAGGTGTTGATAATAATATTTCACTAAAAATGTTAAAACTTTGTTTACCCTATCGTCTAGAGGCCATTACTTTTTACTTTATTAACACGTCCATCGAAAGCAATATATTTGTCAATGGAAACGAGCGGTTGCAACACCTATTGCGAAAAATAATTCACCAGAAATATTCAAAGATTTTAGGAAAAAAGGCTTTTACCTGTCTTGTCAAAGGTTATGGAACGTATTATCTATTATACTTAACAGCAAATAGTCTTTTACCCCACCGCTAATCAGGATTTCGCACCAAACATAGTACAGTGACAGTTTTGACCGACATCATTGATGATTATCTCACAGCTATTGACCACTCTCAAATTACTACGACAGTGTTATTAGATTATAGTACAGCGTTTGACTGTTTAAATCACAACTTATTACTTGCAAAATTATCTTATCCGGGAATATCAGAAAATGCTATTCAGTGGTTTAAATCTTACTTGAGTAATCCAAGTCAGCAGGTAAAGATCGTGACTTGTAGCGAAAGCTTTTATTCGGAGCCACTTACATTAGAAGTAGGGGTTCCACAAGGCTCCCTTTTGGGCCCAATTTTATTTGTTTTATATATGTGCGATTTATATAGGCAAATTAAGCACTGTGTATTTCACTCATATGCCGACGATCAGCAGATATAAATTTCTTATGAGCCATTGGATGCAGTGAATGCCTGTATAATGATTAATGACGACCTAGAACGAATTTCCCGATACTCAGATACTCATGGTCTTATACTGAATGCTGAAAAAACCGCGTCTGTAAGTATTGGAACAAAAAAATTATTAAGCAAGCTGAATACAGGCGATATAAATATATGTTTCCACGACCGGCAGTAGAAATCGATTTCTATGGCATCAAAATTGTGACAGAAGTAAAGCATTTACTCCCTAGGGACGAAATAAGATAATAATTTCACTAGGGGAGTTTTTATTTCATGCCCAATAGTTAAACAAAATGTAATTCTTATTTTTAATATTGATAGTAAAGTATTATTATTATTATTATTAAGTATTTTTAATATTGAAATTAATATTCGAAGGAACTTCACTAAATGAAACATTTTCTTTACTCAGATTTATAAACAAATATCTTTTGCCATGATACGTTGAATGTAAATATCCCAAAGGCTGCTAAATATTGTAATTTCGCTCCAATTTATTATAATTCTTTATTTATGAAATAAATGTTTCTACTCCCGATTGTGGAAAAAATAGTATATACACCTCGGGAGAGACCGCCATTTTTCCCTCGATGTATTTGTTGCCCTCGGGCCTCAAATTACACCTCAGGAAAAATAAGACGTTTCTCTCCCTTAGTGTATAATGTACTATTTTAAGTGGCACTAAAATAAATTCCTCGATGTGCGTAAAAAATCTCGGTTTAAGAATTGATGCTCAGCTTACCTTCAATGATCATGTCAACCATATAATCCAAACCTATTATGCTAAACTCAGATACATGTACCAGTTTAAATACATATTATCTACTAAAGTAAAACTAAAACTAGTTGAATCACTTATTTTATCTGTCCCCGCATATGGTGATTTAGTTTACGGACCATGTCTAACAAACAATGCAATGTTGAAAATCCAAAAACTGCAGAATTTATGCATTCGATTTGCCACCTTAGCTGGTAGACGAGATCACATTACGCCGATAATGATTGAGAACAGAATATTAAACCTTAAAAAAGATGGATTCTTCATCTATGTTGTCTGGTGCATTCCCTTTTAATAACGTCCCCACCTATCTTCGAGAAAAACTTAAATTTAGACATGTAAGTAATATATTGCACATACCTAAGCACAGAACCACGTCATTTAAGTCAGCTTTCTGTTATGGTGCCACATATTATTATAATAAAATTCAAGAGAACGTTCAAACATCGTCATAATATAACGTCTTTAAGAAAAAAATCAAACGGCAGCTCCTAAGAGATCTTTTAAATTGAATTTAATAATGTTAAAAAAGAAAAACTAAAGAAAATTAATACATAAATTATAATTTAAGAGCCAACTGAAGCAAAATATCTTGTACACATGGTTTATTTATTTATTTATTTGATTTTACAATAAATGGTAGGACACTCTTCATATAAAATAATAATGTTACTGCCATTAAATTTAATATGTTATGTAGATTTATTTTGCATATTTTTATTTAAATATTCAAAGTCTGGTCGATAGCCGAGTGGGTTAAGGCGCGAGGTGGCAATCGCGATTAATCACACGGATATCGCACCACCGGGTTCGAATCCCGACTCCGGCACTGTCGGAGGAAATGGTTGTATGTCCGCATTTTTTCAATGTGTAACCCCCTTCCTTACAAGCCCCTGGCTTCTGGAATTGGGGGCTGTCTAATTTCTGTGGTGTTTATTATATTTATTATTATAAATGTGATTCCCCCGGGTTTTCTCATTTCTTTTAGTTTTTGTAAATATTGTATTTTATGTTTAATTTCTTTGTATCCTGGCTGAAGTTAATAGCAGCTTTACGCTGACATCCTGCCAGGTTAAATAAAGGCATTTACCATTATTAATATTATATATGCGCGCGGTAATTTCCCGTCATTTTC
Source organism: Leptura quadrifasciata (assembly GCA_963675555.1). Lineage (NCBI taxonomy): Eukaryota > Metazoa > Arthropoda > Insecta > Coleoptera > Cerambycidae > Leptura > Leptura quadrifasciata. The sequence goes on along the minus strand of OY776680.1, from coordinate 14,738,538 downwards.
GGTATTATACGTATACGCGCACAAGTTTACCTGTAATTATTCATTATAAAAATTTCAGTATTAAAAATAAAAAATGATTGTGAACAGTCTTTAAATATTTAGATAAAAAATTTTTTTTTTTCGAAAATTTTTATTAAATTTTTACATATATTGAATATTATTTTATTCATGCTTTCTTTTTTGAATACTTGTACTAGATGTGCTTCTCCAAGAAGCGTCTGCTTCCGAATCGGAAACTGGAGTTTGGAATATTTCTTCACCCTCCTCATCGATAAAATCGTATAGGTACATCTGAGATATTCTCTGAAGTACAAACATCTACTTCATAATTATCATCTTCCAATTCTTCAATATCATAAATATCAGGAGTAATTTCTAATTGCTCAGGTTCTTAATCAATCACAGCTTCGTCACAATATTTCCTGAATTTTGACACAAAATATTCCTTCCATTGTGGCATAAATTGTTGCACGTGACGCCAATTGTTTTGCATGAGCAATGTTTAGTTTTGCAATCAACCTTACAATCACAAGCAATTATATTGAGTAATTCATTAGGAAGACGAGCTTAATCAGTCCTTATTGGCATCAGTCCATTATTTGTTGTTTGCTGCCATCCAAAATCCTGTCAATTTTGGATAGCAGCAAACAACACAATGGAAGGAATACTTTGTGTCAAATATGCAAAAAACATTTTTGAAGCTGAAGTTGATGAAGAGCCTCAGCAATTAGAAGTTAATTTTGATATTTATCATATTGAAGAATTCGAAGAAGTTGATAATTATGAAGATGTTTTGTACTTCAGAGAGTATTTCAGATGTAGACGATTTTAGCGATGATGAGGGTAAAGAAATATTTCAAACTCCAGTAGCGATCCGGAAGTAGACACTTCTTGCAGTAGCACTTCTAGTACAACTGTTAGAAAAAGAAAAGACGAATAAAATAAAATAATAATCAATATATGTAAAAAGTTTAATAAAAATCAAGCGAATTTTCGAAAAAAAAAAAACAAATTATATCTTACCTTCGAGAGTTTTTTATCTAAATATTTAAAACCTGCTCAAAATCACTTTCTATTATTAATATTGAAATGTTTACAATGAATAATTACGCGTATACTAGTGCCCGCATACGTATAATACCGAAAATGACAAGAAATTACCGCGCGCATATATATACACCAAAAATGACAAAAAATTGACTAAACCACAAAAATAGCTATTTGTATGACAAGGGAGAAAAGTGCATAATTTCCTCCCGCGGATAGTTTGATCAATACCCAAGGGAGGAAATGGCACTTTGCTCCTGTGTAATACATATGATTTTTTCTACGACCATTTACAGTGTTTTACATTGGTTTTACATATATTTTATTATATTTTCTTATGCATGACAATCAAAAAACCAAATATGTCAAAATGTCATAATAGGTATTTAGATAAGTAAATATTGTTAAAAATCAAAGTACATGGAACGTTGCTAAGATTGCTTCTTGTTTACAAAATAAACAAACTTCCAAAAAGTTTATAATAATGTATTCCGTATGTGAAGATCAAGTTCCTCAAGATATTCTGGAAGAAGCAAACGTGGTTTCGTTAAATCTATTACCGTTAAAGTCTCGTGAAAAATATGAAAAAGCTATTACCATTACAGCTATTTGAAGTTTCTACTTGTTTGTTTCCAGAGGGAGCCAAAGTATTTTCCTCCCTAGGGAGGCACAGTATTTTCCTCCCGAGGGAGGAAAAGTACTACGTTGCTGGTTGCTGCCTGAAATGAGGGAGCAAAATAGTATTTTCTATGTAGGGAGTAGAAAAAAGTTATTTTTAGTTACATCACGTGAAAGTACATAAAAAAACCTGCATTTTGGAAAAAAGTTTTCGTACGACCATTTGGAAATTGGGGAACGCTTTGAAAATATTGTGGAATTTGGACTAAAAATGGAATTGCGAACAAATTGTCGGATATTTTTTGCTAAAATTTAGCAGGCTATTTTTTTGTTATAAAAGTTACTTTTAGCTAAAGTTTCATCAAATTCGGTTGAATTTTGGCCAAGTTAGCAGTGATTCAATTTTTTACGTTTTTTCAGCATATACATGTGCGCATCGTGGGGGGGGGGAACGATTTTCACGAAATTTGAACTGAAGGTTCCTTGACCATTGACAATAAAAGGTCCCATCCTCGTTTCTTAACTAGCATTTTAAAGGGTCCAAAATAAACTAAATCTGAAAAACTACCCTTAAAAATGACCAATTTACTCCTTTTCCACGAAAAAAAGGGTTGCCCACCTACTCGAAGTAGAAAACTGCGGGTATTCTTAGTTTCACCAAAAGAAACTTATATTTCTATGCCCGCATTGCTGCATGTAAAATTTTCTCCACAAATCTATATTTACTCCTCAATCCGTGATACAAAACAAATGAATTATTTATTGAATCTTACAAGATGTATTAGGTTTGGTTTTCCTTGAATTATTTCCAGCTAAAGTTCCTTGTTTCTACAAGTACAATAGCAGAGTTTCGAAATGTATTTTTTGTTGTTGAAATGTCCTACTTAATCGGACTCTAAGATACGTAAGAGACGTACAATATATGTAAAATTTTACAGGCAACTTCTGACATTTCGTACGCAACAGAAATGTCAAGATTACTAATTAATTTATAATTAATACAATTTTAGATTAAATACATTGCATATAATGCAACTTTTGACATTTTGTATTAGATGCAAATGCGATTAATTAATTATTTTATAGCTTAATAAAATAAGAAAATACAAGGTAGTGACTTTCAAAAAATAAACCATACATTTTTCACATAGAACTTACTACTAAGAGAGCCTTACTCTGAAAATATGCACAGCGGATAATTCTCCGGATCTCAAATTAAGAATTCTTAGTCTGAGCTCTGGATCGAGGCGCTATTTTGGGAAAATGGCCGCTAGAATAGGCTTTTAGTTACTTTCCAAAAACAATAGAAGTTATTAAAAGGCTATCAAAATGATTCCAAAAAAAAAAAAATTTACAAAATCATCTATAATTTATTTTTCTTTCCATTTCTGTGCAATGAACGAATATTAAAATATTAATAAAATGCAAATGCCTCTTCCCATCACTGCGAAAGTTCAATAAATATAGAAATAAAACGATGCGTGCAAACATACATCTTTTTAAACAACTACTTTCTTGATTACGTGCCACGATGTCTATTGAATTACATACTACATGCTAATAAAAATATTACTTGTTACGTCCACGTCCAGTGGAAGTATAGTAACGCAAACAAAATTTTTCTTTGTTGAAATAGGCTTAAAATGTCATGAAACGTCGAGATTTTGAATTTGAGCGACAGAATTTCCTGTCTGTCGGTCTGTCTGTCTGTAATTTATTTGTGCGCACGTTTACTCTGGAACCGTTTGTGATATTGACTTGATATTTGGTACTCATGTATTGTAACGAGATTTGGAACTAGATTATATTTTGATCTAATTCCGTTGAAAGGTTCGGGGGTAAATGGGGTAAATAAGGGTGAATAGGCAAAACAAGCAAGTAAGAGTCCATAAAATTGCAATTTAGGGCATGTACGAAAAGTTAAGGTCTCAAAAAAATTTTTGGCATCAGCCCCCCCCCCCCCTATCACCCCCAAAACAACCCTTAGACTATTATGAAAGGGAGTTAAAAAAAATGTGATTTAGTGTATATACAGAAACGAAACGTCTAAAAAAGTTTTTTAGCGTTATCTACCCCCTCGTCTAACCCCATTGCCACCCCCACTGTATTATTAAAGGGGTAAAATAATTAAAATGTAATTTAGTATGTATACAAGAACGAATAAACGTCTAAAAAAATTTTCCCACCCTATTGTTAAAGGGGGTAAAAAAAATTTAGATGTGATTTAGTGTGTATACAAGAACGAAACGTCTGAAAAAATTTTTTTGGCGTTAGCTACCTCCTTTACCACCCTCACCCTATTATTAAAGGGGTAAAAGAAATTTAAAATGTGATTTGATGTATACAAAAACAAAACGTCTAAAAAAATTTTTTTGGCGTTAGCTACCCCCTCTACCACCCCATTGCCAACCCCACCCTATTATTAAAGGGGGTAAAAAAATTAAAATGTGATTTAGTGTGTATACAAGAACGAAACGTCTAAACAAATTTTTTTGGCGTTAGCTACCGGCAGTGCGTGACTTCTTTTATACAGGGTGTCTACCAAATTTGGACGCTGAAATTTCCGGCTTTCCGGTGATGCAATATGAAGCAATAAAAATAAAATAATATGATAAAAAAATCACGTTATTCATTTTCTAAATATCCTTTCGAAAATTTTAGTTCAAAAAATTGTATTTTACATCAGAAAAACCAAAACTAATAACACCTTTAATTTGTGATAATTACAAAAAAATCAGACTTTTACTTGCTCAACAATTAGTAGGTAAGCAACCAGGGTTCTGCTGAGTTAACTCAATTGATTCAAATCAAGAAAAATCATAATTTAAATCAACTGATTTAAAAAAAAAAATCACTATTTAAATCAAAGCCGATGATGATTTTGAGAAGATTTATTGAACGAAAATAAATAACTTGGTCTTTTTCAGTTACAAGAACAAGAAACAAACTTTCACAAGCAAATGCTACAATGAAAAATAAAAAACTTAAACTGAAACTCTTCATTTTAATGAGGAAGATGCATGGATTTTAAAAATGCTTAATTTTATTATTTTTCCATAATATGTACTATATAAGTTGATAATATAATAAAAGAAGCTTATAGAAAAATTTCGCTGCGTAAATATGCCACATTAAAATTTTAACTTTTGTGTATACAAAACCACGTGACTGAAAACGCTATAATATTGCTTTGACGTCATTTTGACGTCACTAATTGGACCTGAATTTGCTAATTTACGTTATTATTCTTAATCTTGTTGTTGATTATTGGTTAATATGACGGATAATCATTTCATAACATCCCTAATGTGCTAATCTATAACTACAGCATTCTTTTTAGATGTTTCAACGTTTTAACAATAACAACGTGACGTTACAGGTTACGAATGACGCTATTTGTTAGGGATAGAGCGTTTTAATAGTTTTAAATTCTCAGCCGAAATAAATTTTTTTTTTCACCCTCAATTTGAACAAAAAAGAAAAAGAAAAAATACGAGGAAGCATACTTTTCTGTCGTCTATCTATCTGTGATACAAAAAAAAACCATGCAACTTCCTCATTCTCATTATAATACTTGAACAAAAATACAAATTTTTTTGCTTATTCAGTCTTTGGGACAGCGACATGTAAAATAGTCAGTAGGCGCCATCTAGCGGTCCAGTGTCTATTGCAATCGAAAAATAAATAGCCTGACTTTATTTTTCGATTGCAACAGACACTGGGCCGCTAGATGGCGCCTGCTGACTATTTTACATGTCACTATCCCAAAGATATCGAAATGTACTAAATGGTCAAGTGATCTTCGTGTCGGTCGTTACATGCCTACCTTGCACTGTAGAGAGCCAACAGCTCGAGCTGGCACGAGAGCTCCTTTAAGTAGGATCAGTCTTTCGACTGGTGTTTGTTGCAATCGAAGCATTAGCGTTTTGATGGTAATATGCAATTATTACACTTAACGCGCCGGGCTTGTAACTTGTAATTCAGCGCTCGGCGGGGCACATAGCCCGGAGAGTAGCTGTTGGTTGCAGTCTGGTTACGTTCCTTATAGTAAAATAAGGATTTTATAGAGGAGTTTGCGACTAAAAATATTATGTTTTAATATTCCGCCCTCTAAAAGCCCATTTGAACTTGCATAGATATGTCGGACGACAGTGTTGACACGCTGCTGAGAATGGCGTTTTTGTGAATTCTATTTTATTTCAATTTTATAATACTCAAATTCGAAATGCGTAAAATTAAAAATGGTTAAAAAATAGACATGAACGTTGCCATTGAAAATTTATACTTACCGTGCATTAAGAAAAAAATTCATTAAAATAAAAAATCATGATTTTTTAAATGAAATCAATGATTTTTTATTATTTAAATAGAAATCAAGTATTGTCCCACCCTGTAAGCAATCGACTGATTTGCACCCCTAGGATACTATATCCACAACGCAATCCTCGACTAAGATTGCATAACCGGTTCATGCTGTTTTATTGTTTATACGGAAGTACGAATGGCATAAAGCCAGTCGCGCTCGCCTTGGTTCAGGACCAAAACTTCCAATCTGCCACCTACTGACATAATTTTGTGGACCTCCACAGGGATCTGTTCTAGGTTTCCTAATTTCTATTATCTACATTAATGACATCAATTTAGAGTTGTACTACGCCATTATTGTATGCTGGCAGCTTAAATACATTTAAAAACTAAATTCAATCTATGACTGGTAAAAATAGGCGTGTCATAGACAAATTACCGTTAAATATATTAAAATGTTATGTCCTATCGTTCACCAGACAAAAAGCAACATTTCAGTTCAATAATAAACTGGGCAACATAACCTTAACTCGCCTAACCTCAGTAAAAGATATTGGCATTGTTTTCGACAGCAAATTTACCTTTATTGAATAAATACAATCACTGGTTTCTTCCTCATATCGGTGATTAGGTTTCATCATTAGAAACTCTCGCAGTCTCTCAGAGATTTCAACACATATTACACACACTATTTAGCACCTTCGCGCGTTCAAAACTCGAATATGCAAGTTCGGTTTGGAGTCCACGCTCTGAAACTTATATTGCCAATATCGAAAGTATACGAAGAAAATTTCTAAAATATTTAGTATCTACTATTGATCTTATTCATGCACTTACCAGTCTTGTGCACAATTAATGCCTTTAATTTCTCATGCTTACAAGAGCGGATAAAACTTAACATTGTATGCCTGTTGTTAATTAATAATATTAACTATTCCGAATCATTAGAAAAAATTAAATTGCGTGTTCCTTCAACACCAACTCGTTTGTTCGTTTTAGTCGGAATTTGGACTTCAATGGCTTTAACACTTTCATTTCGGCAATTAACAATTTCACACGAAATTTCCAAACGATTAACCAATTCGAATATTTCGTTTAGTTTTATTGTCCATTTGTATTTATTCAAGGTTAGCTACTAATTAATATACAAGGGTTATTCACTATATATTAACCCCCTATTTATTTCTGTTATTATTGAAAATAGAAAATAAAAGTTTCGTATAAAAGTTGTAGGACATTACATATGTTTTATGGAAACGTGATCAAAAAAACAATATCCTGTATAGGTCACGTGATACGAAATAAATATACGCGTTTTTAAATGGAACACCCTATATATAATTGCATTTTCGAGAAGCCCTTTTCCCCCCGATTTCAAATATGTAATATTGTATAGGTCTATCTTAAATACTTTTTGACATATTTGACATTCAAAATGCAAATGAGCTGCTTTATTGCAAGAAGAGTGAGTCATGCGTGTCAAAACACAAGTGAAACAAAAATAACAAGGTAAGCCACGAAAATAATTTTATTGTTTATTCAATTTTGACATTTCAAACCGTCATTATTAACTCTATAGCCACAACCGTGGATAGTTGTTTATTCACTACTAAAATAAAAAGTTTTTTCTACGACTGCTTTGAAAAGTGCTACTAACTACGCACTACTAATTATGCTTGAAAATTATTGATTTCACATAGCGTGTGATAAATCTTTAATGCACGCTAACAGTATGTGAAAACGCTTTCACGTATGAAAAGTGCTAGTTTTAACATGTAAATGTGTCTGAACTGAATCGATCGATATAGAGAAAAGTACGCATCAGGAAATTTTGAAAATTTAAATAATTACTAATGTCGGTGTGGCCAATCCAACTAAAATAATTACAAGCAGCTGGCACTTTCGCTTATACCGGAAGTCGATACCAACTTGCTTATTACAAATGGAACACTCTATATATTTTAGGGTTTTCGAAAAGAGCATAAAATTCTGAGTCGAAAATATGTAGCATATCCTATACCTAAACCCAGCCGTTTCAGAGATACGGTTATAACTTCCTTCGTGTAAAAGATCCTCATTTGCTTCTTGTCACCCAAAAAGAATACAAGGAGAACTATGTTCTACAACTGAAATAAATTCAATAATACCATACCAAATGTTCCGTTTTTCGCGTTACATTTTGTCAACTTCAAACCGCGAATACTTGTTTAGGTCAAATGGAACACCCTGTATTTTTTACGTCAAGTTGTGTAAAATTGTATTCCCTTTTATCTGATACTAGCATTGTGGGGGTTAAAGTTACAACTTCTTAAAATATTTGCGATTTTATTAGAAATTCATGAATTGTTGTAATCATTTCATCAAAATAGCCATGATTAGAAACAATCAATCATTATCTTATGTCAAAAAATGCCAGCACGTTTAAATTACACCCACGAAGACTTTTTAAATTTGCTTATTATTTATGGAGAATGTGATAAAGTAATATCAAGAACTTGCAGCACATTTGCTACTCGATATCCACAAAAATGGAAACCGTCACCAAACACTGTAAAACGCATACCGGAAAATTTTAAAAATTATGGCTCTGTCAAGGTAAAAATGCAAAGAAGGAAGCCTATTGTTGATGACGAAAACATTGAAATAGTCACTCTGGGATATTTCCATGCATTTCCAAGGATGTCATTAAGACAAGCTGATCTGGAATCGGGACGGGACTATGCAAGGATTCAATTCACAGGATTTTATTAAAACATTAAAAGAAATAGATTTCCTAAAAAGACAGAATTTTTGTGAGTTTATTCTAATAAGGTCTGAGGGTCACGATTCTTATTTGGGAAATATTATATGGACAGATGAAGCAAAGTTTACTAAAAATGGACTTTTTAATAGACACAATTCGGATTATTGGAGTGACTCAAATCCTCATATGTTCAGACAGCGATACTTTCAGGAAAGTTGGCAGTTCAATGTTTACTGTGCCATAAGAAACGATAGAGTGGGGTGGCATTACAATTTTATCAGGAAAATTTAAAAGGTAAATTAAATTTTCTCTTCTGCTAATATGTGTAGGTAAATTTTTGTTTTTTTTATTAGGTGAAAGATATCTGAATATCTTACAAAATTTGAATAATAACTATTTAGAATATTTACCTCTAGCCGAACATAGAAACATTTTTTATCAGCACGACGGTGCTCCCCCACATAACGCATATTTAATTAATAATTATTTACAAGAAACTTTTTATGATCAATGGATTGCCAATAATGGACCTTCCTTATGGCCTCCTCGCTCGTCCGATTTATCAGTTCTGGATTATTTCATTTGGGAAACTATTAAAAATAAAGTTTATGAGAGCCCATTAACAACCATTGAAGATTGTATGCAAAGAGTAAGAAATGCATTTCAAAACATACCACAGGATTCAATTAGAAGAGCTACCCATGAGGAACTAATCTGAAGGTGCGAAAAAAGTGTCGAGGTTCGAGGGGGAATTTTGAGCAATTATTAAATTAAAATGAAATCATATTTTAAATTGATCTTATCTCTGCTATTTTAGTTCATGCCATATCTTCAATTCGATTAATACGCATGTTACAGTGTTAGTGCTATTATTTTGCGTTTTTGTGGATATCGAGTAGCAAATGTGCTACAAGTTCTTGATATTACTTTATCACATTCTCCATCAATAATAAACAAATTTAAAGAGTTTTCGTTGGTATAATTTAAACGTGCTGGCATTTCTGGACATAAGATAATGCCTGATTGTTTCTAATCACGGCTATTTTGATGAAATGATTACAACAATTCATGAATTTCTAATAAAATCGCAAATATTTCAAAAAGTTGTAACTTTAACCCCCACAATGCTAATATCAGAAACATTGCCTATCCAAATGGGAAATTGATTATTGAAATGTTCATGAACTTCTAAAACGCTATGTGGAGTCGCTCCGTCCTGATGCCAAATCCTTCTAGACAATACGTCCATAGGGAATTCTTGAATCAGACGATCTACCTCTAGTAAAATTACTTCGAGATATGTTTGTTGTGTCAAAGTAAAATCATAAAATATAGGCCCAAATACTTTGTTCTGAAAAATTCCGCACCAAACGTGAATTGATTTTCTATCCGATTTTTTTATTTGCTTGATCTTTCTCTGTCTTTGGTTTTTATTCTTCCAGGAACATCTGTTTTTTCTATTAAAAATTCTCGCCGTGGAAAAACTTGACTCTTCTGTCCACATAAGTTCTTTAAAAATATCAGGATTTTCATATAATTCATGAGGCATGATCTGACAAAACTCCAATCTTCTACATTTTTGGTTTTCATTCAGTTCCTGGACGGGTAATATTATGTACGGCTTATATTGATGCTTTTTAAAAGTTCTTTGAAAGTTGGAATAACTTTTTTCTATTTCACGATAAGCACTTAATAAACTATTATCCGAATTTTCTAAAACAAATATTAAAATACGGTGTCCATCCATCTATTTTTATAATAAATTATTTTTTTACCTTCAAAATATAATAAAATATATCTAGATCTACCCTGTAGTTTGCTGTAACGTTACGTCGTTTTCTTGAAAAACTGTGAGTCCTATTTACATGACGATAAACATTTAAAAACGTGTTTACACTAGGATAGAACGTCATATATTCTCTTCTTACGGCAGGCTTATTTTTATTATTTTTCACATAAAGGGAAATATCTCGACCTTTTCAGCCTCACTATAACCTATTTTCATTAAATAAATGTTGATAATGACGGTTTGAAATGTCAAAATTGAATAAACAATAAAATAAATATTTTCGTAGCCTACCTTGTTATTTTTGTTTCACTTGTGTTTTGACACGCCTGGCTCACTATGGCAATAAAGCAGCTCATTTGCATTTTGTATGTCAAATATGTCAAGAAGTATTTAAGATAGACCTCTACAATATTATATATTTGAAACGAGATTTGAAATCAGGGGAAAACGGCTTCGAGAAATTGCAATAATATATAGGGTGTTCGATTAATTTTTTTTTTTATTTCGTATCACGTGACCTATATATGATATTGTGTTTTTGTCACGTTTCAATAAAATATAGGTAAGATCCAACTTTCTTTAAAAATCTTCTTTTTCCTAAAAATGTTAATAATCCTTTAGTCGATTTTGTTGAAATTTGGCAGTGTTATTTATGGTAGAAAGGGACTAATTTTGCCCTAAGTAGATTAAAATTACGAAGTCCAGTGGCGTCGAGGGCGGGCACCTTAACCTATTTTTAACAAAAAAAATGTGCGCCACTGATTTTATTAAAATTGTTATAATTTTTATCGCATTAAGCAACTAAAAATAAAACTTTTTGTCTCTTGAATTTTTATCATATCTTGCTTCGTTTTCGAGAAAAAAATTAAAATTACTTTATTACATGTTCCTGGGACAACATAATAAGGAACTAAAACTACCAACTATCAGAAAGTGTATCTGTTATTTGTTTCCATATCAATAGTCTATTCTAGTCTTAGAAATTGTTATAAAAATTAATGCTAGCTAAAAAAATTTTTTTGTTTTATTAATAAAGTATTAAAACCACACTTGAGCAAATGGTACGCAATTTTTTTATTAAAAAACATTTAACAATAAGTAACACAAAACTTACAATAGTTACTGAAAATGTCCTCCTTCGACTTGAATGCAACCATTAGCTCGTCTTAACATCGATTGCCGGCCATGTTGAAATATTCCCGGCGTATATCTTATCTGATTACAGGAATCCCGTACCCGTTGGATTAATTCTTCTCTAGTATTGATTGGAGTTCTATAAAGGAGGGTTTTTAAATGTCCCCAATGAAAAAAATCTAACGGTTTTAAATACGGCGACCTAGGTGGCTATGACTGTGGACCCGCGCAAGCGATCCAGTGTTTTCCATAAGTTTCATTCAGAAATTGACGTGCTACTATGCTAAAGTAAGGTGGGGCCCCATCGTGTATGAACCACATTGTTCCTCTTTCTGCCAGTGGGACATCTTCTAATAGTTCAGGTAACACAAATTCCAAAAAAGACGATACTCTTGACCATTTAATCTCGGGGGTAAAAAATGAGGTCCAATGAGATATAATCACCTACACCCAAACATTCACTGAAAACTGTTGTTGATAATTGTTTTCTATAACCGCATGGGGATTTTCGTCAGCCCAGATATGATTATTATGAAAGTTTGTAATTGAATTTCGGGAAAAACACGCTTCATCGGTAAACAAAATACGAGATAGAAATGTCGGAGATGCTACTTGTTGTTGCGAAAGCCAAGTACAATAAACAACTTACTGGGGAAAATCGGAGTAATAACGCTTGAACACGCTGTACGTGGTTAGGATTCAGTTGATTCTCCCTTAAAATCTGCCATACAGTAAAGTGAGAAATGCCTAATTGTTGTGCAATTCTGCGTGTACTTGTGTCGGGGCTACGCTCAACTTCATGTAAAACTGCTTCCTCTACCTCCACTGTTCTCACTGCTGTAGGTCTCCCAATAGCAGCCGACCTTTGAAAAGTGCCTGATTCGCACAGCTTTTGATGTATTCTTACAAATGTTTGTCTATTTGGTACAAGGCGATAAGGATGTCTCTCTTGATAAATCCGTCTAGCCGCTCTGGAATTACCTTGGGCCATTCCATAAACATTCCATCAGTAACAAATTTTATAGCTTAAAACTCTTAAAAACACTTCAAATAATTACGGTCAAATAATTACATACGCACTGTTTAAATTTATGTCAGTTATGTCAAAGTCAAAGTCGTTTGATCAATTGATTTTCCTTTCACGGCAATATTACTTTTTTGTCACTTTTAAATATTGTAGTAATAAATAAAGTTATGCATTTTATGTTTATTTGTTTTATCTAAGCGAAAGAATTCAAAAGATGACTTGTGTAATTTTAATTGCTTAATCAGAAATAAAAATCAATAATCAAAAAAATTAATAATTAATAAAACAAAAAAGTTTTTTTAGCTAGCATTAATTTTTATAACAATTTCTAAGACTAGAATAGACTATTGATATGGAAACAAATAACAGGTACACCCCACTTTCTGATAGTTGGTAGTTTCAGTTCCTTATTATGTTGTCCCAGGGACATGTAATAAAGTGATTTTAATTTTTTTTCTCGAAAATGAAGCAAGATACGATAAAAATTCAAGAGACAAAAAGTTTTATTTTTAGTTTCTTAATGCGATAAAAATTATAATAGTTTTAATAAATTCAGTGGCGCACATTTTTTTTTGTCAAAAGTAGGTTAAGGTGCCCCCCCCCCTGGACGCCACTGGACTTAGTAATTTTAATCTAGGGCAAAATTAGTCCCTTTTCTACCATAAATAACACTGCCAAATTTCAACACAATCGGCTAAAGGATGATTAACATTTTTAGAAAAAAAAAAGATTTTTTAAAGAAAGTTTGACACCCCGTATCTTGAAAACGAAGCATTACCGGACCTATGTTTATATAAACTTTTCGTCTTAGAATCGCACAAGGAATTACCCCTTGATGTTTGGCCACGTACTTAAATAACACCCTGTATAGTGAATAACCTCGTACAATTTTATTACACAACTTAATTTTATTCTTACACTTTCGCGTAACCTGGGCCCATAAATATGAAAAAAATATTATAATTATATTATAATATAATTATGAGGAAAATACTGATAGTCACCCCTGAAACTACCCCTTAAACAGAAGAGAGTGTTTGATTGATACCATGTAAACTAGCGTCCGGATGGCCTATGGCTAAGTTTAAAATATGAATTTGATATTTTAAGGGAGGAAAATATTGCAGAAAAACTGAAATTAATTAACCCCCTTTTAAGGGGTATGCCGCCCTTATTATTCATTTTCGAAAATAAGTTTATACAAAAGACTAACATTATTTTTTTATGTACTGTCAGCCGCAGAAATATCGGGAGCGTATACAAAAAAAAATACTGGACGCATTGGGGTTATCGCAGATATTTGGAAAAGTATCCAAACAGGAGGCAGACAGATTTAAAGATATTTCAGAATCTTTATCATAAATTAGGGGAAACTGGTTTCTTTCATCACAAAAGGAATAGCGAGTTGACTTAAAATTTCTCAGGTTATAAAAATCTAAAATGCAGGCCATACTACCATTTCATCTTGCGCTTTTATAATTTATAGCATAACTGACATTAGAAAATTGTCTTAAATATAACTACAGACCACAGGTGGTAACGAAAGCGCAAATGATACACACATGCAATAAAATCACCTGTAAGCAAATTCTCTGTTTATTCGACACACGACCATCGAGTGGGCTCGTCAAAGTGTTGCGAAGAGTCGAGTTTTGCCTACCGAGTTCTATATCGCAAATTCAAATAATCGCCTACTAATTAACTAGCTAATTAGAGAATAGTGAAGTGTATTTATTATAAATGAAAAACGTGCGAAGTGGCTTATAAATCGATTTCGTGTTGGAAACTCTGTCCCAAACGGTGAGTGAATTGTTACAAAAATTGTTTTGGTTACCTACAAATATTACAATCTTATTTTAAATAACTCAAATGCAGAATTGCAAGAAAAGGATTCGATGAGGTTTTAAATATATCACAGTTAGCTCAGTAGTTGTAGGTTTTCATTTCCAATGACTTCAAAAGAAATAATAACAGAAAAAGTTGACAGAATAATGATGGAGCTTTCCTCAAAATTAAAAAAAAATGTGTACTTTCAAATTTTTTTTTGTAAAATTAATAAAATATAAAGACTGATATTGTGCAATTCATACAATACTAAGCAAAAAATAACGTCCATTAATTTTTTTCTAAAAGTCACCCACTGACGAAATCGAAGTAAATAAAAATACAATTAGAGGACTAAGACCAGCTTTTGTTTGCTCGCATATATTTTATTAAGAATATTAGTTGTTTAATATTTCTTTATTAATGTTCTCAAAACATATTTTGTGCTCTAAACCACCACCAATAATAATTAGGAAAAAATTCTTCTAGTATAAACACTACTTTATTACTGTTTCTTCGAATTTATATTTCGCAAAATATTAGTAAACTTAATTTGCATATTTTTTACAATTTCAATTTTTTGGGATAATTTTTATGTTTAAAGTGCTTTGATTGAAGAAATAATAATAGCCTTAAATAAAGACAATTGTTTGAAAACTGTAAATATGTATTTTTGATACATTTATAATTTTTTTTTCAAAATAATCATTCACAGCACTTTTCGCGGGAGTGGTGGTGCTAACGGCGGGTGCGGATTCGACAGGAAGGAGACGTCCATGATACTAGTACTAATTATTTAGGAATTATTGAAGCAAACGTCCACACTGGTAAAAAATTACCGAGATTTTGTCTTTATATCGATATTCTTTCATCTGAACATGCCATGGGTGACACAGGAGACATGTACTCTGTAACTTTGTTATTTGAGAAGTTAAAAATTTTGAATTTTAGCAGAGTTGTGCATTACATAATTGTCCTTGTTTTGAGCCAATCAAACATTTTCTTCAACTTCCGGTTTAAACGGAAGCGACCCAAAATCTGTTGTTTTAAGTGGTACCTTGTATATATTTTTTTACCTATCCGATTCGTCTTTAAATTCTCGTTTGAACCATGTATCGTAACATAGTATTTGTTTTTAAAATGACAGTTAATAGCCATTTTATTGTATTAAGTATAGGTAGCCATGATATGAACCTTGGCAGATATTGAAGCTAGTGGGCCATGATATCGAAACATCTCTGGTACGCAACTTTGTATCTAATATTTTTTTGGGCATAATCAGTACCTGAGCAACCTAACTGAATTAAGAAAATCTTTAAACAACCCACGATATCATAAAAGCCAAGATAGGAAGCCCATTTTTTATTTACCCTACTTAAAAGATACTTATTTATATTTTATTTTTGTTACTAAAATTAGTATAGAAATATTTAGTAGGCATGCGTTGAAAACAAAATAACATGAAAAGAACACAAGGAGAACTACGTTCTACAACTGAAATATATTCAATAATATCATACCAAGTGTTCCGTTTTTCGCGTTACATTTTGTCAACTTCAAACCGCCAAAACTTGTTTAGGTCAAAATTGAATTCCCTTTTTTCTGATATTAGCATTGTGGGGGTTAAAGTTACAACTTTTTGAAATACTTGCGATTTTATTAGACATTCATGAATTGTTCTAATCATTTCATCAAAATAGCCATGATTAGAAACAATCAGTCATTATCTTATGTCAAAAAATGCCAGCACGTTTAAATTACACCCACGAAGACTTTTTAAATGTGCTTATTATTTATGGAGAATGTGATAAAGTAATATCAAGAACTTGCAGCACATTTGCTACTCGATATCCAGAAAAACGGAAACCGTCACCAAACACTGTAAAACGCATACTGGAAAAGTTTAAAAATTATGGCTCTATCAAGGCAAAAATGCAAAGAAGAAAGCCTGTTGTTGATGACGAAAACACTGAAATAGTCATTCTGGGATATTCATTTCCAAGGATGTCATTAAGACAAGCTGCTCTGGAATCGGGACTATGCAAGGATTCAATTCACAGAATCTTATTAAAACATAAGTTTCACCCGTTTTCATTCCATATGGTTCAAGGATTAAAAGAAACAGATTTCCTAAGAAGACAGAATTTATGTGAGTTTATTCTAATAAGGTCTGAGGGTCACGATTCTTATTTGGGAAATATTATATGGACAGATGAAGCAAAATTTACTAAAAATGGACTTTTTAATAGACACAATTCGCATTATTGGAGGGACTCAAATTCTCATATGTTCAGAGAGCGAAACATTCAGGAAAGTTGGCAGTTCAATATTTACTGAGCCATGAGAAACGATAGAGTGGTGGCATTACAATTTTATCAGGAAAATTTAAACGGTAAATTAAATTTTCTCTTCTGTTAATATGTATAGGTAAATTTTTTTTTTTTTAGGTGAAAGATGAATATCTTACAAATATCTTACAAAATTTGAATAGTGACTATTTAGAAAATTTACCTCTTGCCGAACATAGAAACATTTTTTATCGGCACGACGGTGCTCCTCCACATAACGCATATTTAATTAATAATTATTTACAAGAAACTTTTTATGATCAACGAATTGCTAATAATGGACCTTTCTTATGGCCTCCTCGCTCGCCCGATTTGTCAGTTCTGGATTATTTCATTTGGGGAACTATTAAAAATAAAGTTTATGAGAGCCCATTAACAACAATTGAAGATTGTATGCAAAGAGTAAGAAATGCATTTCAAAATATATCACATGATTCAATTAGAAGAGCTACCCATGAGGAACTAATCCGAAGGTGCGAAAAATGTGTCTAGGTTCGAGGGCGGAATTTTGAGCAATTATTAAATTAAAATGAAATCATATTTTAAATTGATCTTATATCTGCTATTTTAGTTTATGCCATATCTTCAATTCGATTAATACGCATGTTACAGTGTTAGTGTTATTTTGCGTTTTTGTGGATATCGAGTAGCAAATGTGCTGCAAGTTCTTGATATTACTTTATCACATTCTCCATAAATAATAAACAAATTTAAAAAGTTTTCGTTGTATAATTTAAACGTGCTGGCATTTTTTGACATAAGATAATGACTGATTCTTTCTAATCATGGCTATTTTGATGAAATGATCACAAAAATTCATGAATTTCTAATAAAATCGCAAATATTTCAAAAAGTTGTAACTTTAACCCCCACAATGCTAATATAAAAAAAAAGAGAATTCAATTTTACACAACTTGATGTAAAAAAATACAGGATGTTCCATTTGACCTAAACAAGTTTTCGCGCTATGAAGTTGACAAAATATAACGCGAAAAACGGAACACTTGGTATGATATTATTGAATTTATTTCAGTTGTATAACGTAGTTCTCCTTGTGTTCTTTTTACGTGACAAGAAGCAAATGAGGATTTTTTACACGAAGAAAGTTATAACGGTTCTTGCAAACCGTTGCACCTGTCAAATTTTCTATAAAATGTCAAATATCTCTGAAACGGCTAGGTTTAGGTATAGGATATGCTACATATTTTCGACTCGAATTTTATGCTCTTTTCGAAAATCCTAAAATGTATAGGGTATTCCATTTGAAATAAGCAAGTTGGTATTGACTTCCGGTATAAGCGGAAGTGCCAGCTGCCTGTAATTATTTTAGTTGGATTGGCCACACAGACATTAGTAACTATCTAAATTTTCAAAATTTTCTGATTCGTACTTTTCTCTATATCGATCGTTTCAATTCAGTGGGTATATGTAAGTTTTTAAACGCCGTTCTACAGGATTAAAGTTTTTTGAAGACAAATTGCGTTTTCCCCAAATTCTACACCACATTCCAGTATGCTTTGAAAATATGCAAAATACACAGATAGTGCCGCTGCAATGCTGATATTTTATGCGATAAAAATATCATTTTTTATCGCATAAATTGCACGTCCAAGTCTTTTATTTAAATCAGAAATATGCATCGACCAATTTCACGATTTATCAATACATATTACTAAGAATTTAGTATAAGTTAGTGATATTATTTGTCCTAGACCAGTTTAAATATTTATATCTAAAGTTAGTGCGTGGGATTTTTCAAATGTTATATTCTTTGTTTTTTCAACATTTAAGAGCAGTTTATTAGCATGAAACCAATTTGTAATGCCATTCATTGCCTCTTCACTTTTAACTTTTAAATCGTTCAAATTATCATCATTCATTATGATACTGGTATCATCGGCGAACAATGAAAATTGTAACATAGGAAAATTATCAACAAGATCATTTATGTACATTAAAAATAATACTGGATCTAGTATGGAACCCTGTGGCACTCCAAATTTGATATCTTTTGCTTCCATGATAATAGTTTTTCCAATTTCCTGAGATAAAAAATAGCTTTTCTAACTTGGCGAGTTGTTTAGATATTTTTTTTGGAGAAGATGTTTGATAGGCTAAAAACAAGGACAATTATGTAATACACAACTCTGCCAAAATTCAAAATTTTAACTTCTTAAATAGCAAAGTTACAGAGTGTTACATGTCTCTTGTATCACCCGGTAGAAGTACCTTTATATAGCATGATTGATTTAAATGCCCCCCCTCGTACCTCCAAAACACCGTGCGTCTCGCTCCGTCCTGCCGCCAAATTTCTTCTTTAAGTTCCTCATCAGAAAAGTGTTCCTCTAAACTGCTACCTCTGGCAGAATTATTTATAAATATGCTTATCGTGTTAGGATAAAATTGAAAAAAAATTTGGCACTGCAATATTATAACTTTTCTTTGCCGTTGATTTTTCTTTTTCCACGAACGTATACAATTACCCATCCGCATGCTAGTTTTTGTCCTCTGGCGATAGTAGAAATTAAAATAGACAAAATTAGAAGCAAATTTAGTGAATATGAGTAGTTTTTTTTAAACGAGACCCGTACTATTTATTATACCTCCTTGTTATGAAATAATACTTCGCGCAATCTTGGAGGTTTTGAAACAAATGAAAAAAAAGTGGGATATGTGCTACGGAATAAATTTTTGGTTCGGTTCATTAATAACATCAGACGGGAAAGCCAAGCCTAACTCAAGGCCGATCCACGCGCTGTGAGAAAGCTGCTTTGTATCGCAAATATTATTTTTTCTGTGACCTCTAAGACGGTGGGATCTACTGAATAATTTCAGTATGAAAACTAATCTTCATCGGCATCTTCGTCGATAACGGTTGGGATGACGGCTGCTTGAAATAATCAACGCAAATAATTATTTACCATCTGTTGTATGGATATATTTTTATCGAATATTCCAAGATCAGTAGAAAGTTTGGGTGGATTATTTTAAGCAACGGTATGCCAACCATTATTGACAAAGATAGGGATTTATTTTCTTAAAGTACAAAATGGGTAGTGTACAATTAGCGAATGATATACTTATAGGTAACAATTTCTACAACTTAGAATATAATATTTATACTATACAAAATTTTTATAAAATCAGAATAATTTTAAAAAATAAATTTTTTTGACGATGTTGAAATTTTTTTAACATTTTTAATATGCTTGATTTCTGTTGGCAAAATATTACAAACTTTTGGCAATGTATATATTAAAAATCGATGACAAGATCTGTAATTCTGGAATGTTTCGTTTTCAAAATGCATAAATATATAGGCTGTGAAAATATAATGATCGAATGTTACAAATATCTCCAGTATAAAGGAGATTTGTATGAACCATCTTTGTTTCCTAAATATAATTTTTAATATATGATTCTGGGTTACATTTAGTTTTTGTAATGAGTTTCTATACATTCCTCCCCACACTAGGATACCATAACGGATCAGTGATTCGAGAAGGGTCTTATAAATAACTAACAATAGTTTTCTTGAAAGACATTCTCTCAATTGATAAAATTTATAAATAAGTTTCCTTAATTTATTCGTCAACTAATCTACATGGTTACTCCATTTTAGATGTTTATCAATGATTATACCTAGATACTTGATCTCATTTTTTTTATACATTTATTTAACGTCGGCCTATTTCCGCTACTGAGGCCTAACACCGACGCCTATACCAGGAATTTTGCCGAACCTCTTCCCTTAAGAAGAGTAGGGATCTTTTACTTGCCTAACATTTAATAGACATGGGACCGACGGCTTTACATCCCCTCCGAAAGGTGGTATATCCCCAATACAACCCTCGCCTAAAGTTGTATAGCTTCCGCGCATACACTGATATACAAGCCGCTGGAAAATGTGTGAAGCAAGGACGCGGTCTTCGTTGGAACGGTAACCCATCCAACTACTAACCGCGCCTTACGTTGCTTTACATCGTATATCGAAGTATGTACATAATAAAGACGCACCCACGCTCGCCCCTTTGATCTCATTTGTCTCCCTAATTTCATCTTTCATACCTGTAATTTTTATACATGCAAAATTAGATTTATTTGCTTCAGTTCATGTAAATGCCAGGTAATGCGTCTTATTAGCATTTAATGATAGATGATACACATTTAGCCAGTTTTTGGTTCTTTCTATACTTATTTGTATATACGGCAATTGTAGATTCAGCCCATGAAAAGATAGCACTGGGTTAAGAACTGTCCCCTGAGGTACCCCTATTTTCACAGATCCTGCGTCAGTAAGAGTATCATTTAATTTTACAATTTGTATTCTATTTGACAAATAACTGCGAAGGACATCTAATACTGTACCACGAACACCATAACGTTCTAAAACATACAAGAATTTTTCATGATTAACAGTATCAAATGCTTTGACAAGATTCAGGAAAACTGCAATACACTTTTTATTTGCATCTAAACCCTATACAATATCTTTGATAACCGTGCACATATCATCACTCGTTGCTTTACCAGCACGGATACCAAATTTTAATTCGTGTATGATATTATTTTGGTCGAAAAATTTTACCAAACGAAATTTCAAACATTTTTCAAAAATCTTTCCAAAATTATTAATAATTAATAGGTCTGTAATTACAAATTTTTGTTTTATCTCCTGCCTTATAAATGGAAGTAACTATGGAAATTTTATATTGGAATGGGACAGCACTTCTTAAATAAATTAAATTAATTACGTGTTTGAGTAGCTCTAAAATAAACTGATGAGTTTTTTAAATAATATCGACAGTTATTCCATCAATACCAGATGAACAGCTATTTCTTAGTGTGGTCATATGCTCTATTAATTTATTTTCTGTTACAGGGTAAGAAACATGATATTAAGATTTAAAGCTGAATTTTAATTGAAGGATGTAACACTATCAATGTCTTTAACCATATTTAAACCGACATTGATGAAATAGTTGTTACAGTAGTTTGCCATTTGTTTATAATAAATAAATAAATAAACACCACAGAAATTAGACAACCCCTAATTCCACAAGCCAGAGCTACATATTGAAAAAACGCGGACATACAACCATTTCCTCCGACAGTGCCAGTACCAGGATTCGAACCCGGTGGTGCGATGTCCGTGTGATTAATCGCGATTGCCACCTCGCGCCTTAACCCACTGGGCTATCGACCAGACTGTTATTAAATATGATTCCCTCATTATCTACAATTTGATACACGTTTTTTTGTATTGGATTTTTCATTAGTGGCTTGAGATATTAATTGATATACTCTTTTTAGATTATTTTTTTGTCCTCTACTTGTCTAAGATAGTAGTCATATTTTGATTTTTTTAATAATCGAATCAATGCATTTCTATATGTTTTGTATTCATGTTCTAATTCTGGTGAGAAGTGTTTATTTAATCGTTTCTTAAGTTTGCCTCTATTTCTTATTGATACCATTAAACCCTCGGTTATCCATGGCTTTATTTTTGTCATTTTTTTAGTTACGCTCTTTGAAATTTTTGACCTTTCTAAGTGGTTATTAAATTTATTCAGAAAAGATCAGCAGCAGCCTTAGGATCATTTGAGTTTAAAGTATCATTCCAATTTTCATTTTTTAAATAAGATTCTAATTTTTGAAAATTAATTTTCGAAATAATTTTTTTTATTAGTTTTTAAATTTATGTTATTTGTTTCCGAATTTACGCTTAACCAAACCGGATAGTGGTCTGTTATATGACACTTAAGGATATAAGATTTAAAAGTTAAATTTGGTTTACTATTAGCTGGATATTTTAAGAAAATGTGATCTAAGCATGTTTCACTTTCATGTGTAACACGGGCAGGGTTTAAAATATACGGTATAAATTCATATTTTGCAAGTATTGAAAGGTATTTGTTTACATTTACATCATTTTCATTTATTAAGTTGATATTAATGTCACCGATTAATAATTGAATTTTGTTATTTCTTGATTCTGGTCTAAGTGTGATCAAGTTCGTCGATGAAAGAGATCAAGTTGCTCGGATTAGGTCTATATAATGCAATTATTCTAAGACATACATTGTTAATTGTTAGATTTATAGTACTTAAGGAAACACCACTTATATTTAATTTATGATTAGACATATTATAATTGAAGTCTGATTTGATTAATATTAGAACACCATCGTTTTTATTGTAGTCGCCTCCATTACGTAATGTTGTATATCCAGGGATCTGAAGGTTGTTTGTATTTGAGCATTGAAAACACTCACTTAGAACAAAAATACCACAAGTTAATTTATATGTTTCCATAAGAGCCAGGAATTCATCAAAGTTTTTGTTTTCACTCATATTAAAATGCATCACATTTAAAAACGTGTTCGAACTAAGGAATCCATAACTTCCTGGATTAATGTAGTCTCCCTGATGATTTTGTTCTAGATGATTTAAATTTTCTAAAACCATATCTTAATCGATTGTTACCATAAGTGGAATAATCAATTTTGTTTTTGAATAACTTAATGTAAAATTGTAACGTGTGATATTCTTGATCAGTTGAATAATGATTGGTATTACTCTTTAATTCGTATTTAGTATTTGAAGTGACACATTTTATATAAAATTTTATTTGATTGGTACAGTCTTTTTGTTCATGTTCCTCACTACAGTGAGGGCATACTATTTTTTTGGCACAATCTTGTTTTTTATGGTAAAATCCTTGACATTGGAAACAACGTGGCACTGACAAAGCTTCAAAAATCGGACAACGTTCCCATCCAAGAAATATCTTCTTTACATGCATTAATTGTTTGAATCTGCTATATTTTCATTTTGTTGTAAAATAGATGACAATTTCTTCTTTTGTAGGATCTCGATTAAAGTTTGTTATCTTTACCCTTGGTAAAAATACCTTACTTTGTTTCTATCACTAATTCATTTGTAACTTTGAAGTTACTGTAGCTTCGGTACTTACCGTACCATTATCAAACGAATTATTTCAATGAATGAATTTACAAAATGCTGCCAAAATATTTGACTACATTCTGAAAGTAAACATTATAAAGATTATCATTAAAGTTACGTACTGTTTTTTTTTTAATACATTTATTTAACGTCGGCCTATTTCCGATACTAAGGCCTAACACCGACGCCTGTAGACGAGCTACCCCCAACCAGGAATTTTGGCGAACCTCTTCCCTTAAGAAGAGTAGGGATCTTTTACTTGCCTAACATTTAATAGACAAGGGACCGACGGTTTTACATCCCCTCCGAAGGATGATATATCTCCTATACAACCCTCGCCTAAGGTTGTATAGCTTCCGCGCATACACTGATATACAAGCCGCTGGAAGATGTGTGAGGCGAGAACGCGGTTTCCGTTGGAATGGTCACCCATCCAAGTACTAACTGCGCCTGTTGTTGCTTTACATCGCATACCGAAGTATGTACATAGTAAAGACGCACCTACGCTCGCCCCGTTATGTACTGTCGTGAGCAGAAAAAAATAGGACAACTTCTTTTTTCTAATGTAAATCTGTCTCTATTTGAATATGTAATGATTAGCCGAAATAAAACAGATATTACTTTTAATTTATTTTTTATTTTAATGCTGTAGTTATTGCTATAGTAAATGATGGATGGTTAATGAGACAAATTGCACTGCGTTATAACATTAACAAAAACTTGGTGTGTAACATTTTAAAAAAGTGGAGGATAAACGGTACGATTAGTGGAAATCCTGGATCAAAGGACAAAGAATATCCTACTTAACAAGAAACTAACT
Source organism: Leptura quadrifasciata (assembly GCA_963675555.1). Classification (NCBI taxonomy): domain Eukaryota; kingdom Metazoa; phylum Arthropoda; class Insecta; order Coleoptera; family Cerambycidae; genus Leptura; species Leptura quadrifasciata. The sequence goes on along the minus strand of OY776680.1, from coordinate 14,713,917 downwards.
ATTAATATTTCGTTATTGCACCATTTCTATTTATAACTTCCATAAGTCTGTTTGGTATAGAATTAAATAACCTTATACAATAATCATTAGTAATAATATTTTCCCATGCATTATTTACTATGTCCAGTAATTCTTCGGCATTCCATGGTCTCACATTTCGTTTTTGGATACTTCTTACGAGTAGTCCCCATACTTCTTCCACAGAGTTAAGATCTGGACTATGACTGGGCCAGTTAGAACATTGATGTTATCTTGAAACCAGTTAGTTACGGTATGATCAGCATGAACGGAACAATTGTCTTGTTGAAATATTAACTAATTATTAGGAAATAATTGTGACATAGAAGGTAACATAATATTGTCTAAAATCCTAATATACGTGTCACTATTAAATCGTTCCTCAATATGCCACAAAACACCAGGACTACGTGCCGATATCCAAGCCCACATATTGACGGAAAATCTATCACTTTTATCATTGTTAGATATATATTTATCATCGAATCGAGTATTCGGAGGGCGGTAAACACGAATACGACCGCTGTGTGTTGACTGGAAAGTTTTTTCGCCTGCAAAGATCCAAAAATTTATATTATGCGCTAAAAATTCAAGCGCAAATCCTACTCGAGCTTCTTTATGTTCAGCTTTAAGTAAATATTTCTGTGCTGCTGCATGACAGCGTAGCTCCGATTCTCTTACTCGCCAGCGACCAGTCCTACTCGATCCAGGAAAATTCGTTTCTTCAGTAGCCTCAATAACTGAGTAAAATGGATTTTCTACTAAAGCATTTACCAATTGCAAATCTTGTTGTTGGGTTGATATCCTTCGTCGTCCTGATCCATGACTTCTACTAATCGTACCGCTTATTCTCCACTTTCTTAAAATGTTACACACCGCATTTTTGTCAATATCATAACGCAGTGCAATTTGTCTCATTGACCATCCATCTTCTCCTTTAGCAATAACTCCAGATTTAACTAAATCGCTTATATGAGGCATATTAGTTTTTTGCACACTTGCAATAAATTTTGACAACTAACTGAAAATGTCACAAAAATTAAAGTTAGATGTACACAACTAGATTTTAGCGAAATACCGTTATAAGACGTGTCCTATTTTTTTGCTCACAACCGTACATTACTTTTCAGAAATTAATTGAATGGATTTACAAAGAGATGCAAGGTATTTAAACTAAATTGTGAGTAAACATTACCAAGATTTAAATGCAAATTAGTTTTCAGAAATTAAATACATTGGAAAAGGATAGATTGATATAGGTCTAGCTGGTCATATAGAAGATTATTGTCGGCATTTTTATTGAATTTAATAATTTCTATTACCTCTAATAAATTTAATTTAAAACATTTTTCTTTCACGTGTAATATATTTAGATTGTTTATATTCGGAAAATTATAACATCTCTTGAATATGGTTTGCAAAAGTTGAATATGTTTTTTGAAGTCTAATAGAGCGTAAGTGTTCTTTGTACCTGATTTCAAATGAACGACCAGTTTGACCTATATAGGACGCATTACAATCCGGACATTTATTGGTTTTGATGAAAACTGATCTATTGTTGCATTTTAAAATTTTTAATACAGAATTGTACCCAACTCAACCCTTCACATAAAATGAAGCTCAGAATAATGCTAAAAATATATTTCCAATTTATTTTATAACTGAATTAAATGTTTTTCTTCGGTTATTCTATTTAGTAAATCTTCAATAATGCCAGGTCGATTAAAATACACTTTTTATTTTAAATAGCCCCATAAAAAGTAATTAAGAGGGGTCAAATCGGGAGACCGAGGTAACCATTCAATAGTTCCACGTCTTCCAATACACTTGTTAGGAAAACTTCGTTTAAATAATTTCTCACACTACGTGAATAATACGATGGAGTTTCATCTTGTTGGTACCAAACAGACCTGTCTCTTTTATTTGGTTAATTAATATGTGGCACCTTATACCGTCTGTCTATTTTACGAGGGCCATACCAAATGCTTAATATCTGTTGTAGAAGAATAAAGTTTTAGAAAGTCATCCTATTTTTTGTGAGCTATATTTCAGTAAAAAGAAATTTGAAATCCATAGCCTACTTTGTGAGATATATTACAAAAACCTGACAAATAGGAAAACCACAAACGGTTATAGCTTCCTTATTTGAGGAGATACGAAAAAAGTTAAAGGGATGAAAGTTGACGGCAAAAACAATAAGAAAAATAATATGTATTAAAAAATTCTAAAAACGCAGTCGGCTTTGACATACGCTCTTGTGCAAAAATGAAAAAAACAAATCTCAAAATAGGCCATGAAACCATTAATTCCGTTTATTTTTTTCTCTTTCCAACGATATAAAACAAGTCACAACAATTTTAACTGATAGTGTTAATATTTAATATTTTACGAAAGCCACAATTCATATAACTGAATCGAAAAAATCAGCTATGCCATGATTATTGAAAAACAATACAGTTATTAACAAATTTAACAGGTAGTCATTGTTGTACGTTGCGTTGTCGAGTGCTAAGATAAGTTTTATATCAGTAAATATGGTGTACACCAATAATAACCAATTCGATATGATTAGGCATTTATTGTCAGTGCAGTTTTGACGTTGAGATGGACAGTCATAGTTTGCGGATATGGCTCCGCAGCCAAATTGAACAGTCACGGTTTACGGAGATAGATTTCCAGATGCTCCGCAGCCAAATCGAACTATGTTTAGGAAGTTAGATCAAAATCTAAAAACGCACAGTTAATTTTCAAAAGAAGTAGTAAGACGAGGGCATGTTGCGGATAATGTAAGAAAAGTGAATATAGTATTGAATTATGTTAACCAACATGAAGAAACCTCTTCGAGACAAATTCTGAGAAACTATCATGTAGAAAAATATATATCTTTAGTCAGACGAATCAAGTTTTCCTAATCATGGATTTTTCAATAGCATGCATTGTAAGTGGACACGAGAAAATACACATTGGTGCAGAGAGACTGCTTCCCCAGGATTTTCTAGAATGTTTGAGTGGGTCTTTTAGGGACTAAAGTAATTGGACCTTATTTTTATGATGGCAAATTAACCGCTCGTAGATGCCTTAATTTCCTGCAAAACGAATTTCAAGACTTTCTTTATGAATTAACAGTGGCAGAAAGATTAAATTATTCATATTTTCAACAAGATGGGGTTCCACCTCACACTGCTCAAATATGTACAAATTATTGAAATCAAATTATGCCAGATAGCTGGATAGGCACCTATGGACTCATTCTATGGCCAACTCGATCACCTGATATTACTCCCTTGGATTTTTTCGTCAGGAATTACATTAAAGACAAGGTATTTCAAATCAAACTACCCCTGAAAATATTGACGACATCAAAACCAGAATTAGAAACGCATGTGAGGCAATTAGTCCTGAAATGCTCCAAAATGTAATGCGTGAGGTGTCTCGTAGAGCACGTTTGTGTATTAGAACGCATGGTGCACAATTTGAACATTTGCAGTTAGAAAAATAAATACACACATTTTCTTTTCAGTATGGTAGTAGGTAGTGCGATTATACATAGTTCTTTGTTTTTTTGGATGCCATTTTGTACTTGTATTTTTATTTATGAGATATTTGTTTGTTTGTATTAAATTGTAATAAATAATTACTGAATTATAATTATTATAAAGTGAATTTTTACTATTATTATATTATATTTGCAATTTCTTTTAGAAGCCGTTGTCTTCAGATACCCGCTACTCGGATTGAGACATATTGTTTGACGTTTGTTTTTAATTCCCCTTCAAATTATAATTCTATGCTAGAAAAATCCTATTAACGATAGAGTTTTACATGCCCTGGCTGTGGTTTAACTCAACTCGGAAATGCAACTGCAACATTTTTTATTTATTTTTGCGGTGCGCTGCAATTGACCAATCGCATTCGCTAATCAAGCGAATAAATTCTGAGAAAGCGTTTACAAAATTACATAAAATCCCTCTTAGTATTCCAACCGAAGAAAAGCTGACCTGCGATGTGTAATTACGTCTTTCAACATTGCTTTTGGGTAAACTTGAAACGATTCTAGTCTTGACCTCTTTGCATCGATCGGTCCGGCTCGCCTTTTCATAAAGATACGATATGCGATTCGGCGAAAATAATTATCGTAGCTTCAGAAGAACATTTGATGTAAATGAAGTTGATTTTAATAATTTGCATGTCCACTACATATACCGTACATTGTTAATGAAAACGTCAAACAAATCACAGAGTGGATACAGTGAAAGGTGTTAAGTATGTCCCAAATAGGCGGTGCATACAGGGTGTTGCATCATGAGAGGGACATAGCTTAATAGGAGGTAGAGAACATCAGTGGTAACCGGAACCTCCCATAGAAATGTCTCATTGGGCCTTCATTACGAGGTTACTGGGTACGCCAACGCCGTTCGCAACACAGGTTTTCTGTAAATGTTTGGGTCGGACTTGTGAATAGACATTTGATAGGGCCACATTTTTTTGAAGAAAGATTGAATGGTGAAATTTACTTTGATTTTCTTCAAAACATTTTACCGAATATGCTAGAAAATATCGGTATAAGAGGCATGTTGTTTCAGCATGATGGGGCCCCACCACATTTTAACCTTCAAGTAAGAGAACACTTAAACAATGTGTATCCTAATAGATGGATTGGACGCGGGGGTCCACATGAATGGCCACCAAGATCTCCTGATTGTAACCCTTGTGATTACTTTTTATGGGGCCACTTAAAAAACGAGGTTTATAGCATTGAAATTGAAAGTAGACAACATTTAATCCAGCGCATCGTTACAACCTGCGACGAAATACGGAATAATCCAGAAATGATACGTCGAGCAATTGGTGACCTTTCTAAACGCGCAAGAAAATGCACAGAACGTGGGGGAGGACATTTTGAAAATTTACTTTAGTGTCAATTACGTTTTATTTTTAAACACATTTAGTTATTGTTTTGTTATTTATTGTTAATTGAATGGAAAGTATTTTATTTATTTAGATTTTAGTTTGTTCTCTTTTCCAATTTTTATTAAGTATAAAATGTTGATGATTTTCTTGATCAAAGTAACTGGTTGCTTAGGCCTAAATGGTTTAAATTATCTGTCACTTTTATTCTTTGAACAAGCCTACTGTGATTGATTAAAAATTTTGTTATTTCATACCCGATTACTTATTAGGACCACAGTTTTTTTACCAAAATGGACCTTTAAAACGTGCCGGAATTAGGATTCACCCAGACCACCTAGGCTCAATAGAATTTTTGCAAATTTTAGTTATAAAACTATTTATTTCACGTGCCTCTCATTTAATAGGGTTCTGTAATACATTTTCTTGCACATTTAACAACGTATTTAAATAACCACGAAGGTGTAACAAAAAAATGAAATAGGCCATTTTGTTTGTTTTTTCTTGCTCTTTTCGAATATCGTATCGAAATTTCAAAAAAATATATACAGGGTGATGTTTTATTGATGAAAAGAAGAAACATAAATTATAGTGAGTCCGGACCTGGATATTTTTTTTTTATACATGTACCTCTTGGGGCTCGCTAGTACATTAGCTGTATCAAATATGAATCCGTTATTTCATTCCCTGTCAAAGTTATGACAAAAAACAGGTTTGGCCAAAAATTATTTAACACCCTGTAACTTCGTAATGAAGGCCCAATGAGACATTTCTATGGGAGGTTCCGGTTACCACTGATGTTCTCTACCTCCTATTAAGCTATGTCCCTCTCATGATGCAACACCCTGTATATTGCTATCTGGATTTTATGGCATTATCGAAGCACTTTTTTATACTCTACTTATGGCCTAAGGCGAGAGACAAAAAAACAAAACGGGGAATTTTGCGCTTGTACGCAATTGAATTTATGGACCGTGATACCGCTACAAAAATATCTCTCACTAGCTTTTTGTTGGCTATTTTGCCAATAGGTGGAGGAGGAAGTAGGAGTCATATTTGGGGGCGATCGGAGCGATCATGTTTCTTATTAAATTCGAATTGGAATTTAACATCGGATGTTTCAAGGGCTTTTTGCTGTTCATGTGTTACATCTTTTCAAATGTCCTGAAAATTCCAACGATACCCTTGACACTCTTGACAGAAATTTTGGTTGTCATGTCTGGCTCCCAGGTCCAACTTCCCCGGAAATTCCGAGGAAACAAGTCGCGGTGCCATGTTGATACAAGAAGCTTATAGCAAAAGTCGAGGCATTGCTTAAACATTATTACATTATTATGATGCTAAGATGCCATCGACAGCAATTTTCTGTGTCGCTGAAAGGGTTAACACACAAAAATGTGTTTTGCAAAGTCGTCAAAAGAAAGATGTTCTTTGCAGAGGGTGCAATATCAGAACCAATGATTTAAATAAGATTTTATTGATCTAAAAATGTTTGTCAGGCTCTTAACTAAAACCTAAAATACCTGACAGCAATTTACCATGTAACTAATACTAATTACAGTTATAAATTTGGTTATATTGAAATTTTTTAATTAAAGCACGGGGTTAATATAGGGGTGAATGTAGTGGTTAATGGGATAAATTACAACATGGAAATTAGCTGTCAAGTATTTTACGTTTTAGTTTGTTAGTTGATGGATAGGCAGATTTTGACCACCTCGGTCACCAGATTTGAATCCGTTAGACTTTTATGTTTGCGTATTTGAAGACGAAAGTCTGTGCAATGCAACCATAGTCGCTAGATGATTTACGACTAAGGATTTTTCAAGAATGTCGACACTTAACATCACAGGTTTTTGTGTTTATTAATGTTAGACAAGCGTTTGAAACACGACTGTATCACAATAATTGCTGTGCCACTTTAAAAACAAAAGCAGTAAGGTGCAATTGTTATGGCATCCACCTCGTCGATAATAGTTACGAATATCGTTGAACGTAAACGAAGGTCGGCTATTTGTAATTACACGCCTGTGACGTGCACTTATTTTTATTGTTTTAACAACTCTGCGATATAAAACAATTTGTATATTTTGGTTATATGACATTGTAGCGTATACAAGGTGGTCCAAAATTGTCTCCTGATATTTCTGCGGCTATTAGTACAGCCAAAAATAATGATAGTCTTTTATATAAACTTATTTATTTTGAATAATAAGGGAGATATGCCCCTTAAAAGGGAAATAATAAATTTCAGTTTTTCTGCAATATCTTCCGACTCCCTTAAGAGATCAAATTCATATTTTAAACTTAGTCCTAAGCCATACGGACACTGCTCAAGCCAAACCCTCTCTTCTGCTTAGGGGGTAGTTTTAGAGGGTGACTGGCAGTATTTTCCTCATAACTTTTTCATTTTTTTTCATATTTCTAAAAATTATTATAAAACGAGTTATAAAAACTAATTTTCAGATCACTACAAATAAAAGTTATTCTTATTGCATTTCGATAAACCAAGTCGTATTCGAGTAATTTATGTTTAAAAAACAACGTGCATTTACAACATTTTATTAATAAATTCTTTTATACATAAAGAAATATAATTAAACGTAGAAAGTAGTAGAAAGTATCAATTACAAATATTGTTCGAAATGTCTTCCATTTTTCCTTGTGCACAATCTAAGTTGCTACAGGGGAAACTCCAAGGAGCAAGTTATAAATTTAAAGAGGGCACAGAGTGTAGCATAGTCATGGCACAATTATTTCGGAATTGTAGTGTAGTGTTCACGACGAAAAAGTAAACTAGCTCAGTATCTCGGGGCGTAAGTGTACCCTATACTTACAGAATGAATTATCAGTTACTCTCGTTTTCCTGGCATGGAAATAAAAATAAAACACCTTGTTTCACAAATAAAACACTTTAATACTGCAATAACTGACGCGGGACAGACTATATGTTTCAAATTTAACAATGTGACAGTCAATATGTGATTAATAGGCCATGTATTGCTATGCAACCAAAGATTAAAATATATGTATTTATAATAGTGTTTGGTAGCTACCGTAGGCGTACAGAACATAATATATATTAACTTAAATGTGGGGCGAGCGTAGATGCGTCTTTACTATGTGCATACTTCGATATGCTCTCGCTTTTTAAATCATACCTGCTTAACCGTCAGCAGTGTGTTGTCATAGCCAATGAAACATCAGGAGGCCACCGTTATTTTTAGTTTATATGAACGACTTTCCTCAATTTATGTTGCCCAGCAAATCCACTCTGTTCGCCGATGACACCACTCTCTCGTGTTCCCATCATAACATTGACAATCTACTGGAGCTATCTTCTCTCAATGAACTACAAGCAAAAAATTGGTTCACCTCTAACGAACTAACACTTAATCAGGAGAAAACTCAGATACTGATAATATCCTCAAACAGAAATATAGCCAAAGGCAAGCACGTTAAACTCCTAGGTATCTATCTAGATCATAACCTTAGTTGGGTAACCCATACTGATCATCTGGACAAAAGGCTTTCCAGCGTAATCTTCCTTTTTAGGAAACTAAAAAGCATTCTTGAATTCGACCTATTAAAAAATACTTACTTCTCTCTTTTTCATTCTAGACTTTCCTACGCAGTTGTTCTATGGGGTAACTCCCACCACGCATCTAAAGTTTTTCGAATACAAAAGAAAATTACAAGAGTTCTTGTCAACGCTAAATTTAGGGAACATTGTTAACGCATCTTCATTAAACTGGGAATTATGCCACTACCTTCACTTTTTATCTACAACGCTCTTATCGAGATTCACAGAAACGCATCCAATCTCTCTATTCAGTCGGACTATCATGAGCACAACACACGTGCTGCTGGACTTCTTAGAGTACCATGCTACAGGTTAACTCTAAGTGCAAAATATTCACCTAACTTAAACCTATATAACCATTTACCACATCATATTAGACAGTTAAACTTTAGGTCCTTCAAAAATAATGTAAAACGATTCATTCTTCAGCATTGTTTTTACTCAATTGATGATTTTCTGAGGACGCCATATTTGGTCACTCCACTTTCGGTTGCCTAATGCTCATACTTGCAGAATGCTTGTACTTTTTATAGGTACTTATTTTATGAATTAAACTTTTATATTTTCGTGTTTGACAAGGTGTAATCGTTATATACAGTATTTATATGTACTTATATATATTTTCTTGTCTAACAATGTGTAAACGTTATATACAGTATTATGTTCTTGTTACTGTCCTTATTTTATATATGTATTGTAAAATTATTATTTTTTTGTAATGCAGCTGCTTGCCTGCTGATTTTCTGACTTGCTGCAAATGTTTAATCATGTGACATATAGTGATAAAATAAAGACTATCTATCTATGTATCTATGCGATGTAAAGCAACGTTAGGCGCGGTTAGTACTTGGATGGTCGACCGTTTCAAAGAAGACCGTGTCCTCACCTCACATATCTTCCAGCGGCTTATATATCAGTGAGGGTTGTGTAGGTGATGTACTCTCCAGAGGGGATGTAAAGCCGTCGGTCCCTTGTCTATTAAATGCTAGGCAAGTAAAAGATCCCTACTCCTCTTAAGGGAAGAGGTTCGGCAAAATTACTGATTGGGGGTAGCTCGTCTACAGGCGTCGGTGATATGCCTCAGTAGCAGAAATAGACCGACGTTAATAAATGCTAAAAAAAACTTAAATGTGTTGAAAGAAATAAGTAGTAATTAATTCCCCAGACGGCGTGTCAGGTTCCCTGATATGAAAAATACAGTGAATAAACTGAATAAGAGGGTACAAATGAGATGTAAACCACTGGGATCCGTGGCTTCGAGCCCCCAAAGGATAGGACAGAGAGTTCTGACAGTTTCGTAGATCCCTCGGTTGCGTGATTTACCCAGATAACGACCATGAGGGGGTCCTAAGCGGCGGTGAAGGTGCTCTTCGAAAAGCGTACCAATAATGTACTAACAGCGTACCATAAACGTACCAACAGCGTATCATAGGCCATAAAAGATACCCTAAACGTGCCGGAAGCGGCCTAAAATAATAAAGATCACATGTTAACAGGTCAAAGGGTGACCATGGGGAACATGCTTACAGTTTTTCGACTAAAATCCTACATAGCAGTGATAGTTTTCTCTCAAAGTTAGTTCCACAAGGGAAAACAATATCCAAAATAAGGGAAAACTGCAGCTGATTGCCTAAATTTACAAATCCCACAAAGATGGCTACAGAAAAACTTGGCAATCGTCAACAAAGCGGCCGCGTGCTCTACAAGACGTATATTGAATGAATCATGGCCGAGACGAAAGTTCTTTCAGAGTCTTCTATGTTGAAGCGGCGCATATGTGATTTTATATATTATGTTATTTTATATACTTTATAGAGTACAGTTGGTTGCCTATGGTTGAGCGGTAGCCAGCTCGTCGTAGGCTCATAACAAAGACTTTTTTTTAAGGAACGTTGAATACCCTCTAAAATTCCTTCATCATTTTGTAGCATTATAAACTCTTGATCGATACTTTCTCTCAGCTGTTCAATCGTGTCAATTTGACTATTATAACCACGTGACTTTAAATAACTCCACATAGTGAAACCAAGAGGAGTTAGGTCAGGAGACCGAGCAGGTCACTTGATCGGTACATCTGCATCCCCGGCCAATCCATCTATTAGGATAGTGGTTATACACACACACACACACACACACACACACACACACACACACACACACACACACACAAGTTCTGGAATAATGCGGTGTTCAGCTGTCATGCATAAAAAACACATTTCTTCTCTTTTACAACGAAATATTACCTAATATTTCATGCAAGTTTTCAAGAAAATCATAATACGTATCGTCATTTAAATTTCCAGGAAACATAATATCCAACTCACTGATTCCCTAGAGTTGCTGCCGATACATTTATTTTGAAGAATGTTGAAAATGGGTTTGTATTGTTGCATTAGGGTTTTCCTCAGCCCAGAAACGCATATTCCGAGAATTAAGCATGCCTTGTCCTGTGAAAGTAGCCTCATCAGTAAAATGTATTTTACTTAAAAAATCTGGAGCACTTTTCGTTAGTTTAAATGTTTTCTTAACCGCCTCTCAAGTTAACGAAGTAACCTCCTGGACAAACATGTTGTAAATGCATGTTGTTTTTTAAACATAAATTACTCGAGATCGGCTTGGTTTATCGATTGCATTAACTTTGCAAACATTTGTCAACTAAAGCCGTCTTTCGATTTACTATTTGCTATACAGAGCGGTTTACATAAAACTCCCCAGGCAGCTTCCATGGTAACGAAAAGAGATATTCAAAATTTGCAAAAGACAATAGTCAGATATTCTTGGCGACTCTATTTTACCAATGACAGCGGCATTTGCGGCGTCACGACGCCAGAAATAAATTTTTCTACAATACGTTTGAAAGTACTTTTTGTAGCATACACTTTTTTATTAAAATTAGTGGTATTCGAAATACAGCAAAAAAAAGAAATTCCAGTCGAATATTTGGACAAGGAAACAATAGGTAGCCTATCGCGTATTCAAAAAATTTTAAAAGATGGCTGAAGCAAAAGTGGGGGAGGTCACCTTTTTGGTTTTAGACCTTCTAAGTGGTCCCGATATCATTGAGCATGACAAATTCGAGCATGTAATTTTTCCAGGTCAAAGTACTATTTGACTGAATATTGCAGTTTCCGAAATATTTTACCTGGGAGTTTTATTGGCACAGCTTGTGTGTGGAATACAGTGATTTCTTTATTGTTATTGTCAAGTCCATCCTCGACACAAAACATGTCACTTCTACCTCCATCTAAAACAATATACTATTATTTTTTTGATATACTTTGATTTAATTCCCTCAATGTATTTTGATTTCAGAAGCCAGAATCATGGATCACATACAAACCCAAAACGTCAATAACAACAACAAAGAAAACATACAGTTAACACCCATCCAGGAATTCTACAGCAACGCCAACATCTTCATAACCGGTAGCACGGGATTTTTGGGGAAAATCCTCTTAGAAAAGCTGCTGAGATCATGCCCAAACATTTCCACTGTGTTCCTTCTAGTAAGAAACAAGAAAGGAAAGAATTTGCAAACGAGGATCGATGAAATTTTTGAGGACATTGTCTTTGAACGGTTGAAGAATGATTGCCCGAAATTTCGGCACAAGGTGGTTGGGATTTCTGGCGATTGCTCTTTGCCAGACTTGGGGCTTAACGATCAGGATAAGCAGATGCTGACCCAAGAGGTAATTCTTTTAATAGCAATACGGAAAAGTTCGTTTTAAACTTTTAAAAAACAAATTTAAGGAATCTATAGATATACTATATAGGAATACTATATATAATTTTAACTTAAACTTAAAAAGTTGACTTCCTCAATGTTAATCTGTTAAATCCTTTTAATCATCATGCTCCTCTAAAAGAGTTACTGTCAAATCTAACAAGCGTCCATGCGATGGTTTACAGAGAGAAAAGTAGAAGTGTTGCCCACAGGCAATATTTTTGTGAAATTCGTAGTTATTACAACAATGCCGTTAAACATAATATTTTTAGTCGCAAACTCCTCTATAAATCCTTATTTTGTTATAAGGAAAGTAACCAGACTGCAACCAAAGTTACAAGTCTGGCGCGTTAAGTGTAATAATTGCATATACCATCAAAACGCTAATGCTTCGATTGCAATAAACACCAGCCGAAAGACTGGTCCTACTTAAAGGAGCTCTCTTGCCAGTCGTCACACACCACTTGCAGACTGCAGTTTCGAGTTGTTGGCTCTCGTCAGTGCAAGGTAGGCATGCGACGACCGGCACGAGAATCCTTTGACTATTTGGTACATCCCGGTATTTTTACAATAGCGACATGTAAAATAGTCAGCAGACGCCATCTAGCGGTCCAGTGTCTGTTGCAATCGAAAAATAAATAGCCTGACTAGGCTTAGCATAGTTCAAATGTGCTTTTAGAGGGCGGAATATTAAACATAATATTTTTGGTCGCAAACTCCTCTATAAATCCTTATTTTGCTATAAGGAAAGTAACCAGACTGCAACCAAACTTACAAGTCTGGCGCGTTAAGTGTAATAATTGCATATTACCATCAAAACGCTAATGCTTCGATTGCAATAAACACCAGCCGAAAGGCTGATCCTACTTAAAGGGTTTATATATGAACAACTTTCTTAATACGTCTTTCAAAATTCAATAATTCCATCTAATCAGTCCGGATTTCGAAAAGGCTTCAGTACTTCTACACTACTAAGTAATATAACTGACGAAATTTTGCGAGCCATTGAAAACACGAAGGTCACTTCTTTGACCTTAGTGGATATGACTAAAGCTTTTAACTCCTTAGATAAATTATCTGAATGACAGACAGCAGTATAATAATAATAATAATAATAATAATAATAATAATAATAATAATAATAATACGTTATGTAACACGTTACGTTTACGAACGGATATATGAGCAACGAGGGTCGAAGAGAGGTGTCGCTGGCTGCAAGGAGAACCTGCTGATCGATAGATGTATCACGCAGGACTCCATGCAGTATAAGCGGAACCTCTCTATGGCCTGGATCGACTACCGCAAGGCATTTGACATGACATCACATGAGCTCATTGTTCACTTGCTCCGATGTCTTGTGGTACCCGGTCCCGTAGTGAGATGTATTGAAGAACTGATGCCGCTCTGGAGGACTCGCTTTACCATAACATCGGGTAACGATAGAGTCCAAACAGAGTCGGTGACATTCAGAAGAGGAGTATTTCAGGGAGATTCCCTCAGCCCCCTTCTGTTTTGCATCTCACTACTGCCATTATCCGTCTCGCTCCGGAAAACCCGTGGCTACAACTGCGGTACCCCCGGCGACAGGAGGCATAAGGTCACCCATCTATTTTATATGGATGACCTTAAACTTTATGCCTCTGGAGAGAGGGATCTCCAACAGTCCCTTAGGGTGGTACAGGAGTACACGCAGGCTGTCGGTATGCAGTTCGGGTTGGACAAATGCGCACTGATCCATCTCAAGAGAGGACGATGCGGTGACTATGGAGAGGACGCGCAGCTCGTGGACGGAAGCATCTTACACCATCTAGATGCCGGAGAGTCGTACACTTACTTGGGTGTCGAGCAACGCTCCACCCAAGAAGTGAGTGTAGTGAAAAACGCTCTCCGCGGCAAGTATCAGCACCTACTCCGACAGATCTGGTCTTCAGAACTGTCGGGGAAGAACAAGGTGTCTGCTACAAATATGCTTGCCGTTCCGGTCCTTCTCTACTCTTTCGGAGTAGTGAAGTGGACTAGAGAAGAGCTGCGTCAACTCGATGTAGTAACCCGCAAGAAGATGCATCTCAATAGGAGCTTGCATCCTAAATCGTCCGTTCCACGGTTATATCTCCCACGACATCGGGGAGGCCGTGGACTCTTGAGCTTGGAGAGTCTCCATAGCAGGATGGTTCTGGATGGAGCATGTAAGGTCATCAGGAGTTCGGATCCCCTCCTCTGCATGGTCCGAGACCATGAAAATGCAGAGGTAGGAGCTTTTCTCTTTAAGGCAGCACGGAGAGCAGCCGATGAACTTGGTCTCATCTTCGACGTCGAGCGGGTAAACCCCGACTCTGTCACCGAGTTGGAACCCGTTCGACTAAAAGCCCACATTAGAGCTGCAGAACACAACATCCTTCTGCAGCTCCATAAGGATAAGCCATTGCACGGGGTCTTCTATAAAAATATAGAAGACCTCGGCTTATCCGAAAGGCTGACCTTCGCCTTCTTAAGGTCAGCTGGGCTGAAGTCTGAGACCGAGGGATTCATAATGGCTTGCCAGGATGGTGTATTTAACACTCTCGTCTATCGACGTCGTGTCATGGGTATGGAGGTCCCTGATATCAGCTGCAGGGCCTGCCGCAGGGCGCCGGAGACTGTAATGCACTTACTGTCGGCTTGCCCGACATACGCAGTCTCGGCCTATATTCATAGACACAACGCAGCATTACGAGTGCTTTACTATCATCTAAGGCACTCGTATGGGATAGACGAAACACCAGTGCTGCCTTACGTTCCGGGGGATATTGAGTCCGTTGTGGGGAATGAGAAGTGCCTAATTTATTGGAACTACTCGTTTCCCACCGTCAGGCAAATACAAGCCAACAAGCCTGACATAGTACTCCTCGACCACCAACTCAAGACAATGTATGTCGTGGAATTCTCGGCTCCCGCTGAGAGCAACATTGTCTTGAAAGAGGAGGAAAAACGGACAAAATATCGAGATTTGCTCTTCGAACTCCGCAGGCTTTATCCAGGCCATTCTGTTAAAATAGTGGTACTGATTATAGGAGCCCTCGGTGGAATGAGACAGACGCTGCTTTCAGAATTAAAGATCATACCGGCATGCCGAGATTCGGCAGAGATCTTAGCCGGCAGAATGCAGAAGGCTGTCATCCTCGGTTCATTACGTCTACTCAGGGCACACGATTCACGGACCCGGTAGTCACTCACCCCACGGGCGTGGGGAGTGGCTACTGGTATTACCAGCTCCCCTCTGTGAGGGTCGGAGCCACAGAGTAAGGTGACTGGTTTTTTGTAAAAAAAAAAAAAAAAAAAAAAAAAATAATAATAAAGAATGACGAGAACTACACTTACAAAGTTTCGAACGCATCACCCAAAGAGCGCAGTTGAAAGACTGTACATGCCAAGAACACAAGGAGGCAGAGGACTAAGCAGCGTTCAGAAGATGTGCCGAACGCAAGAGAAGAACATGCGCCTCTATTTCTACAATTCAGACAGGGTCCTCATTCGGAAAATAGTGGAAAGTGACAATAGATACACACCGTTAAACCTCAAAGATCGACAACACGAGATAGTGATCCGAACACACGAGGATATTCAAAGAGCATGGCAGGACAAGGTACTCCATGGAAAGTATCCCAATGCCTTAAACAATCCAGAGATCGACAAGGAGACCTCGCTCCTATGGCTTAAGGAAGGAATGTTACACCCAGAAACTGAGGGATTCATAACAGCCATTCAGGATAGCATTATCCGTACTAGAAATTATGAGAAGTACATTCTTAAAGTCCCCGGCGTGAACGATGTGTGTAGAAAGTGTAAGGCAGTGGGTGAAACTATCGAACATGTCACTGGAGGCTGCCCCGCTTTGGCTACGGGAATGTATTTGGGAAGGCACAACGAGGTGGCGAAAATCATCCATAGAGAATTGGCACTTAACTTAGGACTCATTACTAATCCACCGCCCTTCTATAAATACACACCTCAAGCTGTTTTAGAAGACGAGGAAACATTGCTGTACTGGGATAGACCAATACAGTCTGATAGAACCTTGGATCACAACCGCCCTGACATCCTGGTGATCAAAAAGAAAGACAAGAAGGCCACTATTATTGATATTGGATGCCCCCTAACTAACAACCTGCATAAAACGGAGATGGAAAAGAGAAATAAATATCAGAACTTGGCTATAGAACTTAAACACGTGTGGAGATTAGAGGAGGTTCGAATTATCCCGATCATAATATCGGCTACAGGCGTGGTGACGAAGAAGTTCTTGAATTATTTGGAGCAACTTAATCTACCTAAAGGCCTCGCGAAGACTATCCAGAGGACGGTGATTCTTCAGACATGCCATATCACCAGAAAGTTTTTGAACGATGAAGGATAAAAAATCGAAATATCCACCGGATTAATGGGACGTGATGAATTTCATCCCCGTTAACCGAGCCGATCCCCAACACCAATGGACCCGGGACAGGCCCGGGTCCCCACAGAGCCGAACCCCAACGGCGCGCGCGAGGGGTCGGTGAATTTTTTCCGGCTTCGGCCGAGAAAGTGCACGGCTTAAGTCTATAATAATAATAAACATCTTTATTACACTAAGATACAGGTATAACATACACAGTAACTTGAGTAAAGGGCGAAGTTTAGCTAGTATATCTAGCTATTCTTACACTTAACCCGAATATACTAAAACATAATATTTTTAGTCGCAAACTCCTCTATAAAATCCTTATTTTACTATAAGGAACGTAATCAGACTGCAACCAACAACTACTCCCCGGGATATGCGCCCCGCCGAGCACTGAATTACAAGTTACAAGCCTGGCGCGCGTTAAATGTAATAATTGCATATTACCATCAATCGTTATTGCAATTTGTTGCAATCGAAGCATTAACGTTTTTTTGATGTAGATGTGTTCTAAATTAGAATTAAGCAAAATATTTCGATAAAGTCATGACACGTGTTTTATTTAAACCTGTACTATTTACATTATTTCGATTCTCGGCGTTGGCGCTGGGTTAATATGCATCAGTGTAAACAGCAGACAATGAAGTCCATTTAATAGCTTGAATAAGTGAAAACATACCAAGCAATTAAGTAAACATTGACATGGACAACGGACATCACATTACCTTGTAAATTAAAAATATATTACGTACACGTTGAATACTAATCGGTGCGTTGAGAATATAGTAGTGTTAAATTGATCAAATCAGTCAACAATAAGTAGAATGTGACTCAGTTATGCTCCGGGTTCGATTCCCGGCACAGGCACTGGCAATGTCGGTGGGTAATGGAGGTTTTGTGCGTTTTTTTCTAATGTATAACCTTCTTCCGGACAGTCTTTGGCTTTGGATTTGGAGGTCGTTTACAATAGTGGTGTGTATTATGTGTTTGATGTTTATGTTAGGTGTTTTAGACACAGTTGTTAATTTCAAATCATAGATACTCTAAAATTTAAAAAAATCCAGGTGGCGAAATCCCTCAAAAATTGGACCGACCGCTATCTTGAAATTAGGCATTTTTTTTAGCTTCTAACTTAAATAGTTAATCTCCCATAGATTTTATCAGAAGATTGAAATTATGATACAGGGAACAAATGCTCAAAAAAGGGTATAGAGGGAAATGTTAGGGACAGAAAATTTGACTTCGGAACTTTGTTTGGACTAGTCTGGAGATGAACATATCAAAAATCCCCTCTCCTAGATGGTGAGCGGGGCACTTCAAAGGTCCTATTTTTTTGTTTTTCGCTTATATCTCGGAAACTATGAGTCGTAGTGGCTTGACCACTATACAAAATTGAAGCTACATTTGCTACAAGAATTACTACTTACATTTGTCAATATGTTGTTCTGTTCTTGAGATATCCGCTCTCAAAGTTCGGAAATTTTGAGGAAAAAAAATGTTTTTCCTTCAATTCCACAAAGTTATCTGGCAAAGAGATTCCAAAATATCTGACATTTGTAATGGCTACATCAATTTTATCTACAACCACTACCGTGGATGCAATTGCACTGTAGTATTTAATGGATACACTACTTCATCATCAAGTACCAAAGTCGCTGAACAGCAAAGGAGGCACCGCCTCAGCAAATCTGCCAATATTAATTTCGGTGAGAATACAGAGATAAATGTGAAACAGGAAGATTTTCTTTCAAACGTCTTCAACAAAATCCGACTCATCGACATGCTGAAATTGAACTTACAGGCTGCCTCAAGCCCAGAACGATGCAGACATACTCATTGTAGACACGGCTGTGGAATTATCTGACATAACCACTGTAGGTGTTATTGGTGAGGACGTCGACCTAATAGTACTCTTGATGGCAAAAACACCTCCATATTAGGACATAATTTTTATCAAGCCTGGGGGTGGAAAGATCAAAACATCACATTTTTCTACCCAGGAGCTTCAGAGGTAGGGCCTGCGAGATATTTTATTCTTGTATGCCTTCACAGGATGCATTCCGCAAGGTTGCATTTGCAAATCTTTATCTGAAGTCTTCCGACCTCCAACAGGCTGCTGCAGTCTTCAGAAATGCTTCAGCAACGAAAGAAGACATAGAAAAAGCTGGGAACAAGTGCCTTTTGAAATGGCATAGGACCCCACCCAAAGAAGAATTTCTCAACGCTTATCGGTACCAATCCTTCGTTAAATCAGTTGCTAACATCAAACCGGACATTTGTTGCCTTCCACCTTCTGAGGGGGCTGCGAAACAACATTCCCTCAGAACCTTCCACCAAGTTCAATTGTGGCTGGAAAATGAGCTGCCCCCTGGTATGGATGGAAGCGAAAACAATCTTCTATCCCCAGTGCACAGCGAGTTGCTGGCTGCACCTGACGAAATTTTGAAAATGATATTTTGTAGGTGCACAAAAAATTGTGCAACCACAAAATGTGTCAGCAGTTCAGTGTCAGTTATTAATCCAAGACAACTATTTGATCGTATAATTTGTGCCACTGAATCTCCTGAGGACCTTAAAGAATGAACTTGTGCAGTGGCCTGTTAGTATTTTTGATGACATTTCTTTCAGGAAAACCCCAAAATCAGCATTATTACAATATTTCGATAGTAAACTTGGTCCAACTAATGTTTTACCGGAAGGTAATAAACACTTCATCCTTGACGGGGGATTTCTTTTAAGAAAAGTTGTGTGGCAGAGCCCTGCACTTTTTAAAGATATTATTAGCCAATATCTTAAATATGTACAACAACATTATGATAACAACTGCACCATAGTTTTTGTTGGGTATAATAATCAGAAAATATCAACAAAGGGCTTTGAACTTCAGAGAAGAGTAAACAATATTCAGCAGTAAGTAAAATTTACAATTGAAACGTGAAGATTTCAGATAGACTTTTTAACACATCCTCTTAATAAACAAAAGTTAATAAATCTCTTAACACCAGAATTTTGTAATGTTGGCATCCTAGTTAAACATGAGATATCTGACGCAGATTATCTAATAGAGATAACTGCTACACAATATTTCTCAAATAGTGAAGACTGGATTATTTTAGTAGGTCAGGATACGGATTTAATGGTTTTACTTGTAGAACACAGTAAAAAAGAAAATTTGTTCATGTTTAGACCTGGGATAGCGAGAAAATCTGATAAATTAGCCAATATAAGTTAACTTCACACTCCATGTCGGATGAAGCAGTGATCAAGAATATTTTATTTCGACATGCAATTTCAAGTTGCGACACAACGTCAGCGTTCTATAAGAAGGGGAAAACAGTGCTAACCCATATTAAAAAATGACAAAGAAATCTCAAAGCATTTAGAAGATTTTAAAAATCCATGTGCTAATGTGTCACATCTTTTAGAGATGGGTGAGACATTTATTTTATATTGATATGGAGGTCGTAAAAGCAAAGATTTGAACTCATTTAGATACATTAAATATACCCAATTTGCTACACGCCAAAATCTATATATTTTTAATAATTTTGAATTAGAAGTTATGCCCCCGACTTCTGATGCAGCCAAACTTCATATAAAACGGGTGTATTCTATTAAGAGCGCGTTTGCACGTATCAGTCAATCGCCAGTAATCGTAATTAATTCGTAAGTAATCGAATTACATCGTACTGTCGATAAAACAGAAGGCACACTAGTCTAAGCGGCGTACAGGACCGTACGAACTGTAATCGCGATGCGATTTTATGTATATATACAGGGGAACCGGAGACTGAATCGATCGATATAGAGAAAAGTACGCATCAAAAAATTTGGAAAATTTAGATAGTTACTAATGTCGGTGTGGCTAATCCAACTAAAATAATTACAAGCAGCTGGCACTTCCGCTTATACCGGAAGCCGATACCAACTTGCTTATTTCAAATGGAACACCCTATATATTTTAGGGTTTTTGAAAAGAGCATAAAATTCTGAGTAAAAAAATATGTAGTATATCTTATACTTACACCTAGCTGCTTCAGAGATATTTGATATTTTATAGAAAATTTGACAGGTGCAACGGTTTGCAAGAACCGTTAGAACATTCTTCGTGTAAAAGATCCTCATTTGCTTCTTGTCACATAAAAAGAACACGAGGAGAACTACGTTCTACAACTGAAATAAATTCAATAATATCATACCAAGTGTTCCGTCTTTCGCGTTACATTTTGTCAACTTCAAACCGCGAAAACTTGTATAGGTCAAATGGAACACCCTGTATTTTTTTTCGTCAAGTTATGTGAAATTGAATTCCATTTTTTCTGATATTAGCATTGTGGGGGTTAAAGTTACAACTTTTTGAAATACTTGCGATTTTATTAGAAGTTCATGAATTGTTGTAATCATTTCATCAAAATAGCCATGATTAAAGATAATCAGTCATTATCTTATGTCAAAAAATGCCAGCACGTTTAAATTATACCAACGAAATCTTTTTAAATTTGTTTATTATTTATGGAGATTGTGATAAAGTAATATCAAGAACTTGCAGCACATTTGCTACTCGATATCCAGAAAAACGGGAACCGTCACCAAACACTGTATAACGCATACTGGAAAATTTGAAAAATTATGGCTCTGTCAAAGCAAAAATGCAAAGAAGAAGGCCTATTGTTTGATGACGAAAACATTGAAATAGTCATTCTGGGATATTTTCATGCATTTCCAAGGATGTCATTAAGACAAGCTACTTTGGAATCGGGACTATGCAAGGATTCAATTCACAGAATCTTATTAAAACATAAGTTTCACCTGTTTTCATTCCATATGGTTCAAGGATTAAAAGAAACAGATTTCCTAAGAAGACAGAATTTTTGTGAGTTTATTCTAATAAGGTCTGAGGGTCACGATTTTTGTTTGGGAAATATTATATGGACAGATGAAGCAAAATTTACTAAAAATGGACTTTTTAATAGACACAATTCGCACTATTGGAGTGACTCAAATCCTCATATGTTCAGAGAGCGAAATTTTCAAGTTGGCAGTTCAATGTTTACTGTGCCACAAGAAACGATAGAGTGGTGGCATTACAATTTTATAAGGAAAATTTAAAAGGTAAATTAAATTTTCTCTTCTGCTAATATGTACAGGTAAATTTTTGTTTTTTTTTTAGGTGAAAGATATCTGAATATCTTACGAAATTTGAATAATAACTATTTAGAAAATTTACCTCTCACCAAACATAGAAACGTTTTTTTATCAGCACGGCGGTAACGCATATTTAATTAATAATTATTTACAAGAAACTTTTTATGATCAATGGATTGCCAATAATGGACCTTCTTATGGCCTCCTCGCTCGCCCAATTTATCAGCTCTGGATTATTTCATTTGGGGAACTATTAAAAATAAAGTTTATGAGAGCCCATTAACAACCATTGAAGATTGTATGCGAAGAGTAAGAAATGCATTTCAAAACATATCACAGGATTCAATTAGAAGAGCTACCCATGAGGAACTAATCCGAAGGTGCGAAAAATGTGTCGAGGTTCGAGGGCGGAATTTTGAGCAATTATTAAATTAAAATGAAATCGTATTTTAAATTGATCTTATCTCTGCTATTTTAGTTCATGCCATATCTTCAATTCGATTAATACGCATGTTACAGTGTTAGTGTTATTTTGCGTTTTTTGGATATCGAGTAGCAAATGTGGTGCAAGTTCTTGATATTACTTTATCACATTCTCCATAAATAATAAACACATTTAAAAAGTTTTTGTTGGTATAATTTAAACGTGCTGGCATTTTTTGACATAAGATAATGACTGATTGTTTCTAATCATGGCTATTTTGATGAAATGATTACAACAATTCATGAATTTCTAACAAAATCGCACAATGCTTATAAGAAAAAAGGGAATTCAATTTTACACAACTTAACGTAAAAAATATAGGGTGTTCCATTTGACCTAAACAAGTTTTCGCGGTTTGAAGTTGACAAAATGTAACGCGAGAAACGGAACACTTGGTATGATATTATTGAATTTATTTCATTTGTAGAACGTAGTTCTCCTTGTGTTCTTTTTATGTGACAAGAAGCAAATGAGGATCTTTTACACAAAGAAAGTTCTAACGGTTCTTGCAAACCGTTGCACCTAAATTTTCTATAAAATGTCAAATATCTCTGAAACGGCTAGGTTTAGGTATAGGATATGCTACATATTTTCGACTCAGAATTTTATGCTCTTTTCGAAAACCCTAAAAAATATAGGGTGTTCCATTTGAAATAAGCAAGTGGGTATCGACTTCCGGTATAAGCGGAAGTGCCAGCTGCTTGTTATTATTTTAGTTGAATTGGCCACACCGACATTAGTAATTATCTATAGTAATTATTTTCAAAATTTTCTGATGCGTACTTTTCTCTATATCGATCGATTCAGTTCCCGGTGAGACACCCTGTATACCAGTTATAACCAATTTTTGGAAAACGTCACACAGAACATCTTGAAGTTATTGTAGGTTGAGCGTATTTAGTGGGCATAAAAGCCGAGATATTAGTATATCACCGAATATAGCTATCAGAAACACATAAGTGATGTGGTATAATTTGATATAAGTATATTTTGAATAATAAATACGTAGGTATTTAGAACACCAGGAAATGTACAGACTTTATTCATGTTTGTGTGTAATACTTAAATGTTTATAGTTATTTAATAAAGAGGAAATTAATGAGCAATGTAGAAACTTTTCTGTACACTCTTAATAAGAAATGGAAAATAAAAAAATTACTGTTGAGTATTTCCCATCTCAAAAACAAAGTTTTAGTATAGAGTGCTATTTTAATTATCATTTTCGAGGACTAAAGTGTAGAAAGTGGGTTATGTCCCTCGATGAGTAAAAGACATCTGTACCTACTTTACTCCTTGAAAATGATTATTAAAATAGCAATAGAGCACTGTTAAACTGTGGAATGCAAAAAAATTAAATAGTTTGTACCAATATACCACAAAGCGAAATTGCTTTTTAATTCCTCCTGTAATTGATCTCCTTCACACTTGGTGATAAAAAATACACTTGGTCCCTTGGTATAATTATAGTACACTATGTATGGTAATGATATTTGATAGCAGTGTCACCAACATATAGTTACCGAAAATGTGCGAACAAAAATTAATTAAAACTATTTTGCACACATTAGTTTTACTAAAATCGACAATCGTACATAATTTATAATCTTAGTTCCTTCCAAGATTTAATATATTATTCGGGAATTGTGCAGTAAATTTGAATGAAATTGGTGCATATTTTGCAATTTTTGCAAAACAATCTCTTCAAAATTGTGCAGCTGTAAAAAATACAATTCAAGATGCATAACAAGTTGCATTTATTGCATTGGACAATATTGCAAGAACGCAACACCTGTGTCTTTGTTAGAAGACGAAACAGAGATTGATATTTAATTTATTAATTTATTTAACGTTTTGTTTCTGTTTTACTTTTCGTAACCTTTGTGGTTCAAATAAAGATGTGTTTTTATTTTATGAGGCCTTTTATTACATATATATTTTAAGGCACCACAACATAATAATCAACTCTTACAGAAAAAAAAAATTACAAAATTCCAACTTATACCTTATCATCTTTAAGCTCTCTTTTTAATTTTTAACCACTCAAATTTCTAAACGGCATTTCATAGATTTTGAAGTTTTCTCGATTTTTCCTATTTTCATAGTTTTTGATAACGGCTAAGATAGTAAAGTTATTTGAATTTAAAGGAAACATCGCAAATTTCAAGATGGCGGACGATTTGTTTAGTGTGTTCCGCCGCTTGGGATTTTTATTGACATATTTAATATCCCCTCCCCTCCATTTTAACGCAACAAATAGTTTGTTACAAATTTGTTCCTAATTTACGGTATATTTCACTTAATTTTGCTGGCCTAGTTTAAAATATTTACGAAGAATCGTGTTCAAACAATCTTAAAGATTTAAGTAAGGTATTCAGGAATACGAAAATGGAGATCATTTATATCAAAAGTATCCTCTAACGGATAATAAAAATTATTGACTATCCCTCCCCGTTTAAAATCTATGATGTTGTTTGCATATATTAAAAATAGATCACCTATAAAACCCTGTACATTTCAATTCTTGATTGACAATATTATATATCTCTTAAATTATGAACTTTATTACAGTACTTTCACTTTGTTGTTTGCCATACACTAGGAATATGAATTTACTAAATAATTAATTAAATAATTGATTAATTAAAGTAAATGAGTTAGCAGTCGCTGAAAGCAAAACGATAACTAAACGAGTTTACTCTGTGACAAAGCATCTTTTCTAACTTATAATCCGGCATACTTGGTTAGCATATCAAGTAGATGATTCAAAAGATTACAAATTCTGTTAAATATTAAATGACAAGTTATTTGGTTTTACATCGTAAACTTACGTACTCACGTATTAAAAAAAAATACTTTCCAGAAGGTTCATCAACATTTTTATGTGCATGTCACACTGCAAATAAATTAACAGCCCGATGATAAATTTTGTATTTCTTTGTAAACAGTATATAAAGCGTTTTGTAATTGTTTTTTAAAATGTATTATTTTTAACAAAATAGATGTATATTCAAGTTTTGTGTGAAGTACAGGATTATTCGCTATATTTTGATCCCCATTTTTTTATATTAGAGTGTGTATCACCCAAAATAAAAATCCATAGGGGTGACGTCTGGTGATCTAGGTGGCCACGCAATTAAAGGGCTATTTCTCCCAATCCAACGCATAGGGAAGTTGTTAATCAACCAATTTTTAACTATTACTGCATTATGAATGTAAACCCCATCTAGTTGGAAATAGAGATTTTATTGTACGGCTAAAGCTAAATTTTGAACGGCATTTCCACATTTAATCAATAAGTGAAAGTGCCTTTCAGGCCATTTTAAAATTTCTAATGACATTTTGGAGGTACCATATTTGTGATACCATATTTGTGACATAACAAATATTTTTGGCAATTTTGTCGTTACTAATCATGCTGAAAGTAATGCTGAACTCCATTTAAAAAAAACAATTGAATAAAAAACTTTTCCATATGTTGCCGACTTTTTAAACGTGAAACAATACCAATGTTGTCATAGTATCATCAGTCACAGCCTACTGCGTAGTAATTAATTACTGCGCACCCACTAGAATCTACTTTCTGAACGGCGAACACTCTATCCTAATAACTACAGAAAAGTACAACTTCAACAAATTTCCAAAATAACACGACTTCACATTGTTTCAGGTGAACATTGTATTTCATGTGGCAGCCACAGTACGATTTGACGAGAAACTGAAAATGGCCGTCGCCATCAACGTCCGGAGTCCACTCGACATGATAAGACTGGCTCATCAGATGCCAAATCTCAAAGCTTTAATGCATGTTTCCACGGCATTCTCAAATTGCATAGAGAAAACAATAGAGGAAAAAATTTATCCTGCACCGATAGACTATAAAAAGTTGATTATAATGACGGAGTATTTATCTGAGAAAATTTTGGACAACGTAACGCCGATGTAAGTAAATTTAGTTTAGAAAAACCCCCGACCGCAAACATACACATATTTACAGCTACTTGTTTCGAGGCCTGTCTTTAGGTCCGAAAAAATAAAAGTTTTGGACGAAAAGTATTTCTGACTTTTCGCTAACTCAGGGATTAAAAATTTCAGGCTGCTAGATCAGTTCCCCAACACATACGCCTATACAAAACAAGTTGCTGAAGATGTTGTGAGATGTGAAGGACGCGGGCTGCCAATTGGGATCATAAGGCCTTCCATTGGTAAGAATTTCATATTTTTAAAGGAAAATTTCAGTGATTTTTAAATAGTCATGATGTTTTTCAAGTACACAACAAACTAGTCTAGTTCTTTGTTTTCGCTATTAAAGGGAGCTCGAAATTGAGGAGAAACCTATTTGTTGGTGTACTGATGAAACACCAAATCAAATGATGCAAAATAGTATTGTAATTACAACTAAATGTATGTAATGCATTAATTGCAGTCACCTACATACGTTTCTTTGTCTAGTCGGAAATATTAGAGATAGTTAACAAATTAATAACCATTCTAAAAATAACAATATATGACGTACAAAATTTTGGCCCTCTGGGAATTATATATCAGAGGTGATATGGACTTTTGGATATAGTGACTGAACTATACAATACATTCGCGTTTTGTATCAGATAGTAAATCTCTTGGCACACAAAGTCTTTTCCCACCTCACTGCATACAAGAATCGTTAGAAAAAATCTAGATTTGCGTGATGGATTGGCCAGCTACAACCCCGGAACTTAATTCTATTGAACGTATGTAGAATACACCTGAAAGGGTAGTTACGGCGAGATTGAACTTGTTACAAACCATATAAGATCAGTATGTGTAGAACTGAATTGTTTAGTACAAACGACATTGATTTATTTTCAGTTGTGTCCACCTACAAGGAGCCGATTAAATCTTGGATCAACAACATGTATGGCGCCACAGGTGTCGCAGCTGGTGCCGGTCTTGGCCTTCTAAGAGCCCTTCATTGCAATCCCGAATGCAACGCCAACATCGTACCGGTTGATATGTGCGTAAACTCTCTGATAGCTACCGCTTGGCAGGTCGCAAACACATTCGAAAAAAAGAGAAGTGAAAATCTCGAATACGAAATACCCGTTTACAATTACGAAAGTAGCAACGATAAGGTAAGCCATAAATAATGCATTACTTACAGAATAAGA
Organism: Leptura quadrifasciata; assembly: GCA_963675555.1. Classification (NCBI taxonomy): domain Eukaryota; kingdom Metazoa; phylum Arthropoda; class Insecta; order Coleoptera; family Cerambycidae; genus Leptura; species Leptura quadrifasciata. The sequence goes on along the minus strand of OY776680.1, from coordinate 14,686,488 downwards.
GCGGTAACTAGGTCCTTACCACAGTCAAGTGAATTTTGCAAACCAAGTAATGTACCGCTTACCGCACATATAAATCATGTGATAAACGCCACATTTCCACATTGTAGAGGAAATGGATGCATTTCGGTATTAATCGCGACTACTTCAATATAAAGCCTTTGCTATGGTCAATGGTGGTCGATGAACTCCTCTATAAATTGAGTAATTCGGGCTTCAACGTCCAGGGTTACGCAGATGACCTGGCGGTGACTTTTAGAGGTAACCATGAGGTTATGATTTCAAACCTCATGCAAATTGCCTTAAACATAATATACAATTGGTGCTCGTCAGAGGGGATCAATGTCAATCCGAGCAAAACAGTTATTGTTCCATTCACTAAAAGGAGAAAACTTAACCTTAGAACTCCTATGCTGAACGGAATGATCCTAAGCCTTTCCAGTGAAGTCAAGTATCTAGGTGTAATCCTGGATCAAAAACTTATCTGGAACCCACATCTAGAAAGGACCCTTACTAAAGCGACAGCGGCAATTTGGACGTGCCGTAGACTGTTTGGTAAGACTTGGGATCTAAAGTCGAAAATGATACACTGGTCCTACCTATCGGTTGTGAGACCTATGGTGACCTACGCATGGTGGCCAAAAACAGAAGAAACATTAGCACAAGGAAAGTTGAAAAAATTGCAACGACTTGCCTGTTTAGGGACTACAGGAGCAATGCACTCGTGTCCCAGTGCAGCTATGGAGGCGATGCTTGACCTACTTCCTTTGCACTTACATGTGAGGAAGGAGGCAGCACTATCAAGATGCCTTAAGACTGCATCAGGCAGTCAAATTTAAACCAGGCGATCTGGTTGGTCACTTAAGGATTTTGGAGCTAATCCATTTTGAGTCCATGACCAAACCTACTGACTTAATGCCAATCAAACAGGACTTTGACTGTCCGTTTGACGTGCTGATCGAAAGCCGTCAGATGAGCAAGATGGAGGCACTGCGATTGGAATAAGGGTCACTCATCTGGTATACAGATGGATCTAAGATGGCTGAAGGGGTAGGAGTGGGTGTAGCAGGACCAAAATGTAGGCTACCAAAAACCCTTGTGTAACACCCCAATCATCTTCCAGGCAGACATTCATGCTACAGGTCTGTGTGTCCAGGAATGCCTAAATAAAAGCATTCGAAGGGTAAAGATCTACATACTATCAGATAGTCAGGCAGCATTAAAAGCTCTAAGGTCCTATATAGACCAGAGCCAAACCGTTTAAAATATCGTAATAGACGATAAATTCTTAGCAGTATACGAATGGTCCGGAAAATGTAGTTAATGGTGTAAATAATTAAGGAAAAATCGTTCAGACTGAGTAAAAATTAGGGAAGGGGGGTTGGGGTGGTAATATATACGTTTTTAGGGGTTGGTACTCATTCTTTGCGATTTGCGGCTAAACTATGCATCCTATCGAAAAATGTTGGATGTAAAAGTTGTAGATAATGAAAAAATCTAAAACTTTCTAATTGATCATTATTGACCATAACCTCAAAATTATCGAGAAAAATGCAAAAAACAGTTTTTTCGGTTTTTAATTTATAACTATCGCAAAAATGTTTATATTTTCATGAAAATTGGTGAAAATGTTCTCTTTTGTGTTTCAAACAAGCCCAAATATTTAATTTTCGATGTTTTATGAAGAAAATAAAGAAAAAAGACCTAATTTTCAATCGAAAAATTTGGTTAGCAAATTTTCGATTAATGAACTTTACTAGTGCTCATTTTTTTCGTTGAAATCTCAACTTTAATATAGAATTAAAATATAATATTGTTTATATACAAAAATATCGTTAAAAAAGCGAAAAACCGAAAAAACTGCTTTTTAAAAATCGAGTTTTCTTTTTCTTTATTGTAAATAAACGTTTACATTCATAAAAAGCGTTAATTCTCATACAATATTATGTTATACAAGTAATGAACATGTACCTAACTGAGGCGAGACTGTTACAATTGATCCATTACTATTATTTCAGAGAATTTCGCGAAATATCAGCAGCACAGATGATATGAAAAATTATTTACAGTACGAGCTTGCTTCATATCCTGTGTCGTTGTTTACAGAGAATGGCTTCAGAAAAAATATTAAGTCACATTTATATACAGAATTTGCGAGCATCGATTCGTTACCAACTTCGAGCAATATTGTACACGTTGTTGATGGCGGGTTTCTCTTACACAAAGTAATCTGCCAAAAAAAAAAAACGATACAATTAATGAAATAAAACAAAAATATTTACATTATGTACAAAACAACTACGCAAAAAATAGTTATATGAAGATGCAGATTCCCTAATTATCAATACATCCCTTGAAGTAGCAAAAAACTCCGATAAAATAGTGGTAGTTGTTGGTTAAGACATAGATCTTTTAGTTCTTTTAAATCAATTCAGTTCACATGAATTGAATATCTATTTCCACAAACCCGATGCAGGAAATATTAATGATACTTATTACACCTCTAATAGATTTAAACATAAATCACATAAACATATTGCAGCATTTTTGCATTGTTTTTCTGGCTGCGATACAACTTCCAGTTTTGCTGGGAAAGAAAAAAAAACAATTATAAAATCATTATTGGCCGATAAACATTTACCTAATTTTGCAGAAATGTTTTACAATACAAATGCAGACAAACAAACGATTACCGAAAATGGATTAAAAATAATAGCTTCTATTTACAAAAGATTTGAACTCTACCGAACGGCTACTGTTAAATCCTCATTTTACTTGAAAAAATTACCTCCAACTGAAGGGGCAGCTAAGCAACATTGTTACAGGGTGTATTTTCAAATACAAAGTTGGCTTGGTAATCAATTAACAGCTACAGATTGGGGATAGAAACATCACGTTAATGCATCGTACCTATATTTACAGAACAAGAATTAATTCCTGAAAATTTATTGAAAATTATCTGCTGCAGCTGCGAAACAGGATGCGGTAATAACAAATGTGGGTGTCGCAAGCATGGCTTAAAGTGCACAAATTTGTGCTCAAATTGTCACGGTTCTGATAAATGTTCTAATGCCGAAAAATCATTGTACGAATAAAGTTGTAATCTCGAGGACATCGAAGACGAAGACAGTACCCACTGCCTAGTAAATAATAATAAAAATAATGATACTGAACTTGACAATCCAGAAGAACTCCAACAAATTGAAGATATAGAAAATGAACGTGAAGAAATCGAAAGTTTGATCGATTCTGGCGATGAAGAATTGCCCACTAAGAAAAAAATAATTATTTTACTTTTAATTTTTGTATTTTATGATCAAATATAAGACTTTGACGTGATAATTTGTAAATACTTACGAATCACAAGAAATAATTAACAAATTTTCTCAGTTCACAGCCTTTGTGTTTTTTGAATTTTTACCTATTTAATTGCAGGTTAAATAATGTTTTCGGGACTTTGAAAGCAGAGAATAGTTAGGTACATGTACATTACTTGTATAACATAGTATTGTATGAGAATTTGCGCTTTTTATGAATGCAAATGTTTATTTACAATAAAGAAAAAGAAATTCATGATTTTCACCGAAAACTCGATTTTTTAAAAGTAGTTTTTCAGTTTTTCGCTCTTTAACGATATTTTTGTATATAAACAATATTATATTTTAATTCTATATTAAAGTTGAGATTTCAACGAAAAAAATGAGCACTAGTAAAGTTCATTAATCGAAAATTTGCTAACCAAATTTTTCGATTGAAAATTAAGTCTTTTTTTTTATTTTCTTCATAAAACATCGAAAATTAAATATTTCACTTCGAAACACAAAAGAGAACATTTTCACAAATTTTCACGAAAATATAAACATTTTCGCGATAGTTATAAATTAAAAACCGAAAAAACGGTTTTTTGCATTTTTCTCGATAATTTTGAGGTTATGGTCAATAATGATTAATTAGAAAGTTTTAGATTTTTTCATTATCTACAACTTCTACATTCAATATTTTTCGATAGGATGCATAGTTTAGCCGCAAATCGCAAAAAACGAGTACCAGCCCCTAAAAACGTATATATTACCACCCCAACCCCCCTTTCCGAACTTTTACTCAGTCTGGAGGATTTTTCCTTAATTATTTACACCATTAACTACATTTTCCGACCATTCGTATACTGCTAAGAATTTTTATTGCCTTAAAGAGGATTGGCCCTGGTCTAATACCTTTGAGTCTAAAATTGCCTGGGAATGTAAACAATCCCTAAAGCAACTGGCCAACGACAACAAGGTTACCTTGATGTGGGTGCCAGGGCATGAGGGAGTACAAGGTAATGAACTTGCTGACAGCCTTGCAAGAGAAGGAGCTGAAGCACAATTCATTGGACTTGAACCGTTCTGTGGCCTGGCTAAGGGACACATAATGGAGGAGATCCAAAAATAGAAAAAGGAACAAAAAAGTCCTATTGGAGGAATACCCCTGGCTAAAGACAAACGCAAAAGTTTACAACTTATTCGATAAAGAATGCCACAAGGCTTCTCGAACTTGAAAAGTCTGAATTAAGACTGATAACAGGTCTTCTAACTGGCCACTGCCCCTTGAGATATCATCTAAAGAACATGGGCAAGGCAGTAGACGACAAATGCAGATACTGTGATACTGCAATTGAAACTGCGGAACATATACTTTGTGAATGCAAGGTATTAATCCGCACTAGGCTAAAGTTCCTAGAGCAGATGGAATTAACGCCTGAAGACATAGGGAAACTATCCCCCAGAAAATTCAGAAGCTTTGTAAAAAGTCTTGGAATCCTGGGCAATATAACTAGTTGTAGGGTTATTCACAAAAGATCTTTTAGGTCGAAGTGAAGCAAGGCTACTTAAAGCCAAACGACTCCTGAAACAATCTACAATCTACATTCTAACGTAATGCAAAAGTCCTTACATTGAAGTAGTAACGATTAAGAACTTATACCCCTTTTTGCATTAATTTTTTGTACTAACATAGATAAAATACTATAAAACCATAATATATGTTCATTTAAAAAATGACATAATCGCATTATTTTCCGTTGATGCAGTTAGATTAGGCTGGTTTCTAATAAACAATGAAAATTGTTATATCTCTTGCGAAACGATATCTTAATCGAACTTCTGTAGTTTGCATGCGTCTTTGAAATTAATAAACTTATACAGTTTCCGTAATTTGTTTTCAGCCCATAAACTGGAAAGAGTTTATGAAAAAATCTAGTGTCTATGGTATCCCCAAGCCCAGTTGCAGAGCTATTTGGTACTACAGCTTTCATTTATACAAGTCTTATATAATGTACATGGCTGTCATATTTTTTGTGCATATCATACCCGCTCTGATTGTCGACGCAGCACTATTATGTATAGGGAAATCACCTAGGTAAGGAATAATGCCAATATATTAATAATAGTAATAATTCTTACCTATTGCCAGTACCAATCGGAGGCTGACGAATTATGATTCTCTTGTGAAGGAAAATAGATCTGAAATAAAAAAAGCTATGAGATACTTCTAACTGTTTAATATTATTTGTATTATACCTAGAGGCTGTACCAATAGTCGTCAAAGTCCAATATCGGTCGTATTAGAAGACTTTGGAAATTTTTTTATGGATGTGGTATAGTGCCGATATTGGACTTTGACGCACTATTGGTATATCCTGTATAATAGTTACAATGGCTACATGGTGTGGAATAAACACCCTGTATTATTTAGTAGTCAAGAACATTCGTTGCTTGATTTGAAAATAAATGACTAAATTTATTTTTAGTTTCTTTTAAAATCATTTATATAACATCGACCGCTACCAAGGCCAATCGCCGACACCTGGAAATTTTGCCGAACCCCCACAATTTGTCGTGGTGTAGGGATCTTTAACGTGCTCACATCGTAGATACACGAAACCCACAGTATTACATCTCTTTTGAAAGATGGTACCGCGAGCAGATCCGCTCATCCACTATATCTCATTCATCGGCTTTGAGCCCGGGCCGTCTGGGTGAGAGAACGCGCCACTGTCCCTCACATCACCAAGCCTACATTATTTTTAATTGAAAACAAAATGAAAATGATCTACTATGCATTCTTTCAATTACATTTAAATTATGAAATTGCAGCACAGGGTAAGCTAGACATCATTATACAGGGTTACTGGTAATTCGATACATTCCTTTGGAGATGTGATGGGGCGTGAGCTAAGGAGTAAATCTAGCCCTAACATATATTATGCAAAACTCAATAGTTTTGGAGATATTTCAATTTTTTTGTTTTTCTCAAAAAAGTAGATCTTAATGTCTTAAAAGTTAATTTCCGAAAAATCTACTTGACATTTTAAAATTTTTTTTTTACTGGATTACTTGTCCAATATTATAGATATCCGTTTGGAATGAAAAATATCCGGAAACATTTCGATCATGTGAACATTTAAAATAAAAACTTGTAAATTTTTTTTTTTTTTAAATCAGTTATGAAATTTACCTATTAGGTTTTTTCAAAAAAATATTAATGTAGCACGCATACAAATTATTATAAAAACTTCCTTATTTCAATAGCTATCTAACTAGGTAAAAATGTTTAATGTACCCTTGATAGTTCTAATAAAAAATTAGTAAAGATAATGCTGGTGGCGGAATTTATTAAACGACTAATCGTTCATTTTCATTTAAGTCAGTCAGTCCTTGACTTTGACGTTTGTGCATATAGTCATTAACTGACATTCTTATTTCCGTGTCCCTTAAGTTTGTTGGTCTTGTTAAATTAGTTATCGAAGATTTTGATTTTGCTCGTAGTTGTTGTTATTGTATTTTCTGTGCCATGGCCTCGTATGCCAACGCAGAATACGCTGATATCTTGATTGTCTAAGGATACTTTGGCGGCAACGCTGCTGAAGCTCGCCGAGAATATGGTCTTTGGTACCCTAACCGCCGCTTACCAAATGCACGTGTATTCAGTACGGCATATCGAAATATCGCTGAAACTGGCTCCGTGAAATGTAGAGGAAGTGACGCTGGTGCTCCTCCCGTTTATGAACCAGACGATGAGGAAGAAATATTGAGGTATTTTGAGGAAGACCCAACTATTTCAACTAATAAAGTCGCAAGACTAAGCGGAGCGTCACAATGGAAAGTTTGGTCTACGATACGTAGAGTTGGATGTCATCCTTACCACTATACCCCTGTCCAAGGTTTGGAGGAACGTGATCCTGGAAGGAGAATGGAATTCTGCCGCTTTATGTTAAATTCAGATGCAGAAAGTGCAAATTTTTTAACAAGTATTTTATGGACGGACGAGTCGAAATTTAATCGCGAGGGTATAACAAATTTCCACAACCAACATTATTGGGCAGAGGAAAATCCCAAGTTAACACGTGAAACTAGTTTTCAAATGAAGTTTTCTATTAATGTGTAGATGGGAGTCATTGGCCACTATTTAATAGGGCCACACTTTCTTCCTCAAAATTTAAACGGGGAAGTCTATGAAAATTTTTTAAGAAATGATCTGGCGGTGATTTTAGAAGATGTTCCTCTCGCCGTCAGACAGCGAATAATGTTTCAGAACGACGGTTGTCCAGCACATTATCGGCTGACAGTACGACAGTTACTTGATCAACGTTTCCCTAACCCTTGGATTGGAAGAGCGGGCCCAATACCTTGGCCAGCGCGAAGCCCTGACTTAACACCCCTTGATTATTACGTATGGGGTCATATGAAGGAGATGGTCTATGCCACGCCAGTCAATACTATAGAAAACCTTAGGCAAAGGATAGTCGATGCTGCCCAACACATAAGGCATAATCTGGCAACCAGAGTAACAAGGACGGAAATAAGAAGACGCTACCGTGTCTGTATACGGAATAGGGGCTCCCATTTTGAGCAAGACATACTGTTTATCTAAAAATAACATTCGTACTACTTGTGTTATTTTTACTAGTATTTTCTTAGAACTATTAAGGGTACATTGAACATTTGTACCTTGTTAGATAGCTATTGAAATAAGGCAGTTTTTATAATAATTTATACGCGTGTTACGTTAATGTTTTTTTGAAAAAACCTAATAGGTAAATTTCATAGCTGATTTAAAAAAAAAATTAAGTTTTTATTTCAGATGTTCACATGATCGAAATCTTTCCAGATATTTTTCATTCCAAACGGATATCTATAATATTGGACAAGTAATCCAGTAAAAAATCTTTGATGTATTCATCTGAGGAACTGTATAAAGAATGTTATGTTATAGTTGGGTTGATCCGTTAATCTCGTGAGTTGGCGTCAAATTAATTATGTTGTGTGTAGCGCCAAAGATTTTCTCAAATGTTTCGGTTGGGAAAAAAATCAAAACGAAATCCAGGAAGGGATTAAACATTTAATTTGTCTACAACTTATTAAAACAATACCCTGTCAAATAGACACGAACAAGTAGAAATTGGCAGTGCTCATAGCACTAAGAATATAATAAAAGCTGGAGTTCCACAGGGAACAGTCTTAGATCCTACCTTATTCCTGCTGTTTTTCAACGATTTACTGGACAAAAACTTTGGCTGCAACATCATATCATATGCAGATGACACTGTACTGATATGTTCGGGAGAGGAATGGAATTTTATAGTCAAAAACTGGCTAGACACTTTTTTAAAACTAAGAATAGCAAAGACAAAATGTATGGGCTTTTTCCCAACGAAGACAGGACTACCCCAAATGGCGTAACCTATTGTTATAGATAGAGAACCGAGTAGTTACATTCTAAGCACCACTACTAAAATGGGATAACCTTATTAAATATTTAAACAGGAAGCTAAGAAAACTATTATATAAATTCTATAACCTGAAAAGTATACTCTCCTAGTGAAATATAACAGCCTAGAAGAATCCCTAATTAAGTATGGTATTAGCGTCGGGGGCTCAGCCTACAATGCAACCCTCTGGCCTCTCCAGATAACACAAAATTATATAGAGACAACTGTAGAAATATATTTATTGATATTGAATGAGCAACTAGACAATTTTTTTTATTATTATTTTAATAACAGCTACATATAAAAACAGTTGACCTGTATTTTTTATTTTTTTTAATAACGCCTTATAGTAAAAAAATCATGAAGTTTAAACTATGTTTAAACGATTAGATATTGCCGCAAATGTTCGGGCTGTTCTATTGGCTATGACGTAATAGCGTAATCAGCAGACAAACGAGCGCTAGTGGAAGGGCGGAGCCGACAAAGTTGTGCGTGCGCATGTTACGCTATTACGTCACTGGAAAATAGGCAAACTGCTTTATTTTAAATTCACTCTAAGCTTAAGCATATTCATTTTACAATAAAACCAATAATAGTGGTAAAATTTCCTTGAAATTGTGTGTTTATAAGATATTGAAGAGTCATACTATAATGCTATATTATTACTTTTGTCATTTTCGATATTGTCTACTGCTAGGGGGATAAGAAAAATGTTTATAATGTCACAGAAATATTATATCGTATTCGAGTCGAATAAAATAACAACTAAATAGGGATTATTAACCATTAAAACTAAAAAATTCTTTGGGGTAATTACCACCTGTACCCCCCCTTATCTACACCCTTGGCTACATCACATTTTGTATTGGAAGGAAGAACCTATCTCAATCAAGTTTTTCCCAATAGATGGATCGGCACTCGCGGTGAAATTGAGTGGCCAGCCGGTTCTGCCGACTTGACCCCGCTTGACAATTTTTTATGGGGTTATTTAAAAAGTTGAAGAAAATTAATGTATCCGTTACTCATGGACCTCACGCGACAGCGAATGCTTACACGGTTCTAGTTTAAAAATGATAATGAACTTTACACTATTTACTTGTTTTAAATCACTTGTGACTGGATCGAACAAATTTCGATGACCATATAGTCATGTCATCTTTACATTATATAACAATGGTAATTTTTTTGTTTTAGGATGTTGAAAATTTACTCGAAAATTCACAAGTTTTCTGAGGTTATTTCTTATTTCTCCACCAGACAATGGACGTTCAAATCTAACAACGTCCAAAAGCTGATCAGCGAAATGTCGGAGGATGACAGGAAGATTTTCTTCAGTGATCTTAAGGAGCTAGATTGGGAGGAGTTTTTCCAAACTTACCTTTTTGGCGTTAGGGTTTATTTGATTCGCGATCCAGTAGAGACTCTGCCCGAGGCACAAAAGAAGTGGAATAGGTAAGACAATCCAAGAATTAAATATTGTAAATGAGCTATTTCTGTCAAAGTGCATTTTTTTTGCAAATTTTCGAAAAATTTCAGCAAGTAATGTTTATGAAATTTCCATTAATGTGATTTATTTTCGGTAAAAATTTGCTGAAATACAGTGTTTTCAAGTTATGGTTTCTCTTCATCCGCATGAAGAAACCAAATTGTTACTCTTATTTTTTGTCAAAAAACTTTTTTTTAATTGCACATTAATTCTGTATATTAAATAAATACTGTAATTAATTGGATGGAGTCTGCGGTAGGTTCTTGATGAAACATATTCAATAGAATAATTATAAATATTCAAAAGAATAGTTACAATACGCACTTGGTTTATTTTTTCATTAGTTTTTTCTCAGATTTCTCTGACATATGTTTCGACCTTGCGACCATTATCAAAAAGTCTTAAAAACTGACCTGAAAGTGGTGGTTCACAGTATATATCTTACAAATCCTCTACTCACCTAGAGGAGGATAATAACTTGATTTGCTATTTCTTAAAATTCAACAATACAAGCCGGAACTACGAACTTAATTTTATTACTGTGTCTAGTACAGAATTGTTTATAAATTCTGTTTGTGTATTTGTAACGTTTTTATAGCTTCTTAGGGCCTTCTTAATTTCTAAAATTTCAAGCATATGTAGGATATTTCCTTTGTTTGCATTATGCTAAAGTTTAACACCACTACCGTTAAAAACGTGATTTTGCTCAATGCAATGTTCGGCGAAACCAGTTGATTTTTTATTATATAAAATAGATTGTTTGTGTTCTCTTAATCTCACGTATATGCTACGGCCACTCTGACCTATATATACGGCATCATAGTCATCACACTTTATTTCATATACCCCCGATTTTTTAATATATTCTGTCTTCTTTATTATTAACCAACAAGCAACCTAAATTATTTCTATTCGTTGATATTGTATTAATACCTAATTTATTTAATCTATTACATACTGAGTTGCTAACCTTATTTACATAATTTATACTATGCCACTTTTTGTTTTCTATATTATTAAATACTGTAGATTAAATAAACAAAATAACCAGATTTAATTTTAATCCGATTTAAGCAGTATATCACTGGACAATTCTGTTATCGATTAACCAGTAATATATTCGTTTATTGTTACTTTGAAGATTCCTTGGAAGAAAAATGCCCGCCTTTGCTTATTTTTACCTTCTAACACTTTTTTTAATTTTCAGGTTATACTGGGCCCACCAAACCACGAAAGCAGTTGTGGGATTGTTGTTAGTACGGATACTGTGGTCACTATTTTCGTTTGTATATAGTATAATTGATTAATCAGTGGTCGTTAGTAGTTTTTAATATTGTAAATATGTATTGTTTAAAATAGTTGTTGCGTAATCTATTCTTGTGAACGCATAATTTAGTGATATTATAATTTAAGATATAATTTTACTTTTTAACTTATTTCTTACGTCCAATTAAGTATATTTAAAATAAATTATTATTTCATAGTATTCACTTGCAAATGTTTCTTTAAAAATAGGTACCTAAATGCATAAGTTAACATGAAAGCATTTTTAAAAAGTAAACACTCGTATATGCAACCGTAAAATCACATTCTGAATTAGCTGGTTGCATATATACTTTCAGTACTTCGTTCCCGTTCTGGTCTTGATGGAGTAAAAATAGCCCAAAATAAGACGATAGAGAAAATTTTACATGGAGCAAAGCGACATAGAAAAATAAGTTTGTTTTGGTGAAACAAAGAATACTTTGAGTAGGTGGGGGAACTCTATTTTTTCGCGAAAAAGGGGTAAATTGGTCACTTTTAAGGGTGGTTTTCAGTTTTAATTTATTTTAGACCCTTTAAAATGCTAGTTGAGAAGCGAGAATGGTACCCTTTTATTGTCGATGGTCAAGAAACCTTCAGCTCAAATTTTGTGAAAATCGGTTCACCGCCTCCCACGATCTGTATATAAATATACTGAAAAAACGTCAAAAATTGAATTACGGCTAACTTGGCTAATATTAAACCGAATTTGATGAAATTTTAGATGAAACTAACCTATATAACCCATAAATAGTTTGCCAAATTTTAGCACAAAATATCGAACAGTTTGGCCGCAATTCCATTCTTAGTCCAAATTCCACAAAATTTTTAAAACTTTCCCCAATTTGCCCAAATGGTCGAACCAATTCTTTTTTTTACCGAAATGAAGATATTCTTATGTTCTTTCACGTGATATAACTAAAAAATAATTTTTTTTAATGTAGCCGATTTTTTGTCACTTTTGGTTCATATATGCGCGCGGCGATTTCCCGTAATTTTAGGTATTATACGTATGCGCGCATAAGTATACGTTAAATTATTCATTATAAAAATTTCAATATTAATAATAAAAAGTGATTGTGACCAGGTTTTAAATATTTACATAAAGAAAACTCTCGAAGGTAAGATATAATTTTTTTTTTTAATTCACTTGATTTTTTAAAAACTTTTTACCTATACTGATTATTATTTTATTTTATTCATGTTCAGAGAATGTCTCAGATGTATACGATTTGAACGATGACAGGGGTGAAGAAATATTTCAAACTCTAGTTACCGATTCGGAAGTAAACAGTTCTTGTAGTAGCACATCTAGTACAACTACTAGAAAAAGAAAACAAGAAGAAAATAAAATAATAATCAATATATGTAAAAAGTATAATAAAAATAAAGTGAATATTCGAAATATAGTTTAAAAAAATTAAAAAACACTATTTAATAGCAAACCGAACTAAAAAGTAAAAAATAATGTTTAAATATTAAGATTCATTTTATTGTAAAAAGCGTGGGGTTTATAACAATTGATATCAAGCACCCCACACTTTTTACAATAAAATGAATCTTAATATTTAAACATTATTTTTACTTTTTAATTCGGTTTGCTATTAAAGTGTATTTTTTTAGTTTTTTTAAACTATAATTTTTTAAAACTTACTAAAAGTCATTTAATTAACACGCTTTTTATTATTATTGTATTTTGAGTTAGTTAGAATGTATATATTAATAACAGCGGCTCCTCCGGCAAAATCTCGAGAGAGATTGGTCATTTTTTAAATTTTATTTTATCCTGATGATCCTGGTGTGGAAATTAGGACAAAGTTGTCAAATTATTGTATTGTCATCGGACCTTGATAAGTGTGCAAAGTTTTAGTTTAATCTGACGTTTTGAAGTGGGTGAGAATCACGTTCTAAGATTTCATCACAAACAAACTAACATACAGGTGAAGCTAATAAAAGCATGTTAAGAAAAATTATATCTTACCTTATTAATATTGAAATTTTTATAGTGAATAATTACACGTATACTTGTGCTGCATACGTATAATACCGAAAATGACGAGAAATCGCCGCGTACAAATTATATAGATACCAAAAATGACAAAAAATCGGCTAAATTAAAAAAAAAGTTATTTTTTAGTTACGTAACGTGAAAGTACATAAAAATGCCTTCATTTTGGAAAATAAAAAATGTGGAATTTGGACTAAAAATGGAATTGCGACCAAACTATTAGATATTTTTTGATAAAATTTGGCAGGCTATTTCTTGGTTATATAGGTTATTTCGTCTAAAATTTCATCAAATTCGGTTTAATTTTGGCCAAGTTAGCCGTAACTCAATTTTTTACGTTTTTTCATTATATTTATATACATATCGTGGGAGGCTGTGAACCGATTCTCACGAAATTTGAACTGAACGTTCCTTGAACATCTACAATAAAAGGGTACCGTTCTAGTTTCTTAACTAGCATTTTAAAGGGCCCAAAATAAATTAAAACTGAAAACCACTTTTAAAAAAGACCAATTTACCACTTTTCCGCGAAAAAAAAATTGTTCCCCCACCTACTCCAAGTAGAAAACTCAGGGTATTGTTAGTTTAACCAAAAAAAACTTATTTTTCTATGCCGCGTTAGTAGAGGAAGTTAGCCGTAGGTCGGTCTCCCCCCACCACTGACCTTGACCTTGACCGTGCACCTGTGGTCCGTTCCTTCAAGGCCACGGTGGCACCGTAGGTTCGCATAGCATATACCGTGACCTTGACCTTGGACGGCCGCAGTGCGTTTCGACTTCAAGGGCGCAGTGTTGCTGTTACCCAGAACGATCACTTGCTGTGACCTTGGCCTTGGCTAACACTATTAGAGAATGCAAGGACGGAGCTTCCTCCTTGCCACGCAACTCGTAATGTGCCGTGGTTTGATATTTTGTGACGTAGTATATCTTTTCTATAAAAGAGTGAAAGGAGTTAATATGGGATCATTCTTAACGTCAATTTCCTAGAGTAAAGAAGCAAATATGTATTCGTGCAGTTTTTGTGGTGCAAGCTTCACTCGCAGTGACAATATGCGACGTCATCAGAGGGAGGCGTGTAACAGTTTAAATGGTAATGGACCGCCAGCAAAGAAAGTGAAATTGGATTCGAATCCATCAACATCGGTAATTATGCAGACGTGTTATAGCTGTAATGTGACTTTAACAACTAACCAAATGAAGTCTCATAAAAGAACACTACAACACAGAACAAATTCATGTGTACGTTTGATGGATGGTACAGAAATTGTTCGCAGTGCTTTCAAATATAGAATCATAACATACCGAGTGCATAGTGATAATGAGAAACTGGACTATATAATATTTTTCAACGAAATTCGACATAAAATATTGAATTTACTAGAAGAAATATTATTACTTCATAAAACTGTGAAAGTAAACATGGAGACATTTGCCAGCTATATATTACAAGCACAAGAAATAGCTGAAATTAAATCGTTTAATACGTGTAATAAAATATTGGATCAAGGTGTGGATTTAAACATTGCACTCGACACTTTTATAGACATGATGGTTGCGCAAACTACTGAGTTCCAAGAGCGTGATTCTGGTATGTAAATATCTTCTGGTATGTGGAATAACAATTGACATTTTTTTTTTTATTTTTAGGGTGGGCCCTCGAACAAATAAAATTTGTTGAAATT
Source organism: Leptura quadrifasciata (assembly GCA_963675555.1). NCBI lineage: Eukaryota > Metazoa > Arthropoda > Insecta > Coleoptera > Cerambycidae > Leptura > Leptura quadrifasciata. The sequence continues at coordinate 14,671,265 of OY776680.1, read as the reverse complement.
AATATAAACAAGTACAGTCCAATGGGTGGTTCATCATATATCAAGTTACCAAAGTTCATCGCAAATAAGAAGGCCGTAGTGAATATAGAAAACCAGGACCAATACTGTTTTGCTTGGGCAGTCACTTCAGCATTGTATCCTGCAAATGGTGGTACATCTCAAATGTCATCTTATCCACATTATTCAAGAGTTCTAAATTTGACAGGTATGAATTTTCCAATGAAATTGAGAGACATTTCAAAATTTGAGGAATTGAATAATATATCTATTAATGTGTATGGGTTAGAAAAGAAATTCGAGAATAATAAAGTAAAATATGATGTTGTCGGACCTTTGCGTTATTCTCAGAAGAAACTACGTATTCATGTTAACTTATTATTAATTTCCGCGGAAT